>JAQPPZ010016955.1:2500000-3750000 GCA_028583015.1 Wollemia nobilis | reverse complement strand
AAAATATGCATTAAAAAATGTATTTTGAGAATTTTACGACACAAAAGTCAACATCATCAGCACCTCATCTTTGCCTACATTGTTTGTCTCGATGGCCGTATTTATATGGTGGGAGTGCATTGTTATATCTGCAATTATTCATAGCTACAACACTCCTCCCTTGATTACAGCGACAGTGACACTCACAAAAAAAACTCATAAAAAATTTTACGCCATAGCATGCCACCTTCTCCTAAATAATAGGTAAACCACCACATGTAGAGCCTCGTCACAATATTTTCACCTTAACTCTATAGGTCCATGCACCATTTATGCTATGAATCAGAATTCACACCTTGCCACGATCATGTCAAAGTACACCAACAAGTGGACGCGAGGGACCTTCATTGTCGTTGCATTCATCATTCAAGGCTTCGACATCACCATCACTATCTCGACAATAATTGAAACTTTTCCTCGAACTAAACTCAATGCCAATGAAAAAACTCCAACTTACAGATCTTCACAGTGGAATGCAATTTTGTAAACCAGCAAGAATCTGACATTATTATAATTTATAGTTGTAGCACACGATCACGGCCAGTAGCAATGGGTTTGAGATCATACGCATCCATGAAAAATTCCATTCCAATAATCACTATCACCATGAAGTGGTACTCCTTGTCCACCATTATGGTCACCATTGCACTTATCCTTATCATTGTTGTTGGCATCGAGGTGTTCCTCAGGTATGTTAAATGATAGTAATTTTTCCCAAAAAAACTTCACTCCTCGAAGCTCTCATAGAAAGTATATTTGGGATTTTTTGAACCTCCACTGACTCCCCACTTTAGTATACGTATCTATGCAACATATCATAAATGAACTGTTGATCACCCTGATCTTTGCCATAAAATATCGACCTTGGTAGAAGGGTAAAAAAAGTGTGGCTTTGATGTAGTAGGGTATATTGCATTCATGTACAACCATCGCATAATGTTGTTCAATATGAGTATAAGGAGATGAGATTGAGAAAAAACAATCCACGCTTAAGTTATCGATGCTTCTATTGGGCACATGAAGAGAAATAATAAAAGACTCATGTTGGGCTCCACATTGCAGGATCGATGTATAACAACTTATGCAGATTTTTTTAATTGAATAGCTTTCCTATTTTTAGTAGCAAAATTAGAAGAAACTCCTTGTCCTAGATCAAATTTAGCCACCATGATCTTCCAGCTACTAAGGGAAGCTTAGCAACTATCTCGTAGGATGCATGTAAGTATATTCAGGTTACTCAAAAAGGAGCTTTTCCTCATGGGGGGATTTCCCTCATGGAAATATCCCCCCTCTCTTTTTTTCCCTTATTGTTTTCCTCCCATTTTTATACCGAGGGAGTATACTCTCCATATTTTTGATGGATCAGAAACCAGATGGTTAAAAAATTTGTAGTTTGGGAGGTTAATTTTTTTTAGTTTTTTAAAGTTTGCAGAACGGTGCCATAATTGCCAGTGAGAGTTCAAAGTAGAAAATTAGGGCTACTGAGGATTTCAAACTTCCATGGTCCTTTTGGATATAATCTATTATTATGGATAATTGGACAAGATTTTCTAGTGGATTTGTGGTCACTGGAAAATTTTCTCTATGAGTTAGTTCACGAGCGCACTCCCTTTGTAGTGTTGTTGAAATTCCTATTGTGTAGTGTTGTTTCAGAAGTCCATATTTTGATTTTTTTTGGCTTTAATTTCATGCATGTAAAGGTGAAAAATCTTAGGTCATCTAGTTTTTTTACTAGTACTCACTCTTTTTTTTCAACTTCAGGATCATTGTCTTCAAGGTGACCTGTAAAAAGAAAGTGAGAAGCAGTGGCTACGATTTTTTTGATCAACAGTGCTAATATGGAGTATGTCAATGGCATGAAGGTGCAATGAAAATTGGTAATGATCAAAGCACAAGACTACATGGACACTTATAACTAACCTCTTGGATGATTTTCATCAGTGCTATGAGTGTGGTACACAGTTGGGATTTTTTGCTCAGCCCTAGACCACAAAGGCAACATCAATCCAAGGTTATTTCTGTCACTTCATCTAAAGATTATGCAGATGACAGAGCCATATAATCCATGCAATGAAGATTGATATTCATGTAGAGAACATTTGGTGCTTCAGAAGTCTCATTGTATTGAGCAATATGCAAATGGTGGTGCTACCTTCAAATAATTTTTTTTACTGTGCTCAAATATTAGTTCGTTTCAAGATCCCAGTCCGGCTTGTAGAATTCTTTTTTTATTATTGCTTCTTCTATGTGTAAGAAGATTAATTCAGTCTTATTTGTTGCATGAGTAAAAAAAGTATGGCTTTGATGTAGCAGGGTACAACTGAATTCATGTACAACCACCGCATAATGTTGTTTGAGACGAGTAGAAGGAGAGGATACTGAGAAAACAAACATCCACCCTTAAGTGATTGATGCTCATGTTGGGCACATAAAGAGAAATGATAAAAGAATTCTATCAGGTTCCACATTGTAGGATCAGTGTATAACAACTTATGTGGATTTTTTTAATTGAATAACTTCCTTATTTTAAGCAGCAAAGTCAAAAGAAACTCCTCATCCTCGACCATAGTTGGCCACCATGATTTGTTGGCTACTGAGGGAAGTTCAACAACTATCTTTGAGGATCCGTGTAGGTATATTCAGGTTACTCAAACAAGAGCTTTTTAGATGACTATTGATGGTGGATGAGACATATATCTATAGCAAAAAACTCACCCCCTGGATCATACCAACATAATCATAGTAATTTGGATTTTCCATCCATTCCTTAATTATTCACCTTGCAGGTGGGTAAAAAATGATTGACATAATATCACTCTCACTAGGGGTTAACCTCTCGAGGATATCATCATTACTACACAAAAAAATGTCTCACAACACTGCCTCCATAGTTTTGGTTTTGAACCCTATCATCTCCACCTTCACACAAGGGTTTCTCGGGTCCGGATCTAGGCATGCCAATGTTTTTTTTTGAAACCTCTAGACGGTCACCCCCATGACTTTCTTGCAATGAAATGATACTCCCAAAAATGCAAAAAAATGTAATCATGGGCATAAATATTGCAAAAATTCCCAAATATAGAATCTTTCCACTCGTGAGGGCCTACAAAAAAATAAACTATCAAAGCAAAAGAGATGTCATGTCAATAGCAGATGATAGTTTTGACTAATAATTATTTCAGGTGGGTAACATATGGATGTAGCTACAGGGAGTAAACCAGGTAGAATAAAAGTGAGGGATTCTGCACTAAATGGTCATACAGGGAGAATAGACTTGGCCCTTGTGTTGGCAATGCTGTGCTAGAGAAATTTCTATTTTAGCTAAGTTTTAGATCTACCATAAACAAAGAACTACATGGCACTAATGCAGAAAAACACAAAAAAATATCTTTAAAAAAATCCATATCAGAGCCCACCATGCTTCCTCCAACAACAACATTTGAAATAGAACTCTGCTATTTCACCAACATATTATACAAAAAAATTGTAGTCATTTTCATTGAATTATCTGGTTTCAGATCCATCAAAATATGGAGAGCATACTCCCTCAGTTTTCTAAGAAAAAAAATTGGCAAAAGAAAAAAAACATGATGGAGAAGGAAAAATAAACTAGGGGGGATTTCCCATCCCCCATGAGGGAAATCCTCCCTCAGGTTCACAGGGTAGGGAAAGCCCGCTCTGATACCATGTTGGAAAATAAAAGACTTGATATTATTCAATGACAAAGACCTTGCTTAAATAGCAAAGGTGTACAATATGATCCATTGGATCATAACAAACTGAGTTAATCTCAACCACAGATTATCCTAGTAACAACTTAGGATATGAAATATTATTATAACAGGATCAACCTACTCTACATTGGTTCTGCATCTTCTGTGCCAGTTTGATTGAGTAGTCTTAAAGCTGGCATTTCTATGTGTATTGGAAGAACTACTTTTTAATCGTAGACCAAATAGTAGGGGGATATGTTTATGGACTTCTTGATAGTTATTCTGTTAGCCCACAATTCTTGGTTTATCAGAGAGTGCTAACTTCTCTTATTTTCCTTCAAAGTTCGCTTCAAGATCCTAAGCAAGTTTTCGTTTGTTGATTCAACCACTCTATTTCCCTATGGATAATAGTTTGAGGATATTTTCAAGTAAATCCCATATTCACATGCATAATCAATCATATTGGTCCCTATAAAATATGAGTCATTGTCTGTGACCAATGCGTCTAGGATACCAAATCTCGTAATCAAACTTTCTACAAATTCCATTACAACTTCTTGATTTACCTTTTTAGTGGGTACTGCTTTGGCCCACTTAGTGAAATAATCAATATCTATCAGGATGTATTTATACCTAGTGGATGATTTGGGTTCTATTATTCCAAGGAAATCTAATCCCCACTATTAAAAAGGCTCTTCAACCTGAATAGATTTTAGAGGTATAGAAGCATTTTTATTTCTCCCAATGTATCTGGCACTTCTCATAATTTCTTGTTACTCTGAAAGTGTCTATGAAGATGGTTGGCCAATAACATCTATTATTGATGATATTTAAGGTAGTGGTCCTTCCTTATTAGTGTCCTCCTAATGGGCCTCCATGGAATTCCTCCAAGATATTTTATTTCTAGTCTTTATTTATGCACCGAAGTAATACTCCATCCAATTTTTTTGTATAGGATGTATTTGCAGAGAGACAAGTACAGGGTCTCTCTGGGTTAATCAAAAATATAAATTTATTCAAATAAATAATACCCGAACGATGCACAGTGACTCTCAACAGTTCGAAGAATGAATTGAAATAATGAATCAAATCTTAGTAAGAGTATAATGCCACTAGGAGGGCAGGTCCCGCCGTGAAGGCTAATGCGAATTGTAATAAGAAAATAAAAAACACGATGATCTAATTTAATGAAACTATCTAATATATATATGAATTGTTAACTCTTGGAATGCCTAGCCGACGGCTAGGTTTGGTGTGTAACATGACTCCCCTCCTCGGAAAGCTTTGTCCTCAAAGCTGGAAATGTCTGGAAAATACTTTCAGGTTCCCATGTGGCATCCTCCTCTGGTAAATCTTGCCATTTGATGAGAAATTCTTGAATCTGACGTGATCTCAGTCTTCGTATTCTATGTTGTAGTATATCTTCAGGTTGGAGATGTATGCGTCCTTCCTCATCGAGCACTGGTAATTCTGATTGACCTTGCACTTTCTGACCAATTACTTTTTTGAGACATGAAACATGAAATACCGGGTGTATTCGTGATGATGAAGGTAGCTCTAACTGATAGGCGACTTCTCCAATGCGGCGCACAATTTTGTAAGGACCATAGAATCATGGAGCCAACTTTTGGCTGGACTTTATCTTTAACGATGATTGTTTGTAAGGTTGCAACCTTAGGAAAACCCAATCACCTATATTAAAAGTTCTCTCTGATCGGTGCAAGTCTTGTTGTTGTTTCATACGATTTTGTGCTTGGACTAAATTTTCTTTGAGGATGGTGAGTGTAGACTGCCTTTGTTGGAACCAATCATCCACTTTGGCTACTTTGGATGATCCTTGTACGTAATCTGCGACGGTTGGAGGCTTGGTGCCATACAATGCTTCAAATGGAGACATCTTAATTGAGTAATGGTAAGAAGTGTTGTACCACCATTCTACCAATGCTAACCACTGGCTCCATTGGTATTGTTTATCTTGAGCGAAACATCTTAAGTATGTACCCAAACATTTGTTAACCACTTCTGTTTGACCATCTGTTTGTGGATGGTAGGCTGAGGACATGTTCAATTTGGTACCACTAAGTCGAAATAATTCCCGCCAAAAGTTACTAGTGAAGATGGGGTCTCTATCACTTACTATATTTTTTGGCATACCATGTAATTTGAAAATTGAATCCATAAATACCTTGGCCACCTTGCTTGCGGAAAATGGATGTTGTAAAGCCTGAAAGTGAGCGTATTTGGATAACCGGTCTATGACTACGAAGATTACTGTCCTGCCTTCCGACTTTGGAAGACCTTCAATAAAATCCATGGATATATGTTCCCACCTGCCGTTCGGGGATGGGTAGTGGTTGTAACAACCCTGGTGATTTGACTGTTTCTCCTTTATTGCTGCTGGAAAACTTCACATTCTGCTACCCATTGTTTGACCTCTGCTTTTAATCCTTTCCAACAAAATGATTGTTTGACCCTTAAATATGTCTTCAAAAATCTTGAATGTCCTGCCGATGGAGAAGCGTGTGATTCGTCGAGGATCTTTGATTTGAGTTCTGAATTATGTGGAATGTAAATGCGGTTCTTCTTCCGGAGGATTTTATCTTCATAAGAGAACAAAGGGTGTTTAGAGGACCCTATGGATAATTCTTGAAGTATCTGAGCAGTTTCGCTATCGGACAACCATTCCTCTTGTAATTGATGCACCCATTGGGAGCAAGGTCCTGAAATAGCGTTAATGGCTACCTCGTCTTCATATTTCCTAGATAGCGCATCGACGGTGACATTTTCCTTCCCTTTCTTGTATTCGATGACAAAATCATAGCCCAATAGTTTGGTTAACCACTTATTTTGTTTCGGATATGAAAACCTTTGCTCAAGAAAATGTTTGAGACTACTATGATCTGTTTTTATAATGAAACGGCTACTGATTAGGTAGTGTCTCCATTTTTCTACTGCGTGAAGAATAGCCAACATTTCTTTTTCATATGTTGATCTTCCCAAATTTTTCCCGGAGAGCTGTTTACTTTCAAATGCCAACGGATGACCTTCTTGCATTAATATAGCCCCAATTCCTATTTCGGAGGCATCACATTCGATAATAAATGGTTTGTGAAAATTGGGAGTTGCTAATACTGGAGTTGTACACATGACCTTCTTAAGAGCTTCGAAGGCTTGAGTGGCTTCTTCCGACCAACGAAAAGCATCCTTCTTTGTGAGTGCTTGTGAGAGGTGCTGCAATCTTACCATAATTCCGTACAAACTTGCGATAGTAGCCCGTGAGACCCAAAAAACCACGAAGTTTCTTGATGGTTTTAGGTAAAGGCCACTCTTGAATTGCCTTAATCTTATTGGGGTCGACTTTGACACCCTCGTGTGAAACTATATGACCAAGATACTCGACTTCTTGGACACCAAATGAACATTTGGAACGTTTGACAAATAGCTTTTCTCTGTGTAAAATGTGAAGGGCTTTATCCACATGATGTAAATGGTCCGTCCATGTTTTGTTGTATATGAGAATATCATCAAAAAAAAACTAACACAAACTTACGGAGGAGTGGACGAAACACTTGGTTCATGAGACTTTGGAATGTGGAGGGTGCATTGGTGAGACCAAAAGGCATGACCAAAAATTCGTAATGACCTTCATGAGTACGAAAAGCAGTTTTGGGAATATCTTCTTCTCTGACACGGATTTGGTGAAATCCTGAGCGAAGGTCTAATTTTGTGAAAAATTTTGCACCATGCAACTCATCTAGTAGGTCATCTATGACAGGGATAGGAAATTTGTCCTTGATAGTGAGTTTATTGAGAGAACGAAAATCAGGACACATACGCCAAGAGTTATCTTTTCGTCTAGCCAGAACTACAGGTGAAGAATAAGGGCTAGTGCTGTGACGAATGACTCCATGATCTAGCAGATCCTGAACGATCTATTCAATTTCTGTCTTTTGTGGTTGAGGATAGCGGTAAGGACGATGGTTAGGTGGGACACTCCCTGGGATCAAATGGATGGCATGGTCATGAGATCGTTTAGGTGGTAATCCTTTAGGTTCTTGGAAAACCTCTTCGTAATGTGTTATGATGTCTTGTAACTCTGGAGCAGTAATATCCGAAGTTGCTCGAGATTGTTTTTCCAAACAATTAATTTGAGCTATAAACCCATATCCACCCTTTTTTAACATCTTCTCCATACTATGAGAGCTCACCATTTGTGATGGAGGAGTAGTAATGCCTTGTAAGCGAATGACTCGTCCGTTTTCCTTCCATTCCACAAATAATTTTTTGAAGTTGAAGCTAACCGTGTCTAATGTTTCCAACCATTCAACTCCCAAAATGACATCTGAGTTCCCCAAATTCATGACGAAAAGGGATCCAAACCAGGTATAAGTTCCCATTTTTATGGAAACTTGAGATGTTCGACCAACACATTGTGCGTTCACCCCGTTGGCCACTAGAACCTGGAATTTGTCTTTGTTGGAAGAGTTAATGAATAAATTCAAAGCTTTTGCTGTTTTGATGTCTATAAAATTGTGGGTACTGCCAGAATCAATTAGCACATTCACCTTTTTCTGGCGGAGAAATCCTGGTACCTTGATGGTATGGTGGGCGGTTAACCCCATGAGGGCATGCACGGAGATCGCCATTGTATCCTCTTCCTTTTCTTCTAGAGTACTTGGTAGTTCTTCTTGCATAGGTTCTTCTGGGTGGTAAGTTTCTTCCTCTTCTCCTTCATATTGATCGCCTTCAATATGAAAGTTTTGTTTTTGGGCACATGCTTGTTCCCTGGGGTGATGAGTGCGACATTTATAGCAAAAGTATCTTGATGGTTGATCATTTCTACGAAAGGAATTGTTGCGATACGAAGGACGACTATAAGTTTCACGTCGTGCATACAACTGATTTCTCTTCTCGGCCAGCTTAGCTATTCTTATACAATCGTTCAGCGAGGTTGGATTGTGCATGTCTACCTCCACTCTAATATTTTCTTTCAATCCATTGCGAAAAGCTCCTACCACTGTGTCGAGACTGAGGTCTAAAGTATATGGTAGTAAACTGGTGAACTCCGAAACGAATTCGCTAACCGATCCTTCTTGTTTAAGAGATAACAGTCTTACTGTGTATGACGATGTAGCTCCTTCATCAAATCTTTCTAAAAAAGAGGTAGTGAATTTTCTCCAGTTAATAGTAGCTCCTTTCTCTCGCTTAAGCCATACGAACCATTGGTAGGCCTCAGTGCCTAATTTTGATGCAGCGAAAGGGACTTTATCAAATTCCTTAATTTGGTATAAGTCGAGAATGCCTTCCATTTTGGCTATCCAACCACGAGGATCATGACCCTCAAAAGTGGGCATATCAATGCGTGGAAAATTATTAGGGCCTCTCGGTTGGTGATAACCCGTATCCCTTTCTTGATCTTGGTTATACCGTTGTCTATGATAGCGATCCCTGTAATTATCCGAATTGCCTCCTTGCTGTTCCCAATCGTTATCTTGATCGACATTTTCTTCATTCCTTTGGGCATGGGAGTGATTTTGGGGATTAGTATTGGGATTAAGCTGGTTTTGTGCTCGCACTAGGGTTTTTAGGTTGAGACTAATTTCGTTCATACCCTCTAATAAGAGTCGAAGAGATTCATCGTTGGAAACGGCTGAGTTACTTGAGTTTCCTTGTGTGATGTTTTCGTGAGTTGGAGGAGGGTTAGCAGCCATAGTGTCTACCAGTGGATGATGTGGATTATAACTACCAATTTTGAAAGGAGAAGGAGAATTTTTTGTACCTGGGCTTCGATTAGGTCTTCTTGCGTTGTTATTGGTCATTTTCGAGCTTGATAATCGACCGTCAGATCCTTTGGTCCACCTTTTGCTCATGCACTTGTTAACATAACCTGCTTAGGAACTTTTGAACTTTGACTGCTGCAGAATGTGATGGAATTTTAGCCAAAAATTTGGTTTCCGCTTCAACTGTCGCTCCAACTGCGACGCGGATTTGAATTTTTGGCAATTTTTGACAACTTTTGACAATTTTTGACAACTTTTCTTGACTACAATTTAAGACACGACACGGGACTAACCACGGACCACCCGAAGACACGACACGGGACTAACCACGGACCACCCAAAGTCAACGGACAATGAGGACACAAGTGTAGACAGCAAGGACACGATACTAACCATGGACCACCCGAAGTCAACGGACAACGAGGACACAAGTGCCGACAGCAAGGACACGATAAGACACATGGATAGAAGAGACGTTGGACACAAAACACGAGATGACATGACATGAAGTGGACACGATGGACAGGAGCGAGACGACATGACTTGAAGCGAACACGATGGACAGAAGCGATGTTGGACACAAAATGCGAGATGACACGATGCAAAGCTGACATGATGGATAGAAGCGAGACGACACGACGTGAGACATGAAGAAACGACGAACGGACAGACACGACGAACGGACGAAAGAAAGACGAACGAACGTGAACAGACTTGCTACGCACGTAGGAGCGTCGGACGTGTGACCGCAGTCACGACGTATAGGGAGTGATACCGAAGTTTTAAATCCTTCCACAAACTAAACACTGCCAATGTGGGACAATTAACAATACCCACGAAGGAGGAAAAAATTTGTAACTGACGTCAGCACCAAGGATAAAGTAAAAACCTTAAGGTTTTCGAGCAAAATGAACAAAATCGCTAATTCTGATTGGCTAATGGCTGCGAGAGGAATGGCAGGTATGTTCGCCGATTTTTTGAAGGCTTGGCGACTGGTAATTGTTACAGTAGCCGCCTGCGGCTGAATGCTACCTGAGGAAGACTGCGGAATGCGCGTGAGGGCGATGGGCATTGGCTGCAGTGGAAACGCAGCTGCGAGTGGCTGTAGCGCTCTGCCAAAGATGCCTGCGGCTGGTGCTTCAGAATCGAAATGTGACAAACTGATACCACTTGCAGAGAGACAAGTACAGGGTCTCTCTGGTTAATCAAAAAATAAATAAATTTATTCAAATAAATAATACCCGAACGATTCACAGTGACTCTCAACAGTTCGAAGAATGAATTGAAATAATGAATCAAATCTTAGTAAGAGTATAATGCCACTAGGAGGGCAGGTCCCACCGTGAAGGCTAATGCGAATTGTAATAAGAAAATAAAAAACACGATGATCTAATTTAATGAAACTATCTAATATATATATGAATTGTTAACTCTTGGAATGCCTAGCCGACGGCTAGGTTTGGTGTGTAATAGTATTTTAGGGCCTAGATCCTATATCTTCTCTTTTAAGCATTCAAAATTGTTGGACACTTTCCAGTATATAAGTACCTAATTATTTCAACATACCAATCAAGTTGCTTTGAGGTTTGATCATCATCTGAGGCTGCTTCTTGAGTTTGGCAAGCTATGTATTCTGATGGGGCTTACCTGATGAGTTCTTGGCATAGTACCCTACCTCTTACCAACATGGTTGGATGTATTTCAGCGTCATAATATTTGACACCCAACCAACTCTTTTATCATTGAGTTCCCCTTGTATGATGAAATTTCTAACGTTAGGGTGAAATACATAAACTATGAAAGGAAATGCCTAAACTTTTTTAAAGACTTCATTATTGCATAAATCTATTTTTAAATGAAGTTATACTTTTCTTCATGTTCTTGCATAGTTTGACATAGAAAAGCTATAGGTCTCTCTTCGTTATCAGGTCTTTTCTAAGTGAGTACTACAACATAGCTCTCTTGTTCACCTACAACATACAAGATGAAATCCCTAGAGTAGTTTGTGTTTACCAAGATAGGGACCTAGGCTATTTGTTCATTAATCTATTGTAAAGCCCATTTCCTTGAGCCTTTCCACTTGAACTCATCATCCTTCTTCAACAATTCGATCATAGGTTTGATAATCTATGCAAAATATTCTATGAATTTTCATACAAAGTTGATTTGGCCAAAGAAGGACTATAAATTTTTTTTTTGAGGGGGCAAGGGGAGTTCTAATAGTGCTTTCACCCTATTGGGGTCTATAGCTAGCTCAGTCTTAGAAACAATATGGCCCAATAAAATTCCTTCCTCTATAGTGAAGATGGATTTCTTTGGATTTAGAGATATTCCAAAATATATATTTTTTTAATACACTCCTAATATGTTTGATGTGATCTTCCTTTATATGGGATAAGACTATCATATCATTCGAATATATGACTATAATCTTATTGAAAAGTTCCCTGAAATCCATGACCATCACTCTTTGAAAAGTTGCCCCGTATTAGATAATCCAAAGGGCATCCTCTAGTAGGCAAATTTCCCCCACTTGGTTTTGAATGCAGTCTTGAACTGATCTTCATCCTTGACCCATACATTATTGTACCTAGAGAATCCATCCAAGAGTGAGAATATTTTTGCTCATGCTACTATGTGTAGGATCTAAAAGGGATCTAAATCAGATGTGATTGCTCTACATGTGTCATACTTATTATTGTACCCTTGAGTAGTGTCTTTTATTTAATGTTTAGTCAGTAAGGGGTATCTCAGTTTATCTCTAGGTTATTCCTACATCTCTACTTCCTTCTACTGAGGTGTGTCTTTACAAATTTTTACTCCTTTCTGACCTGAATTCTAGTGATATTTCTCATGGGAGACTCTTTTCTCAATAGGGTCTCTTATAAGTGAAGGCACTTTCAAGGGGTTAAGTTCTTGGGGATCAATCTACAAGGGTTTATTTCCCGATCTGGTTAGAATAGCTACTTCTTCAACGAAATTCATCATAAAATTTTGATTCTATTCTATGATAATATTAACCTAAACTTTGAGGGTCCTCTCAGTATTTTTGATAGCTACCTTCTAAACATGGTGTTGATGAATCATGCAAGAAGTTTTTTCATGCAAATAATTACATGTAGAACACCAGAATTTTGAATATGTTGAAGTGTTAATGGGTTCACTACCTTCATTGGTGTAAAACATGTTAGATTTATCATAGCTTCTACCACTTATGGAGGCTTGATATTTAGTTACCTATGGGAACCTCCTTGGTTGGAAATTCCTTTTTGCTTCTCTTCTCTCCATTGAGGTCATATTATTTGTTAGAGTTTTCAAAGTTGATTGCAGATCTTGTAGGGTTTCAAGTTAAGTATATGGAGTTGATGAAACTATCGCCATAAGAAGTGCAGGAATGACATGAAGTATTAGAGGAGTGAGGAGTACCTGTATTATTGGAATGTTAGGATTCTCGGTCTATTTAGAGATACTTGCATAGAAGCTATATCAAGAGTTGTTAAAGCGGTATTTTATGCTTGTGGTAGATCTAGGAAGATAGGCATTATCATTTTTCAAGGAACCTTCCAATAGCAATTAGATCTCTTTCTACTTTCTAGGCTTCTTAGTAAATCTCTAGGAAGGTAAATACTTGGGACTGCCTGATAGCCATACTTATATCTAAGTTGAAATCTCTTAGATAGTAATACATTGACCATTTGTTCATTGGCCGCAACCCATCAAGTACCCTTTGCCAAGTTCGACTGAATATGATTTTAAAGTTGACAATATCCTCTTGAGGATGTTTCTAGATAATAGTAAACTAATTTAATAGGAAGAAAGGGTTTGCATGCTCATTGAATTCCTCCACTAGTTTACCAACAAGTTGGTCCCAAGTAGATATCGTTTGGTTGTCAAGAGTTATATACCAATAGAGCATTTTTCCTTTCAAGGAAATAACTAGCAATATGATTATAACATCTTCTTCAGTGATGTTATGCATTGGGGTGATCACTACCACATATTGGCAATGTTCATATGTTGTCTTCCTAGTACCATCATACCAAGGTAATGCTTTTAGGACTGCTACTATAATCAAGTGTTGAGTTGCCAGGTTCAGGGGGCCTGTGTGGTTCCATAAAGGTTAAGGTATAATTGGCTAATTTGTGGCCATTGTAATTATAGTTCTGCAAGACATTATGGGTATATGGGTAGCTGGAGTTAAATTTACACTAGTAGAAGTACTAGGGAAGGCTATAGGGGAAATATTTGTGTATCCACTATTAACAGTATATGAAGAAGTTGTTATAGCAACTAAAACATGATTAGCTCTAAGGATACCAATGTGTAGTTTGAAGAACTCAATGGGCTCTTCTAATTTTTTTGCTTTAGATCTAGTTATCATAAAATATGTTATTTAACCAAAAAAATAGGTAAAGGATTTCTTAGGATTCCTTTCTTGTGCGGAGTCACCAAGTGATTCATAAAAAATAAACAGGTCAAAAGTAATCATCGAAACTTTGATTAGTATACTACGTGGGATTGGGTCCCACTGGGCGTGCCAAAACTATTGGTGCAAAATCTGCCTTTGGTTACATTTGCACCCAAGACTTTATCAATATTGAAATATCAGGTTAAGATAGAGTTTACGTGGTTCAATCTCCAGAGGAGGCTGGTTCCTTGCTTCTTTTAGGAAAAGGGAGAGAGAAAAATGCATAAAGGGAGGGAAATATAGCTATTTCTATAATCAATTGAACGGTATAGATTAGATAACAAAAAAAGCAACTACAACAGTATTTTACAAAGAAGCATCTATTTAAACCATAAAAATAGAGAAACTAAGATTTTGGTGTAAATATATTCAAGCATAAGATTAATGGAATGGTTGATTTTAGAGTTAACATAACTTTACTATAGAAATTTAGAATAAGAATTAGAGAAAGCAATATTCAATCTAACATTAATTAGCAATCAATAATCCATACATACTTGATTATACACGAATGGACCAAAAGCAGAATAAATGATATTTTATTAGATTTTAAGATTCTGTGTACATCGCCTTATAAAAATCTAAGAGCCGAAATTTTGTTTGGGTCACTCATCCTATATATAATAGTTTTACATAATAGAAAAACTTAAAGTTGTTACAAAATTATGACTGTAGGCTCATTTCATTAAAGAGGCAGTTAGGAGAGCATGGAGCCTTCACCTGGAAGTGGTTGGGATCTTCTTTTTAGAACAATCTTCCTTTATCTCCTTATAGGTATCATGGTCCAGTTGTCTTAAAAATTTCACACCATCATGATTTTTGGTCTCTGTTTATCCCCTTAGCTTCGAAATGTCGCATTATCATGACTATTTTACCTTAGCTTTCTTAGACATTCAAAATGTCATGCTATTGTGACTTTTGGCCCTTATCTCCTCCTTGGTCTTCAAAATGTCATGTTGTCATGACTATTTTCCCTTATCTTTTTAAAAACCTTCAAAATATTGCGTTGTCATGAATTTTGGCCCTTATCTCCTCCTTGGGCTTCAAAATGTTGTGCTATCATGACTATTTTCTATACTTAGTGAAATCTTGAGAAGAATTACTCCTTACACCCTGGATGTGGTCATTTTGACCAACAAGTTTCAAGATAGAAAATATTCAAGCAAGGGCTCAAGAGAAGATGCATAAACAATATTAACCCTAAGTGCACACTATATGTTGTTTTTTTTTCAATGCCTAGAAATCAATTAAATTTATTTCCTTTATATCAAATCTAGGATTTATAAAAAAATTACCCAAAAAATAGACTAAAGACTAACTTAGGGCACTTATCTTATCTGATGGTTGATCCTAGATTTTATCCTTTGTCCAATGATATCAACAATTCCTATTCTTGCAATATAGCTTAGCAAAAACTTGAACAATGTGATTAGAATTAGGGGAACTACTTAGGCCACTATATATAAAATGCTTTAAGGTGCAGCAATCAAGACCCCTAGGTCCTTTTAGCTAACCTTTAAAAATAGAAGCGAAAGTTGACCTTTGAAATATGAGCAATAATAACAGAATATAGCAAAAAAAAAACAATATAAAAAAGCACAAAATACAATAGTATGTTCTATATGCTATTTAAAATATAGATCTAGGGTTTGGGTTAGCAATTTCACTCAAAAGTGGTCTATGTGAAATTGTACCCTGCAAGGAGTGATCACGATTTTGCAGACTAACGAAACCATGCCCTGGTATGACCGAGCACGATTTTTTAGAAGCTAAGAGAGAACACAAAAATATGAATTGATAGATGCATGATTAAAAACTAACTAATATTCAAAATACAAAAGAGTGAAAACAACCTAACGGTAGTGAAGAAGCAAGCAAAATAGATGGATATCTCCAAGTAGTAGATTCCTCCTTAGGGCTTGAACACTTATCCACCAAGAACAGCAACACAATCCAATGCAGGAGAAAAAAATCTTCAACAAATAAAACTTTACACTTGTGAGTTAGCTTACTTGTGGAAGAAGAATGAGACCTTAAGAAAATAGAACTTGAATAAAAAAAATTATTATTGAACTTGCTTGGTAAAACTTGATTGGGAAAAAGAAAACTTCAAACCCTCCTTTTATAGTGGATTTGAAAGAAGAATGGGTGGGAAAAAATAATAAAAACTAACCTCAAAAGAAATCAACTTTGAAAATTAGGGTTTCCTAGAAGAAAACCCTAGAAATGCAAAAATTTTCCCTGCAAAGGCCGATCATGATTTCACAATGCAAAATCATGCCCCATAAAAGTGGTCCATGATTTTGCAATTGCTGGACCCCCATGTGGTTTAATATGTTTGGGAGGGCCAAACAAAGTTAGAATGAGATATATAATATACCGTTGGAAAGCTATTTTTTATCCCGATCTAATGGTATAGGATTTATGAGGAATGGAGAAGATTTAGTAGGGAAAAATTTGGCTCAAATATGACCCTTATTTTCCAAGGAGAAAATAAGGGATCTAGGGAAAATTATTCACCTTAGTGGGTCAATTTTTTTGTGTCTATATTTTTCTCCCTCTTTAATGAATTTAAGGCCAAGTAAATGCATCAAAGAAATATGTAGACTTCTATGGGAAAGAAAGCAACAAACATAGAAAATGGGTATCCAAGTTTATACAAAGGAGTGGTGTAAAAGGGGTATCACAAGGGACACTTTGGACTCTTGCACATAGAGTGAGATATTACTATCATTAATTCTTTTATGGCTAGGGTGCACCCTCGAGTTTTGAAAGGAATAAAAATTCTTTAAGAAACTTGAAAAGGCCAAGGAAATAAAAGAAACATAGAAAGCACAACAAGCAAGCAAATAACAAAGCAATGGTCATTGGGTACAACATGAATCTAATGCAAATAGCATGAAATGCGTGTATAATACAATAAAGGGGAAGAAATAAAAGGAAAAAGGAAATAAGAAGAAGATCAACAAGAACAACAAGAGGAAGGACAACAACAAGAAGAAGAACATCTCCCAATAAGATCAACAATAGAAATCAATATAAGTTGATCGAGAATCCCAAATTAAGGGTGTTATACCTAAAATAAGGTCCAAGTGTGGATTTAAAACCCACTATGGGTGTAGTATTCACTAATATGGATAGATGGAAAAAATATGGAGCGTAACCCACTATGGGTGATTGCTCAAATGATCAAATGATGGAGCATAACCCGCTATGGATGATTGCTCACTAGTGATTGCTATGGGGTGATTACCCTCTATGATGTATACTGAAACCTACTAAACTGGTCAAGGAGTGTATCTTGTAATGGGGTGTAGATCCTGCTAAGTCAAAATAAGTGTAACCCGATAGGGATGATATATTATTATTGATGTGAATGGTGTATTAGCAAGTACTACCTGATATGGGTGTGTAATAATATGTATAGACCAAGTCATATAAGAATAACATAATATGAGTGTCTACATGTGCTAGAAGAAATAAGAGAAAGAAAATAAAGAGCAAATAATTATGTGTTTGTACCCCCAACTTGAAGTTTCAACTATTAAAAATTCAAGAGGGAGAAAATGTGCAATCAAAGGAGAGAAGAATGTATATCCTTATCTAAATAAATAAAATAGAGGATAAATAAGAATAACACAAAAGACAAGAATATACCAAAAGAGGATTGCATTCCTTGACTTTGGAGAGAAATTATGATCATTGTAAAAACTTTCAAAGTCAAGGAATACAAGAAGAGAGAAGATAAGAAAATAGCAAAGGAATATGAGAATAGAAGAAGGGATAAAAATGCATGGGCCCTAAGTTGGGGCTTCGCCAGGCATCAGTGACCTAGTGAGAGTGCAATGCATGTAATATATGACCTAACTCAGTGTCATCACTTACCACTATTGTAAAATCCCTAGAAAATCTATATGATCAAGCAGTCATGAATAGGAATCAATGCAATTATGATAAGGAGAAGTGCAAGAAAATAGAATGTCAGGAAACCATGCAAAGTATGAAAGAAAATCATGCTATATATGCAAGCAAATAGGTATTATGGAAATAGAATACAAATACATGCCTAATTAATAATTTATTTTATTTTATTTTATGTTAAATAAGAAATAAGAATGATAGTCGATAGATATCCTAATTGTGCCTCCTATCTTAACAAAAAGAACATGAATGCAAGGGGTTGTTTCATCAAAGAAAAATCTAGAAGGCAAGCCATATCTATGATTATAATAATAGATAGGCTCCTTCATAGCCTTTTATTTGGCAACCATAACATGATAATCAATACATTATTGAACACAACCATTATTATTAGCATTAAGAGGAGCAATTCCTATCTTCGCAAGATCCCTATAAGACAACGAAGTAAGGTCCCTTTGAGAAATAGATAATTTATCATTAGAACACACAAAATTTATCATATTATAAAACAATATGTTAGAGAGATAAGGGGGATCCTCATCCTCATTACTCTACTCACTACCTTGATGGGATATATCCAGAAGAGGTTCTTGAAGAAACTGATTGTCTTGATACCATGATGAAATTTTGATTGGAGGTTCCTCACTCACTTTTATATTGTTGAATTTATTAGGTTTTTAAGATGAGGAACTTGGAGAAATAAATGATGAAACTGAAGGATAAACATTGAAACTAAATTGAGCTTGTTCAACCCTTGAATAATATTCAAATGATCGAGGGTCACCCAAAATGGTAATAACTTGTTCTTTAAATTCAAACTTTAAAAACTGATGAAAGGTAGAAGGGATGACCTTCATCACATGGATTCAATTACATCTAAGAAGAAAATTAAAATATGCAGGGCAAGGTACCACATAGAACAATGTATCTAAGATCTTGGGTCTAACTTTCAGGGGAAGAGATATAATACTGCAAGCTTCATGGGATTTTTTGTTGAATGTTTTGATGATTGCATTTTATTTAGTTAAATATTCCTCTTTTAGTCCAAAATTTTGTATAAATTGATATGTGCATAAATTTAGGGAAGAACCATTATCAATCATAACCCTCTTGATAAAAGTATCCCCAATAAATGCAGTGATATAAAGAGAAGAATATTATTGCAAGTTTGAGGAAGAAATATCATCATCCAAGAATGTGAGATGATGTATCCCAAGAGAACTTACAACATTGGCCATAGCACTAGGGTAAATATCTATAGGGACAAATATTTGTTTTATAATATTTATCAATGCTTCTCAATGAGTAGGTGAATTTTGCAAAAGTTCTAAGAGGGAAATATTTGCTGAAAAACTCATCTCCTATTGAGATCATTGGATCTGTCAATTTTGCACCTATGGTTCTAAAGTAGTTGTTATCATACCAACCATATGGTTATCATAATTATGTGGTAATTTTTTATAAGATACTTGATCAACAACCTAGTGATTATGATTTGATAATGGAATCTTGAATATTCCCATATCCTAATTTGTTATTGAAGCTTGCTAAATAGGAGGTTGATTATTGGATGATTGAGAGCTCCATATATCAATATGTCATACATCAAAACTTCTTACAATAATTTTCCCAATATCCTTCCACTCTGTGAAATGCACAATGTAGACCTGCCTTGTACCAATTAGTTGTAGTATTTGGTTACCTTATGGGAGGTAAATAAATTACATTGGCTTCTAAAAGTTGCTTTAAGACTTCTTCCATAGGTATGACAAGTCTTGTGAAATTACTTTGTAGAGGTTTTTGAAGTATTATCTTTTGTAGGTTGTTAAAAATATTATTAATAGGCCTGCTATCCATTACACCATCATCTACCACATTCTTATTCTTATACTGTGACTTAATGGTTTTATATTCTTTCAATTTCAGCTATCCTTTTTTGATAAGAGATTGTTCTACTTTCCTTGCTAACTCAACTACTTGATAAAAAGATGTGATAGTTGTAGTTTCTAATGCATAAGATAATTATTCTTGTAAATTTCTAATAAATATCTCAAGCATGTCTCGAGGAGGTAAATTATATCTCAAGCATCCAACTAGACTCCTCCAACAAGACAAGAATTCTGAAAAACTTTTCTCTTTGCCTTGCTTTAAATCATATACATATTTTATAGTTTCTTCTTAATATAAAAACCAAACTGTTGAATAAATAATTCAACTATCTCTTCAAAATTATTTAATGAATGGTTGGGTAACTGATAGTACCATTCTAATTTCATTCCATCAAGACTCTTAGGAAAGCTCTTTAATAATAACATGTCATCATAGATGAGATCATGACAAGTTGTTCTAAATATTCTTAAATGCTCAATCAGATCTTTTTTTCGTTTGTATATAGGTAAAACCAACATGGAAAAATTTTCAGGATAATATCTAGTAGTAACAATGGGATCTAGAGGCTGATTGCACATCTCTTTATAGTTGTATGTGAAACTAGAAGGTTGAATCATCTCCACTTTTTAAACCAATTGTTTGACCATAATTGCCAAATTTTGCACCTCTGGATTACTGTTATGCACTGCCCCTAAATTCCCTAAGGGAGGGATATAGGTAGGTTATTGAAAATACACTTGTGTTATATTGGAAGTATTGATATTATTATGATATGTGGTATATTTTTGGAGAGGATAACTAAAATTTGATGGAATAGAGGCAAAAGTGTTGAGATTAGCATATTGAGGAGGACAATGAAAATAATTTTGAGTGACACTACTAGTTGGAGGAACTTGTGGACTTATTCCAATGTTGGTAGTTACAATAGTGGCATAGGTTGGTTTATGGGTAGGATTACTATGATTCAAATATTCAAACAAAGGGTTATCATGAACATACCTAGGAGAAATGACTAGATGAGGAAGAAGAGTCTCATATATTTTGAGTTGAGCTTTCAGTTCCATAACCTTAAGTAAATCCTCCTTATGGCATTCCACAAAACCCAAAATATTATCAAGTGATTCAAAAATATAGTGAAACTTAGGGTCTTCATGGGGATCATTATTTGTTTTAGTTTCAATAGGTTCTTTCTCTTCTACATCAAGGTTAGGGTTCTCTCTATCAATTTGATCATATTATTGGGGAACATGATTAGACTCAAGAAGCTTTCACTAAATTCTAAGGAAGGGAGCCATTAGAAGAAGCAAAATGATAGAAAAGTGAATAACACAAGCTTATACTGAGATTGGGGGGTGAAAAATATAAGACCACTTTTTACTTTTCTTTTCAATTCAATGTTATGCAGTGTATAGATAGTAGTATCAATATTAGTAATAAAATCAATGCACAAAACACCATACACAATAGAGACACCATAGTTTAAGTGGTTCACCCAATGTGGGTTACTCCACAGAAAATATTTTACTAAAACTTCATCAATCAATATCTTTGGGAATCCTTCCAAATTACAATATTTATGGATCTCTATCCAAAGGAGATGTTGATACCCTAATATAAATTTTGTGGATCTCTTCCACATGAGAAATGTTTCCCCTTCTACTATTGCTAGTGATCTTCTAGAAGACTCTGTCTCTCTACTACACTGATTGGTGGATCTCTCTCCACTTGAAGACTCCTCACTCAGATATGTCTTTAGTTGTGCTAGCTACTGGCTCTCTATCCACTGAGATGTTGTCCTCTGTACTCTATCACCTCAAAAGCTCTATCAATAGGCTCACTCATAACCTACTCAATAGGCTCACTCAGAACCTGCTCAACAAGCTCACACAGAACTTGTCCAAATTTTCTCAACAAGCTCACATAGAACTTGTCAAATATGCTCAACAAGCTCACACAAAACTTGTCCAAATATGCTCAAAAAGCTCACACATAACTTGTCCAAATTTTCTCAACAAGCTCACACATAACTTGTCCAAATATGCTCAAACAAGCTCACCAATAACTTGCCCAAATATACACTAGCAAGATCACCAAGAACTTGTCCAAATATACACTAGCAAGCTCACCAAGAACTTGCCCAAATTTGCACTAGCAAGCTCACCAAGAACTTGCCCAAATCTGCTCTAGCAAGCTCACCAAGAACTTGCTCAATAATTTAATCTCATAGAAGCATAAAGATAATTGTTAGAGACTCAATATGTTCTTATACTCAAATCCAATCTCAACTCAAATCAATATTATAGAAGCATAAAGAGAATTGTTAGAGACTCAATATGTTCTATCCTCAAATATCAATATCAACTCAAATCAATCTTATAGAATCATAACGAGAATTGTTAGAGACTCAATATATTATATCCTTAAATATCAATCTCAACTCAAATATAGAATATAGAATAGTTTGTTTCATGGAACTTGAACAACCACTTCACACAATCACTTGAATAGGCTCAAAAAAATCTTCTCAACCAATTACCACAAGGAAAAACTCTTTATTACAAACCCTATTTCAATCATGTATCAACCAACTCAAATGTTTCCGACAATGCTCAACCACAAATCTCACATAACAATGATACTCATGTTCTTATCAATTTCAAGTTCTTTGCATAACCAATGGGATTTAACAACAATGCTAATAAAAAATTCTTCACATAAAAATGATACTCATGTTCTTCTCAAACCCTATCTCAGGTTTTTCACACAACTAATGGCTTCAACAACAATGCTTATAAAACAAGGTTTAATAGCAAATCTCAACCCAGAAAACCTTGAAGCATTCAACCAACTAATTTTGAAAAGGAAACCATAATTAATCCTTTTCTCTCCAATGATATTTCAGAAATCAACCACCATAAAAAATAAATAGGAGAATGTGCCCATACCTTTTATGAAGATGAAGAAGCCTTTTGGTTGTCCACAAAATCTGTCTCACTCAACACACTTTATTTTTTAAATTTCAACAAGGGTTAGATATCTTGATTAATAACATAATAATAACATTCAAATAACACCTTATTACTCCTACTCAATAATATACACCATGTCACTTCATAAATGAATTAATATCTTTTTAAAAAGAAAAAATAAACCTTCACTTTTGAACCTCTTTACAAAATCAGAAATATCTCTTTATACACACCTTATTTATCCCTCTATGCAATTTAATCAAATAGCCCTCGAAATAATATTTCCAATGATATATAATATGATATACTTCTAAAAAATAAATCACCATAAATATCTCCTTTTTTAAACATGCATCATAACCCTTATTCCTCCTAGGGCAACTTTAGAAAAATAAAATATATCTAAAAAATTATTAACTTGCCTTTGTCCCTGATGAGATTCGTTATTGTGGACTTTCTTGCTCATTTCCTTAACCACATCCAACCTACCATTGGGCCACACACCCTCACCTGCTCAAAAGGAGCACACAACAAAACCTTATGCCATGAATATCTATGCCCTTCGAAAACAAAATGCGCTTCACGTGTTTCAACACTGATTGTCTGAAGTTGTTCTACTCTATTTTTTACATCTGTTTGAATCTTGTTTTCAATATTTCTAATTTCTTATTTTAGCCTCTTGACTTCTATTTTTTGTTTTCTTGGCTCATCCTTTTCTTTTTCAAGTACCAAAAGTGAGACTTATTCTATTTCTTTTATCCCATATAAAAACCCTTTTTCATATTCACTGTCACTAAGATCATTATAATATTCTATAGCAAACAAACTCTGATGATTTATTTGACCATACCTATTTCCTTGATGTGTCATCTCATATTCAATATCACTGAATCCATTGCAATATCTTGATCTGTGATCTCTTTGACCATACACAAAGTATATTTCTCTTTCATCTTCTATTCCTAGGAATATATGTTCTTCCCTTTCATCATTTGACTTGTCTCTATCACTGTTATCTGAGCTATCACTTGCTTCTACAATGTAGAAGGTTTTCTTTATCTTATGAAAAAATTTATTCTTCTCATACTTGCTTTGCTTGTATTTGTCATCTTTGTCATGCTTATGCTTTCCATCTTATTTTCTTTTGTGACCCTATTTTTCATCATCACTATTTTCTTCATGTGGAAACTTGTATGCATAGTGATAAAAATAACCACACTTGTAGCATCTGAATTTCTTCATATCCCTATAATTTCTTAAGTCCTTTTTCCTTTTGATGAAGTTAGCTTCCTCATCATTATCTGAATCTCTATCTCTAGAACTTTCCCTTTCTTTTTATTTGAATCCTTGAATGCAGTTTCTTTTATTGGAACCTGATGCTTACTTCTCCTCATCTCATAAGTTGTGAGTGTTCCTTGTAGTTCTTCCATTGTTAGCTTATTGATATCCATTATTTATTCTATTACTAAAACCTTTACATCATACTTCATGGTAAGTGATCTCAAAACCTTTTGAGTAACATCTAATTCTTTCATCTCAAATCCTAGACCTCTCATGGTGTTAGCAATCTCATCAACTCAAAGTAAAAACTTTGCTATATCTTTAGAATATTCCATTTTAAATTCCTCAAATTTTTTTCTATGAGTTTGTAGTTTTTCCAACTTTACCTTGGAATCTCCTTCATAGGTATTCCACAACTTGGTCCACATTTCATTTGCTAAATTATATACCATGACCTTTGCGAAATATATCTCATGTAGCCCACTTAGAATACAATTCATTGCCCTTGAATTGATCTCAACCAATTTCTTGATAGTCTTATCTACCTCGAGATCACCTTCAACCTTATAATATTTTGCAACCATCTTCCATACCTCATATCCTTGTGATATCAAGTAGTTCTTCATTCTTATGCTCCAGAAAGCATAATTGTTATCGTCAAAAAGTGGATCTTTATTTGTAGATGATCCATTCTGTGAAGCCATTTGTGTTCTTGTATATTATTCACTCAAGTTGTTAGCCTTTCCGAAGGAACCTTCTCTAATACCAATTGAAGAACACAAGCTTATACTAAGAGGGGGGTTAGCAATATAATACCACCTTTTACTTTTCTTTTCAATTCAATATTATGTAGTGTATAGATAGCAATATTAATAGCAGTAATCAAAGCAATGCATAAAACACCATACACAATAAAGACACCATAGTTTACATGGTTCACCCAATGTGGGCTACTCCACAGAGAAAATATTTTACTAAAACTTTATCAATCAATCTCTTTTGGAATCCTTCCCAATTATATTATGAATATCTATTCAAAGGATATGTTGATCCCCTAATCTCAAGTTCATGTATATCTTCCATAGGAGAAATCTTTCTCCTTATGCTCTAGCTAGTGATATTCTAGAAGACTCTATATCTCTACTACACTAACTAGTGGATCTCTCTCCACTTGAAGACTCCTCACTCAGATCTGTCTTCAATTGTGCTAGTTGTTGGATATCTATCCTCTAAGACTTTTTCCTTTGTACTCTATCACCTCCAAAGCTCTATCAATAGGCTCACTCAAAACCTGATAAATAGGCTCACTCAAAACCTACTCAACAAGATCACATAGAACTTGTCTAAATCTGCTCAACAAGCTCACATAGAACTTGTCAAATTTGCTCAACAAGCTCATACAGAACTTGTCCAAATCTACTCAACAAGCTCACATAGAACTTGTCCAAATCTGCTCAACAAGCTCACACATAACTTGTCCAAATATACTCAAACAAGCTCACCAAGAACTTGCCCAAATCTCCACTAGCAAGCTCACCAAAAATTTACCCAAATTTGCACTAGCAAGCTCACCAAGAACTTGCCCAAATATACACTAGCAAGCTCACCAAGAACTTACCCAAATCTGCTCTAGCAAGCTCACCAAGAACTTGCTCAATAATTCAATCTCATAGAAGCATAAAGAGAATTGTTAGAGACTCAATATGTTCTTATACTCAAATCCAATACCAACTAAAATAAATCTTATAGAAGCATAAAGAAAATTTTTAGAGACTCAACATGTTCTATCCTCAAATCTCAATCTCAACTCAAATCAATCTTATAGAAGCATAAAGAGAATTGTTAGAGACTCAATATGTTCTATCCTTAAATCTCAATCTCAACTCAAATCTAGAATATAGAATAGTTTTTTTCATGGAACTTGAACAACCACTTCACACAATCACTTGAATAGGCTCAAAAAATTCTTCTCAACCAACTACCACAAGGAACAACTCTTTCTTACAAACCCTAGTCCAAGCATGTATCAACCAACTCAAATGTTTCCAACAATGCTCAACCACAAATATCACATAATAATGATAGTCATGTTCTTATCAAGTTCAATTTATTTGCATAACCAATGAGATTTAACAATAATGCTAATAAAAAATTCTTCACATAACAATGATACGCATGTTCTTCTCAAACCCTATCTCAGGTTTTTCACACAACTAATGGCTTCAACAACAATGCTTATAAAACAAGGTTTAACAGCAAATCTCAACCCAGAAAACCTTGAAGCATTCAACCAACTACTTTCGAAAAGAAAACCATAATTAATCCTTTTCTCTCCAATGATATTTCAGAAATCAACCACCATAAACAATCAATAGGAGAATGTGTCCATACCTTTTATGAAGATGAAGAAGCCTTTTGGTTGTCCACAAAATTTGTCTCACTCAACACACTTTCTTTTCAAATTTCAACAAGTATTAGATATATTTATTAATAACACAAAAATAACATCCAAATAACACCTTATTACTCCTACTCAATAACATACACCATGTCACTTCATAAATTAATTAATATCTTTTGAAAAAGAACAAAGCAACCTTCACTTTTGAACCTCTTTACAAAATCAGAAATATCTCTTTACACACACCTTATTTCTCCATATAAGAAAGTTAATCAAATAGCCCTTGGAATAAGATTTCCAACAATATATAATTTGATATACTTGTAAAAAATAAATCACAAGAAATCTCTCCTTTTTTAAACATGCATCATAACCCTTATTCCTCCTAGGGAAACTTTAGAAAAATAAAATATATCTAAAAAATTATTAACTTGCCTCTGTCCCTGATGGGATTCGATATCATGACCTTCCTTGCTTAGTGCCTTACCTACAGCCAACCTATCATTGGGCCACTTGCCCTCACGTGCTCAAAAAAAGCACACAAAAAAACCTTATGCCGCGAATATATGCGCCCTTCGAAAATAAAATGTGCTTCACGCATTTCAACATAGCTAAACACCTCTGTCAAGAATTAAATGTAGGACCTCCTTCTTCACACACAATGCATGAACCACTAGGTCAAGGAGGCCTATAAATTTGGCTTTACTCCACAATAGTCTCTTCAACGAACGCGAAAATTGTAAGCCTTTTAAAACCCTTTTCACACACACTTTGATACATGATGCATAGACTCTTTTACCATTCGAATCCAAATATCAAATCGAGTGCTTAGAGAAATAAATCAAAAATTTGGGCATATATATATGTCCTCCTCCTTTCCTTTGATGTTGGCACTATAATTTAAATATTATTTTTATGCCTTTTCCTTTCTTTGACGTCGACGCTATAAATTAAATTTTAATTTTAAATAATTTAAAATTAAAACTTAAATATTTAAAATTAAATATCTCCATCACCGGGGCACATTTTTTGATGAAACGAAAAGCCAACCTGGGTTTTAAGAAATACCCATTTCAAATATGTCATCCATGGTTTTAAATAAAACCTTTTATTTTTCTTGCCTTGGTTTTCACAAAAAACCCTGTGTATATCCATGCTCTCCAAAATATCATACATGCTCATTTATGAAATGCTTTGGCCACCAAAACTCAATGTGATCCATGTGACATCAATGACAACATAAAATCACTCAAATTTCCAACAAAAATAATGCTAACAACAAGCACATAAAGAAATATTCTTAAAGATGTTATTAATTATCTACAACCAAACAAACAAATTAATGATCTTGCTTAAGGTTTTAAAAGAAAAGGTGTTCACATCAGGTTCACCAAATATGTAGAGGGGGAAAACTGCTCTATCGTATATGATTCTCAATGTTGGTTCCACAAGAGAGATATAGAGAGAGAGCCTTGAGGTGAACCATGAGGGCTACATTTTTATCTACACTCGATGTAAAAGATGGGGAGAAGTGTTCACAAAGAATGGTTTAAGGACTCACTCCAAGTCCACGAGTTTTTAGGAATGTTTGATGTATTCGATTCAATATAATCACCTATGTTTGGCCTTTCTAGATCTATGCTATGAAATATAAAGGAAAATGCAGAAATATAGTATGCAAGAAAAAAAGAACTAACCCTAGAATGATTCTTCCTTTGAATGCTTTCTAACCCTAGGGTTTCAAGATAGAAAACCTTCAAGCAAGGGCTCAAGAGAAGATGCACAAACAATATTAACCCTAAGTGCACATTATATGTTTTTTTCCTTTCAATTCCTAGAAATAAATTAAATATATTTCCTTTATATCAAATCTAGGTTTATAACAAAATAAAAAAACACCCAACAAATAGCCTAAAGACTAACTTAGGGCACTTATCTTATTCGATGGTTGATCCTAGATTTTATCCTTTGTCCAACGATATCAACAATTCTTGTTCTTGCAAGATAGCTTGGAAAAAACTTGAACAATGTGATTAGCATTAGGGGGGCTACTTAGGCTACTATATAAAAAATGCTTGGAGGCACAGTAGTCAAGCCCCCTAGGTCCTTTTAGCTAACCTTTGAAAATAGAAGTGAAAGTTGACCTTTGGAAGATGAACAATCATAACAAAATATAGCAGAACAAAATAATATAACAAAGCACAAAATGCAATAGTATGTCCTATATGCTATCTAAAATATAGATCTAGGGTTTGGGGGTAGCAATTTTCCCCCAAATATGGTCTATGTGAAATTGTGCCCTGTAAGGAACGATCGTGATTTCACAGTTCACAGATCGGTGAAATCACACCCTGGTATGACCAAGCATGATTTTGTAGAAGTGAAGAGAGAACTCAAAAAATGCAAATTGATAGATGTGTAATCAAAACCTAACTAATATGAAAAATATAGAAGAGCAAAAACAACCTGGTGGTAGTGAAGAAGCAAGCAAAAGGGATGGAGACCTCCAAGTAGTAGATTCCTCCTTAGGGCTTCAACACTTGTCCACCAAGAGCAACAAAACAATCCAATGTAGCAAAAAATAAAGCTTCAATAGATAACACTTCACACTTGTGAGTTAGCTTTCTTGTAGAAGAAGAAGAAGACCTCAAGAAAATAGAACTTGAATAAAAATTGTTGTTAGAAATGAACTTGCTTGGTTGCTTGATTGATTGGGAAAAGAAAAATTCAAACCCTCCTTTTATAGTGGATTTGAAAGAAGAATGGGTGGGAAAAACTAAGAAAAGTTGACCTCAAAAGAAATCAACTTTGAAAATTAGGGTTTCCTAGAAGAAAACCCTAAAATGCAAAATTCAATCCCAAAGGTCGACCACGATTTTGCAATGCAAAATTGCACCCCATAAAAGTGGACCGCGATTTCGCAACTACTGGATCCCCATGCGGTTTTAATGCATTTTGGAGGGTCAAACTGGAGTCAAAATGGGTCATATAATATACCATTGGAAAGATCTTTCTAAGCCTGATCTAATGGTATAGGATTTAGGAGGAATGGAGAATATTTGGTAGGGGAAAATTTGTCTCAAATATAACCCTACTTTTCCAAGGAGAAAATAAGGGATCTAGGGAAAATTACTCACCTTAGTGGGTCAATTTTTTGTGTCTACATTTTACCCCCTCTTTGATGTATTTAAGGCTAAGTAAATGCATCAAATAAATATGTAGACTCCTATGGGCAAGAAGGCAACAAACACAAAAAAGGGATGGCCAGGTTTGGACAAAGGGGTGGTGCAAAAGGGGTATCACGAGGGACACTCTAGACTTTTGCACACAGGGCAAGATATTACTACCATTAATGCCTCTATGGCTAGGGTGACCCCTCGAGTTTTGAAAGGAATGAAAATTCCTTAAGAAACTAAAAAATGCTAAGGAAACAAAAATAAACACATAAAGCATAGTAAGCAAGCAAACAAACAAGATCAATGATCACTAGGTACAACATGAATCTAATGCAACTAGCATGAAATGCATGAATGAATAGAAGAAATAGGAAGAAATAAAAGGGAAGAAGAAATAAGAAGAAGATAAAGAAGAATAAAATATGAAGAATAAGAAGAAGAAGAAGAACATCTCCCAAGAAGGTCAACAATAGAAAGCAAGAGAAGCTGATCAAGAACCCTGAATGAAGGGTGTTATGCCCAAAAGAATGGTCTAGATGTGGAGTGAAAACCTGCTATGGATGTAGTACTCACTAATATGGATAGATGGGAAAAAATATGGAGTGTAACCCACTATGGGTGATTGCTCAAATGATCAAATAATGGAGCATAACCCGCTATGGATGATTGCTCGCTAGTGATTGCTATGGGGCGATTACCCACTAGGATGTATGCTGAGACCTACTAAAATGGTCAAGGATATTATCCTGTAATGGGGTGTAGAGTCCACTGATTCAAAAGAAGTGTAACCTGATAGGGGTGATATATTATTACTTGTGTGAATGATGTATTAGCAAGTACTACCTGATAGGGGTATGTAAGAATATGTATAGACCAAGTCATATGAGCATAACACAATGTGAGTGTGTGCATGTGCTAGAAGAAAAAAGAGGAAGAAAATGAGGAGCAAATAATTGTGCATGTGTACCCCCAGCTTGAAGTTTCAGCTATTGAAAAGTCAAGAGGGAGGAAATGTGCAATCAAAGGAGAGAAGAATGTATATCCTTATCTAAACAAAGAAAATAAAGGATAAATAAGAATCATGCAAAAGACAAGGACATACCAAAAGAGGATTGCATTCCTTGAATTTGGAGAGAAATGATGATCATTGTAAAAACTTTCAAAGTCAAGGAATACAAGAAGAAGAGAGAAGAGAAGAAAAAATCAAAGGAAGATGAGAAGAGAAGGGATGAAAATGCATGGGCCCTAGGTTGGGGCTTCGCTAGGCATTAGAGCCCTAGTGAGAGTGCAATGCATGTGAGCTATGACCTAACTAGGTGTCATCACTTACCATTGTCACGAATTCCTAAAAAGCTATATGATCAAGCAGTCATGAACAAGCAACAATGCAATTATGACAAGCAAAAGTGCAAGAAAATAGAATGTCAGGCAACCATGCAAAGTATGATAGAAAGTCATGTAGTATGAGCAAGAAAATAGGTATGATGGAATGAAAATGCAAATGCATGCCTAATTAATGATTTATTTTATTTTATTTTATGTTAAACAAGCAATCAGAATGATAGTCGACACATATTCTAATTGTGCCTCCTATATTAACAAAAAGAACAGGCATGCAAGGGACTGTTTCATCAAAGAAAAATCTAGAAGGTAAGCCATCTCGATGATTATAATCATAGAGAGGCTCCTTCATAGCATTTTCTTTGGTAGCCATAACATGATAATCTATACATTCTCGAACAAAACCATCTTTCTTAACATAAGGAGGAGAAATCCCTAATTTTGCAAGATCTCTATAAGACAGTGAAGTAGGTCCCTTTGAGAAGTAGAATATTTACCATTAGAACACATAAAATTTATCATATTACAAAACAAGATGTTAGAGGGATAAGGGGAATCCTCATCCTCATTACTCTACTCACAACCTTGATGAGATATATCTAGAAGAGGTTCTTGAAGAAACTGATTGTCTTGATCCCATGATGAAACTTTGATTAGAGGTTCCTCACTCACTTTTAGATTGTTGAATTGCTTAGGTTTTTGAGATGAGGAACTTGGAGAAATAAATGATGAAACTGAAGGATAAATATTGAGACCAAACTGAGCTTGTTCAACCATCGAACAATATTCAAATGGATGAGGGTCACCCAGAATGGTGACAAATTGATCCTTAAATTAAAATTCAAACACTGATGAAAAGTAGAAGGGATGACCTTCATCGCATGGATCCAAGGACGTTCGAGAAGTAGATTAAAATATGTAGGGCAAGGTACCACATAGAACAATGTATCTAAGATCTTGGGTCCAACTTTAAGGGGAAGAGATATAATACCGCAAGCTTCTTGGGACTCGTTGTTGAATGTTTTGATGATTGCATTGGATTTAGTTAAATCTTCCTCTTTTAATCCAAAATTTTGGAGAAATTGATATGTGCATAAATTAAGGGAATAACCATTATCAATCATAACCCTTTTGATAAAAGTATCCCCAATAAATGTGGTGATGTAAAGAGAAGAATCTTCTTGCAAGTTTGAGGAAGAAATATCATCATCCGAGAATGTGAGATGATGTGTCCCAAGAGAACTTACAACATTGGCCATATCACTAGGGGAAATATCTAGAGGGACAGATTGTTATTTTAGAACATTTATCAAGGCTTCTCCATGAGTAGGAGAATTTTGCAAAAGTTCTAAGAGGGAAATATTTGCTAAAAAACTCATCTCCTATTGAGATCGTTGGATCTATCAATTCTGCACTTGTTGTTATGAAGTAGTTGTTATCATACCAACCATATGGTTATCATAATGATGTGGTACATTTTTATAAGATACTTGATTAGTTGCCTACTGATTATGATTCGGTAATGGATTCTTGAATATTCCCATATCTTGATTTGTTATTGAAGATTATTAAATAGGAGGCTGATTATTGGATGATTGAGATTCCCTATATCAATACATCCTACATCAATCAAATCTTGTACCACATGTTTTAACTTCTTACAAGAATTTGTCCAATGTCCTTCCACTCTATGATATGCACAATGTTGTCCTACCTTATACCAATTAGTTGTAGTATCTGGTTGCCTTATGGGAGGTAATTCAATCATATTAGCTTCTAAAAGTTGCTTTAGGACTTCTTCCATAGGTATGCCAAGTCTTGTGAAATTCCTTTGTGGAGGTTTTTGAAGTATTATATTTTGTAGGTTGTTAACAATATTATTAATAGGTCTACTATTCATTACACCATCACCTACCACATCCTTATTCTTATACTATGACTTAATGGTTTTATCTTCTTTCACTTTGAGTTGTCCTCTTCTAATAAGAGCTTGTTCTACTTTCCTTGCTAACTCAATTGCTTGATCAAAATATGTGATAATTGTAGTTTCTAATGCATAAGATAATTATTCTTGCAAATTTCCAATAAATATCTCAAGCATGTCTCGAGGAGGTAAAGTATATCTCAAGCGTCCAACTAGACTCCTCCAACGAGACAAGAATTCTGAAAAACTTTCCTCTTTACCTTACTTTAAATCATAGACATCCTTTATGGTTACATTCTTCTCAATATAAACACCAAACTATTGAACAAATAATTCAATTATCTCTTCAAAATTATTTAAATAATGGTTAGGTAATTGATAGTACCATTCTAATGCCATACCACCAAGACTCTTAGGAAATATCTTTAGTAATAACATGTCATCATATATGAGATCATGGCAAGTTGTTCTAAATCTTCTTAGATGCTCAATTAAATCTTCTATTCCTTTGTATATAGGTAAAATCGGTATGGGAAAATGCTTAGGATAAGGTCTAGCAGAAACAATAGGATCTAGAGGTTGATTACACATCTCTTTATAGTTGTATGTGAAACTAGAAGGCTGAATCATCTCCACTTTTGAAACCAATTATTTTACCATATTTACCAAATTTTGCACCTTTGGATTATTGTTATGCAATACCCCTAGATTCCCTAAGGGAGGGGTATATGTAGGTTGTTGAATGGGTACTTGGTACATGTTGGAAGCATTGATACTATTGTGATATGTGATACCTTGTTGGAGAGGATAACTAAAAATTGGTGGAATAGAGGTAAAATGAATATTGAGGTTAGTAGATTGAGGAGGAAATTTAAAATAATCTTGAGTGACACTACTGGTTGGAGGAACTTGTGGACTCCTTCCAATGTTGGTGGTTATAGTAATGTCATAGGTTGGTTGATGGGTAAGATTACCATGATTCAAAGATTCAAGCAAAGGAGTTATCATGAACATGCCTAGGAGAGACTATTGGAGGAAGAGGAGTCTCACCTCTTTTGAGTTGAGCTTCCCGTTCCATAGCCTTAAGTAAATCTTCCTTATGGTGTTTCATGAAACCCCAAACATGATCAAATGATTCAAAAATGTAGCGACCATTAGGGTCTTCAAGGGGATCAAGATATTTTATTATCAACATGTTCTTGCTCTTCTATTCAAGATTATGATTCTCTCTATCAATTTGATCATCTTCTCTAGAAAAAATCATCAAACTCATAAGAGGCCTTTCACCCACTTCTAAGGATGGAAGCCATTAGGAGAAGGAGAAAAGGACTAGGGTGGAAAGGAAGGAACTAAGACCAAAAGCACACAAAGAAAATATTATTAAGATATTTTATTAATGTTATATAACCAAAAACAAAAATTAATGATCTTGTTTAAAGTTTTAAAATAAAAGAAGGTGTTCACATTGGGTTCACCAAAGATGTAGAGGGGAAAACCACCCTATCATGTATGATTCTCAAGGTTGGATCTACAAGAGAGAGAGAGAGCCTTGAGGTGAACCGTGGGGGCTACGTTGTTCTCTACACTCGATGTAAAAGAGGAGGGAGAAGGGTTCACCAGGAATGGTTTAAGGACTCACTCCAAGTCCACTGGTTTTTAAGAATGTTTGATGTATTCGATTCAATATAATCACCTATGTTTGGCCTTTCTAGATTTATGCTATGAAATATAAAGGACAATGCAAAAATATAGTATGCAAGAAAATAAGAACTAACCCTAGAATGATTCTTCCTTTGAATGCTTTCTAACCCTAGGGTTTCAATATAGAAAACCTTCAAGCAAGGGCTCAAGAGAATATGCACAAATAATATTAACCCTAAGTGCACACTATATGTTGTTTTCCTTTCAATGCCTAGAAATCAATTAAATATATTTTCTTTATATCAAATCTAGGGTTTATAATAAAAATAACAAACACCAAAAAATAGCCTAAAGACTAAATTAGGGCACTTATCTTATCCGGTGGTTGATCCTAGCTTTTATCCTTTGTCCAACGATATCAACAATTCTTGTTCCTGCAAGATAGCTTGGCAAACACTTGAACAATGTGATTAGTGTTAGGGGGCCTACTTAGGCCACTATATAGAAAATGCTTGGAGGTGCAACATTCAAGCCCCCTAGGTCCTTTTAGCTGACCTTTGAAAATAGAAGCAAAAGTTGACCTTTGGAAGATGAACAATCATAACAGAATATAGTAGAACAAAATAATATAACAAAGCATAGAATGCAATAGTATGTCCTATATGCTATCTAAAATATAGATCTAGGGTTTAGGGGTAGCAATTTTCCCCCAAATGTGGTCTATGTAAAATCGTACCCTACAAGGAGTGACCACAATTTCATAGATCAATGAAATCGTGCCCCGGTATGATCGAGCATGATTTTGTAGAAGCGAAGAGAGAACTTAGAAAATGTGAATTGATAGATGCATAATCAAAACCTAACTAATATGTAAAATACAGAAGAGTGAAAACAACTTGGCGGTAGTGAAGAAGCAAGCAAAAGGGATGGAGACCTCCAAGTAGTAGATTCCTCCTTAGGGCTTCAACACTTGTCCACCAAGAGTAGCAACACAATCCAATGCAGCATAAAATAAAGCTTCAATAGATAACACTTCACACTTGTGAGTTAGCTTGCTTGTAGAAGAAGAAGAAGACCTCAAGAAAATAGAACTTGAAAATAGATTGTTGTGTTATAAATGAACTTGCTTGGTTAAACTTGATTGGGAAAAAGAAAACTTCAAACCCTCCTTTTATAGTGGATTTGAAAGAAGAATGGGTAGGAAAAACTAAGAAAATCTGACCTCAAAATAAATCAACTTTGAAAATTAGGGTTTCCTAAGAAGAAAACCCTAAAATACAAAATCGCACCCCACAAAGGCTGACTATAATTTCACAATGCAAAATATGCACCCTATAAAAGTGGACCACGATTTCACAACTACTGGACCCCCTATAAGGTTTTAATGCATTTTGGAGGACCAAACGGAGTCAGAATGGGACATATCATATACTATTGGAAATCTCTTTTTGAGCCCAATCTAATGGTATAGTATTTAGGAGGAATGGAGAATATTTGGTAGGGAAAAAATTGGCTCAAATATGACCCTTATTTTCCAAGGAGAAAACAAGGGATCTAGGGAAATTACTCACCTTAGTGGGTCAATTTTTTATGTCTACACCTCTTTCTCCTTATCTATTTGTAGACACCTAAATCACGTAAATCGTATAAGACTATCAGTGCATCACATATGCCCTCTTATCGACAACATATGGCCCTATTGGGCACCCCTCTAGGCTAGAAAAATTCTTCCAAAAGGCTCCAAAACTTAGTTTGGAGGGTTCCTAGCATTTTAAGGTAGTTTTGGGGCACCTCCTAGTGACCGTCCCACCAAGGTACAATCACAGTTGGTGACCGTACCACCTAGGTATGGCCATCCATAATTGTCCCTGGGTGGGACGACCCCTAACTGGACCCTTGAAAAAGTCAAAGGACGCATTAAATGGTAATAAAAGACTACCATTAACGCATCCAGTCATCCCAAATTATGGATAGTGAGATAGTATATTGGGAGCCCCAAAGGGGTAACCTTCCCCTTATCAATCAATTAGGACACATGGCGGTACCTGCCTCGCATGGCCAAACATGCCCTTTTTCCCTAGATGCCCTTTTGGGCTATAAAAGGAGGTGCAAACACCCAATTTAAAGGATATAAGATTGATGATTTATGCAATGAAGTACTGCACAAATCAACCCTCACTATTTATAAACCAAAACTCGCCCTTTCCCTAGCCTTGAAACCCTCTTCATTTGAAGGTGATTTCAAGGGCAATAGGCTCGATCCACTAATTTCAAACCGGTCAAATTGAATTATTCTTTGGCCCCATCTATCGACAACACCCCTACCCAAGTTTTGGACCAATTTCCATAGCCATAGGTGACAAAAATAAGCAAGTTTTGTGACTGTCCCACTTGGGGACGGTTAGCAGTCTATAGGTGGCACACCTAGGGATGGTCATCAAATATAATTTTAGAAAAATTCCTCCATAGATTCCTTGGAAATGTCTAGAGGAACCTCTGGTCCAAATTTGAGGTAATTTGGAGTAGTTTTGATGCCATATTTGAGGTTCCCAATGTTGCAGGTCTATTTGACTCACCCAAGGACGGTCACTATTTCTGCATTATTTCACCTTTAATATTTCTTTCAAATATTCTTATTTGCATTTATATTAGTTGATAATATATTTATTCTTAATTTAGATTAGTTTCCATGCATTTAGATCACTTTTTATGGTTGTATAATATGCTTCCTTTTCATGATAATCATGCAAAATGGAGCTATAACAAAAAAATTGTTTTGGTTTTGGTTTTATTTTTACTCTATTTTTGACCCCGAAAATTGAGAATATCTACACTAAAATAGCCATAAAATGGTCTAGACAACTCCAAAACTTTCCAAATTTATTTTTTTGTCTTAGTTAGCTCTTTCTGCACCTCCCATAGAAATTTTGATTCCTAACTCTTTACGGTTCAAAATTTCCCAAAAAATCCCAAAAGTGGGCATTTCCCCACAGGCCTTGGTTGGCCAAATATTCCAATAATATAAAATTTTGATCCAAAAATCATATTTTGTAGACCTATACCATTGTGATCATCTCGTCACACTTATTTTTTTGATATATAACACTTATCACCTTTTTTGGAAGTCAAAAATTTCTTTAGTGTGGGTTTCCTTGAGGGTTCACCTAGTTAATGCATCATGACAACTATGCATAGCCAAGCTCAATCACAAGCCTATGAAGTGGAAAACTATAGGAGAGGCTATGAGCATCATAGTTATAAGTATGAGGATCTCCCCCCACATAGGGAACAAGACTATATACCTAAGGTAGGGTTAAATGATCATCTTAAGCTTCCAAGGAACCCTTCCCTAGGGTACCAAAACCTAGATGAGTATGATACTTGTCATAGTGGGCAAGTAAATTCTGCCCAACCATTCCTCACTTATAAAATAAGACCTGAGGAAGATCCTAATTATCCTCGATCACATTATTCCATGCAACCACAAGGTCCCTCTACCAAGAGAACACCATTGGGTTATTCATGTGATCAAGTGGATTCTTTGGTTAGCCAAAACCGAGTCCAAGCCCAAAACATAGATAATAAGCCTACCAAGAGGCCTAGTAGGGAAGTCTACACTTCTTCTACACCACCTAAATCTCCCATCCAACAAGTGGTAGCAAGCCAAAATAGGCCTATGTGAAGTTTGCATACTCATCAACCAACATGACCATAGGGGAGTTAATACAATGATCCCCCAAGCATTGGGAAACTCTCCTAAAGGTTTTATATTCCATTGAGGTACAACATCATGATTATGATGCTTTCACCAACTTTGTGGGATACATACAAATGCACAAATATCATGTTATATCCTTTCAAAATTGGGATATCAAACCTAGGTCTGCCAATTTATCAGACTCTCCTTTGCACATCATCGTGTGCATCAATAGGATCCCCTATAAGTGAGTGTTGGTTGATACAGGTTCCACAATAAAAATCATTAACACAACTACACTAAAGCATCTCAAAATCCCATCTTCGCACATTGTGAAATCCAATTTCACCTTGAATGCATTTAATGATGCTTTGTCCTCCACTGTGGGCACCATAATCCTACCTATTCAAGTTGGAAAAAATACTATGCCTACATTGTTATATATCTTGGAAGGTGAAATAATATACAACATATTTTTAGGAGTACCTTGGATAAGAGATATAGAGTAAATCCCCTCTCTGGTATATCAATGCCTTAAATACATTCATGAAGGTCAGGTCCATGTGGCTGATGCTGACCCAGACCCCTTCAAGTATTACAATAAGGATGATCATCCATAAGAGTCTACTCATCCATCCACACCTTTAGATACTAGACCCAATGACCTTATCCAAAGTCTAGATTCAACCCCATAGTTAGTCGTGAAGTTACTTTCACCACCATCGCCAGTACCATCCTCTATTTATTCAAATGAGGGAGAGTCAAAAAGGTTAACTACAAAATATCTCTTGGATATTTTTGACACATTAGAATATGACCTTCCCACTCCTACCAACAATAAGGAACCCAAAGTGGATACATATGAATCAAATCATGTCACATCATCTTCATCCACCATGCTTGAGGACACAAGTCACTTGACCAATCCTGAACTCAATGAATGCATAGAACCCGATGTTAAATTTATGTATATCATTGAGTTGATCAAGGATATAGGTAGTCCTCCTATCGAGTCGCCACTCATTGATAGCATTTATGATGCACCCCCTAAGCATGGGGGCCAAGTATATCCCCTTGGACAAGTTTATGATGAACCTATGACTGGTCCAAGTGCCAATGCATCTTCTCATGAGTTTGTGGGAATGATCAATGTGATGACAAAGAACCAAAGCCCTCTAAATACATCTAAACCACTTGCGACTCCATCCAATATTCCATCCATAACACAAGAGATATTATTGATGGATTCAGGCACACCTACTCCATCTCATTCAACATATCAACAAAATAAAGAATAGGTGTATCCACTACAACAAAGTGGAGATAATATATCTACCATAATTGAACACTATGAGGTAGAATAAGAGCATGTGGATATACTCACTACCAAAAATCATCATGAACCATATGCATTTACTCATACAAGCTTGGATAGGATCACCAATATAGATTTGCAAATGAGTCGCCAACATAATGACTTACAACATATCTTAAATCAACTTGAAAGCATTGAATTACGGTTGGGTCATCCAAAACCTCAACCCCTTGATCATCAGGAACAACCTCCTCCTATGTATTCCAATATTAAATCTCAAAAGAATCTAGGGCAAAGGCAACAATGCCATCAACCTTGATAATATACTCATTTTTTAGGGCCCTTAGTATCAATATTCAATCAATTGTATGAGGCACAAGCAATCATGCTTCCTGAGATTCATCCCTTGAAACCTAATAAGCGTAGGTCAAAACCACACAAGAAAAACACATATTGTGTTTACCATCGACAAAGGGGTCATGACATCTAGACATGTTACCCCTTTAGATATTTGGTTCAGGATATGATCGACAGGCAAGAGCTTACGATGGGCAAGCCTTGTGCTCCAAGAAATCAACCAATAGGAGTCTTCCAAGACCCCTTGCCTACACACAAAGTAAATACAACAACTAATAGTCAAAAAGAAAAACCTGAACAAGTGAATAAGATGCATACAACCCTATCACCTCATAAAATATGGTAACCAAGTTCACCTCATTTAAAGTATCAACATCACATTTAGACTCCATTATCTGAGCCCATGTCAACCATCCTTCATAACTTGCAAGAAGCAAGGGCAATCGTCTTGCCAGTTGTACCCCTGGTCAACCAAAATAGGTCTAGATCTAAATGATATAGGAAGTATCATTCTTACCTCTATCATAAAATAAGAGGGTATGAAATTAGTAATTGTTATAATTTTTGACATGTGGTCCAAGATCTTATTGATAGAGAAGTTGTATCCACAAGCGGTTAACTCATGTTACCCCATCAAGATAGTGGTATTACCCCTAATCCCTTGCCACAACAGGGGGAGTCGATCTCTATCACTCCTCCTATCCAAGCCAATAACAATTCATTAAACATAGTACATACTGGGGTATCCAAGGTGTCACACATTCCCCACTAATCACATCATTAAAAAATGAAGCAAATTAAGGATCCTAAAGGTATTGCACCTTCTTTGCTTCCTTTGATCACCACAAATGTTGGGGGTACACAAGGTATTACACCTTCCTCCTAGAATCACAAAGTAATAAAAGTTACCAAAAAGCTCCAAAGGCATCCATAAGCCCTTTGGTCACAACCAAATGCCCCTAGGCATTTGTAGACACTTTCTAAGTGTCACTGACCATCTAGGTGACCCAAAATGCTCCTAGCAATATTTGACCATCTAGGTCAAATAAAATAGCCCCTACACTATCTATGATCATATAGGTCAAACTTAAAAGCTCCAAAGGCATCTATAAGCCCTTTGGTCACAACTAAATACCCCTAGGCAATCATAGACACTTTCTAAGTGTCACTAACCATCTTGGTCACCCAAAATGCTCCTAGCGGTCTTTGACCATGTAGGTCAAATAAAAAATCACCTAGACTATCTACAATCGTCTAGGTCAACCTTAAAAGCTCCAAAGGCATCTATAAGCCCTTTGGTCACAACAAAATGCCCCTAGGCAATCATAGAAACTTTCTAAGTTTCGTTGACCATCTAGGTCACCCAAAATGTTCCTAGCGGTCTTTGATCATCTAGGTCAAATTAAAAATCTCCTAGACTATCTATGATCATCTATGTCAACCTTAAAAGATCCAAATACATATATAAGCCCTTTGGTAACAAAAAAATACCCCTAGGTAGTCATAGATACTTTCTAAGTGTCACTGACCATCTAGGTCACCCAAAATACTCCTAGCGGTCTTTGACCATCTAGGTCAAATAAAAAAGCCCCTAGATTATCTACGATCATCTAGGTCAACCCTAAAAGCTCCAAAGGCATCTATAAGTCCTTTTGTCACAACCAAATTCCCCTAGGTAGTCGTAGACACTTTCTAAGTGTCACTGACCATCTAGGTCACCCAAAATGCTCCTAGTGGTCTTTGACCATCTAGGTAAAATAAAAAATCCCCTAGACTATCTACAATTATCTAGGTCAACCTTAAAATCTCCAAAGAAATCTATAAGCCCTTTGGTCACAACCAAATACCCCTAGGTAGTCATAGACACTTTCTAAGTGTCACTGACCATCTAGGTCACCTAAAAGGCTCCTAGTGGTCAATGACCATCTAGATCAAATAAAAATGCTCCTATACTATCTAAGATTGTCTAGGTCAATCCAAAAATCCCCAAAGGCATATATAAGCCCTTTTGTCCCCATCAAACATCCCTAGGTGGTTTATAACCATCTAGGTCAAAATAAAGCATTCCTAGGTTGACTACAATTGCATAGGTCATCCCAAAATGCTCCAAAGGCATCTATAAGCCCTTTGGTTACCCAAAATCCCCAATGGCATTCAATAAGCCCATTGGTCATGTATATACATTTATATCAAAAATTTTAAAAACATCATTAAAACCATCAAAATACAAAAATATTGCTTCATTGTACTTCATATAAATTGCATTAGGCATTCTCATCATTGCATTATGCATCGTTCCAAATTGATCATACATATCTAGCAGCAGGTATGTACACTAGGCATATATTAAAATCATTATTATTATGAGTCAATATTCCCACCTGTTTATAATACATATACCATTAACATTTACACTTTACATTATATGTCTATTTCCCGTCACTTAGCCATTGTTAGTAAAGCACAGTTAAAGTTTTTGGTCACTCAGCCATATCTAGTTGTCTTCTCAGATTTTGTAGAAAGCTATCATGATCTTTAGAAGGTAGAATCCTGCTTGGATAATGCTTGGTATACATCAAAATACCAACACATTTTCACATTAATATATCCAAGTCTAGCACAAGGAAATATGAAAACTGTAAAGTAGTCTAGGTTACTTTCAAGTGAAAAGGATATCTTGCTCATCCCCCTATGCGAATGGTTCAAATATGTTTTAATGTGGATGAGCTAGCTTGTTGTAACCTAGGTTATATAGTGGTTTAATCCAACTAAGTATGAAACTCAGGATAATGAGACTCGCATAATGATCTTCAATGTCGATGGGCTGAATAAATCCCATTTGCACTAGGGTAATATTATGTGTTATCATGGTAATTAAATCACGTGCACACACAGGGATATTGATTGTCTTGGTTATCTTAATAGGTGCATACTTTGTCAAAATCTCTTGTATAGTTAGTATATGAATTTTGATTAGGTAACTAGAGTGTATGAGTCTCTTCAAAACTATCAAATAATATCATATCACATTACATTATCCATTTCATTTTACATCTTGTTGTCACACGTTGGTCAAAATTACAAAGTCCATTAAATAAAGTGTTATAATAATATGAAAATAATAAATATATATTTTGTACAGTCTATGGTGCTAGCATAGTATGCATCAAAAATTCATCATATATCCATCATAAAAAATTAAATCCAATAAATCATTACATTTAATCATACATATTTAAAATTTTATTCATTAAGTGATGTTCATGAGCTAGGATAGATACCGGTTAAATATTAGCAATAATATTTAGACGACCACTGACTATTTTATGCACATATTTTAATTTACAAAAGCATATAAATAAATCATCCACATCTACATATCATCGAATCACATCATAGGATAAATACATGCATCCATGTTAGACGTCCATCATCAAATCATATAGAAAATATAAGCATTGCATACATATCATAAAGCAATAAGGAAACATATGATGATAATAGAAACTCATATATATATATATATATATGTGTGTGTGTGTGTGTGTGTGTGTGTGTGTGTGTGTGTGTGTGTGTATGGTACCAAAATATACATCATAATCCAAAAAATACCCATGGGCTACAATCATGTGGGTCCTCAGACCTCACACTCCAAAAAAAAATCAAAAATAAAAAACAACTTAAAAACATAAAAAATAGGGCTAAACACCCACCAAAAATAAGGCAGAAAGGTCAATAAAATAGGAGAGATTAATACTGAACCTATAGTATTTTTGGATGCATCAAAAGTGTCTATTTTCATCCCCATGAAGGCCTCCATGGTTGGACCACTCCATGGGAATAAGATATTTGGCCTTTTGTTTCCAAAACTATTCATCAAAATAGTCGAAAATCACCTCCAAACAGGTATTTAGTACCATGGGCAAAATAAATAGTTACCCCAATTAAGTCATATATGTCAAGTGACTCATCACTTTAACATTTTTCATGCCCTCATCGAATCATAAATTGAGGGGGTAGTCATCATAATGAAGTCATAAATAGAATCAACATCAAAACACTCAAAAGTGTAAATTCCATGCATTCAGAAGAATCTTGGCTAAAGATAAATTTTCAAGCCCATGCTGGGGAAAATAAATAGCATAAGAAGCAAATTAAATAGGCTTGACCTACTTGAAACCTCAGGAATTTACCCATGTGAAGGTTTACAAGAATACAAGCCACCAAGACCTAGTATGCCCTAAGCCCCATAAGATAGTCATTACAGCATGGTTGAAAGGTATACCCGCAATAAATCCTTCGACTATGTCAATAGAAAATATTAAGAGAATGTATGCTCTTTCAACAATAGAGGCATTGAAATTTAATTAGGTTAATGAACAAACTTGATCATTCGATGATTTAGTGATCTATTTTTGCTCAAACACTTTGTTTCACATTGCACATCTCAAAAATGGGGCATTTGTAGACACCTAAATCGCGTAAATTGGATAAGACTATTAGTGCATCACATATGACATCTTATAGAAAACATATGGCCCTATTAGGCATCCCTATAGGCTAGAAAAAGACTTCCAAAAGGCTCCAAAACTTAGTTTGGAGGGTTCCTAGTATTTTAGGGCAGTTTTGGGGCACCTCCTGGTGACCATCCCATCAAGGGACGATCACAGTTGGTGAATCATCCCATCCAAGGACGACCATCCATAACCATCCCTAGGTGGTAAGACCCCTAACTGGACCCTTGAAAAAGTCAAAGGACATGCTAAATTGATATCAAATACTACCATTAATGTTTCCAATCACCCCAAATTGATTGGGGACCTACAAATGGATAGTGAGATAGTATATTGGGAGCCCCAAAGGGGTAACCTTCCCCTCATCAATCAATGACAAGATTAGGACACATGGTGACACCTGTATCGCATGGCCAAACATGTCCTTTTTCCCTAGATATCCTTTTGGGCTATAAAATGAGGTGCAAAAACCCAATTTCAAGGACAAGAGATTGATGATTTATGCAACGAAGTGTTGCACAAATCAATCCTCACTATTTGCAAACCAAAACTCGCCCTTTCCCTAGCCTCGAAACCCTCTTCATCCGAAGGTGATTTTAGGGGTAATAGGCTCAATCCACTAATTCCAAACATGCCAAATTGAAGTATTATTTGGCCCCATATGTCGACAACACCCCTACCCAAGTTTTGGACCAATTTCCATAGCCATAGGTGACAAAAATAAGAAAGTTTTGTGATCGCCCCATCTGGGGATGGTTAGCAGTCTGTAGGTGGCACACCTAGGGGTGGTCACAAAATATATTAAAATTTCATAAAAATTCCTCCATATTACCCTTGGGAATGTCTAGAGGAACCTCTAGTCCAAATTTGAGGTAATTTGGAGCAGTTTTGATATCGGATTTGAGGTCCCCAATGTTGCAAGTCTATCTAGCTCACCTAGGGATGGTAACTATTTTTGCATTGTTTCACCTTTAATATTTCTTTCAAATCTTCTTATTTGCATTTATATAAGTTGATAATATGTTTATGCTTAATGTAGATCAATTTCCATACATGTAGATCACTTTTTATGGTTGTAGAATATGCTCCCTTTTCATGAATTAATGGCTTTATTCTATAACACGAATGCTTTTAATCCCCTTTCAATATCTTGTCTTCAGCAATAGGAATGCTAGGCAAGATCAGGAGATAAGGAGGAACAAGCTTATCAGCCTAAAAATAGCTCTCGAGTGTGGAAAGCAGGAATTCACAACATAATTATTTATCGCCTTAAAGGCCTCCTTCCAAGGGACTAGATCCCTTGGAAAATTGTAATGGAAATGTATCACATTTATGAAGCCCTAAATGGGATGTCTTGTAATCATGTTTTGAAGCTATGGATAAATTAATAGAGAGATAATTTCACCACATTTGGTGCCTACTTTGCTTATTTTTAGTATATTATATGTTCATGCTTATTTTCCCTTTGAATGCTTTATAATTACACTACATTGCAAGTAAATGCCCTTAAGGCGATATCGTGAATTTCACTTCTTTACTATTCATTATTGTAGTAGAATCATTAGGGAGAGCCTTTTCAAAGGCAAAAATGGAAGGAAAAATCAAGGGTATTCAAGTTGCAAAAAATGGTCCCTTCAAATCTCATATCCAATTTATTGATGATACTTTTCTTTTGGGCCATCCCTCAGATAGTGAGGCCATGAAGTTCAAATCAATTTTATCATGTTATGAGAAGGCTACTAGATAGTTGGTAAATACTTCAAAATATAGGATATTTTTCATTAATACTATCCTAGATTTACAATAAATTATTGCAAATATTTTAGGGTTCAAAATTAAAAATTTTCCATCAGCCTACTATAGACACCTAAAACGCATCATGTCGAGGCGACTACTCATATGGGACATACTAAAAGACCATATGGAAGATCTTGGATAGATTCCAAGGTATACCAGTGGTTCTAACCACTCATTTAGGTATTTTTGCCTAATTAGTGTTAGCTAGAACTGACACCTGTGGTTAACAGATCTAACCGCGCCTCAGAGTCGTGACTAGCCTCAAAAATCAGTTGGACCTTCGCCAACCCAAAATTGGTTTCAACAGCCAATTGGTTGTAGATCAAAGTGGTTTGATAGTATAAAGTTCCAAAAACTTCCCTCCAACCACTTCAACTACCCTTTCTTGATCTTGGCTCCTCCATGAAGCTAAGACATGGGCTACTCAAATGTTATAAGAACTTCTAAATTTGGAAATATAGAGATAAATCTTGAGTTGAAGAGTAGCGAAGCCTTGTCAAATTGCATACTCACTTGCATACATTGAGAGGAAAAATTTTGTTTCCCAATTAGAGATCAAATGGCATTTGAAATCAAGAAGGCTATGGAGGGCTAGGAGAAATCATGAAATGCAATCGAGCCTATTCCATCATCGATCAGAGTAATTCAACCACAAAATATGTTAGAGGACATAATGGTAACCCTTGATCATCAATTCATGAGAGTGAATTGAGGAATAAAGCCTTTATTTAGAGAACAAGGACATTCACACCGTAGTTGTGACTGTTAGTCATGGCTAACAGTGCCAACTATGCAACATACCCACGATCAAGGTTTAATCCTCAATTTAGCCAGTTTTAGCAACAGTTTATATTTTAGTTTCTTTAGATTAGTTACATTTGATTTATATTTACTTTATTAGAGATAATTGTGTGGTATAATCATAGTTTAAGGATCTCTTTCCTTGCATTTTATCATTTAAACAATTAGGACAATAGTTGCTAATTTTCATGTTTTCATGCTTTCAATGGCTTAATTAGGATATTAGATGGATTGATCTATGCTTAATTTATATTCTTGATGGTAAATTATCCTGATTAGAGTAGATTTCTATGTTTTATATATTTTCTTGATTTCAATATTTCATGACAACCTTTTGTGTAATTTCTTTTAAAAGCCTCATCAAGAGAGGTATCCTTTGCTTCTATTTGCTTATTATTGTTTTTTGAATGCAGGGTTAATAGGGTCTTGACATTCAAAGAAAAAAATGCCTATAATCATGGAGAATAAGGCTACATTTGCCTTAGAGCAGTTCGTGTCAACCTAGGAAGCTTGTGAATTACACCTACCCTTGTGTGGGGACTTTTCTTGATTGTAATAACTATATCACATTGGGTATCCCTAAGAGGGATGGATTTGTAATCGAGTTTCAATGGAAATTTAATAAAGGAAACCCTTTTTATGTTCATTTGTAAATTTATCTATCTTTCATGCTTTATGTGATGCTTCAGAATGTGATCACAATGGAAATATACAATTTAAGTGATTTGCAATCTAAATTACTCTATTTTTTGATGTTAGGGCTTAGCCACGGTTGACAACCATGATTAAAAATTATCACTATAGCTGACACCCATGGGCAATAGTTGCAGCCATGCCTGACAAATGCAGTCAATAGAGAACAGAAAAAAGTAGATCTCAGACACCTTCATCAGGCTTGGATCTGAGGTAGGATCATTTTCCCCTCTTTGTATTTTTTTGTCTATGTTTTTATAGAAGCAAAATGCAATATATGAATGTTAAGTAGAAAACATAGCATAAAGTAAAATGGGAAAATCTTAGATGCTTTTTTTTAGCTTTCTACTAGTCGTTGCTAGGAATAGCAGATCTCTGATTGCAATCAATCCTAGTCTCCAGTGGTCTAGGGCATTTCATGTTTTAGAGTTTGCATGCTTGAGGCCTAATCAATGGCCATTCCTTCATAGGTAATTGCATTCTCTAAAAAATCGCATAGCATAGTTGTGCATTCTTTTAAAGTGAAATATTCTTTTGAAAAGCATGTAGCAAAATTATTTGAATGCTATTTTATGTATTTTATTTTTATGCAAAGTAAAAAGTACCACACACACCACAACCCACTTTAAATGCTAGTGAGTTGGAATTCACATCCAACCACTAGTAGGGTTCAATTATGGTGGTAGTTATTTCCATCTGTTGGCCCAAATCCCTCGATCCTTTTGTTACTAGACCAATATTAGACCCAATAGCCATTCGTAGCCCAAAAAAATTGCATATACTCCTCTCCGGAGGGTATGATGCTAACTGGGTGAGATTGGGTGAGGGTTTAGTAGTACCTGTACTCCCTGACCATGTGTGGGCTTCACTACCACACATTATAGGTTGGATTACATGACCTAAAGTTCATTTATAGGTTGTTGAGCTATGAGTATATAGGTGAAATCCCTTTAACAATTGATTATATCATCAACATATTGAAAACATGATGAGAGTTACATTCTGATACAACAATTATCAAAACACATCAAAATAGTTTATGGCTCACAAACAAAATTTTAAAAGAGAATAATTATTATTTGCTTTTAATTGCCTTAAAAGTTATTTACAAGATAATATAATATCATGGTATGTACAAGGAGAGGCCAATCCAGGCATAGACCCAAGATTGAGGCTGAAGCTCCACCCAATGCACATCAAGATGCATAGAACCATCAACCATAGAATCCTCCTAAAAATCATTCAAAGAGTATTAGAGGTGATAATTCTACGCATGGGGATCCTATTGAGAATACCCTGATTAGAGGAACCACTAGACACTCCTTGAGATATAAATCAGAGCATGGGGCTTCCCATCATGGGGTGCCAAACATGTTAGTATTTACCATGACTACATTCCATGTGGTTCCATGAGATCTACTAAAGATTATGTCATAGAGGGATCTATATCGGTACCCCTTATACCTATAGCTAAGGGAGGCTCAAATCCCCCACCATCTGAGTATAGATAGGTCCAAGATCTTCCCATTCAGGGGTAAAAAGAGGGGGTCACTTCTGAGCATAGAATTAGGCAAACTCCTCATAGATTTGAACCTTGTAAGATCACCATAGACATGTCTAAAGTGGGAGTAAATGGTACACCACCTCATGAGCCATGGCATAGGAGATAGTTAGACGGTCTAGACAAAGTCTTAGGACAACTAGGTTATAAGCCTACTCCTACGCCTTCTCTTTCTATGAGCGTGTGTAGTGGTAGTACCATTAGGACCATCAAAGAACCTAGAGAGTGCTCCAAATTTTCTCATGATATGCATGCCCCTGCATCCCATGTGGGCATAGAGTATAGAAAAGAACTGAACACAAATGCCATCTTTATAGACAATGGCAAGAGTGTAGTTGATCATTCCATTAGAGGTTACACTCACAAAGTTGCTTGAATAGAGTGCACACACCAGAGGTCTTATACGACTGATCACATAGATAGATCTCACAAGCTGGTGTTAGATCAGAGATGGTATATTCTAAAATACTAATTGGAGGATGTTCATGCAGAGTGGGAATGCCTCAAAAATAAGAACAATCAAAGGCAAATATTCATAAGACAATGCTTATACGAACAATGCATGCATGAGCAACTCATTCTTGATCAAAAGGAACATGTTGAGAGGGAGGACCAATTGGCTAGTTCCAGTTTACCTCCCTATAGTGAGTACAGGGACAACATTGATAGGTGAGCTACTTCGCAGCTTGAGTTTCACCCTGACCATATAGACACCCATACTCACTGTATGACCCAACATAGAGATAAACATCCCACATTCGAATATTGTGGTCATAGGCAGTATGAAGAAGAAATGGGAGAGGAATTAGAGAAATAATATCCTAAAATATCCCAAGTCGAAGTGGATTATGAGCCTAGTCCTCCACCTCAACCGAAGAGGAACATGCCTCCAAAGGTACCTCAAAGGCAATCCAGAGAAGAGGAGTTCCTATCTTTGCAGGCCTATAAGGCCTTGGTAGAAAAGGTCAAAGCTATTGAGAAGCAAGGGATGACTTATAAAATGCCTACCTTGAATAAAATTTATAACAAACCTTTATGCCCATAAGTGACTATTTCGGCCTATCCTGAGCATTTTGAGATGCCTAGGCTAGAAAATTTTAAAGGAGAGGAGGATGCTTAAGAGTATGTTATGAGTTTTCTAGACATGTGCTTTCAGATAAAATGCAATGATGCCTTGCTCCTATGGACCTTCATTACAACCCTCTCAAGCCTAGCCTGGGAGTGGTTTAATCAACTCAAGAGGTACAACATCACCAATTTTGAACAATTGGACGATGCATTTCTTGAATGCTTCTCCTTTGGCATTAAGAAAAAGGTGAACCTATATGATATAGTTGCTTTAACACAACATGATGATGAGCCAGTTATGGATTATGGAAAATTATGGAGAAAGATGATGGTAAAGCTACCATTCTCCATCCCTTCTTCTGAATTAACTTGAATGTTTACAAAAAGTTCTACAAAGAACATTTTACTATTATTACAATTGCAGCAATATCAGACCTTCGAGCAGGCTTTGGCACAAGCCAAAGTGATAGAGGATATGAAGTTACAGGAGGATAAATTGAAACTTAGAAACAAGAAGGAATGGAATAAGAAGAGCACCGAGAAACAATAGGCCAAGATGACCCACATTAATCAAGTGGTTTTAAACCTTCAGAAAGGGGATAAGGGGTAGCAACAATGAAATTATCAAGCCCAACCTCCTCTTATATAGTATGAGTAGTGCAACAACAACTAGAAGGGTAAGGATAAATAAATATGCCTTTATCACATATTCACTCAATTATCAAAATCATTGACATTGATTTTCCATCAATTGTGCGAGGCAAAGGCAATAAACTTACCAAAAATAAAATTAGTGGACCCTAATCAACCCAAGCCTAAGGGATATAAGGATGATTAGTATTGCATATTTCATCAAATGAAAGGCCATGACATAGAGGTATGTTGGTCATTCAAAAATTTAGTGCAAAATATGATCGAAATAGGTACGCTTCTTGTGGACAACCCGCAAGCATCGAAAAATCAAAATATGGGAATTTACAAGAATCCTCTACCTAACCATGAGGCACCAAGAAAAAATGTTGGCCAGTTGAATCAAGCATGCATCAAACCCCAACCCATGGATTCATTGAAATAATCAATTTTGTCACAAGACATGTAAGGTATGAAAGACTAAATCAACCTACATTACCCATTAGAGTCCAATATGTGCCTCCTCCAAGACCAACCCAAAATGTGCCAAGTCCACCAACTATACTGGTGGTGACAATAAAAAGTATATTATTTCAAAACCTATATATGACTCTAGCAAATTTGTCCATTTATGAGTTGATTTAAAAGTCCCCCAAGCACAAGGAGATGCTTATGGATATTCTAAGGCCCATAGAAGTGTAGTCCCAAGATCCTAAAGTGTTCACACACTTCTAGGACACATGCAATAGTGTCAAGAATCAATTATACAATTTTATGATCATGAAATCAAGATGGTTTCCACTGTCATGGTGGACCCGCCGCTTCATATAATTGTATGTGTAAACCATAAAACTTTCAAGTGGTTTTTGATTTATATGGTATCATAAATCAATATAATCCTGACCAAGGTATTGACATACCTGAAGTTACAAAATATACATATCATACCTTATGCCTTCACGTTAAGAGCTTTTAATGATGCATTATGCTCAACTGTTAGCACTATAATCTTACCCATTCAGGTGGGAATGAATACCATATTGGTGATGTATCATATGATTAAAGGTGCTATGTAGTAAAATATACTTCTAGGGTGGCCTTGGAAAAGAAAAATGTGTTGTGTCCCTTCCATCCTCCATAAATGTATAAAATATGTGCATGAGGGATAGGTTCACATGGTGCCTTCAGATGAAGAACCATTCAAATACATGAATTTAGTAGATTTGTCAGGGGACTTCATGCTCCCCTCAATGCACCTAGACATATGACTAGTGTCATTGATCAATAGGAGGTAAAATAAAAGAAGTGTGTGCCAAACCTACAACATTCGTATCTCAATGATTAAAGCACACAATAGCTACTTCCACTAAATCATTTGCATCCATAGTGCATCAGGATGATGGGATGCTAAAGGTAAATATGGGTAAAAAAGAGATAAAGTGACCTCTCAAACCAGTTGTCATCAAGGTCCCTACTCCTATGGAAGTAGAGGATGCTCAAGGAGAATTCAAAGAGGTACCTCAACCTACTTCACCTACGTATTTAGTAGGGTCATCTGCATCGTAGGTGACCATTCATTTGGTTAATATCATATTAAGGTAATATATTGTGTAGAATGAGACATTTATGCTAATCATCGATACTGCATAGGATATGGTCTGACCATAACCCCATCACCTTCCTGTAGGGATGGTGGTACTTATGGGGGTACCTCCTAACCAAACTAATTTTATTTATGGAGGGCTCAACCAACTTGCATCTCACACTTCCATGGATGAGGATGATGATGAACCATTCACTGTGAATGTTCATTATCTTTCTAACTTAGAGTATGCCTTATGGTATTTTTAGCATTACCATTAGCATGATTATGGTATCAAATTATTCAAGCAGGGGTGTAGGAGGCCTAATGAACCATAGTATTAGTTTCCTACTAATAGGTTTGGGTTAATATATTATATTAGGGGATATGATGAACTCCTCACAACATCTTTACACTACTTGTACCTTAGTTTGGGGGGTGAAGTCAACTTCAATCCTTATCACCCCAATCCCTCTAACTTTCGAAGGGATAACCAGTTAGTGTCGTATGTCACTATAGAACCACTTGAAACATATCATGAAGACATCTTGGTGGAGACAAATCTAGAGTAGATCCCAAGAGAAAAATTGGATGAACAAATCCATGAGGTAGCCAACGATATAGGCTTGTAGGTTCAGATCACTAGCATAGAGATAGATTCTGAGGCAAAAGATCATTCTAAAAAAGATAGCACATAGTCTATATTTGAGATAGGTGGACCGAGTTGCATGTGTGAAAGTGATGATGATGATGAGTCCTCAAATAGGGATAAACCTAAGTATGAGACTAAGTTGGCTTACTTGGGCCCTCTTAATTTACGTCATATTTTACCTTCGAAGATAGTCATTGAGGATGAGAAATACTCCATGGATGATAGCAGTTATCGAGAGTGGGCTTTCATGGAGCCCCATATTCCTAATATTCTAGTTCTATTAGGTAACAATGAGGGTTTTCATTATGATAGTGATGATGAAGATGAAATAGAGAGAGCCTATCTAGGGCCTCCCTATTTACGTCATCATAATGCACCATACACTGTCATGGATATGTACAAAGATATCAATATGCATCTATGCCTTAGAGGAAGAGCTCCTAATTTGGATAGGATTTATCATATGGTCTTCCTTGATCTAGTGACATTCAAAGAGCTCCTAAAGCCTAGCAATCCTATTTTTAAGTCTATCCATAGACCAGATCTAGAGATTCCCATACCCCCAGAACCACATCTTGGGCATGGAAGTTATATAAATGTTGGGTCACATGCACATGGTATTGGATACATGATCCATTCCATCAATATGATATCCATTGATTTGACCACTCTACTTCAAAACCTAGATGATCCCTACAAACCATTGTGTCTTGATATAAATACTATTGATTAGGATCGAACCGACTCACCACTAGAGCCTGAATATTTCTTCCCCAACAAATAAATGTTGCAACCTTTTCATTTTGTGCTAGGTTGTGTACATGATGTTTATCATGCTGAGGATGCTTCCAATGTAGAACCCATAAACCCAACAGATGACATCCACTTGATCCCTATTCCTCATCAGCTTGAGGAGGAATCCCACATGTCAATAAAGGAAACCTTTGAAGTGGATATCAATGATGATCCCACAAATCCTAGGAAGGTTATATTTGGAGAGAGTTTATCTCCTAATGAGTATGCCAACCTCATACCTCTATTGAAATAAAGACCTGATCTCTTTGCTTGGACTTATAAGGACATGTTGGGTCTAGATCCAAAATTGGTTACTCATAACCTTTCACTAGATCTCTTGAAGAATCCATTCAAGTAGAAACTCATGAATATGCATCCAACAGTAGCCTTAATGGTTAAATATGAATTACAAAAGCTACTAGATATAGATTTTGTCATTTCCATCGACTATTCAAAATGGGCATCAAACATGATACTTATAGGAAAACCTAATGGAAGGATCCATATCTATATGGATTTTAGATACCTCGATAGGGCAACACCAAAGGATTCATTTCCATTTTAGAACATAGATGCTCTCGTAGAAATAACTACAGACCATGAAATGCTCTCCTTAATGCATGGTTTTTCTGGTTACAACCAAATTTGGATTGAGCTCGAAGACTAGCATAAAACCACATTTATAACACCATGGGGAACATTTTATTATAAGGTTATGCCATTCAGCCTTAAAAATATTGGTGCTACATATCAACAGGCTATGACATATATCTTTAATGACTACATGCATAAGATCTTGGAATATTATATCGATGAATTATTATAAAAGTCACTATTGCATTTAGAGCATGCAGAGGTCCTGAGAAAGGTCTTCGATTTCCTAATAGAGCATAATGTTAGGTTAAATCCTAAGAAGTGTGTGTTCGGTGTAACTTCATGAAAACTCTTGGGATTCATCATTTCAAAATTAAGGATCAAATTTGATCCAAAAAATGTCAAGGCTATTTTAGAAATGTGTCCCCCCATGAATATCAAGGAATTAAGAAGACTACAGGGCAAAGTAGTTCTATAAAGTGATTTATCACATAATTATTAGATAAATATCAACCTATGATTCGATTGCTACACAAGGGGATCCCATTTAATTTGGATGAGGACTATCAAGTAGCCTTTATTGATATTAAGCAATACCTAGCAACGCTACCAATACTAGCTTTACCAAGACCAAAAGTACCATTCCTGTTATATATATCAATAAATATTTTTGGATTGGGAACCATGTTAGCCCAAAAAAATGTGAAAGAAAAATAACAAGCCATATATTACATCAGTCGAACATTGGTGAGTTACGAGCTAGGATATGCCTACGTGGAAAAGTTGTGTTTAGCAGTAGTGTTCACTATAAAGAAATTGTAGCATTATATGTTAAGTCATACGATGTATGTCATATCAAAACAACATCCTTTGTAGTATATGATGAGCAATATGTATCATCATACACATACTAAGAAGTGGATCATGCTATTGAAATTTTTTTATTTGGAATTTATTAGCCAAAAGTCCATTCAGGAACAATTCATTGCTGATCAAATGGTTGAGGCACCTCTAGAGAATAGTAGGCCCCTCACCATAGAGTTACCTGATGATGTAGTTTTCACCTTATCAGAAGCACCTGAACCTGAAGAACCAGATAATAAATCTTATATGATCTTGTTATTCGATGGTTCAAAGTGTGAGCAAGGGGGTGGTGCAGGAATAGTGTTGTTCATGCCACAAGGTGCTCCCATGCCCTTATCATTCAAGTTAGACTTTCCTTGCACTAAAAATAATGTTGAATACAAAGCCCTAATATTGGGCCTCCAAAAAACTATTGCCATGAAGATTAAAAGGTTAAATATTTTTGGTTATTCCCTTCTCATTGTCAACCAAGTGAAGGGAATTTTTTAAAGTAGGTGTCCTATCCTGAAGGTCTACAAAGATATTTTCGATAATTATCTAGCTCAGTTGGAGTGGTATGACATTGAGGCAATCCCTCATTCATCGAATATATTTGTAGACACTATGGTATATTTGGGATCCTTAATCCCTCATAATATGTCTATCAATTTTACTACCATCCATGTAAAAACATTGTCACACTCTACTGTATAGCACGAAGCTTTGGATAACAAAGAGTTAATCAACATGATTCATTTAGAACCAAACCATGAGTGGTTCTATAGAGCCAAATACTTTATCAAGAGAGCACCTTGGGGGTCATTGATCTCACAAGGTCCTACGAGGAATGGTACCACCATTCACCATAAGGTTATTTTCCAGTATGCATTTGCAAATATTAAATCATAGGGGGACCATGTTGTCTTGTTAGTTGAGGTTGAGGTTTATCAGAACTAGATGTAATAGGTACACAACTTCCTAAATTTTGGTGTAATCCCTTAAGGATTGTCATGTGCTACAAAATGCACATTTAAATAGAGATAAAAAAATTATGTCTTGTTAGGAAACATCTTATATCATCGAAGCTATGATGGAGTTCTCCTTCATTACTTTGAGCTCCAAGAATCATCTTGGGCGATTTTTCAAGATCATGATGGTATGTGTGGTGGCTATTTCAGCGGTATGGATATCATAAAGTGCATCCTTCACATAGGTTATTATTGGCCTACTATGGAGAAGTATTGCAATGTGTATGTTAGGAAATGTGTTAAATATTAGCATCATGCTAATATTGTACACTTGCCATCATAGGCCTTTCAAGTGGCTTAGACATTTGCTGAGTGGGGTTTAGATATAATCAGTAATATCTCTCCTATATCATCAGGTTGACATACATTCAAGTGGCTTAGTCATCTATTTTTACTCAGTGCTTTGTTGCACATAGCGCATCCCAAAAATGGACATCTGTAGACACTAAAATTACGTAAATCGGATAAGACTTCTAATGCATCACATGTGCCACTCTTATTGACATCATATGGCTCCATTGGGAAGATATATAGGGTAATATAGAGCTCCATAGCACTTTTGGGAAGGTACCCAGTAGTTTTGGAAGGTTTTGGGGCATATCCTTATGACCGTCCTACCAAGGAACGATCACAAATGGTGACCGCCCTACCTAGATACGACCATCCAAAACCATACTTGGGTGGTATTGTCCCTAAAAATACACCCCAAAATTCAAAGGGGTAGATAAATGGCAATCAACTACTACCATATTCTCCACCCAATCATCATAAATTTATTAGAAGCCTATCATGGAGACCAGAAGCTCCTAATTAGAGGCCCCAAATGGGTAACCTCTTCTATCCAATCATGGCAAGAGTTTTTACAAGTGGCGGCACTTTCCTTGCATGCCAAGACTTTCCCATTTTCCCTAGATGCCCTATTTGGGCTATAAAAATAGGTGTATTCACCCTATTTGAAAGAGGAGATTTGAAGCATTTGACAACGAAGTGCTGCCCAATTCTACCCTCACTTTTGTCATTGCAATTTACCCTCACATTTCCTTGAAAACCTCTTCATTCAAAGGTGCTTTTAGGGGTATCCAAAATCCACTAAATCCATTCCAAAACAAGTAATATTGGAGATAAATTTAACCCTATTTGCTTAAAATACCTTTAGGATAGTTTTAGACCAGATTCTAGTGGAATTGGTGACAAACTCCAAGCAGATTTGTAACCATCCCACCTAGGGACGATTAGTAGTAGGTGGTTGCACCTATTAGGGATGGTTAGAAAATAGTAGGTAATTTGGAGTAAATTCCACCATATACCTCTTAGGAATATCTAAATTAGCCTCTCATCCAAATTTAGTGAGATTTAGAGCATTTTTAATGGCCTGATTGAAGGTTTCTCTGTTACAGACTTTGTTGTCCCTATTAGGGATGGTCACTATTTTTGCTAACATTTTCATTTCATATTATGCTTAGATCCCTCCAAAATTATTTATATTACAACATGCTTCATTTATATATCATTTAGAATAATTTTCATGTGTTATAGATTAGTTTTGTTATTGCTAGATTCATGCTTTTCTATGTTTCCAAGGCTAAATCTATAACACCTATGCTATTAACCCCTTTTCAATCCCTTGTGTGTAGGTGCAGGTATACTAGATAGGAGGGAGGAGCTAAAGAGGCACATAAGGATAAGCCCAAGACTAGCTCTCAAGTGTGGGATGTGAAATGGACAATAGAACATCACCATTAAGGCGTCATAGAAGGATTAGATCCTTGTATTGGGTAATGTTGAAATGTATCATTTTGAGCAACCCTAAAATGCATTTGTGACCATTTGAAATGATTTACTTATGAATACAAAGAAGTATTATATCCCTTTCATTATTGTTATTTAGTCTTCATTTCATTAGTTTACTTGTTATGCTGCATTCTTCCCCTTTTGCAAAGTTCTCTTAAGCCATAGATTACATCTCACTAACACACCCCTAGTGGTGATGTCATAAATTTTGCTTCTTCAGGTACCATGTTTGATACCCATTCTAGGTATTCTATGGATATAATGAAATATACATCAAACAACTTCTATAGCTCATATTTAATCATTAAAGTGACTATCATATGCATCTTTCTCAACTTCTGCTTGATAATTTTCTTAGCAAGATATAGCAAAAGGTTATGAGTAACCAATTTAAGCTCTAGCCCCAGTATATCCTTGTATGTCTAAGTGAAAAGGTTAGGTCTTTCTTTTAGTATAGGGATGAGTATGGCACACTCATTAGTAGATAGAATCTCTCTAAACTTGACCTTCTTAGGATTAGTCGGATCATTACTGATATCCACATTGAAGGTCTCCTCTACTGACATATGTGATCCCTCCTCAAGTTGGCGAGGCATAGGAATCAAGTGGATGTCATCAGTTGGGTTTAAAGGTCCTACATAAATATTTTCCTCAACATGATAAACATCATGTGAACAACTTGGCACAAAATTAAAAGGATGCAACATTTCTTTGTTAGGGAAGAAATATTTAGGCTCTAGTGGTGAGTCATCTCGATACCAATAAATAACATCTACATTAAAATATAATGGTTTGTAAGGATCGACTAGATTATGAAGTGGAGTGGTCAAATCAATGGATATCATATTTATAAAAAGGATCATATATATAGGACCATGTGCATGTGATTCTACATTGATATAACTTCCATCCTTGATATGTGGTTTTGGGGGTATGGGTATCTCTAGATCCAATCTATGGACAAACTCAAAAATAGGATAACTGGGATCAAGGAGCTCCATGTACGTCGATGGATCAAGGAATACTATATGATAAATCATATCCAAGTTGGATGGTCTTCCTCTAAGGCATATACTAGGATAGACTCATTGATACATCTCATCGATGTCAACCAGCTCATGACAATGTCACAAATAGTGAGGTCAAAGATAAGCTCTCTCGGTATCATCTTTGTCATCACTATTGTATATGAGTCCTTCACCCCTACCCACTAGAATTAGGTGATTAAAAATATGGGGCCCAAGATAGGCTCACTCTATTTCATATTCATAGTCACTATCAACCATGAAGTATTCTTCAGTTTCACCCATTTGTTCCATAGATAATAGATGATGTAGATTTAGAGGGCCTAGGTAGGCCAACTCAGTTTCATCCTCATATCGTTCATTATGTGAGGATAGGTCATCATCATCTATTCTAGAATTTTAATTTGGTCCATAACTTTTAGTAATGGACTCTGCTATAACCATATTATGGATCTGCATGCTTGTGTCATCGATAGCTTCATGAATTTCACTATCCAAGTTGGCTCTTGGATTATCTTCTTGATATGCCTCTACCATGATATGATCATGATATATCTCTAGTGGCACTTATGAGACATATATTACCAACCTATCACCCCATCATAGATAATAAGGGTGAGGGTGATAAGGATTCCAATCCACATCATCCCCCAAAGCAAGGTTTAGATGATCTAAAGATGCTGCTAGGAGTTCATCTCATCCTTGGATATGATAGCCTAACCTAAACCTATTCTTTGGTAGCCTATACTATGGTTCGATAGGAATTATACATGCCTAATCAAATAATCCTAAGTTGTAACCATGCTAATGGTAATGATAAAAATAGCACAAGGTGAATTTAGGGTTAGATAGATAATGAAAATTTGTCGTGAATGGTTCATCATAATACTCATCTATGGGCATATAATTTGTTAATTGTTATAGCCCTCTATAAATGAAGTTAATTTGTTTGGGTGGCACCTCCAGTGGTACCACCATTCCTATGGGTAAGTTATGGGCTTGAGGTCATCCCATATATTATGTAGTTTTGATAATCAGTGTAAACATCATGTTTTATACAATGTGCTATACTAACCCAAAGTTAACCTACTAGATAGTCACTGGTGGTGCTAATGAACTTACTAAAGATGTAGGTGAGGTAGGCTGAGGTGCCTCCTCAAATTTATTTTGAGCATCCCCCTCATCCATGGGAGTTGAACCCTCGACAGTTGCTTCCTTAGGCTTTTACTTTGACTCTTTATCGCCCATAACTACCTTAATATTCTTATCATTTCTAGGTACTTTGGATGTTGTAAGTTTATTTGAAGCTAATATAATGTGCTCTAATAACTGTGGTGCTACCATTGATGGTCCCATGCACACTCCTTTGAGTTTACCTTCTGTATGTATAATAGGCAATGTCAAATGTATATCCAGATGTGTTGAGGGTAGAATGAAATCCCTTGGTAAATATGCTAAGTTTACATATTTGAATGGCTCTTTGTCTAAAGGTGCCATGTGAACCTGTCCCTCATGTATATATTTTATACATTGATATAATATCGAGAGAACACAACACATTTCTCTAATCCAAGGATTCATAAGAAGGATGTTATACTACATGGTGCCTTTGATTATATGACACATCACAGGAATGGTCTTTAGTACAACCTAAATTGGAAGAACTATGGTACCTACCATTGAGCATAGCACATCATTGAATGCTATCAAGGTGAAAGTGGAAGGTACAATATGTGACTTCGACAACTTTAGATACGTTAATGACTTTGTTGTAATTATGTTTATTGATGACCCTATATCAATCAAATTCTATTTGAAAGGTGTGTGATTAACACACACACTGATATGTAGTCATGGGTCTGCTATAGCAGTGGATATCATCTTAATATCATGATCATTGAATTGGATGACTGGTTCACTACACCACTGCACATGTCCCATGAAGTTCATAAATGCTTTAGGGTCTTGGGACTAAAATTTGATTGATCTTAGAATATCCATGAGCATATCCCTATGCTTAGGATACTGCTAAATTAGTTCATATATTTACAACTTCATTGGAATTGTTTGTAGTCTTTGAACTAGCCTACTCCTAATGGTCACCACTGGTCTTGTAGGTGGTTCTCGAATAATTTTGAGCTAGCCTTTACTGAGGTGTAGCATGCACTCTAACATGATCTAGAGGTGAATTTGGTATTTTGTACCTCCCTTGACTTGTGATAACATTAACCATGATAATGAATCCTTGAGTTGGTGGTTCAACTCGTATTTGATTCACATGTCCAACATTGTTCCTCAATGACTCACGATTTGGTAAGGGGTTTTTGAATATCCCCATATTTTAATTATCTTGTGCCTGAGGGTTTTCCATAGTTAACTCACCTCTTTCGATCATGTTCTATACTAAATATTTGAAACTACAATTACTTTGATGTTGTGTCCTTTCACCCTATGGAAAACATAATACAGATCATTCCTATACCCCTTTGGATTGGGCTGATTAGGGTCTATCAATTTTATCTATAATAAGTTTATAGCCTTGGCCTCTCACAATTGATGGAATATCAATGTCATCAATTTCAAAAAAGGTGTGAACTGGTGAGGTGGATGTTGTTCATTATTCTTACCCTTCTTGTTATTATTGTACTAATCATATCACGTAGGAGGAGGTTGGGCTTGATAATTCTATTATTGCCTCTTATCCCCTTTCTGAAGGTTTAACACCACTTGGATGACATGGGCCAGCTTGGCCTGTTCCTTCTGATTATGGGTGTTCTTTGTGTTCCATTCCTTCTTGTTCTTCAAGTTACCCTCATGTAACTTGATGTCCTCTATCACATTGGCTTGCACCAAGGCCTCCTCGAATGTTTGGTACTATTGTAGCTACAATAGTAACGAGATGTGCTTCACACAAATCTTGGTAAACATCTGAGTCAGTTCAATATTTGAAATGGAACATAGCATTTTTACCATTATCTTTCTCCATATTTTGTTGTAATCCATGATCGGCTCATCATCATGTTGAAATAAAGTAGCTAGATTAGATAAATTAGCCTTCTCCTTAATGGTGAAGGAGAATCATTCAAGACATGCATCAGCTAGTTGTTCAAAGTTGGTTATATTGTGCTATTTGAGTTGATTAAACCACTCCCGAGCAGGACCTAAGAGGGTTGTCATGAAGGTTCTCAGCATTAGAGCATCATTGCTTTCAATCTGAAAGCACTTATCCATAAATCTTGTAACGTGCTCCTAAGAATACTCCTCACCTTGAAACTTATCTAGCTTTGGTATCTCAAAGTTCTCGAGATACGTTGGAACTAACACTGAAGGGTATAAAGGTTTTTTGTGAATATTGTTCAATGTAGGCTTTTGATAAGCCATCCCTTGATTCTCTATAGCTTGAAAGTTATCTACCAAATCCTGATAGGACTTTGAAGATAGAATTTCCTCTTCTCTGAGAGGTCTATGAGGAGCCTTTGGAGGTAAATCCTTCTCCACTCAATGTCGGGGAATGGGATAATCCTCCACATAAACTAGGGAGATATTTGGATATTATTGCTCTTTATCATCTCTTACTTCTTTTTCATACTGCATACACCCATGGTGTCCCAGTGCTTGGCACTACTCCATATATTGTATCATGTTATGAGTATAGTTCTCCATGTGTTCATGGTGTAAATCAGGCTACAAAGTAGCTCATATATGAGTGCACTCCATGTACTCACTATGAGGAGGTAAATTAGCCTAAGCCAATCGATCCTCTCATTCAACATACTCCTTCTACTCAAGGATATATTGTTCATGCATGCGTTGCTTGAAAATATATTTCCTATGCAACCTCTACCTATGATTATCCTCATTTTTGAGGTGCTCATGCTCTGCACAAACATCCTCCAATTGATCTTGGAGAATCTACTATCATTGTTATGACACCAATATTTGAGATTGATTTATAATATCAATAATATGTGGTCTTTGGTGTACTCATTCTATCATAGCATCTTTATCGATATGATATTTGATAGACTTGTTTGCCATGCTTTTTCCCTTATCTGTGTAGATGGCATTCACATTTTGGTGTTATATGTACTCTATGCCCATGTGTGTCGATGAGGCAATTATACTATGAGAACACTTGGAACATTCTCGTAGCTCTTGAATAGTCCAATGTATGCTCTCACTACAAGAACTCACAGAAGGATAATGTGCAACTGAGGGTTTATACCCTATCTACCCTAAGACTCTGTCTAGACCATCCAATTGCCTAGTGCGCCATAGCTCATGTGGTGGCATACCATTGAATCCAATATTAGATATATCAAATGTGAACTTGCCAGGTTGATATTTATTTAGAGTCTGGGAGGGTCTATGCCTTGAAGTATCTCTCTTCCTACTCCTGAATGGGTAGATTTTCTACTTGTTTATTCTGAACTAATGGGGGTCTTGAACCACCCTTATATTGAGTATGAATAGGAACAATTTTTTTTACTATTCCTTCCTCAATGATGTACTCTTTGATAGATCCAGTGTATTCACGAGGTGTACGATTGTGATATATACTCCCATGTTCGAAGGACCTATGTTGGGATCTTCTATACTTGGATCCCTCTCATGAGGTATGTGCATCACCTCTTCTAACTGGGGTATTCTAATGAGAACCTCCACATGTAGAGTTTTACCCTCTAATGCTCACCAAAAATAATTTGGGAGGATCTTTTGATTGAGGTTTTTGTGCATTTTGTTGTGCATTTGGTGGAGCTTTGATCTCAACCTTGGTTCTACGCTCATATCATCCTCTCCATGTTATAACCATGATATTATATTATCTCGTATGTATATTTTAAGGCAAACAAAGCAAACAATGATGGTTATCTCTTTTAATTTTTTATTTGTGAGCCCTAACTAGTTTGATGTGTTTGATATTTGTTGAAATTTCTAAACTACTCTCATTGTGTTTGAAATTTTTGATGATATACTCAATAGTTTAAGGCTTTCACCTATATACTCATAGCTCGATAAACTAGCTATGAACTCCAAGCCACGTAATCCAACCTATAATGTGTGGTAGTGAAGTCCACACACGATCAAGGAGCACAGGTCCTACCGATCCTCACCTTGTTCACCTGTAGTTAGTGATATACCTCTCTAAAGAGAGATACATGTAAATTTTCCATGGACTATAATGGTTCTCAGATCCAGTATTGGTCTAGTAACATGGATCGAGGGATTTGGGCCAATGGATTGAAATTACTACCACCATCATTGAACCCTAGTAGTGGTTGGATATGACTTCCAACTCACTAGCATTTAGATAGTACATGGTGTGTGTGGTTATTTTTACTTTTGCATGTAAATAAAATGCATAAAATATCATTCAAATGACTTTCCTACATGCTTATTTTCAAAAGAACATTTATATTTTAGAGAATACACATCTATGCTAAATAATTTTTAGATAATTCAAATTAACTATGAGGGAATGACCACTAATTAGACCTCATGCATGCAAACTCAAAAACAACTGATCTAGACCACTGGAGTATAGGGCATATTACAATCAGAGATCCGTTGTTCCTAGCAACGACTAGTAGGAATCTACAAGAATCTAAGCATTTTTCCTTTACACTTTCTCTATGTTTCTTACTTAACCATAATCCTAGTGTATTCAGACTATGAAAAACATAGACAATGATATGAAAAAATAGGAAAATTATTCCTACCTCAGATCCAAGTCTGATGGAGAAACTGATGTCTATAATTTTTCTATTCTTTTCTAGCCGCAACTGTTAGGCGTGGTTGAGACTATTACCATAGTTGTCACGTGCGGCTATAATTTTTAACCATGGTTGTCACCTGTGATGAGTACTTACCACACAAAAATATAGCATATCAATCATTTTTAACATGAATTACGGGGGTGCCACTGTGATCCCATCCCGAGAGCATATACCTAAGCTATTATACCAATAAAATGTAAATAACAACAAATTTGATAAAATAAGTTCTTTGTAGTACTAAATTTCCAATGGATTACAATTATATCCCTCTTAGGGATACCAAATTTGTGATACAATCATTTGAGCCCCACAATAGGGTTGTTATAATCCATAGACTCTCCAAATAGACACGAACTATTAAATATCTATGGTGACCTTATTTTCTCCTTAGAAGAGGCATTTTTTGCCTTGAATTATTTGACGATGGAGCCCTAAAAACCCTATATTAAAGAAACAACAAGAAACAATTAAAAGTAAAGGATGCCTCTCTTGATGAATATTTTAGAGGAATCTTGCATAATGAATGATATAAAATCAAGAATGTAAAATTATCAATCTATGCAAGAAACAATGAGATTATGATAAAGCATGTAGAAGTAGTCTAAATATATCTATGGAGAAATCTAATTAAACATTAGTAACTTCAAAATGCATGTAAATAGCAACAACTAGTCTAATTGCTAAAATTCTAGGAAATGAAGGTGATCTAGCCTAAATCTTTACATCTAACCTTACAAATGTATCAGAGAAGATTAATCTATGGTGAATATACCAAATTAAATGCATAAAACCATAAATATATGGCTAAAACAAGGTAAAATAGGGATCAAACCCTAGCCATGGGTCTGATGTGTGGTGAGCACTGCTAGCCATGACTGAAATCCATGGTTGAGTTAAAAATATTCTTGATCTCTAGATTTGGGCTTGGATCTCCAATCCTCCTTGTTGAATTGATGATCAAGGGTTGCCTTGATGTCCTCTAATTGATTGGTGGTTTGGATCATTCTAATTTATGATGGAAGGTCCTCAATTGCATTTCTTGATTCTCCTAGAGATCTAGGGCCTCCATAGCTTCAAATGCATTCATGATATCCAATTGGGCAGCAAGAGTATTCCTCTCAAAGGTAGCCAGTGAGTCTATAATTTGATAGGGCTTCACTACATTTCAACTCAATATTCTTCTAGGATTTTCCCCAATTTGTAGGGGGAGTATTATAGTGCTTGGGAAGGCCTTGCATTGGCTTCATGGAGAATCCAAGATCAATAACCTTTAGTTAGGGTAGTTTGATAGAAGATGCTAGAACCTTCTGCACCCAAAACCATCTGAATCTCAAATGCTCTAGCCATAGTAACCAAATTTGGTTTGGCTAAGATTCAAATTAGTTTTAAGGCTAGTCGTAGGTCTGAGGCATGGCCAACTCTGTTAACCATGGGTGTCAGCTTTGGTCAACCCTTATTAGGCTAAGATTCCTAAATTGAGTGGTTAGAACCACTTTTTCACCTTGGAATCTTTCCAAGATCCTTCATATGGTCCTCTTGCATGTTCCATATGAGTAGTCATCTCGACATGACACGTTTTAAGTGTCTACAAATTGATTATAAACCCATTTCCTAAAAGTCTCACTCTCATGAGCACACCACTATAAAGAGTAATACCCAGTTTGCTCAGATGTGTTAAACTCTTTCAGCCTTATGGGTGGTTCTACCCCTAGAGCAAAAAGGTCGTGACAAGCCTCAGTAATGATGTTAAACAAGATTTTGCCCTTGGTTGTCTTTACCACTTTTGCCCTTGGGTCATAAAATTTTAAAAAGGCCACTATCAACTCTGGACAATGATGAACTAAATTGCAAATATAAAAAGATAAAAATTAGTGAACAACACAAGTACCTGAAGATGTGAAATTTACTACACCACCTTAAGGGCACTTAATTGCAATGTAAAGCATTTAAAAGGCATTCAAAGGGAAATATAGCATAAACTTGTAATATAGTAAAGTGAAGCAAATATGTAATCAAATGGTGGATTTATCCTTCTTATTTAATCAATTTATAGCTTCAAATGTGAGATTACAAATATCCCCTTGAGGGCTTTTACAAATTGATACAATATCCATTACAATGTTCAAGGGATCTAGTCCCTTGAAAGGTGCCTCAAAGCGGTGTAAACTATGGTGTTTGGTGTAAATATCACATCCCATGATTGATATCTATCCTTCAACATTTTCTCTTGGTCTTCTTAGCTCCTTATTTATGCATATAATACCTGCACCTACACACAAGGGACTAAAATGGGGTTAATAGCACTTGTTTCATAGAATGAATAAAGCCTTGAAAACATAGAAAAAGAGGCATATGCTACAACCAAACAAAGTGATATACATACATAAAAATGGATCTACATTAAGCATATGCATATTCTAAGATGATATAAATACAAATAAGAAACTTTGGAGGCAAGATCAAGGGTGAAACAATGCGCAAACAGGGACCATTCCTGGGTGAGCCAAATAGACCTACAACATTGGGGATCACCAAACCTACATCAAAATGCCTCCAAACTACCTAAAATTTGGACCAGAGGTTCCTCTAGACATTCCTAAGGGGACTATGGAGGAAATTCTCTAAAATATTAAACTATTTGGCAACCTTCCCTAGGTGTACCATGGGTAGACTGCTGACCATCCCCATGTGGTACGGTTACAAAACTACCTTACTTTTATCATCTATGGCCATGGGAATGGGTCCAAAACTTGGTAAGAGTGTTGTTGACAGATGGGGCAAAAGAATTATTTATTTTTTCTAGTTTGGTTTCAATGGTTTGATCCTATTACCCTTGAAATCACCTTCAAAAGGAAGAGGGTTTCAAGGCCAAGGAAAATGTGTGTTTTGGGTTTGGGTTTGGTTTGCAAAAGGGTGAGGATAGAATTGGGAAGTACTTCATTGCTAAAATGCTCTCATTCTCGTATCCAAAATTGGGAGTTTGAAGCTCATTTTATAGCCCAAAAGGGCATATAGTTCAAAAGGGCATGTCTTGCCATGCAAGGCAAGTGCTACCATGTGTCCTAATCACATCATGGGGTGATTGGGAGAAGGTTACCCCTTTGGTTGCTCCCAATAAATTCCCTACTTTCCATTAGTAGGTCCATAATAAATTTGGGATGATTGGACATGCTAATGGTAGTATTTGATTTCCATTTAGCACATCCTTTGAATTTTTCAAAGGTCCAGTTAGGGGCCATCCCACCTAGTGACGGTTGCTTATGGACGTCCCTGGGTGGGACGGTTACCAACTATGACCATCCCTAGGTGGGACGATCACTAGTAGGAGCCCCAAAACTGCCTCAGACTACTAGGAACACTCCAAACTAAGTTTTGGAGGCTTTTGGAAGCCTTTTTCTAGCCTAGAGGGGTGCCTAATAATGCCATATGTTGTCGATAAGAGGGCATATGTAATGCGTTGATAGTATTATTTGATTTACGTGATTTAGGTGTCTATATATGCCCCATTTTTAGGATGTGTGATGTGAAACAAACTGTTGAGCAAAAATAGATCACTAAATCATCGAATTATCAAGGTTTTTCATTAACCTAACCAAATTTAAATGCCCCCATTGTGGAAATGGCATACATTCTTGGAATCCTTGCTATTGACATAGTCGAAGGATCAATTTTGGGTATACCTTTCAGTCGTGTTGTAGTAACAATCTTATGGGGCTTAGGGCATACTAGGTATTGGTGCCTTGTGTTCTTGTAAACCTTTAAATGGGTCAATTTCTAAGGTTTCAAGGAGGTCAAGCCTATTTGTTTGTTTCTTATGCTGATTCTTTACCCCAACATGGGCTTGAAAATATATCTTTATCAAAGATTCTTTTGAATGCATGGAAATTACACTTTTGAGTGCTTTTAATGTTGATTCAATTTTTGAATTTATCGTTATGACTACCCCCTCAAGCGATGAGTTGATGAGGGCATGAAAAATTTTAAAGTGATGAGTCACTTGACACATATGACTTAATTGGGGTAACTCTCTATTTTGCCCATGGTACTAAATACTTGTTTGGAGGTGATTTTCGACTATTTTTATGAATAGTTTTGGATTCAAAAGGTCAAATATCTCATTCCCTTGGAGCGGTCCAACCATGGAGGCCTTCTTGGGGAGTAAAATAGAGTCTTTTGATGCATCCAAAAATACTATGGGTTCATTCTTGATCCCTCCTATTTTATTGACCATTCTATCTTGTTTTTGGTGGGTTGTTGGCCTATTTTTTTTTTTAAGTTGTTTTTGAATTTTGATTTTTGGAGTGCGAGGTCTAAGGATCCACTTGATTGTAGCCCATAGGAATTTTTTGGATTATGATGTATCTTTTGGTCTCATACATATATATATGAGTTTCTATTATCATCATGTGTTTCCTTATTGCTTTATGAGATGTATGCAATGCTTATATTTTATGATGCTATGATGGATGTCTAACATGGATGCATGTATTGATCATATGATTTGATTTGATGATATGTAGATGTTTATGTGTTCTCTATATGATTTTGTAAATTAAAATATATGCATAAAATAGTCAGTGGCTGTCTAAATATTATTGCTAATATCTATCCGGTATCTATCCCATTTTATGAACATCCTTTAATAAACAAAAGTATATAAGGAAAAATGTATATGAATTGATGTAATGAATGATTTGATTTTGTATGATGGCTATATAATGACTATTTGACACATACTATGCTAGCACCATAGACTATACAAAATGTATCTTTATTATTTTCATGTTATTATAACACTTTATTTAATGCACTTTGTAATTTTGACAAACATGTGACAACATGATGTAAAATGAAATGGATAGGGTAATGTGATATGATATTATTTGATAGTTTTTAAGAGACTCAAACATTCTAGTTACCTAATAAAAATTCATATACTAACTATACAAAATATTTTGACAAAGTATGCACCTACTAATATAACCAAGATAATCAATATCCTTGTGTGTGCACGTGAGTTCATTGCCATGATAACACATAATATTACCCTAGTGCAAATGGGATTTATTTAGCCCATCGACACAAGAGATAATTTTGTGAGTCTCATTATCCTAATTTTCATACTTAGTTGGATTATACCACTATATAACCTAGGTTACAACAAGCTAGCTCATCCACATTCAAACATTGGTCTATACCTAAACAAGTTGCTTAAGTGATAGACATATCGTCATGCGGGAAGCTACCACCATTGATAAGTAGGCTATCCACAAAACCTATAATTAGGATCACCTTATGGTTCTCTAATTCTAATAATTCTAGGGATTCAAGTTTCATAGTCCTTACCTTTCTTTGAATTTCTCAAGGGAATTTCTTGTTTTGATTTGTTGAGCAAGATATTTTAATAGTTGTGAGAACCACTATTTCTTTTTGCTTTTTCTAGTGATAATAATAATTGTTTCCTTATACATATTTGGGAGTGATAATAACCACTATTTTATTTGGAATATTTATTTGAGATACTTTCCCCAATGTAGGGCAATGTATGTTTTCAATACTGGGGGGATAATAATCATTACTAATTTTATTTCTTTGGGATACTTACCCTAGTGTAGGATAAGGGATTTTCAATGTATGTCCTTTTGTCAATTCTTAGCATATTTGAACCATTCACATAGGGGTATGAGAAAGATAACCTTTTCGCTTGAAAGTAATCTACACTACTTTATAGTTTTCATCTTTCCTTGCGCTAGACTTGGATTTTTAATGTGAAAAATATGTTGGGATTTTGATGTATACCAAGCATTATCTAAGTAGTATTCTACCTTCTAAAAATAATGCTAGCTTTATATAAAATCTAAAAATACAACTAGATATTACTGAGTGACCGAAAACTTAACTATGTGTTACTAACAATGACTAAGTGATGAAAAACATGCATATAATATGGAATGTAAATGTAAATGGTAAATGTAATATTAATAGGTGGTAATATTAACTTGTAATAAGCATGATTTTAATAGATGCCTAGTGTATATACCTAGTGCTAGACATGTATGATCAATTTGAAACAATGCATAATGCAATGATGAGAATGTCTAATGCAATTTATATGAAGTGCAATGAAGCAAATATTTTTGTATTTTGATGATTTTGATAGTATTTTTGTATTTTTGATATATATATGTATATACAGGTTGACCAATGGGCTTAAGGAATTCCATTGGGGATTTTGGGATGACCAAAGGGATTATAGATGCCTTTGGAGCTTTTTTTATTGACCTAGACGATCGTAGATAGTCTAAGAGCATTTTTATTTGACTTAGATGGTCAAAAACTGCTAGGATATTTTTGGGTGACCTAGATGGTTAGTGACACTTTAGAAAGTGTCTATGACTACCTAGGGGAATTTTATGGTAAAAAAAGGTCTTATATATGCCTTTGGAGCTTTTAAGGTTGACCTAGATGATCGTAGATAGTCTAGGGGATTTTTTATTTGACCTAGACGGTCAAAGACCGCTAGGAGCCTTTAGGGTGACCTCTATGGTCAGTGACACTTAGAAAGTGTATATGATTGCCTAGGGGCATTTGGTTGTGACCAAAGTACTTATGGATGCATTTGGAACATTTAATATTTACCTAGATGACCGTAGATAGTCTAGAAATGTTTTTATTTTACCTAGATGATCAAAGACTTCTAGGAGCCTTTAGGGTGGCCTAGATGATTAGCGATACTTAGAAAGTGTCTACGACTATATAGGATCATTTCATTGTGACAAAAGGGCTTATAGATGCCTTTGGAGCTTTTAAGGTTGACCTAGATAATCATAGATAGTCTAGGAGCATTTTTATTTGACCTAGATGGTCAAAGACTGCTAGGAGCCTTTAGGGTGACCTAGACGGTCAACAACACTTAAAAAGTGTCTACGACTACCTAGAAGCATTTTGTTGTGACCAAATGGATTATAAATGCCTTTGGAGATTTTAAGGTTGACCTAGATGATCATATATGGTCTAGGGATTTTTTTATTTGACCTAGATGGTCAAAAACCGCTAGGAGCCTTTAGGGTGACCTAGACGGTCAATGACACTTAAAAAGTGTCTAGGACTACCTAGGAGCATTTGGTTGGTGCTCTAAGCATGAAATGGTCACAAATGACTTATATTCATGGGTTCAAGCTCTTAATTTCCTTCGATGGATGCTAAGTGATAAGTTCAAGGTCTAATCTAGCTTGTGATGATGAATGGACCTAACCAGTTTGCTACAAATTTATCTCACACATTGGAGGGGAAATTTGAGTTTTGTTGGTTCTATTTTAGAACTAAATCTCCTACTTGAAAGTCTCTTTGATGTACTTTCAAATTTTAACCTCTCTTAAGATGTTCTTAATAAACATGTAGATGCTTGAGGGCATTTACATGTCATTCATCAAGCAACGTTAACTGATCTAAACGAGCTTGTCTAGTTGTATCATCATCGATGAATTCCTGCATGGAAATGTGCAGCCACAGAATATTTAACTCCAAAATCATGATGGCTTTAGCACCATACACTAATGAAAATATATTTTTCCCAATAGGTGTCTGAATGCTAATGCCATAAGCCCAAAGGACAAGAGGTAATTGATTATGCCAATATTTATGATTTTCCTTAATGTTTTTATTCAAGATGGCTACTACTGTCTTATTTGATGCCTCTACTTTCCCATTGGATTGTGTATAATAGGGTGTGGAAAAGCTACGCTTTATGCTATAGTTTGTTGTTAACGCACACACATCCTTATTTTTAAAGGGTGTTCCATTATCCGATATTATTTTGGATGGAATACCAAAATGACATATGATATTATGTAGCATGAACTCCACAATGTGAGGTATAGTCGTTGTGGTAAGGGGAATTGCTTCCAGCCATTTTTTGAAGTACTCGATTGTTGTTATGATAAACATGTGACGGCCCTATGAGGCAGGTGATATTTTCCCAATAAAATCAAATCCCCATTATGCAAATGGCCATACCGATTGAATCAGTTGTAAGGCCTGTGAAGGTACGTGTGTCAAATTTGCATGATGTTGACACTTCATGCACTTATTAACATAATCACAACAATATTTCTCTAAATTTGGCCAATAATAGCCCATGCGAAGAATGCACTTAACAATGGCCATATCGCTAAAGTGGCCACCACATGTGCCATCATGTGCTTGGGTGATGACCCAAGCTGACTCTTGTGAGTCTAAGAAATGGAGGATACCTTAACAACTCCAATGATACATTATGTCTCCTAATAAGATATATTTTTCCACCTTTTTTTTGAATTCTCACTTTGCGGCATGCGACAATCCAGGTGGAATATTACCCAACTTAAGATAATATTTAATCTGGATGGCCTAATCTTGCTTTGAAGAAGCCTCAATATTATGAATCATGTTATCCTTTTGATGGTTGTCTCATGTGAATGTTGATTGATAGTGAACTTGGATAAATAGCATTGTGCTAGTATCAAAAGGAGTATGAGGGAACAAATCCCCCCAGTTATCATTATTAAAATATTGGTGTAGTTGAGAGAACCATTTATGGGAAGGCTCAATCTGAATCATGTGAACAACTGGTATAGCATTATGCTCTTCATGCTCATTCACAGATTGTGCTAGCATTTTTCCTTGGATAGTTGTGATATCATCTGAAGGGTCATGTGGGATTAACGACCCTAAGGAAGCCATTGTATCCATAAAATTATTATATGAGTGAGGGTGGTAATACCCCAAGGTATTACTATAAAAATATTAACAAATTAATGTAAATGTTATCACAGGCCACTCAAAGGGGGCTCCCTTGTAATCACTTTGCCACTATAGGGGGCTCCCTCCTTTAGAATATATGATTCTTATTCTTATTCTTCTTCTTGGATGATTTGATATGGATGGCCAACCTAATATATATATCTACCCTAAAGCTATGTTGGTGAAGAGACATGATGGTTCACGTATGAAGAGATGTGATGGTTCACATTATGAAGGGTTGTGATGGTTCACTTTATAAGTTAATATAATAATTAAATGATTAATAATACTAACTAATACTAACTAATAATGTTAGGATTGAGGATCCTAACATGCCACCCTTCTTAAAAAGAGCTTTTTCCTCAAAGATCAAAGTGAGAAGCTTTATCCTTTGTTTTCCAAGAAGGATTTCTATAAGTTCTTGGACTCTTTTAATGGCATCATTTCATAGGCAGGGATATCAAGAAGGATGAAGCATTAGCAGGGAGTTTCCAATAACAATAGTAGAATCTTCCTTAGGAAAATCATGATGACAATAGGAAGGCAACCCTTGGGGTTCCTCAAATACTTCAGAATGATGCATCAAAAGTGATGGTAATGATTTCATATCATTTTTTGGTTCCTTGGTAGAGCCAACGGAGAAGGAGTGTGTAGTCACTCTGCGTTGGTTCCGAATAGGTTTGGTCATATGGCAAGAACACACTATTGGTGAGGAAGGTATTTGTAGGTCTTGTAGAGTGCATGTTTGGCTAGCATTGATCACTTTGGGTATGTTTACCTCATCCTTGCTTGGTACATCAATCAATTCTTGCACATCAACCTCATTGTCTTCATTGCGATGAGTAGGTGCATTGGTTGCTTCGGACACAACTACCTCATCTGCTTGCTCTATGGAGATACAGGGATCAACTTCCTTCAATAAATACAATGTTAGTGTAGCACATTTATGGTGGGGTTCAAATTTTTCATCACAATTATCACAAAGTCCTTTTGCTCGTCGTTCTTTCATCTCCTCAAAACTAATATGTTTAATTTCTAAAGTTCGGTTAGATTTGGGGGTTGTGTAAGTGCTTTGTTCCCTTCCATTATGTATAGGTTTGGGAGCGATGTAAGTGGTCAATAATTTTTCCATAAGTGGTTTCCCTAATATTTGTTGTGCATTGATTTTATCTTCAGATAATTTTGCCAATCCATAGGTTTGCATCATTGTATAGGGATTGAACCTTGTCACCTCCATTCTAATTTCCTCTTTTAATCCCCTACTGAAGCCATTGATGAGAATTGATTCATCCAATATTGTGTTGTGTTTGGTGATATCCTCAAACCGAGTTTGATACTCACGCACAAAAGTGATTTGATGAATATCTTTGAGCAATTCCCACATGACTAGGTCTCACATGAATCTGATACCAAATCGTAAGACCCCAAGGTCTTACTATAAAAATATTAACAAATTAATGTAAATGTTATCGCAGGCCACTCAAAGGGGTCTCCCTTGTAATCGCTTTTCCGCTATAGGGGGCTCCCTCCTTTAGAATCTATGATTCTTATTCTTATTCTTCTTCTTGGATGATTTGATATGGATGGCCAACCTAATATATATATCTACCCTAAAGCTACATTGGTGAAGAGACATGCTAGTTCACGTATGAAGATATGTGATGGTTCACGTTATGAAGGGTTGTGATGGTTCACTTTATAAGTTAATAATATAATAATTAAATGATTAATAATACTAACTAATAATGTTAGGATTGAGTATCCTAATAGAGGGAGTGTCTCTATATAATACCATTCAAATTTGACTAGGAGTTTGTCCACTAGGGCTTTGTAGGCTTGCAAGATAGGACACCTGCACTAGAATATCCCTTTAACCTAATTTACTATGAGCAAGGAATCGCTGAAAATATTCAACTTTATTATGTTCATGGTGATTGCCATTTGAAGTCCTATGATGAGAGCTTCATACTTAGCATTGTTGTTAGTACAAGGAAAATTGAGTTTAAACGAAAGAGGTATGGGAGCCCCTTGCGGTGTGAAAAACATGATACCTACACCACCACCTTTCTCATATTTAGAACCATCGAAGAATAGAGTTATGTCTGCCTATGACTCAGGATCTTCATATTCAGGTGATTTTGAAATGTGAAACACTCCATCATCAATAAGTTCTATATTTAGAGGTTGATCATCCTGTAGAGGAGCCTTTGCTAGTTGATCGTCTATGACCTATCCTTTGATCAATTTCTATCCAATGGAATCTAGGTCAAATTTTTTTAATAACATTATCCATTTTGTCGTGCGACTATTATGATATGTTCTGCTCATCATGTAGTGCAATGGATTTTATTTAGATACAACATACGTGGTATGATTAAGAATATAATTTCATAGCTTTTTGGTGGAAAATACCACTGCTAAGAATAGCTTCTTAACGTATGCATATCTAGTTTCATAGCTGACCAGTGTACAACTAATGTAATAAGTAGCTTGTTCTTTGTGGAATTTATTCTTTTGGGACAACATGATACCCAAAGCCAACTCAGTAGCTGAGATGTATAAATAGAATGACACTCCTAGTCATGATGGAGCCAATACAGGTGGCGAAGCCAGGTATTGTTTAATTTTTTCAAAGGCATTTTGACATTCTTCGTACCAATGAAATGAGACCCCCTTATGTAGAAGCCTATTCATGGGTCGATACTTATCCGATAATTGCGCTCTAAAGTGTTTTATGGATGAGACCTTTCCTTGAAAATTGCGTAGTTGCTTAATGGTTGTGGGAGAAGGCATTTCTAATATTTCCTTGAACTTGTTTGGATCTACCTCTATGCCTTTCTTGGAGACTATGAATCCCAAAAGTTTACTAGATGTGACATCGAAGACACACTTTTTAGGATTAATTCTAACATTGTGCTCTATGAGGCGATCTAGGATCTTACACAGTACATCGAGATGTTCATTGCATAATAAAGATTTTACCAATAAATCATCCATGTAATATTCCAAAATATTGTGCATGTAGTCATGGAAGATATATGTCATGGCTTTTTGGTATGTAGCACCAGTGTTCTTAAGGCCAAAAGGCATGACCTTGTAACAGAATGTACCCCAAGGTGTTGTGAATGCTATTTTGATTTGGTATTTTGGATTAATATGAATCTGATTGTATCTAAAAAATCCATCCATTAGGGATAGCATTTTGTGTCCTGCTATTGTGTCTACCAACGCATCGATGTTAGGTAAGGGAAATTCATTCTTTAGGACTCACTTTGTTAAGATATCGAAATTCGATGTAAATGCAAATCCTCCCATCAGGATTTTTTATAGGAACCATGTTTGAAACCCATGGTGGATAATATAGTGAGATGATGATATCAGCATCCAATAGATTTTGTAATTCATATTTCACCATTAAGGTTACTGTTGGGTGTATTTTTCATAACTTTTGCTTAACAGGTTTGATCTTGGGGTCTAATGTAAGATTATGCGTCACTATATTTGGGTCTAGTCCTAGCATATCTTTATATGACCAAGAAAAAGATTTAATCCTTGCTTTCAATGCATCTATGAAATCATCTTGTTCACTTAGGGAGAGACCTTCCCCTAAATTAATGGTATTGGTATTATCAAGATTTGTATTGATATCCTTGTCAATTATTGGCTCAATTGACATGTGAGACCCATCCTCCAACTGATGTGGGGTGGAAATTAAGTGAATGTCATTAGATAGTTTTGCTTATTCCATAGGAAATTTAGGGTTAACCTCAGCTTGAAAAAAATCCTAAGTAGTTGAAGAAAAGTTAAATGGTTGTAACATTTCCTCACAAGGCCAATACTTTGAGGACGATGGAGAAGAATCTCCCTGATCAAAGTCAATTGCCTCTAAATCAAGATGCAATAGCTTGGATAGGTTATTCAAATTTACCAGTGGTGTCATTAAATATATGGAAATCATGTTGATGGATACATGATCTCCTGCTCTAGGTCAAGTGGGTCTAGATACCTAATGTTGTATCATAACTTGCAGGTGTGACTCAGGTGGAAGTGGAATAACTAGCAATGGCCTATGCAGAATAGGGCGACCTTACTCTTCATGAGGCAGTAGTTGGCATCAGATGGGTCCTTGGACATGGAATAACATATGAAGATAATACTTTTCCTCATCATCCAAGGGGAACATAGACTCATATTCATCATCTGAGCTATGGCAGTTAATGGGTGCGATGCCATAATCATCTTCGTTATCACTCTTCCATTCATGAGGAGGACCTTGGTATTGTTCCTAACTGTCACATTGTAAGGTGTGTGAGCTCTCCCCCACTTCATGGGGTTGGGTGACATCACTGGAAATACCTTGATCTATCATTTCTATGGGGAAGTGATCTCCCAAGGAATGGACGTGATTCAGATTAGCATATGGATCACAAGTGAGCTTATCTTGATAACCTAGGCATAGGTTTTTGAGGCCCTCAGTGAGGAAATCCAACGGTATCAGTTTATTTTGTCCCAAACCAAATATATCATACAAAATTTGATACTAGGGTTGACAAGGAACACAAGCACCTTGCTCATACATACCAATACCAAACCCATGCCAATTACAGTGATCTAAGTACTGCAATGCATAATATGGATTTGACAAATAATTTACATCCTCAGAAAAGGGTTCATCATCATCTTCTTTCTGAGGAATGGGTAGAGCTCCATAATCTACACCTCCATATATGAAATTCATTTGATTAGGAGGTATACTAAGAGGTACAATGCTACCTATGGTAATACAAGGTCTTCCCATGTCTTGCACTATCTCCAGTTATGGAACTATCATGATATTTCTCACCAAGTATTCCCCTATCCATATGCTAGACATCTGGACTATAACCTGGGATGTTGAAGATGTATGAGATGGAATGGGAGTTTGAGGTGATCTAGTTTTCACCTTTAGAGGTAATTCCTCATTAATGACACAAGGAAACTCCTCTATGGATATGGTAGAAACTAATGGTGGGATCTCATCAATAGATCTCTTCGACATGTTCCTTGATGGAGGGTTTGATGATGTTGAAGCCTTCTCTGAAGGTGGTGATGATGAGGATGGAGTAGATGATGATGAATGTGGTGGACTAGGTAGACTCTGACCAGGTGCATTCAATCGAAAGTCTACGTGAGTTGAAGGTAATGTCAACTCTGGCATCTGTTGTAATATGTTGCAGTATTTGAAGGGCTCTAGATCAGCAGATACTACATGTACTTGCCCTTCATGAGTGTATTTAATACATTGATGTGCTATGGAGGGGACACACTTCATATCCCGTATCCAAGGTCTACCTAGAAAATTTTTATAGGCCATCTCACCCTCTAGCACATGGCACAATGTCGATATAGTCTTTTGCACCACCTGAATGGGTAGAACTATGGTACCGATAGTAGAGCATATTGTGTCATTAAAAGCACGAAGAGTGTAAGTTGATGCCACAACATGAGATACTGGCAACTTAAGGTTCTTTAGTGCTTTAGTTGTTATGATATTACTTGAGTAACCAATGTATATAAGCACTCTTTTGTATGGTATCTCATTTATACATGCAATGATGTGTAAAGGAGTATTTACCATGTCGTTAGCTATTTCCTTAAGATCATGCTTATGAAATTGTGATACTGGTTCTTTGCACTATTGCACATGACCCACAAAATCTATAAAGGAGTTGGAATCCTGTGGTTGCAACTCTATTGATTTTAGAATGTCCATCAAGGCATCCCGATGTGGAGGTGATTGTTGGATCAACTCATAGATGGAAAATCATGCTGATGTGGTCCTCAATATTTGTGTAAGCTTACTCTTAATTTTCATTGTTGGCCTAGAAGGAAGGCCCTATACTATAGGTGGTGTAGTTTATAACGTATTCGGAACATCATTTGAAGTTGCAAGCTATGCAAATTGACTTGGATATTTCTTTGGTCACAATACTCACCATCCCAACATACCCTTGCATAGGGTGTTGTTGCTTCACCTCATTCATCGGTTTATTAGGTGTTTCTTGTACCTCATGAGTTGGTAAAGGGTCTTTGTATATACCCATTTGTTGATTGGTAGGAGCTAATGGAGCATCTATTGTAAGCTCATTCCTCTCAATCATGTCTTTTACTACATGTTTAAACCCATAGGACGATTGTAAATCATGGCCACCTTGTTGATGAAACTTACAACATAGGCTTGGGTTTGGCTATTTTCAGATCGTTGGGTTTAAGATCTGGTAAATTAACCATATTTGCAGCCCATAATTGATAAAAAAGAGAATCCATGGATTAAGCAATGGGAGTAAATTGTCACTGATGGCAACATTGTTTTTGTCCCTGGTTTGTTGTACCATTATTGTTATAACTCATAGGAGGAGGTTGAGCCTGATAGTTCATCTTTTGGGGAGGCGTAACTTGAGTAGGCATAGGGACATTTATGGCCACTTGATTTACCATAGCTAGCTTTGCATGTCCTGAGCTATTCTTAGGATTCTTTATCCACTCCTTATTATGATGTTTTGTTATTTCTCCCTCTTGGATTTTGATTTCCTTTATGTTTCTAGCCTGTGCTAGAGCTTCTTTCAAGGTGGGGTATTGCTGTAATTGCAATGTCAAAGAGATGGGTTTCAAGCAACTCTTTGAGAACAAATGAGTTAATTTAGTAACTGGTAATAGATAGGGTAGCTTAACCAAAAGCATTCACCACCTATTTCCATAGTTAGTGATCGTCTCATCCTCAGTTTGTTTCATTCTTGTGAGATCATTTAATGTCATATTAATTTTGGTGTTAAAGGCAAAACATTCCAAAAATGCATCAACAAATTGTTCAAATGTGTAGATGCTATGTTTTGGAAGTTGGTTTAACCACTCAATGGCATGACTAGCGAGGGTACTCAAGAAATTTCTTAGGAGAAATGCATCATTATCCTGTATGTTAAAGCATAGATTTAAAAATCTTTTGATGTGCTCTTGAGCATCTTCTTTGCCCTTGAATCTATAAAATTTGGGCATTTTGAAATGCTCAGGATAGACCAGGGCAGGAATGGATGGATGTAACATTTGGTTCTTTAGCTGACGCAAGGTAGGCTTTTGAAGTTCATTTCCAGTTGTCTTACCTTCTATAGTTTCTAAGTGTGTAAGCAAAGCTTGATACGCATCTAAGGATTTGATCTCCTCTTATTTTATTTGAACTCATAGAGGTGGAAAAGTAATATTAAGCCTAGGTTGGGGTGGTTGATTGACATTAGCCATGCCTCCATAAGGTTCTTCTACATAATCCTCATCTTGTTCCAAATCATCATAAGCCCCATAAGGTTTTTTAGGTATGGGACTATAAGGAGGAACTAATTCTTGTTGAAGGGGATCTATGCTTGGCCTATCATATGCATTCTATTCAGGCCTACAAGGTCTAGGAGGCAACACAATATTAGATCTAGGAGACCTATCTTGTTGGAAATTTGGTTGCCTCGAGTGAGCCTCTTGTCTACGCGTGCTTGGAGTTACAGCTCCATGACGTAAATTTTCTTGAATTTGTTGTTCAAGCTTTTCTTTCTCTATTTGCTACCATTGCTCTAAGAGATATAAACAATGTTTATCTAACCTAAGTTGATTAAACTCAACTTGGCGGTCAACATATATCTAGACCAAATTATTAATTTGATCAACTGTATTAGGTCTAAGTACCTTAGCATTATTTCCTTATTTTCTATCCTATTCAGGAGGATCTGTGAGATCAATTACGTGTTTACCTCGATTGACAATAGTCGCATTGACTTGAGGTTCTCTCCTAAATAAATATTTCTAAAATACTACTAGCATAGAGGCACAACATGCTTTCATTGACACATTTTCATGAGTATAATCTAGATGTTCCTCATGTCTTCCCTCGTAAACAAGGTAAGGTAAGGTAGAATAAGGTTACCTAATTTAACGAGTATCATATTCATTGTGATTTTTATACCTTGGAGTAGGGTGACTTAAAATCTTGAGATGATTGTTCAACCCTACTCAAGGTGTGAGCTCTTGCTCCTGTATATAATAAAGAGTAGAGGATCGAGCAGGCACACGAATGCATGGTATTTCTCTATGTGGATATGCCTCATTGTGCGATGACTCTTCTCGAAAGAAGGTGTTTGTAGCATATGAAATAGGGAGATATTTTCCCAAACTATGACTATGACGTATAGGAGTACCCTACGAAGGAGTCCAGCTAGACCTTCTAGTTGACTCTCTAGGAGTAATAATACACTCATCAATCGGTCTACTACTAGGAAGAGTAGCTTATTTCCAGGGAGGAATGATCCTCTCCCTAGGCTCAACACGAGGAAGTTATGTATCCTCTTCTCTATTACCCATAGCTTCTTCCCTTGAATGTGCTTGGCTACGGGTACGTACCATAGCTATATACTCTAACTACTATGTGTTTATCTTCTTTATAATTTCTATGAATTTGAAACAAACAAACAATAGAGACACACAAGCATATAAGTTATTATCTCATTTTAAATATTTTAAGTGTGAATCCTAAACTGTTTTATGTGTTTCAATATGTGTTGCTTTGTAAAGAAAATACTTTTCTTGTGTTTTATATTTCGTTGAATGATATACTTAAATGTTTAAAATATTTCACCTATATACTCGCACAAGTCAAATATGGGGATGAAATCCATATCCAATGAGGTAGCATAGGTACTACCAACCCTCACCCAACACCCCATGCACAACGATACACTCCTCCAAAGAGGAATGAGTGCTATTTTGCATGGTTAGGATAGATCTTGGGTCAGCCTTGGCCATGAACAAGTCCAGATAATACGCTCCTCAAGAGCCAATCTAGTGGTGATTAAATCCACTGTTGGTCTCAATCAACGTGTTGGATATGAAATTCCAACTCTGCTGATGTTTATAATGAAATGTGGTGTGTGTGGGTTCCTTTTAAATATTTTAAAGAAAATAATATAACACTCAATGATTTTTAACTAAATGCATGAAGGTGCATTTTTTATTTCAGATTTGTTAGTAGTATAAAAGGGAAACCAAAATGCACACCTGTATGACCTTAACCTTCGTGGGTAAGGTTCCAACAGGAAAACCAGATAGGAAACAAAAAATATACTATTATTTTTCTCTATTTTTCAGAACTAATGAATGCACATTTTTAGGAATAGAAAATCTAACCTTTCTATGCAAAGAATAAGTGAGAAAAACATGAAATTTTGCAAATTTTAACAATAAAATTTCAAATTGACTATGTAGAGGGGTATAAAATGGACTTGGAAAGTTGTTGTTTCTACGAATTTTTGCATAAGCCTTCTCATTTTATGGCCATCCCAAGTAGGGACGGTCACAAATTAGGGTCCATCCCACCCAGTGCCATGGATATGGTCATCTCACCTAGTGCCATGGAGCAGCAAAGAGGTCATTTTTGCTCAGAGCGGTCAGTACCTGCAATAGAGAAAACCAGAAAAAGAGGTCCAAATTAGCATCATCCAGAGGGGAGATATAAAAACATCATATACCATGATCGCCACTGAAGATGTGAAATTTACTACACCGCCTTAAGGGCACTTAATTGCAATGCAAAGCATTTAAAAGGCATTCAAAGGGAAATATAGAATAAACTTGTAATCTAGTAAAGTGAAGCAAATATGTAACCAAATGGTGGATTTATCCTTCTTATTTAATCAATGTATAGCTTCAAATGTGATATTACAAATATCCCCTTGAGGGCTTTTACAAATTGATACAATTTCCATTACAATGTTCAAGGGATCTAGTCCCTTGAAAGGTGCCTCAAAGCGGTGTAAACTATGGCATTTGGTGTAAATATCGCATCCCACGATATCCTTCAACCTATTATCCTATTCCTATTATCTCCTTCCTTATGCGTAGAATACTTGCACCTACACACAAGGGACTAAAATGGGGTTAATAGCACCTATTTCATAGAATGAATAAAGCCTTGAAAACATAGCAAAAGAGGCATATGCTACAACAAAACAAAGTGATCTACATACATAAAAATTTGATCTACATTAATAATATGTATATTATAATATGATATAAATACAAATAAGCAACTTTGGAGGCAATATCAAGGGTGAAACAATGCACAAATAGGGACCATTCTTGGGTGAGCCAAATAGACCTGCAACATTGGGGATCACCAAACCTGCATCAAAACTCCTCCAAACTACCTCAAATTTGGACCAGAGGTTCCTTTAGAAATTCATAAGGGGAATATAGAGGAATTTCTATAAAATCCTAAAATATTTGGCAACCATCCCTAGGTGTGCCATGGGTAGATTGCTGACCATCCCCAGGTGGGACGGTTACAAAATTGCCTTAGTTTTATCACCTATGGTCATGGGAATTGGTCCAAAACTTTGTAAGGGTGTTGTCGACATATGGGGCCAAATAATTCTTCAATTTGGTCAGTTTGGTTTCAATGGTTTGAGCCTATTACCCCTGAAATCACCTTCGAAAGGAAGAGAGTTTCAAGGCAAAGGCAAAGGCATGTTTTACAAAAGGGTGAGGATAGAATTGGGCAGCACTTCATTTCTAAAATTCTCTAATTCTCCTCTCTATAATTGGGAGTTTGAAGCTCCTTTTATAACCCAAAAGGGCATCTAAGGCAAAAGGGCATGTCTTGCCATGTGAGGCAAGTGCTGCCATGTGTCCTAATCACATCATGGGGTGATTGGGAGAAGGTTTCCCCTTTGGGTGCTCCAAATCAACTACCCCACTATCCATTAGCAGGTCCCCAATCAAATTGGGGTGATTGGAAATGCTAATGGTAGTCTTTTATTTCCATTTAGTGCATCCTTTGACATTTTCAAAGCTCCAGTTAGGGGTCATCCCACCTAGGGATGGTTGCTGATGGTCGTACTTGGGTGGGAAGGTCACCAACTGTGACCATCCCTGGGTGGGACGGTCACCAATAGGAGGCCCAAAACTATCTTAGACTTCTAGGAACCCTCCAAACTAATTTTTGGAGGCTTTTGGAAGCCTTTTGCTAGCCTAGAGTGGTGCCTAATAAGGCCATATGTTGTCGATAAGAGGGTATATGTAATGCACTAATAGTATTATCCTATTTACATGATTTAGGTGTCTACAGTATCTTAGACTGACAAGGTTACACCTTTCTTGTATCTATCATTGATGCTTTTTTTGATCTTAGTTCTCTTTATGAGAACTAGTCTAGTATCAGCCATGGCTTTTGCTTTATTAATGTAATTTTCCAGCTCTTCATTTGCCGAGGGTTCTACTTCTTGAGTGTCTTCGAAGGCCATTTTCATAGAATTCTTCAAAGTGTTCTTTCTCTAGTATTTGCAGATAATGCTTGGCTATTATCTTACTCTCTCCACTTTTGGTAGGATTTATTTCAACAAATGAATGAGCTCTACATTTTTTAGTACTTTTAAATGCCATTGCATGTATATCTTCTGCCATTAATGTGACCACTACAAAAACTATTCATTTGCACACTTATCAAATTAAAATTATGCATCTAGTTTAGAGATGTTATGTTGCTCACTAATTGGTTAATTTCTGAGCCTAAAGTGCCTTTCATCATATTTATTTCCTTCAGATTGGCATGGGAAATTCATGAAGCAATTTGTGGATATTTCTTTCTTTGAAAGTGATGTGGTGCAATATTTTGGTTTTTGCTCCAAACTAGTCACAAAATCTGGTGGATTGGAACACACACTATGATCCACTACCACCTTAGTCATTTTAAGAGTTATGTGGAATGCTTATGGTATTTCATTACCATTTTATCTCATTTGAGATTAGATTGATGTTATGTTGTATTCTGTAGTTGTTTAGCTTATTTTTTGCAACTCATCACTTTACTTTTTGAAGAAAAATTTTCTCTCTTTTTTTAACATTTTATTAAAAAATGAAAACTTTGAAAAAAAGGGAAAAAGGATATGCTACAATGAATATCTACATATATTATAATGAATTTTTATCTCAATCAAAATAGAGTTCAAGGTGAAAACCATTGACCGAAATTGGCTATATGTTTCCTTCAAGATCTTCAAGCTGGAAAACATTGGTTTCCTTAACTTTTGCTATTTTGAAAGGACCATCCTAGAAGGAGTCAAACTTTTTATGGTGCCCTGATTTAGGTCTTTCCACATTCTACTTAAGGATAGAATATCCAACTTGGAATTTTCTGAATCTTACCTTCTTATCAAACCATGCCTTGATGTCAAATGAATGCCACCATTATTCTTTCTTACAGGTACCAAGTTGGCTACCCAGGTTGAATGCTTTATTAGATAGATGATCTTAGCCTTTAGCAACTTCAATAGTTCTCTCATTATGGATTTGATCCTAGGATTCATAGGCCTCTATTTTTTCTTGAATGGTCTTGCATTTGGATCTAGATCAATTGTGTGTTGAATGACCTTGTCATATACTTTAAGATACTCATATAACCAAGATATAATGTCTTGGTACTTTAGGCATAAATATTTGATATCCTTCTCTATTTATTGAGAACATCGAACTCCAACCTTGAGATTCTTTTCTTATTCAATTTCAATTTATTTATAGATATTCTCATTTATTTCCATGGATCTAATATTTTTTCTATCTTGATTGTCAAACAAACTCTTTAGAGTAGCCAACCCTCTAGGTATATGATTTTTCTTGAGTTGGATGACATCTTGTTGATTAATCTCTTTTGGATTTTCTTCTTGAACAGTATATAAAAAAGCTTCTCTCACCAAAAAATCAATGATTTATTCATTTCTTTCAAAGACCTTCTAGAAAATATGTTTATCTAGCATTGCAGGCCTAAAAATAATTTTGATCCCTTTGTCCTTCATAACTCCTATGTCTGCAGAAGGGTTGAAATTAGCTCCCCTAACTGCTAAGGAATCCACCAAGGTATTATTTCTTCTAGGAATAAAATTAATGTTTAGGGCATCAAAATATTCCATAAAATCCCATACCCTATTTCTATATGCTTTTAGGTAATGGTGCTTACTACTACACCTCTCCCTTACCTGATTTACAATCAATTTAGAGTCACCATATATATTAAAGATCTTGATACCCATGCTTTCAGCTTGTATTAGCCCAAGGCATAGAGCCTTGTATTCTATAGCATTGTTAGTGCATGACCATATTATCTTATATGCAAAACTCTTTGTCTTTTATGATTAGGACTATAATAGCACATTGACACTAGCACCATTTCTACATCTTGCACCATCAAAGTGCATGGTCTAGGTTTCTGTTTCTCTCAGGGATTGGTTAGATATAGCAAGAATTATTTTCTTTATTTCTATGGAAATATTGTATGTGACGATACCTATCCCAAAATGACTATAATCCTCTCAGAAAGGTAGCTCATATTCAATTTCCAACTCTTCAAAGTTATCCACTAATGCAAATTCCTCTATAGGAGTGAGATTGCACATGTCCTCTTCACTTTTTAAAATGTGATAAGACACAATATTTTTTGGTGTTATTCTTATCCTATTTCCTTTGAAAGGAATCACCATGCTGGAATAGTCCATGTACATGCATCCACCCACTTTGTAGTGAATTCTCTTAAAATGCATAAGCCAAAATAAGGCTCTAGATCCACCACCATCTCTTAAACTATGATTACCTCAGGTACTCTATGTAGCCTCACCAAGACATCTTTTATCACTCCCATTATCTTCACGAGTGTTCCATCTAACTACAAAATCCAAGGTAGGATCTGGTATATTCCATACCCATATCTTCACAAACTACTTTAGGCATAACTATGGTGGATGCCCCTGAGTCAATCATGAAATTATGGATAATACACCCCTCCATTCTTAGAGAAATGTAAAAAGGAGTGGGTTTGTCCTTCAAAGTGGAAAGGGATATTTTATCCTTTTCAAATGGAATACTAAGGATTATGGTGGCATGCTTTTCCTATGAATATTTATTTAGAGAAGCTTTTAGCGGGTATATTTGGGTAGGAATGAAGAGAGTATCATATAGGCTATCTTTGGATGGTATCTTCTTCATTTCATTGACAATGTTATATTTAGGCTTGGTAGAGGTGGATATATTAGGCCTACTCTTTGGCTTACCATATTTTCTCTTATACTATTGTGTTGCCTCAATTCTCTACCTCTTGGTAATAAAAGTGAATCTAAGCCTCTCTTGGGATTAAATCTTGGATCTTATTCTATCTCCCTCAGTTTATTTCTCAAATCTATTTGGGAAACTGATCATCATTTTATAGCCCCTAGGAGCCATGTCTCTTTTTTCATTGTCGTATAACTACTTTGTGAAGGAGGATCCTTATTTTGAGAGTGAACCTGAAATTGACTCATATTTTGTGGATCAACCTACATTTTTTTTCTTTCCTGACCTTGTAATTATAGAAATGGATCCATCCTCATCAATATCTTTCTCTACCATGATCTAATATAGTTTCTAGAGCATGTTCACTCTTCCTTTCTATTTTCTCTCTACTTTATACATAGCCTATTGTACATAGTGTTGGTACATAACACAAGATTATGAATCATGGGGGTCATTGCACACCAAACACCATACATTCACCAAACTTGTTTCTGAAGAACATTAAGGCTCTTATTGTACTACATTAACTCTGACCAAAATGCTATTGCTAGGAATAAGTATTTGATCATTTTTAACATAAGGAAATATCCTTTGTTGAGATATCTCCATTTCTCTCTTTTTCATTTAACTCATCTCGTTGCTAATATTTTTCAAGGTATTCTAAATATCAAGGAGCATGGAGTATTATTGGGATATTTGAGAAGGAAGGAGAGGGAAAGTAATTGCAGTAGGTGATGATTTTAAATTAGGAATGAGAGTCATCTACAAAAATGGAATGATAAAGGAGGAGGGTACATATAATATGATGCAACTATCTAACCTTGGATATTAGTGGTTTTCATATTGTAGGGCAACATAGCTTTCGGGGGTAATCTTCCCACATTAATAAGGAAATGTTTAGCTTAAAAAACTGCATTGTAAACCTATAGAAATGTCTCCACCTTAAATTTTTGGGTTTGTAGACCTAAATCTTATTGAAAGCACGAGGATATGGAAACAAAAAGGAATATGCCACAAGAACAAGGAATAACGTATGCAAATCGACTCAAGATAAAAGCAATAGAAATATGGTAATCTCTTTTATTGATACATTTTAAAAATTGTGTTACAATACATATCCTTCCTTTTTAGGGGATAGGAGAGTCAAATGTGTTTCTTGTCACAAGATCCATGGCTAACAATCCTTCTTCCGCGTGCCCACATGTAAGATGGGCAGACCAAAACGTCACCACCACTATTGTATGTGATTCTTTGCTCTTTCTTGCTCCTCTACTATCGAAAACCTGCATTCAAAGAAATATAAAATATTAATAAGACCTGTAGACCAAATGAAACATGTATTTCCCACAACCTATTGTCAGTGTATGCTTGAAAATAATAAAACGACTATCAAATAAACTCTGATTGACCTAAAACTTTTAAATAAGCATAAAAATATCATCAGAAGACCATTTCAAAAAGAACATTATAAAAATTCCTCATAGATCTGTACTCGCTCCAGGGTGGGACGAATAGGACTATGAGAATTGGCCAAAAAAGCACCTTGTTCAATGTCCTACTTAGGAGGCTCCAAAAGACCTACAAACTTGGGGTTAGCTAATTGGGGGCATTTTGGGATGACCCAGATGCTCATATTTCTCCAATTTTTCCTCTAGAACCCATATTTTGAATATGGCATTTGCAAGTTAGTGAAAGCGAGAAACAACAATAACCTGGTCAAAAATGATCAGAATGACATGAAATTTGAACTGTAACCTATTTAACCTATCTAAAATCAGATGCAAAAGAAAAATAAATAAATATATCATATATTTCTAATCATCCCGGGGTGGGGCGATTAGCACTATGATAGTTTGGGGAGCGCCCGGGGGCAGGACGCCCATCGATTGAAGCACTGTTTTGGCACAAATCCACTTGGGATGGGTCCAAAACTGGTTATGGGGTGTTGTCAACAAATTTGGTGGATAGTTGTGGTCAGAAATTAGGTTTTGGGTACGGATTTGCACCTCCAATAGTCACCCAATAACCTCCCTTTCGAATGAGAGATTAAGGATGTAAAAGCACAAATCGCAGTTAGGTATGAAATTGGCAGCCCTTCGTTGCTCAAATGCTCCTTCTCTGTATATCTTTTGGGTGGGAAAACTCCCCAATTTATAGACCTTAGTGTATCCTTGTTTGGATTGCGCATGCGAGGGCGCCTCTTGAGTTAACTGTCCTATTTTCAGAGAAAAGGTAACTCCCTGATAAAAAATCTTCTTGCATGAGGTCTCTAAAATAAAGACATGCATTATTGAAGTCTCTCTTCTTGATTTGGAGCCGTTCCTCATAATTGCAAGGCCTGAAGCCTCAGTTAACTAGCAGAGTTGCCGAGGTTTGACTTTTTTCTAGTCAAACCTTCTATTTGTCCCACATTGGAGCGATTGCTTAATCGTACCAAGGTGGGACGAATACCAGTTTGAATTCATCCCTGGGTGGGACGAGTAGAAAAAAAGGTGCCAAAAAGGTGCAAAATTAACTTTTGACCCTTAACCTTGCTTTTGGGAGTGGTTAGGACCACTATTTGACCTTTGAGGGCTGCCCTAGGGGCTGTTTGTGTCAATGCAATCGGTGCTTGTTGTCACATAATTGAATTGGTGCTATTTTGGTGTCTACAGATGCCCCTTTTTGGGAAGCGCTATGCAAGGTGCAACACCGAGCAAAAATAGATAACCAAAGAACTAATGATTAGGGTTTCTCAATAACCTAACCAACTCTTGATGCCCCAAGTATGGAAAGGGCACGCATTCTTGAATCCTTGCTTCTAACGAGCTAAGGAACTAATGTCAAGTGTTAACCTTGTTTAGTGAGGTGTTACTTGAGATTGGACATTGATCAGTCATGAATAGGCAAAGGGCGCAACCTTTTGTCTATGGGAACCTTGATTTCATGATTCACGAATGCCAAGTGTTTGATCAATTTGTGATTGTTGCTTGTTTTCTGCCCCAAGCAGTGACATGATTGTCTTTGTCAATGATCCTTTGAATGCGTGTCATTTCCTTAATTGGGTATGTTGTTGATTGGTGACTAAGTGTGACTACCCCCTCAAGCAACGAATCGATGAGGGAATGACCGACATGAGAAAAGTTATGAGTCACTTGACCCAATATGACTTAAGTAAGGGTGCCTTCAGTTGTTTTACCATTGAATGCGAAAGCAGTTTCCGAAAATTCTGACCTATTTTTGGTGGGTTTTAACCCTTTTTGTGACACATTTTTTAGCTGAAATTGACAAAAATTTGTCCTCCCGTGGAGTAGTCCTGCTATGGTAGCCTTATTAGGGAGTAGGATAATGACAATTTGTAACCCCAACACCTATTTTGGATGCCAAGAATGTCAGGTGCAAAAGCGCCTTTGTTCGGCAATGTTATTGCTATTTTTGGATGGGTTTTGACCCGTTTTGGTGATGCCGTTTGGGGATGAAATTCTCGAAAATCCATCTTCCCGTGGAGCGGTATGGCTATGATAGCCTTATTAGGGAATAGGATAGTGAGGATTTGTGACCTTGACATCTATTTTGCATTCCCGAAATGTCAAGTGTAAAAGCACTCTCATCGGACACTTTTATTGCTCTTTTTGGTGCATTTTTGTGCATTTTTTTGCTGTTTTGTTTTTATGTATATGTATTTACATTGATGTATGCAAATGCTTTTATGAATGCGATGTGTCTAATTTGTATGATGTATGCATGTGGAATGAATGAAATGAGTTGTTGATGACTTGTCGATGCACCATAGATCGTACAAGATTTTACTGACTTGCTGTACTAATGGGATGACTTTGTGAAATGACTTTGCATGTGAAAACTTTGTTTTTGTATTTTGCATATATTTTGATGGTGATGTACGAAATGAAATGTACCAGTTGTTTGAAAATGTAGTTAAGCTTTTCTGAGATGTAGATATTTTAACTAACTAGCCAAGACTGTACATTTATCTCGCAAGACTTTTGAACAAGGTCTAAATCCGACTTGAATTTAACCAAGTTATTTTACATCCCTATGTGTGCAATTGAGTTCGTTTATGTGGTATTTATCAAGATACTACCAGTGCTAGATAGGCTATCAACCAAACCTGTACTGAGGATCACCTAATTAGCTCCACTAACTCTGTTGTTGTATTTAGCAAGATTAATCCACGTGACAATCTAAGGTACTATAAGCTAGCTCATCCACATGCAAATATTGGTCTGCACACATGCAAAGCTAATGTGACGGACATATCGTCATGCGGGTAGGATACCACCATTGCTAGGTAGGCTATCAACCAAACATGTAATGAGTATCACCTAGATGGTTTTCAAATGCTGATAATTCTAGGGATTCAAATTCAGGTTATTTGTTGCCTGAATGATTTGGGAGACTTGCTCGTCTATATAGTGATGAAAATCACTGTTTATTTTTCTATTTATTTTTCTTTTTGAGCAAGGATTTTGAATAGTGGTGATAACCACTTGTTATTTGATTTTGTATTTTGAGCTTTGTAAGTTTGAGCTTGTGAATGGCCTTGATCCTGTTGGCCTTGGGGATGACTACCCATCCTGTGCAGGGACGTGTAGTACGAATCCTTATGACTTTGGGAACCAAGGGGATAATGGAGATTATGAAGTAAGGGCATTGATATTTTAGGCCTTGGGGATGACTACCCATCCTGGTTAGGGGCATGTAGTATGAATCCTTACAACTTGGGGACCAAAGGTGAGTGGAGATGGTTGTGATGATGGTTTGTTGGAATTGTGTTTTTGAATAGCGTTGATCCTTTTAGGTCTTGGGGATGACTACCCATCCTTGGTAGGGACGTGTAGTACGAATCCTTACAACTTTGGGGACCAACTATGATTGGGATTTGTGGAAGTGGTGAAAACCACTATTTATTATGGGGAATGGATAGGGAAGAGCTCATCCTTTTGTCAATTCTTAGCATTCTGGAACCATTCGCACAGGGGGATGAACAGGCTAATATTTCACCTATGGTACCCTAGACTGCTTTGTAGGTTTCTATTGCATTCACACAACTTAGGAATTATTTTATGTGTGTTAATTTGTGTTGGGATGCTACGTAACAAGGCGTGATCCAAGTAAAACTTTCTCGGGTAAAATCTGTTTAACTTTGTATAGTTTTTGGCTAGAAATTTAAAGACAGCTGAATAACGAAAACCCTATATACATTAGGAGACAACTGACTTAAAAAATGGTGATGATGCTATTCTGGATGTATGTGTTTGGAAAATGGATTTGATGTGGAAATTGATGGAATTTCCAAGTAATGACACTCTATGGTGCTTTTGACTTGTATGACCAGCAACTATGCAATGTATGGATGCGATGCCTAATGCAACCTATATTTTTGTATTGTGATTTTTTTTTTGTATGAATGAGATTGAAATGCAATTTTTTTGTTATTTTTGATGATTTTATGAGTATGCATAGAATTGAAATGCAAAATTTTTTGTGATTTTTGATGATTTTATTGTTTTTGTTTGTTTTTTGAATATTTGTTTTGACCAAGCGGTTATGGTAACCCTTGGAGCGTTTGGTTTGACCAAAGGATTTATGGACACCTTTGGGGCATTTTGGGGTTGACCAAATGATTGTGATAATCCCTGAAGCTTTTTGGGATGACCAAGCGATTGCGATAATCCTTGGAGCTTTTGGGTGACCAAGGGATTGTGATAATCCTTGGAGATTCTAGGGTGACCAAGTGATTGCGATAATCCTTGGAGATTTTAGGGTGACCAAGTGATTGTGATAATCCTTGGAGATTGTAGGGTGACCAAGTGATTATGATAATCCTTGGAGATTTTAGGGTGACCAAGTGATTGCGATAATCCTTGGAGATTTTGGGTTGACCAAGTGATTGTGATAATCCTTGAAGCTTTTGGGTTGACCAAAGGGTTTATGGACACCTTTGGAGCATTTGGTGTAATCCACTTGCTCTTCAAGGAATAGAGGTACCCCCAGCTTGATGATCTTTATGCACCGAATTTGGCTCTGGAGGGATTGGCACAAATGGATCGGCCCTATGCACAGATAAGAGGACAGGGTCTACCTTCGACACTGATGTGGCTATGGGGTCTCCAGGCAGAAGTTGCTCTTGGTCTATCCAAAGTGGCGGACTCAATGTTTGATTCTAGTGCATTGGGTTAATGCGCCACTCATGCCCTAGCCTTGTACCTAGTTGTGCCATCAGTTATTCATGGGTTACAGGGTGATTGTGCCATCGTGCATGATTGAGATATTCCATCTTAGTGGAAATTGATGGAATTGCCAAGTAATGACAGTCTATGGTGCTTTTGACTTGTATTACAAGCAACTATGCAATGTATGGATGCGATGCCTAATGCAACCTATATTTTTGTATTGTGATTTTTTTTTTTTGTATGAATGAGATTGAAATGAAATTTTTTTGTTATTTTTGATGATTTTATGAGTATGCATAGAATTGAAATGCAAAATTTTTTGTGATTTTTGATGATTTTATTGTTTTTGTTTGTTTTTTGAATATTTGTTTTGACCAAGTGGTTATGGTAACCCTTGGAGCATTTGGTTTGACCAAAGGATTTATGGACACCTTTGGGGCATTTTGGGGTTGACCAAGAGATTATGATAATCCCTGGAGATTTTTGGGATGACCAAGTGATTGCGATAATCCTTGGAGCTTTTGGGTGACCAAGGGATTGCGATAATACTTGGAGATTCTAGGGTGACCAAGTGATTACGATAATCCTTGGAGATTTTAGGGCGACCAAGTGATTGTGATAATCCTTGGAGATTGTAGGGTGACCAAGTGATTGCGATAATCCTTGGAGCTTTTAGGGTGACCAAGTGATTGCGATAATCCTTGGAGATTTTGGGTTGACCAAGTGATTGTGATAATCCTTGGGGCTTTTGGGTTGACCAAAGGGTTTATGGACACCTTTGGAGCATTTGGTGTAATCCACTTGCTCTTCAGGGAATAGAGGTACCCCCAGCTTGATGATCTTTATGCACCAGATCTGGCTCTGGAGGGATTGGCAAAAATGGATCGGTCCTATGCACAGATAAGAGTACAGGGTCTACCTTCGACACTGATGTGGTTATGAGGTCTCTAGGCAGAAGTTGCTCTTGGTCTATCCAAAGTGGCGGACTCAATGTTTGATTCCAGTGCGTTGGGTTAACGCGCCACTCATGCCCTAGCCTTGTACCTAGTTGTGCCATCAGTTCTTCATGGGTTACAGGGTGATTGTGCCGTCATGCATGATTGATATATTCCATCTTAGTGTCAGCTTTATAATCTCTGTTAGAAAACCAAATGCCCTTGTTGGCCCCGATAATTGCCTGCAACATGCTAGGCTCTTCTTGTTTGAGCAGATTGATGTGGTCCTCATGGAGTTGTGCCGCTCGTTGCGGTGGGACCTGTGTCCTTTGATTTTTAAAGATTAAATTTCTGATTAAAGTTGCTTGTTTTGTTGCTTACAGGTACCAAGTTTTCAAAAGCTAGACTGTTTCAGGCAAAAATTTAGAGATAACCAACTTGGGCAGAGAAAAGGTAGAGGTCTTAAACACCTTTGGTCAACTCTTTGTTTTGTGTTTTTTGTTTATTTTCTTGCATAGGAGAGTTTAGATGCTTGCCTGTTTCACTTTTTTTGCAACTTAAAATGAACCCCACACACCACGTGGTAATTTAAACCAAGGCATTTTTCGTAAAACCCCAACACTTGAGCAAGACCAAAGGTGGATTCCATTATCACTTTGGCTTGAGATATTGCATCCATTACCCCGATCGCACTGTTGCTAGACGTAAATCCTGATGAAAGCTGACCAAGTGTAGCTAGGGTGATTCCTAGTGCATGAGGATAAGTCTTCTATGGTAGGTGTCATAAACAGAGTGATTCCCCTTCCGTACCACCTATGTTCCATGTATCATCTGCTCTCACGTACCTATAGTCTCCCTCACATAAGGGCAGGTATATAGAGAGGTTGGTATATCGGTCCGACAATGGTATATTGAAGGGGCAACCATTTTGGGAGTCATAAGAGCCTTCATGTTGCATTTAAATATTCTTCACAAAAATCTTAAAAAAAAAACAAAAAAAAAATCATCAAAAACACACTAAAACTAGTCTAGGGCACACCATTAATATTTAAAAGAGATAATCATTGCTTTGTGTGTGTATGTTCTTTTCTGCTTAGTGTAACAAAAAAAAATCAAAAAATCATAAACAAAAGATAAAAATCTATGTAGCTTGTAGAGAGTCATTACCATGGTATTCACCCATAGTCAAGCCCACTCATGGGCAGACACTGCGAAGAATGTCCAAGGAGGTATGAGTCGCCTTCGTTACAGTCCTAAGGATTTGGTCATACCACCTTGGCGACCTGACACACAAGGTAGTCTCCTCCACACCTTAAAAAAAAGGGACTATAGGGGTACCTCTTCTAGGGGCACTCCTGTTCAGCATAGCACCCAGCACACACCCTTCCATGAGGGGTACATCCATAGGAGAGCTCCCTTAGATGCTCGCTATGAGTGGTCACCGCGCGATGAAGCGCTAGGTCAACATAGGGTTCGACGAGAGGAACCACATGATTACACTATCCCTCCTTCACCCCCTCTAGTTGTCAGGACTACAAGTACAAATATAGAGCACAAGGCTCCTCAAGCGAGGTGAGCCAACTCCGCCCGTTCCTTTTTCACTTACGAAAGAGAGCACGAGGAAAACCCTTACCTTCCTCAAGCGCAATATACATCGTGTGAGCAATACACCTCCGCAACTGCTAGCTATCAGGATCACCTACTAAGGCCAAAGCCTCGAGGGAATGCTGCTACCCCCAATAGAAGGAGGTGGCATATAGATATCTTGGATCATCATGATCGAGATAGATATTTAGGAGAGGCATCTAGGCCTTCTACACATGAGACGGCAGGACCAACTATCTTAGAATCTGCAAAGCATATCACATGCCGGATGCAACTCACGCTACTTGAGATAGAATGACAATAGTTAGAGCAACGGTATCTTCTAAATAAAGAGTGCATTCAGAGCCAGAAGGATGAGTCACGAGGATACGGAAACAAAAAGGAATATGCCACAAGTGTTGGCAATTTTGGGTACCTTGGGTACATTGCCTTTGCTCTAAGTGTAGATGTTGTCATTGATGTCAAGAAGGTCTTGAAGCAATTTGGTTTGATGTCAAAGAATGTGTTTTGATGAAGGTTTCAGTTTGGAAAGTGAGTTTCCAAGAAGATCAAAGTAGCCCAGATTGCAAAAGATCAAGAAAAAGACAAGTAAGAAAAAGTATGCAGGCGGTTGGAAAAACTGTCGCGATTTCGCGACATGTTTTAGGAGAGAGAAAGTGCTGGCAAAACTGTCATGATTTCGCGACATGTTTGAGGAGAGAGAAAGTGCTGGCAAAACTATCACGATTTCGTGACATGTTTGAGGAGAAGAGAGCAAGTTGGAAAGTGTCACGATTTCGTGACATGTCGCATTTTCGTGACTCGAAAAGTGCAGGAAGGCAGAGAAGGAAAAGTGTCACGATTTCGTGACACATTGCCAGGAAAGTTGTATGGACAAAAAGGTGTCGCGATTTCGTGACATAATGCAGAAAAGAGAGTCCGTAGTGTGAACTGTCATGATTTCATGACAAGATCAAAGAGAGAGAAAGTTATTTAGGAACTGTCATGATTTCGTGACATGATGCAAAATTCCAAGTGAGGACTGTCATGTTTTCGCGACATGCTATAGAGGTCAAGTTGAGGACTGTCGTGATTTCGCGACATGCTAAAAAACTCGAAGTGAGAACTATCACGATTTCGCGACATGCAGCAAAGGGAAGTGTCTATAGAGAAGAGTGTATGGAAGTGAAAGGCGTCGCGATTTTGTGACATGTTCTAGTTTCACGGGCGTAAGGCAAAGAAAAGCTTAAGGCAGCGAAAGTGTCACGATTTCGTGACATGTTCCGTTTTTGCTAGTGCAAGCCTAGAAGAAGGCCATGAAGACAGAAGGGTCACGATTTCGTGACATAAGTGAAGATGACGTCAATAGAAGCAGATGTGTCACGATTTCACGACAAAAGCAGAGAAGAAGGCCATGAAGTCTAAAGTGTCACGATTTCATGACAGGAGTGAAGATGACATCAGCAAAAGTCAAAAGTGTCACGATTTCGTGACAAGGACGTAGCCAAGGCAGACAAAGGCAAAAAGTGTCACGATTTCGTGATAGTAGGCAAAAGAAGGTGTTCGGTAGGCAAAGGTGTCACGATATCGTGACATGTTGTAGTTTCACGGTAGAAGCTACAGGTGAGTTCCAGAGGCGGTTGAAGGATAGAGTTAACTTTGAGCCGACAAAGTTAAATGCTGGCCGACGTAATTATTAGGGCATGCAGAAGGAGTTAGGGTTTTTGCGATGTAGTTTGAGGATTACAGTCGACTAAGTTTGAGAGTTTTGATCATGAAATTTTCTCTATAAAAGGAGGGTTGTTTCGAGATTGAAGGCATTGAGTGTGTGTATCAAAATTGTGCATGTTAAGTCCACGATGCGTAGAGACCTAGTCGAATCGATTAGTGCGAAGTGTGCGAGATGCAGCCATAACAACACAAATAGCACAGAAGTGGCGAGTTGATGCACACTGTGAGAAGTTCGATCGTAGAGTGTTGAATGTTGCTGTGTTTGCGTAGAGGTGCAAAGGTCGATGTTCGATCGAGTGCAGCTGTAATTGCATAATAAGAGCGAAGGACTATGTTTTGCAGAACAGAGGAAGAGGACATTTGTGCTAGACCGAAGGACTGTGTTTAGTGCAAATTCGAGGACCAGCTTTGAGGTGATAGAGTTGAGGACAGAGGTCTCCAACCAGAGTAGGGAAGACAGGTGTCTTCTATGGATAGAGTTCCACTTGCTAAGGGTAGAAGAGGCAGAGGTCTTCTAGAGGATCACCAGCTGAGAGCAGAGTTAGGGGAAGGTATCTCCTTTGAGCAGAGGCTCATAAACATTGTAATTGGGAAGGTTTTCCAAAGAATTTGAGATAAAATTTTAGAGAAAAGTTTTATGGACGTAGCCTGACCTTTCCGGGTGAACCACGTTAAAAATGAGTCTTCTATGTGTGATGCTTTCTGTCTTGTTTAATATTGTGTTGATGCCACTGCTATCTGAATTTAAAATTATTAAATGGTTAAGTCTTATACTGTTCACCCCCCCTCTCAGTATAAGTTCATGTTCTTCAATTGGTATCGAGAGCGGGTCACTCCGGAAAGAGCCTAACAGCTTGGAGAAGGATCTATCAGAGGAACATATAAATTCAGAAAGAAATGAAGAGATTGAGTTCGATCTCAAAAGTGAATTCTTCTTGGCCTTGAGAAAGCTTGAGAATCTCAGGGAAGAGAATTTTGTTCTCAAGCATAAATGTCAGGAAGAAGAGATAGCAAGATCAAAATTGTCTCAAAGTGTTATAGATTTCAAAATTCTAGTTGAAGAAGGGAAGAAGGTTGAACAGGTTCTAACAGAGGCTCTAAAAGGAAAGGAAGCTGATTGTGAGAAACTAGAAGAAGAGATTATGTCTCTTAGAGTGAAGTTGGAACAGTTGACTCTCAGATAGAATATTCCATGTGAAAAGAAGGATGGTATCACCATTCATGAAACAGGGTCTTCGAGCAAGATCAATCTTCATCCTGAAGAGCAGTGGATTCCAGTTGATCGCAAGAAGAACAATCATCCAAGGCATCAAAACAAGTTACATAATACCTTCCATGGCTATTGTTTTTCCTGTAAGAAATTTGGTCACATAGCTATGCATTGCAATAAATCTCTGAATAGCCATAGTAAGGAAAATGTTAACTCATTTGCACCTCTTATGAATAAAAATATCATGTGTTACAAGTGCAAGAATTTTGGGCATATAGCAAGGATGTGCGGTTTGAATAGATTTAGCTTTGAGTTCACTAAAAAGAGGAATGAGATCAAATCTAAGTCAATGATAGTTCAAACTGCTTTTCATGCTCAAGACAAAGTAGAAAAATGGTATCTTGATAGTGGTTGTTCAAAACATATGACTGGTGAAAAAGAAAAGTTTTTGGTTTTCAAAGAAACAAACAGAGGAACAGTCAGTTTTGGAGATAACAAGTCCGCAAAAATCTGTGGTAAAGGGACTCTTAGTTTGGATGGGAAATCCAAAATAGAGAATGTGCTCTATGTAGAAGGCCTAAGACATAATCTTCTTAGTGTGAGTCAACTTTGTGATCAAGGGCACATAGTATCTTTCTTTTCAGATAGATGTGAGATAAGTAAAGAAAAAAATGGAAAACTCATTGCTAGTGCTACAAGGACTCCAAACAATCTTTACATGCTAAGTGAGATAAAAAGGGAAAAGTGTTTTATAACTCAAGAAGATGAGAGTTGGTTATGGCATAAAATATTGGGACATTTGAGTTTTGATAATCTTGTCAGTATTAGTAACAAGGAAGCAATCAGAGACTTGCCTAAAATAAAAAGGCCCCATAACATCATTTGCGGTCCTTGTCAACATGGTAAACAGACCAGAACCAGTTTCAAATCAAAAGGGTATACTTCTTCCAAACCATTGGATCTTATTCATACTGATTTGTGTGGCCCCACCAGAACTCAGAGCATTCAGGGAGATAGCTACTTCATGTTGTTTATAGATGATTATTCTAGAATGACTTGGGTTACTTTTCTCAAAGAAAAATCTGAAGCTTTTAAAAAATTTAAAGCTTTTAAAGAAATGATTGAAAATGAGACTGACAAGAGAATCAAATGCTTAAGATCAGATAGAGGAGGAGAGTTCACTTCAAATGAATTTGTGGAATACTGTGAGCAACACGAAATCAAAAGAGAATATTCAGCAACAAGAACTCCTCAACAAAATGGAGTAGTTGAAAGGAAAAATAGAACTGTTGAAAATATGGCTAGAGCAATGTTAAATGAGTCAAAACTTTCAGATGGCTTTTGGAGAGAAGCAGTAAGTACAACAGTCTACATCATCACCAGGGCTCAACTCAGAGTCAATCATCATAAAACTCCCTATGAGTTGTGGAAAGGAAGACCAGCTACAGTAAAATACTTCAAAGTGTTCGGGAGTAAATGCTTCATCAGAAGAGAAGATCAAAATTTGGGTAAGTTTGATCCTAGGTGTGATGAGGGAATTTTTCTTGGATATTCCAGCAAAAGCAAGGCCTACAGATGCTTCAACAAAAGAACTCATACAGTTGTAGAGAGCATGAATGTAACAGTAGATGAAAAGACAGGGATAAGAGAACCAGTCAAGGAACTCAGTGATGAAATCTGTCAAGAAGAATTCAGAGAGGTGTCAGATGAAGAAGAGGAAAGACAACAATTGCTTCCCAAAACTCCTTCACGGTATGTTCATAAACATCATCCCAAATATTTGATCATTGGTGATCCAAACGACAGGCAAACAAGAAGAAGAGTCATTCCTTCACATGATTCTACGAATGTTTCATTGTTATCTCAGATTGAGCCAAAAAATTTTAGTGAAGCATGTACCAGATGAGTCTTGGGTAAAAGCAATGGATGAAGAACTAAATCAAATAGAGAAAAGTGAAACCTGGGATTTGGTTCCAAGACCTAAGGACAAGAATGTCATTGGCACAAAATGGATATTCAGAAATAAACTCAATGAGGATGGAAATATTGTCAGAAACAAAGCTAGGTTAGTCTGTAAAGGGTATGCTCAAGTAGAAGGTGTTGATTTCGAAGAGACGTTTGTGCCTGTTGCTCGTCTTGAAGCTATCAGAATGTTTTTGGCCCTTTCAAGCTTCAAATATTTCAAGGTATACCAAATGGATGTAAAGTCGGCTTTTCTAAATGGGGTGTTGGTAGAAGAAGTCTACATAGAACAGCCAGAAGGATTTTCTCTCACAAAACAGTCAGACTATGTGTGTAAGCTGAAAAAGGCCTTATATGGATTAAAGCAAGCTCCAAGGGCGTGGTACTCAAGACTTGACAGTTATCTTCATGAGCAAGGCTTCAGGAAAGGAGTGGCAGATAGCAACTTGTATATTAAGAATGAAGATGATAATATGTTGATTATAGTTGTCTATGTTGATGATATTATTTTTGGGGGAAATAATACTCAGATGTGCAAAGTTTTTGCTAACACCATGCAGAAGGAATTCGAGATGTCTATGATTGGAGAGTTGTCATTCTTTTTAGGGCTTCAGATTGCGCAATCAAAAGATGGTATATTTCTCTCTCAGGAAAAGTATATCAAAGAAATGTTGAAGAAATTTGGGATGATGGACAGCAAACCCATGTGTACTCCTATGATTACAGGGTGCAATCTGAGTAAAGATGATGAATCTCCAGTGGCAGATCAGAAGTTGTACAGATCTATGATTGGCAGTTTACTATACAGTACAGCTACCAGACCGGATATCATGCAGGTCGTTGGATTAGTTGCAAGATTTCAGGCAGCTCCAAAAGAATCTCATGTTATAGCAGTCAAGAGGATATTCAGATATTTGAAGGGTACTATGGACTTTGGGCTTTGGTATCCCAAAGGTGATGATTTCACCCTCACAGCCTATACAGATGCAGATTGGGCAGGCAGTATTGATGATAGGAAAAGCACTAGTGGTGGAGCATTCTTTCTGGGAAAGAGTCTGGTTTCTTGGCTAAGTAAGAAACAACCTTCAGTTTCCTTATCTACAGTAGAAGCTGAATACATAGCAGTAGTGGCTGGGTGCACACAGGTTTTATGGATGAAAACCACCTTGGAGGATTTCAAAGTCAAGCATGAACAACCCATCTCCATTCTCTGTGATAATACAAGTGCCATAAGTATTTCTAAAAATCTGGTAATGCACTCAAGGACGAAGCACATTTCCATCAAATATCATTTTCTAAGGGAGAAAGTGCAAGAGAAGCGAGGTCAAGCTAGAGTATGTGCCTACTAAAGAGCAGATTGCAGATATCTTCACCAAACCTCTTCCAAGAGATACGTTTGAGTATCTAAGGGAGAAATTGGGAGTTGTACTCTCACCTCAGAATTAATCACCTCATCGGGAGGTGGGGGAGGGACCAAGCCAAGAGGCTCTTTCTTAGTCCCGAGTCCCAAAGGTGGCCCTTTGCCATTGATGACAAAGGGGGAGAGATATGAGTAAGGGGGAGAGCTTCATAGTGAAGAAGAGAGCTTCAAGTCAGGGGGAGCAAAAACTTCAAAGGCAGATTCTCAGTTGTTGGATCAGTTGGTTTCAGTTTTGGCTCTTGACTAGTGTTTTCGGTTAAGGTTTGCCATCAATGACAAAGGGGGAGATTGTTGGCAATTTTGGGTACCTTGGGTACATTGCCTTTGCTCTAAGTGTAGATGTTGTCATTGATGTCAAGAAGGTCTTGAAGCAATTTGGTTTGATGTCAAAGAATGTGTTTTGATGAAGGTTTCAGTTTGGAAAGTGAGTTTCCAAGAAGATCAGAGTAGCCCAGTTGCAAAAGATCAAGAAAAAGACAAGTAAGAAAAAGTATGCAGGCGGTTGGAAAAATTGTCACGATTTTGCGACATGTTTTAGGAGAGAGAAAGTGTTGGCAAAACTGTCATGATTTCGTGACATGTTTGAGGAGAGAGAAAGTTGGCAAAACTGTCGTGATTTCGCGACATGTTGGAGGAGAGAGAGCAAGTTGGAAAGTGTCGCGATTTTGCGACATGTCGCATTTTTGTGACTCAAAAAGTGCAGGAAGGCAGAGAAGGAAAAGTGTCACGATTTCGTGACACATTGCCAAGAAAGTTGTACGGACAAAAAGGTGTCACGATTTCGTGACATAATGCAGAAAAGAGAGTCCATAGTGTGAACTATCACGATTTCACGACAAGATCGAAGAGAGAGAAAGTTATTCAGGAACTGTCATGATTTCGTGACATGATGCAAAATTCCAAGTGAGGACTATCGCATTTTCGTGACATGCTACAGAGGTCAAGTTGAGGACTGTCACGATTTTGCGACATGCTAAAAAACTCAAAGTGAGAACTGTCATGATTTTATGACATGCAGCAAAGGGAAGTGTCTGCAGAGAAGAGTGTACGGAAGCGAAAGGCATCGTGATTTCGTGACATGTTCTAGTTTTGCGGGCGTAAGGCAGAGAAAATCTTAAGGCAGCAAAAGTGTCATGATTTCGTGACATGTTCTATTTTCGCTAGTGCAAGCCTAGAAGAAGGCCATGAAGACAGAAGGGTCATGATTTCGTGACATAAGTGAAGATGATGTCAGTAGAAGCAGATGTGTCATGATTTCATGACAAAAGTAGAGAAGAAGGCCATGAAGTCTAAAGTGTCATGATTTCATGATAGGAGTGAAGATGACATCAGCAAAAGTCGAAAGTGTCACGATTTCATGACAAGGACGTAGCCAAGGCAGACAAAGGCAAAAAGTGTCACGATTTCATGACAGTAGGCAAAAGAAGGTGTTCGACAGGCAAAGGTGTCACGATATCGTGACATGTAGTTTCATGGCAGAAGCTACAAGTGAGTTCTAGAGGCGGTTGAAGGACAGAGTTAACTTTGAGCCGACAAAGTTAAATCTGGGCCGACGTAATTTAGGGCATGCAGTCGACGGAGTTAGGGTTTTGCAGTCGACGTAGTTTGAGGATTACAACTAAGTTTGAGAGTTTTGATCGTGAAATTTACTCTATAAAAGGAGGGTTGTTTCGAGATTGAAGGCATTGAGTGTGTGTATCAAAATTGTGCATGTTAAGTCCACGATGCGTAGAGACCTAGTCGAATCGATTAGTGCGAAGTGTGCGAGATGCAGCCATAATAGCGCAAATAGTGCAAAAGTGGCGAGTTGATGCGCACTGTGAGAAGTCCGATCGTAGAGTGTTGAATGCTGTTGTGTTTGTGCAGAGGTGCAAAGGTCGATGTTCGATCGAGTGCAGTTGTAATTGCGGAATAAGAGTGAAGGACTGTGTTTTGCAAAATAGAGGAAGAGGACATTTGTGCTAAACCGAAGGACTATGTTTAGTGCAAATTCGAGGACCAGCTTTGAGGTGATAGAGTTGAGGACAGAGGTCTCCAACCAGAGCAGGGAAGACAGGTGTCTTCTATGGATAGAGTTCCACTTGCTAAGGGCAGAAGAGGTAGAGGTCTTCTAGAGGATCACCAGCTAGAGCAGAGTTAGGGGAAGGTATCTCCTTTGAGCAGAGGCTCATAAACATTGTAATTGGGAAGGTTTCCCAAAGAATTTGAAATAAAATTTTAGAGAAAAGTTTTGTGGACGTAGCCCAGCCTTTCTGGGTGAACCACGTTAAAAATGAGTCTTCTATGTGTGATGCTTTCTGTCTTGTTTAATATTGTGTTGATGCCACTGCTATCTGAATTTAAAATTATTAAATGGTTAAGTCTTATACTGTTCACCCCCCCTCTCAGTATAAGTTCATGTTCTTCAACAAGAACAAGAAATAACATATGCAAATCGACTCAAGATAAAAGCAATAGAAATATGGTAATCTCTTTTATTGATACATTTTACAAATTGTGTTACAATACATCTCCTTCCTTTTTAGGGGATAGGAAATTCAAATGTGTTTCTTGTCACAAGATCCATGGCTAACAATCCTTCTTCTGCGTGCCCACATGTAATATGGGCAGACCAAAATGTTGTTGCCACTATTGTATGTGATTATTTGCTCTTTCCTACTCCTCTTCTATCAGAAACCTATGTTCAAATAAATAGAAAATATTAATAATACCTGCAGACCAAATGAAACATGTATTTCCCACAGCCTATTGTCAGTGTATGCTTGAAAATAATAAAACGACTATCAAATAAACTCTGATTGACCTAAAAATTTTACAAAAGCATAAAAATATCATCAGAAGACAATTTCAAAAAGAATAGTCTAAAAATTCCTCACAGATCTGTACTCGCTCCAGGGTGGGACGAATAGGACTATGAGAATTGGCCAAAAAATCACCCTATTCAATGTCCTACTTAAGAAGCTCCAAAAGACCTGCAAACTTGGGTTTAGCTAATTGGGGGAATTTTGGGACAACCCAGATGCTCAAATTTCTCCAATTTTTCCTCTAGAACCCATATTTTGAAGATGGCATCTGCAAGTTAGTGAAAGCGGGAAACAACAATAACCTGGTCAAAAATGATCAGAATGACATGAAATTTGAACTGTAACCTATTTAACCTATCTAGAATCAGATGAAAAAGAAAAATAAATAAATATATCACATATTTATAATCATCCCGGGGTGGGGCGATTAGCACTATGATAGTTTGGGGAGCGCCCAAGGGCAGGATGCCCACCGATTGAAGCACTTTTTCGGCACCAATCCACTTGGGATGGGTCCAAAACTGGTTATGGGGTGTTGTCAACAAATTTGGTGGATAGTTGTGGTCAGAAATCAGGTTTTGGGTACGGATTTGCACCTCCAATAGTCACCCAATAACCTCCCTTTCGAATGAGAGATTAAGGATGTAAAAGCACAAATCACAGTTAGGTATGAAATTGGTAGCACTTCGTTGCTCAAATGCTCCTTCTCTATATATATTTTGGGTGGGAAAACTCCCCAATTTATAGACCTTAGGGTCTCCTTGATTGGATTGCGCATGCGAGGACGCCTCTTGAGTTAATTGTCCTATTTTCAGAGAAAAGCTAACTCCCTGATAAAAAAGCTTCTTGCATGAGGTTTCTAAAATAAAGACATGCATGATTGAAGTCTCTCTTCTTTATTTGGAGCCATTCCTCATAATTGCATGGCCTGAAGCCTCAGTTAACTGGCAGAGTTGCTGAGGTTTGACTTTTTTCCAGTCAAACCTTCTATTCATCCCACCCTGGAGCGATTGCTTAATCATCCCAGGGTGGGACGAATACTGATCTGAATTCGTCCTGGGTGGGACGAGTAGAGAAAAAGGTGCCAAAAAGGTGCAAAATTAACTTTTGACCCTCAAAATTGCTTTTGGGAGTGGTTAGGACCACTGTTTGACCTTTGGGGGCTGCCCTAGGGGCTGTTTGTGTCAATGCGATCAGCGCTTGTTGTCACATAATTGAATTGGTGCTATTTTGGTGTCTACACTTATCTGAGGGCTCTGATGTTATACATATAAGCAAGGATTAAAGCTAGTTTAGTTGTTTGAGGAATCCTCTTTCAGGTCCTACTAAACCTCAAGTTAAAGTCTAAAATAGTATCTTGTTGATGCTTTTATATGGATGTGAATTAATTAAGGAGGAAGAAAGGATAAACAAATTCATTAAATTCTTCCACAAATGGCTTAGCTAGTGCCACCCATGAGGTAATGGTATTATATTCAAGGGTCCTAAACCAATGTAAAATATTTCCTCTAAAGGATAGGGCTAGGATCCTGACAATAACATGTTCATTTTTTATATTATAGATTGTTTCCAGATCCAAAATATCTTGGAAGTGCTCATATGCAGTTTTACTAAATCCATCATAGGTGGGGATGGCCTTAGATACAACTTGGGGAATGTCATGCATTTGGGCTAGTCTAAGGGGACCAACTATATTCCATCTAGGATACTTCTACAAGGGTTGATTTGGAACTACATTTTGATTCTAATTTTGGGCCATGTTCCTAGGTGTAGCTCCTATTGGAGGTGGACTTGGGTGTACTATAGAATTCTTCTCAATAGGAGTTTCATCTGAATGAAAATCCTAACTCAAATCCCTTATGATAGTAGACCCTCTATAAGGTAGCTCATAGTAGAAAAAGGAGTATGGATTATTCCTTGTGGATGACCTAGTATTCATGAAAAAATTTCAAGCTACAAGGATAACTTTTTTGGACTCACAAACCAAGGAGTTTCCAAGTGAATTTGTTGATCACCGCTTAGCAAGGTCAAGACAATTCACCAAATATTGATTCCTTTAGGAAAAAACAATAAATAATAAGATGGGTTCTAGTGTTTATTGCAAACATATCCCACTGAGCATGCCAAAATTATTGGGATCCAAATTTTCATCAAGTGAACTTGATATTGTAACTGTCTATCTTCCAATTTTCTAGCCAGGCTTGCTCTCACTAGTTACAACTCAAAAAAAAACATTGCATGGACTAAAGACTACTTCAGCCCAACCTTCAGAGTGAAGAACACAAGCTTATACTGAGAGGGGGGGTGAACAGTATAAGACCCCTTTTTACTTTTTCCTTTATATTTCAAAATAGTAAAGCAATATACCCAAAGCAATATCAAAGCAATGCATAAAAACATCCACAAAGTGATCAATTTTAATGTGTTTCACCCAGAATGGCTGGGCTACGTCCATAAAACTTTTCTCTAAAATTTATCTCAAAGTTCTTTGGGAATCCTTACCAATTACAATGTTTATGAGCCTCGGCTCAAAGGAGATACCTTCCCTGCTATTTTGGAAATGATCCCTCAAAAGATCAACTGCCTCTACCTCTTGCCAGCACGTGGAACTTCCTTTCCACCGAAGACCTCCTATCCTCAATGCTTAGCCTAAGAGACCTCTACCTTCTATGATCATGTCCATAGCAACTCAGCAACCTGTACCAAACACAGTCATTCGGTCTAGTACAAGTCTTCCTCTGTCTGTCAGATCTGTCCAACTTTGAACAAATCAATCCTCTGCACACAAGCCTTCTCAAAGACTTGCCAAATCTGTCCTCAGGTTCTTCTCAAAGAACCAATGCACCTCTGTCCTCAAGAAGCAACACTTCACATTCAAATTTTCCCTTTGTGCTCTCTACGCCCTTTGCTCTCTTTGTGCAATCATAGCTACACTTGATCAAACTTCAACCTTTGCACCTCTACGCAATCACAGTGGCACCGTCTTCACACACTCTGCTTCCTTTGCAATCTTTCACACTTAGAAATTTGATGAAATGCACTCTACACACTACGATCGAATTTCGCACTTTGCTCTCAGCAATCAAACTTCTTGCTCTACACACTATCTACAAACATCACACTTCAACAACACCTTCAATCACCCCTCAACTCTCCAAACAACCCTCATTTTATAACAAAATTTTCATGATGAAAAATTTAATCTTAGTCAGCTGTTATAACAAAAACAAACCCTAATCTTCGTCGGCTACAAGCCCTAATCTTTGTTGGCTAAAATTTTACTTTGTCAGCTTCACTACCTTTGTAACTCTTCTATAGCTTCTACCGTGAAACTACAACATGTCACGATATCGTGACACCTTTGCAACCGTACACTTTATTTTGGCTTTTGTCGCGATATCGTGACACTTCAGCCTTTGACGACTTCAACTAAGCTCTTGTCGTGATATCATGACACTTTTGTCTTTGTCAGCATCAACTTTGCTTTTGTCCTGATATCGCGACACTTCTTCCTTTGTCGACCTCCTTTCTGCTTTTTTCATAAAATCATGACACTTATGCCTCTACAGACTTCGTCTTCACTTCTATCATGATATCGTGACACTTTTGTCTTCATAGCCTTCCTCTCTGCTTTTGTCGTGAAATTGTGACACTTTTGCTTCCTTAGACTTCCTTTTTGTTTTTGTCGCAAAATCATGAAACTTTCTCCAACCGAATGCTGCCATCTCGATCTGTCATGAAATCCTGATACTTTCTGCATCTGTTTGCTTTCTCTTCAACCTATCTCAAAATCGCGACGCTATCAACTTTCCGTATGCTTTCTTTGCAACCTGTCATGAGTTTGTGATGCTTTTAGCTTTCGTACATCTTCTTTGCAACCTATCGCAAAATCATGATGCTTCTCATTTTAGACTCTTCCCTTTGTTGCATGTCATGAAATCATGACAGTTCTCACTTCGAGTTCTGTAGCATGTCGTGAAATTGTGACACTTTATCTTGCTTCCACTTTGTCTTCTGACTTGTCGCAAAATCATGACACTTTTTCTCCTTAGCAATTTTCTTTTCTTCGGGTCATGAAAACCTGACATTTCACGATATTGCAACACTTTTTCTCTCAAAATCTCTCTCCTTCATTATGTCACAAAATTGTGACACTTTTTCTTTTAGACTCTCTCTCCTACAACATGTCGTGAAATCGTGACACTTTTTCGTCTGTTCAACCTTCCTTGCAATATGTCGCAAAATCATGACATTTTTGACTTCAAACATTCTCTCTCCTCTTTGAGTCATGAAACTACGACATGTCGTGATATCGTGACACTTTTCTAACTTGCTTTCTCTCTCCTGCTTAAGCCACAAAAATGTGACATGTCGCGATATCGCGACACTTTTCCAATTTACTTTCTTTCGAACCTGTCAACTTGGGGTTTGCAAAAGACCTTTGAAACTGTCATGCCGTAACCTTCATCAAAACAAATTATTTGACATCAAATCAAATTCCTTCAAAATCTTCTTGACATCAATGACAACTTATACACTTGAGCAAAGGCAATGTACCCAAAATTGCCAACAATCTCCCCCTTTGTCATTGATGGCAAACCTTTACTGAAAACATGTCTCAGGAGCCAAAATTGAAACCAACTATGCTAACAACTGAGAAACTGTGCCCATAACTGAGAATATTCCTTTGAAGTTTTGCTCTCCCTAACTTGAATTTTTCCTCTTCACTTGAAGCTCTCCCCCTTACTCATATCTCTCCTCCTTTGTCATCAATGGCAAAGGGTCACCTTTGGGGCTCGGGACTAAGAATGAGCCTCTTAGCTTAGTCCCTCCCCCACCTCCTGATGAGGTGATTAATTCTAGGGTGGTATTAAAACTCCCATTAGGCACTGATCATCATCAGCGTCTATAATTTCCTTTTTGAGCCTTCTCTTGAACTCTTTGCCCGTATTCCTGTTCTTGTCACTGTTCTTGTTCTTGTTCTCATCCATGTTCTTGTTAATGTCTTGATCCTTGGACCTGATCATGCCACTATTCCTATTCTTGTATTTTGTAATTTCAAATCTAAACTATCTGATTGTGTGACCTTCATTGTTGCACTTGAAACACTTGATGATGTTGTTTCTCTGAGGTAAACCTGATCTTTGAATCCACCAGTTCTGCCCGAACCTGTTCTGACCAAACCTATTCCTGTTATTTACCTTGCAATAGACTGCCTTATGCCCAAACCATTGACAAGAGTAGCAATACCCTTGAAAGAAACTAGCACTTCTGAAATTGTCATTTACCTTCTTCACTTGAGCCATGCAATGTGAAGCCATGTGACCAAACCTATGACATGCAAAACATCTGCCTTGAAATTTTCCTTTATTTGAACTCTTGGGTCCTAAAAACTTTTTCTCATTCTGAATTCTATTTTTTGTTTCTGTGCATCTATCATTCAAGGAATCATGATCTGAAATACTTTCCTCATCATAACTCTCTTCCTTTTGGAGTCTCTTACTAGAATCTCCAACTTGTTCCTTATGTGGCTTAACAAAACCAAGGCCTGTTTTATCTGTTGTCTTTCTTTGAACTTTGATGAGTGACTTAACCTTTTTGGAGCTATCTTGAAACCTGTAAAGCTTATCCTTGTACTCTTTAATTTCCTCTTTCAAAGAAGCCATTTTTTGTTCTAACTCACTATACTCAAGAACCTTAGACTCTAACTCATCCTTGAGTTCTTGCATCTTAGCTATAGAGAAATCAAGATTTTCTATAAGATCATATCTCTCCATACAACATTCATCTAACTTATCCTTGAGTATAGCATTCTTCTTTCTTTCTTTTTTAAAGCACTAAGAGCACTAATAAGTTCACTTTCAAGATCCTTTATTTGTTTTCTTTCTGAATCATCAAAGCCTTTTTCATATTTCTTATCACTAGAGGTGCTACCTTTTTCAAAAACCATACATGCATCTTCCTTATAGTTTTTTGAAGCATCCTCATACATACTAGAAACCAAATCATTATTTGTACAATCATCCTCAAGGTGACCAAAATTTCCACATCTAAGACATTTCATAATAATGAATATATGTTTCGGTTCTTCCTCTTTTTCTGATATGAAAAACATCTCATTTTCATTATCACTTGAAGAACTTTTACTATCACTACTAGAACACTTACTTGCTTTGTCTAGGTAGAAACTCTTCTTGTGATTGTGAGAATACCTCTTTCCTTGATTGTTGTGCTCATATTTGTTCTTCCTATGATGCTTGTGCTTTTCAAAATCCTTGCTCTTAGAATCCTATTTATCTTCATCACTTTCATTCTTGATAACAGTACAGTCAGTAGCATAATGACCAAACTTTCCACAATTAAAATATCTTATATTTTTTATACTTTTGTGCTTTTTAGAGAACTTGTCTTTCTTACTGTAATATGCCTCTTCATCACTAGAAGACTCATCACTCTCTTGAAGCTGTTTACCCTTGGATTTCTTGGTAGCCTTGAAAGCTGCCTCTTTCTTGACATCAACCTTCACTTGAGTTCTCAACTCAAATGCTGCAAGTATACTATGTAGCTCATCCTTTTTCAAATTATCCAAATCTTTAGCTTCCTCAATAGCAAAAATCTTTTCACTAAATCTATTAGGAAGAGATCTTAAAATCTTATCACAAACATCATTTTTAGCAAGCTCAAGACCTAAGTCTTTCATGGAGTTAACAACCCCATCCATACGAAGCATGTAGTCACTAATATTTTCATCATCATTAATCTTGAGTTGTTCAAACATACCTTTGAAGTGTCTCAACTTGGACTTTCTAACATTTGTATCACCTGTATGAACCACCTGCAACTGTTTCCACATTTCACTAGTTGTCTTGCAGTGAATCACTTTGGTGAGATCTGCTTTCTGTAAGCCTTTCAAGATTGCATTCATTGCTTTTGAATTTTTGTGATGTAGGAGCCTTTCTTCTTTAGTATTTAGACCATGTACAGGAATAGTGTACTCATCTTCAATTACTTCCCATACCTCATTACCAAGTGCCATTAGATGAACCTTGATCCTTGCACTCCAAAGACCAAAATCTGACCCATAAAGAATAGGTGCTGCATTGCCACTTGAATAATTCATTGTGTTCTTTACTAGCTTTTCCTTCAAGCTGTTAGAATTTTCAAATGCACCCGCTCTGATACCAATTGAAGAACACAAGCTTATATAGAGAGGGGGGGTGAATAGTCTAAGACCCCTTTTTATTTTTTCCTTTATATTTCAAAATAGTAAAGCAATATACCCAAAGCAATATCAAAGCAATGCATAAAAACATCCACAAAGTGACATCAATTTTAACATGGTTCACCTAGAATGGCTGGGCTACGTCCACAAAAATTTTCTCTAAAAGTTATCTCAAAGTTATTTGGGAATCCTTCCCAATTACAATGTTTATGAGCCTCGGCTCAAAGGAGATACCTTCCCCTCTATTCTGGAAATGATCCCTCAGAAGATCAAATGCCTCTACCTCTTGCCAGCATGTGGAACTTCCTTTCCACTAAAGACCTCCTATCCTCAATTCTTAGCCTAAGAGACCTCTACCTTCTATGATCATGTCCACAGCAGCTTAGCAACCTATACCAAACATAGTCATTCGGTCTAGTACAAGTCTTCCTCTATCTGTCAGATCTATCCAACTTTGAAAAAATCAATCCTCTGCACACAAGCCTTCTCAAAGACTTGCCAAATTTGTCCTCAGGTTCTTCTCAAAGAAACAATGCACCTCTGTCATCAAGTAGTAGCACTTCAAATTTGACTTTGCCCTTTGTGCTCTCTACACCCTCTGCTCTCTTTGCACAATCATAGCCACACTTGATCGAACTTCAACCTTTGCACCTCTATGCAATCACAGCGGCATCGTCTTCGCACACTCTGCTTCCTTTGCGATCTTTCACACTTAGAAATTTTATGAAATGCACTCTGCACACTACGATTGAATTTCGCACTTTGCTCTCGGTGATCGAACTTCTTACTCCACTATCTATGAACGTTGCACTTCAACGACACCTTCAATCACCCCACAACTCTCCAAACAACCCTTCTTTTATAACATGTAACTCTTATGTAGCTTCTGTCATGAAACTACAACATGTCACGATATCGTGACACCTTTACAACCGTACACTTTCTTTTGGCTTTTGTCATGATATCACGACACTTCAGCCTTTGATGACTTCAACTAAGCTCTTGTCATGATATCGTGACACCTCTGTCTTTGTCAACATCAACTTTGCTTTTGTCATGATATCGTGACACTTCTCCCTTCATCGACCTCCTTTCTACTTTTATCATAAAATCATGACACTTCTGCCTTTGTAGACTTTGTCTTCACTTCTGTCATGATATCATGACACTTTTGTCTTCATAGCCTTCCTCTCTGCTTTTATCATGAAATCGTGACACTTTTGCTTCCTTAGACTTCCTTTTTGTTTTTATCATGAAATCATGACACTTTCTCCAATCGAACGTTGCCATCTCGATCTATCACAAAATCATGACACTTTATGCATCTGTTTGCTTTCTCTTCAACCTATCTCAAAATTGTGACGCTATCATCTTTTTGTACGCTTTCTTTGCAACCTGTCGCAAAATCGTGACGCTTTCAACTTTTGTACGTCTTCTTTGCAACCTGTCACGAAATCGTGACGCTTCTCATTTCAGACTCTTCCCTTTGCTGCATATCATGAAATCATGACAGTTCTCACTTTAAGTTCTGTAGCATGTCGCAAAATCGTGACACTTTATCTTGCTTCCACTTTGTCTTCTAACTTGTCACGAAATTGTGAAACTTTTTCTCCTTAGCACTTTTCTTTTCTTTGGGTCACGAAAACTCGACATGTCATGATATCACGACACTTTTTCTCCCGGACTCTCTCTCCTGCATTATGTCATGAAATCGTGACACTTTTTCTTTTGGACTCTCTCTCTTGCAACATGTCATGAAATCATGACACTTTTTCGTCTGTTCAACCTTCCTTGCAATATGTCGTGAAATCATGACATTTCTGACTCTGAACATTCTCTCTCCTCTTTGAGTCATGAAACTATGACATGTCGCAATATCGCGACACTTTTCTAACTTGCTTTCTCTCTCTTGCTTAAGTCGCAAAAATGCGACATGTCGCATTATAGCGACACTCTTCCAACTTACTTTCTTTCGAACCTGTCAGCTTGGGGTTTGTAAAAGACCTTTGAAACTCTCATACCGTAACCTTCATCAAAAAAAAATATTTGACATCAAATCAAATTTCTTCAAAATCTTCTTGACATCAATGACAACTTATACACTTGAGCAAAGGCAATGTGCCCAAAGTACCCAAAATTGCCAACACAGAGTAGGTTGGTTCCTTGTCAACTAACAAAATGTTGAATCAATTAAGCTCAATAATGATTTTGAGGAATAGGGTTAGAAAAGGTTTTAGGTTTAATAAATTATGAATTAACAATGGCTAGATAGGGCTAACAACATAGGCATCCATAGGGAAAACATTTAGAAAACTATTTCTAGTGTCCCACACTTAAGATTAGAAGCACCCAAAATAGAATAATATTCATACAATAAAAGCTATTTCAAAAATTTATTATCATTAACATAAATCATTCACCATTATGCAAAAATATCAAATCATTCATCCACAAATAACTATCCACAATAACAATCCATAAATGAGAGAGATAGATAATACCATTAAGGTAGGGAAACACCAATAATAATCCTTAAGGAAGGAATAAATCCACAAGATTTCCCAAGATGAGAGAGCCACTTAAAGAGGGTAAAGTCCCATAAGCCACTTTGTGGGTAAATACAATTACATAAGATTATTCTCCATGATGATTACAATGACTATTAAAGTACCATTTACTCAAGAATGCATGCTCCATCTCATCCCAAGTGATGACACTATTAAAACTATAAAACCAAGAGAGAGCTTCTCCTTCAAGATAGCGAGGAAGCACAATTTTCCAAATACAATGAGGATGATACAATGATTTAAAAAAATTCCACCAATCCATAACATCAATATCATCTTCTCTAGAATTTTTTTGTAGCTCTATAGTTGATACCCTAATGCAAACTATGGTTTTTTGACAATATATATCATGCCCTAATGCAAACTAGGGTTTTGTGAAAATAAACATCTTCCCACTGAATTGAAGCTAAAATTCCATAGAGACAACTAGATTTGTAATTTTTCTTCCAAACAAAATAAATTGCAATTGATTTTCTTACCCGAATTAAACAAATTTTGTCTTTCAAAAAAATTTATGAATTGAAAATTTGTCACTACCCTTGTTCTAGATGGCTGACTTCACAAGGTCATATTTCCCTTAATACTACTCAGATTCCTTCATATGACCACTAATTTTAAAACTCTTCAAATTCTGCACAAACTAATCTAAGAATCATCTAAATCGGATAAAATTTTGCAGAGAAATGGATCTTGAAAGATGAGATGTTTTCTAGAAAAAATAAAAAAATTTGACCTAATTCTGCAATTTCACACAAAAATCCCCACTTTGCCAAAATCGTTCCTTTGATACCACTTGTTGCAAAACTTTACTATCAGTAATAGAAACCATTCACCATTATGTAGAAATATCAAATCATTCATCCACATAACTATCCACAATAACAATCCATAAATGAGAGAGAGATAGATAATACCCTTAAGGTAGGGAAACACCAATAATAATCCTTAAGGAAGGGATAACTCCACAAGATATCCCAATATGAGAGAGCCACTTAAGGAGGGCAAAGTCCCATAAGCCACTTCATGGGCAAAGATGATTACATAAGATTATTCTCCATGATGATTACAATGACAAATATCTCTTCTTCATATATCCATATTCTTATTCTACTTTGGTGAGCTTACTACTAATATAATATTATATTATAATATAATTTAATATTATAATACAATCAACCTTGGGTTATGTGTGGCTCATGCCAACCCTTATACAATATAATAATATATCCCCAAATATCTATTCCTATGTACCCTAAAAAAAGCAAAATATATATGTACCTTAAGAAAGCAATTTTAATATCTAAGATACTAACAATCCAATTTAGCAAAATAGATTAGTATTTAGACTTTGCAAAAATAAACTTCTCACAACACAGATCTAACTATGATTAGATTTCAATTGCCTTACAACTAGTAATCCAATACATATGGAATATGTGAAGCAAGAATATGACACTAAAGCAAATATGAAAGTAAAATAATTCCAATGAATAAGAGACTGCACAAAAGATGTGTTGAGAAGCAACACACCCCCACTGAAAAAATGAAATTCCATCCTTTGAAAATATTTAGCTTTCATTTTACAGTAGGGACCCTCTTGATGTTTTTCAGGTTTTTATTCCAAATTTTGCTTGCCTCCTTCTTCTTCAAGTTTTGCATATACCAAAGTATCTAAGTAGGCTTGCATGTGACTTTAATTTCAATTTAGAATTCACTTCTTTAATGTTAGAATCATTCTGAGTAAAAAGATCTTTCACAGATATGTAAAATGCAGAATACAGATGAATGAATTCATTGGAGTCAACCTACAATTTCTGGAAAATTTGCTAAGTAATGAAAACATCGCGATTTCGCGACATTTCCATTTTTGGAAACGTCGCGATATCGCGACATTTCCATTTTTGGAAACGTCGCGATATCACGACATATTTTGGTTGAAAGCGAGGCTTGTAGAGAACGTCGCGATATCGCGACAGGTTTGGACCAAAAGGAAAGCTTGTAGAAAACGTCGCGATATCGCGACAGGTTTTGGAAGAAAAGTGCAAGTCTTGGAAGTGTCACGATATCACGATAGGTTTGAGTCAGAAGCCAAGCTTGAAGGACACGTCGCGATTTCGTGACATGTCGCAATATCACGACATGTCGTGGTTTCACAATAAAAGTTTGAAACAAAAGCTAATGCAGAGAAGGTGTCGCAAAATCGCGACGTCACAAAATTGTGACATAAAACTCAAAAGCACCCAAGGCAGAGAAGGTGTCGTGAAATCGCGACACAAAACTAAAAAGTGCCTAAGGCAGAGAAGGTGTCGTGAAATCACAACGTCACGAAATCATGACATAAAGCTACAAAGTGCCTAAGGTAGAGAGGGTGTCATGAAATCGTGACGTCACGATTTCATGATGTCGCAAAATTGTGACACAAAACTAAAAAGGGCCTAAGGTAGAGAGGGTGTCATGAAATCGTGACACAAAACTAAAGAAGTGCCAAGTTAGGGGAGCGTTTCGATTTTGTGACATGTTGTGATTTCGCGATAGAAGAGCTAGAAAGACCAGAATGTAGGGGGACGTCACGATTTCGTGACACGTGTCACAAAAATAAATAGAGCCGACATATAATGAACATTAGGGTTTTAAATTAATAATATTAAAATACTAATCCTTGTTTGTCTTTTGTAGGAAGCAAGCTGGCAGTTGCATACTAGCGAAAGTAATGGCAAAAAAAGACAAAATAAGCATGGATTAAATGAAGGTCGTCAGATGGAAATTTGAGATGTCGAGAATTGCTGGTTCATCCAGATTTTATAGATCTGGCCGCAAAGAGACTTTATGGTGACTAAGCAGCTGCCCATTTAATGGAATATGTCGGAAATTGACCGAAAAATGAAAATATCTACACACAGTTATCGAAATTTGCCGATGGACGCATTTAACAGGAGAATTTATGGTGAAAGTAATGGCGTGTGGAGAATTTCAACTCAGAAGTGGCTCTACGAAGATAAAATGTCAGAGAAACCGGTGACTCATCCAAATTTCTCTGAGGAATTAATGAGACCCTCTCGGATGATGCACCAAAAAGATGAAGATACCTTCACACGCAATGCCCATTTATGGAATATATCGACGATCGACCAAAAAACGAAGATATTTACTTGCAGTTACAGATGGATGAGAATAATATCAGATCATGCCTTCTCCATTTATGGCAAGTAACTGCACTAAGATTTGTAGAGTGGTTAGGGTTTATAAAAAACTCTATTTTTAAAGGGCCTTATATTGTAAAACCCGGGTAGTAAGGTTAAGAGGATAAGATTTAGGGTTTGAGAAGAAGATATTTCTGAAAAGATCAGGGTCTATCCTGGGTCTATAAATACTTCTTCTGAATGTAAATTCCGAGGGCAGAAACTTAGAAATACAAGCTATTGGAGCAATTTCCTGCAAATCTTGTTTGAATGCTTTGTTCTGGACTTAGAGTTGGTGTGACTTTCATTTTCTCGTGATAGCGTGGCCAGGAGCCTAATCTCTTTCGGATTGTGATAAGTTCATCTTCTTTTGTTTTTGTTTCATTAAGGTTTATTTAAATTATGTTGTAGATCTGTGTTACCAAGATTGGATATGCTGCTAGGCTTCATTTTCTTTATTGTATGTTAGGGAAAATTACAGATTTAAGGTTCAGGCCTGTTCTAATTGCTCTTTCCTCACTGTGCGAGCTAGGTCTTCGGTGAGAGATACCAATTTTAACCGACTTCCCTTCGTTTGTGATTTTCTTTCAGATCTTTTGTTGTCTCTGTCTTATGCTCTTAGTGGAAGGTGATCTTAGAAAGTTGGACACTTTCCTCTTTGATTTGTTCTATTGTGAAGCTAACCGGTATAACTAAAATTGGTAGTTTTGGTTTTGCAGCTAAGTTAGATAAATTTCTCTTTCTACCCTACCCTACTCTCTCTGTTCCACCGATTGAATGATCCATTTTTATTTTCTTTTAAATTTGTCTTTTATTTAAATCTGCTAACACATAAAGAGCTAGATCAAAGAACTGATTGTAAATCTGATTATCCACAAAGATAACCAACTCCAAAAACATTACTGAACTAAAGTCCCGAGCCCATTGTAAGGTAACAGACAGTCCACTTGAAACTATTCCAGAAGCGGAAAAGAGTGAATAGACATTCGACCCAACTCTGTAACTCACACCTTGGATATCCAACAAGATCCTAAAGTGAGTGGGATTTATCCCGTATAAGTGTTATCGGTATTTTATGCTCATTCTTCATAGGGTGTGTATAAAAGTCAAACCAACATTTAAAATTGGTGCTAGAAGGAGGGCCCACTGAACTCTATTCAGTATTGTAAGTTGTTTGTGCAGAGTCTGGTGTTTTATCTTTTGAATCCTTTTCCCTCCTCTTTAGCTCTTTTTAATCTTGTTTGTTTGAGTTTTTGCCTAAACCACAAAACTCAACACCAACATTTAAAATTGGCACTAGAAGGAGGGCCGAACTTACGTTCTTAGTGTGCTTGAGTTGAGAAATATGATTGTATGTGGTATTTAACAAATACTATATTTTATCCAGAGTCTGGTAGCCTTTTTCCTCCTCCTCAGCCTTTTAAAACTTGTTTGTTTGAGTTTTTGCCTAAACAGCGGAACTCAACACCAACATTTAAAATTGGCGCTAGAAGGAGGGCCTGAACTTCGTTCAGTAGTTTGTTAAGGATTGTTTTATCACCACTTGTAGTTACTCCAACTACAACTGAGAATATCATCGCTAATCAAGTAGTAATGGCAAGCTGGTTGGGTTCCACTGCCTTAAATATCCCTGGTGCAGCCCATGATCTACCCAAAAATCCTGAGAGGTATCTTCCTAGATACAAGCATGATGGAACTAAAACAGTAGAAGAACACCTGATGGCATATAAGAATGCTCTAAAATTGTTAAATATACAGCATGAAGATGTGGCTTGCAGATTGTTCCCGTTCACTCTCCAGGAGGGAGCATACGACTGGTTTTTGAATCTCACTAATGATTCTATTACTAGTTGGAATGACCTAGAGAAAGTTTTTATATCACAATTTGGGGAAGTGATAGACCCCAGTGTGTTATACCAACAGTTTTCCAGCATTAAGAGAGAGTCGGGAGAAGCTGTCAGGTCATTCAATATGAGGTTCCAAAGAGCTTATGGTAGAATGACTGGTCATTACATCCCAAATGCAAATCTAGCCTTAGAAATCTATAAGAATGCATTGGATTCGGTGACCTCTATTTTCCTCAAGAGAGACATCAATATCACAACCCTAGCAGGAGCTTATAAGGAAGCTTTAATTCTTGAAAGACAGTTAGGACCTCAAATTTTGAGCAGTCCTTTGATATCCTATGTTACACAGAACATGCCTATTTTGAATCCCATTCCACATCATGAGTTAGTGCCAACATGTAATGCTCTACCCAAGGAAACTCCGTTAACTATGACACACACTCAACATGTGCAAAATATAGAGAAAGATTCTGACAAGTTCAAGGTGGAAGTGCCTGAAGTAAACATTTGTGATCTAGCATTACCCAAATTTGAAGCTTTTCCTGGTGAGTTAAATTTTCCTAGAAATCAAAGAAATATTGATAGTTCTGGTTCATCCAAAAATAGTACGACTATGGTTTCAGATTCATTCACTTTTCCCGAAGAGTCAGAAAATGTTGTAGAAATTCCTATGGATGAAATGCAAGATTTTCAACAGTTCAAAGGGGACAGTTATAATTTGAGATGTGAAAATCTAGAGCCTACTCCTAATAATGATCCTCCCTCACCAAAGGGTGATGAAAATAAGATTCAATATCACCATACAAAAGTAACTAGGAAGGAGTATAATATCATTGAGGATATGAAGGAAATTAAAGCTAACATCACCCTCCATGAGTTGGCTCAGATTGTTGAACAAAAAGATAACTTGATTGAAACTTACTCTGGACCACCTATTGAATTTCAAGAAAAGGAAAAGAAGATAGTAAATGTGAATGTGGTCAACCAACTCGGAATAGATAAAGAGTCTCAGTATAAGCCTGTGATTACTGAACATAATATCAAAAAAGAGGTTGTAAACCATGTTGATGCGAGATATTGGAGTTTATAATTTGACAACTGAGAAGGTGAGACCAGTTATAGCTCTAACCAATCACAACAATGATATTTGGACATTACACATTGATGGGGTTAAATCTAAGCAAGGCTCAGGTGAAAGAGCAAATTATGAAAATTCTACTAGAGGGATAAAAATTGAAGTCTTGGATATTGAAGCAGTGAGAGCAACCACAAAATGTTCGAGTTATTAAGAACTATGACATACAAATAAAATATGATCTCTTTGAGTTGTTACATAAATCTGAAGATGTGATGATCCCGGGTCTATGAAGGCTTTAAGGTATTTGATCCTGGGGGGTTTTTACATTCCGTCCCTTTGAAAGAATTCTGCAAACCCTTCAAGTAGAAGCATAAACATGTTATTATATGATTTGATTAATTTGGAGGGTGAAAGAGTTGCAGATTTGGTGTTTCTGTGGGACAAGATCCATATAAAAAAAAAAAAAAGAGAGGGAAGACGGTAAACACAAGTCTTTCCCAGGTAGAAAAAAATTTTGGAAGCATAGTCTGGAGTGCATTTCGTCAACAGGACCTGAAAGGTAATTTTTCTAAATTTACCTGCAAATGGTCAAATTTTTTTAAGGCACTATTTCTCTGCTTTTCCATCTGCTACATTTTTTGAGTGATTGAAGGGACTTTGTGCATATGTATATATTGTAAATAAAGTTTGAAGTAGTGTGTTGTTATTTGGTTTTGTTTGATTTTAAAGTTCTGTGTTTTATCCTTTGGGGTCTGTACAAATTTCTTTTAGCTTTTAAAATTCTATTTTTTTTAAGTTTTGCCTGGGCAGTAAAGAAAGAATCGGCCTTTAAAAATTGTTTTTATTCTAAGTTCAAAATCCCGTGTTCATTTTGTTTTATTCTAATTAAGAGGTAGTCTGCTTAAACTGAACAATGGAACTATTTTGTTATTCGAACAACGAGTAGAAAGATAATTGGATTTTGTGTCTTGCTTGCCACAATTATTTTAATTATAAAGAAACTGCTATATTGTTTGGCTGGAGAAACTCCCAGGGAATCCAAGAAAAGTTGGTCGTAAGAGGGGACTCTGATTCGTGAAATTATTTGAGTATCCATAGAGGCTATCAGTACCCAGGCTGAAGCAGTTCCGGATCGATGAAATATTAAAAAAAAAATTGTTTTTTTTTAGCAAGGCTTTTCAGATTTCGGTATATTTCAAAGGAGAGAGAGAGAGAAGGTGAAAGTTGAGCAAGACAACATAAAACTGGCACTCTGTTATTTCCCACAAAAAAAAAAAAGAGAAAGGAAGGAAGAAGTTATGTAATGAAAGAGATAGCCAAGGCTTCAGAAGATGTTTTCTTTTACCAAGTTGTAGATACCACCTCACAGTTGTGGATCAGGGTCGTGAAAATCTAAAGAGTAACTCTGTCGGGGCTATAAAAGGCTAAACTAGTAAATAGAGCCCTACTCGGTTTCCCCTTTCACAATCTAGAAAAGCTGATCAATCCAGAGTACAACATTCGAAGGCCCAGTCATTCTTGAAGAAAGTTTTATACGCTTGTAATTGCACATCGAAAATCTTCCTTAAGTGATTCAACCTAGTATGTCCTTGGGAAATTTTGACAACTATCAGGTAGTAGTTAAATTATTTTGAAGAATATTTGTGGCAAAGCATGGTACATGGTCTATATTGTTTTGAAACTAGAGTCCTGGATTCTAAAATAGTGCTACTATTTTCCCCGTAGATATCGCCATTTGTTGAGAAGCAACACACCCCCACTAAAAAAATGAAATTCCATCCTTTGAAAATATTTAGCTTTCATTTTACAGTAGGGACCCTCTTGATGTTTTCTAGGTTTTAATTCCAAATTTTGCTTGCCTCCTTCTTCAAGTTTTGCATATACCAAAGTATCTAAGTAGGCTTGCATGTGACTTTAATTTCAATTTAGAATTCACTTCTTTAATGTTAGAATCATTCTGAGTAAAAAGATATTTCATAGATATGTAAAAATGCAGAATACAGATGAATGAATTCATTGGAGTCAACCTACAATTTTTGGAAAATTTGCTAAGTAATGAAAACATCGCGATTTCGCGACATTTTCATTTTTGGAAACGTCGCGATATCGCGACATTTTTGTTTTTGGAAACGTCATGATATCGCGACATATTTTGGTTGAAAGCGAGGCTTGTAGAGAACGTCGCGATATCATGATAGGTTTGGACCAAAAGGAAATCTTGTAGAAAATGTCGCGATATCGCGATGGGTTTTGGAAGAAAAGTGCAAGTCTTGGAAGTGTCACGATATCGCGACAGGTTTGAGTCAGAATCCAATCTTGAAGGGCAGTCACGATTTCATGACATGTCACGATATCGTGACATGTCGCGATTTCACAAAAAAAAATTGAAACAAAAGCTAAGGTAGAGAAAGTGTCACGAAATCGCAACATCGTGAAATTGTGACACAAAACTCAAAAGCGCCCAAGGCAGAGAAGGTGTCACGAAATCGCGATGTCACGATTTCACGATGTCATGAAATCGTGACACAAAACTAAAAAGTGCCTAAGGCAGAGAAGGTGTCACAAAATTGTGACATCACGATTTCACGACGTCGTAAAATCACGACACAAAGCTACAAAGTGCCTAAGGCAGAGAAGGTGTCGTGAAATCGCGACGTCATGATTTTGCGACGTCATAAAAACGTGACACAAAACTAAAAAGGGCCTAAGGCAGAGAGGGTGTCACGAAATTGTGATGTCATGATTTCACGACATCGCAAAATCGTGACACAAAACCAAAGAAGTGCCAAGCCAGGGGAGCGTCGTGATTTCGTGACATGTCATGAAATCGCGACATGTCGCGGTTTCACGATAGAAGAGCTAGGAAAGACCAGAATGCAGGGGGATGTCACGATTTCGTGACACATGTCACAAAAATAAATAGAGCCGACATATAATGAACATTAGGGTTTTAAATTAATAATATTAAAATACTAATCCTTGCTTGTTCTTTTGCAGAAGCCAAGCTGGCAGTTGCATACTAGCGGAAGTAATGGCAGAAAAAGACAAAATAAGCACGAATTAAATGAAGGTCGTCAGATGGAAATGTGAGATGCCGAGAATTTTTGGTTCATCCAGATTTTACAGATCTGGCCGCAAAGAGACTTTACGGTGACTAAGCAGCTGCCCATTTAATGGAATATGTCGGCAATTGACCGAAAAATGAAAATATCTACACACAGTTACCGAAATTTGCCGATGGACGCATTTAACAGGAGAATTTATGGTGAAAGTAATGGCGTGCGAGAGAATTTCAACTCAAAGTCGGCTCTGCGAAGATAGAATGTCGAGAGAAACCGGTGACTCATCCGAATCTCTCTGAGGAATTAATGAGACCCTCTCGGATGATGCACCAAAAAGATGAAGATATTTACTTACGCAGTGCCCATTTATGGAATATATCGGCCAACCGAAAACGAAGATATTTACTTGCAGTTACAGATGGATGAGAATAATATCAGATCATGCCTTCTCCATTTATGGCAAGTAACTGCACTAAGATTTGCAGAGTGGTTAGGGTTTATAAAAAACTCTATTTTTAAAGGGCCTTATATTGTAAAACCTGGGTAGTAAGGTTTAGAGGATAAGATTTAGGGTTTGAGAAGAAGATATTTCTAAAAAGATCAGGGTCTGTCCTGAGTCTATAAATACTTCTTCTGAATGTAAATTCCAGGGGTGAAAACTTAGAAATACAAGCTATTGGAGCAATTTCCTACAAATCTTGTTTGAATGCTTTGTTCTGGACTTAGAGTTGGTGTGACTTTCATTTTCTGTGATAGCGTGGCCAGGAGCCTAATCTCTTTCAGATTGTGATAAGTTCATCTTCTTTTGTTTCCATTTCATTAAGGTTTATTTAAATTATGCTGTAGATCTGTGTTACCAGGATTGGATATGCTGCTAGGCTTCATTTTCTTTATTGTATGTTAGGGAAAATTATAGATTTAAGGTTCAGGCCTGTTCTAATTGCTCTGTCCTCACTATGCGAGCTAGGCTGTTGGTGAAAGATACCAATTTTAACCGACTTCCCTTCTGTTTGTGATTTTCTTTCAGATCTATTGTTGTCTCTGTCTTATGCTCTTAGTGGAAGGTGATCTTAGAAAGTTGGACACTTTCCTCTTTGATTTGTTCTATTGTGAAGCTAACCGGTATAACTAAAATTGGTAGTTTTGGTTTTGCAGCTAAGTTAGATAAATTTCTCTTTCTACCCTACCCTACTCTCTCTGTTCCACCGATTGAATGATCCATTTTTATTTTCTTTTAAATTTGTCTTTTATTTAAATCTGCTAACACATAAAGAGCTAGATCAAAGAACTGATTGTAAATATGATTATCCACAAAGATAACCAACTCCAAAAACATTACTGAACTGAAGTCCCGAGCCCGTTGTAAGGTAATAGACAGTCCACTTGAAACTATTCCAGAAGCGAAAAAGAGTGAATAGACATTCGACCCAACTCTGTAACTCACACCTTGGATATCCAGCAAGATCCTAAAGTGAGTGGGATTTATCCCGTATAAGTGTTATCGGTATTTTATGCTCATTCTTCACAGGGTGTGTATAAAAGTCGAACCAACAAGATGATTTTATTCAATAAATGGAGGGGAGCTAAGAAAATCCTTTGTTAAAATATATCTGTTCAAAATAATTTATTTTGATACAATAAATACAGGTGCTAGGGTTCTCTAAAACCCTAGCTACAAAACAAGTAGTGTCTCCAATGTATCTTGCTTCCAATAGGATGAGTGGGCTTCTGGTTATCCGTGATCAGACCACTCTAGCTTCAACAGCTACTCAAAAATCCTTGGTTGATACTATCTGATCCTACACATACAACAAACATAAAGCTATTAGAAAACACAATGATGGTTCCACAGTGTGAACCCTAAAAAATGTAAACTAAAACCCTAGATCTGAATAAATAAAACATGTAGAATCTAGATAATATCAAATACAAATGCATAAAATACTTAATTTGTTCTATTTTTAATGAATATTGATGGTAGGGTGCCTTGATGACACCTGGTGATCTTATGCAGCAAGCTCTAGTCTATGGCTATGGGGATATCAAGCACTATGTTGCACCTATAAAATTTAGTAGGCACTCGCTAGTTCCTGTCGAATGAAGTAGGTGCTCAACAGTGTCTACAGATTAGGGTTAAATCTATAGAAAAAGATTGGAGGGATGAGAAGGGCTCAGTAGATGAATGATAATGATGATAGTGGAAATGGGTTGTGGAGATAGCTAGAATCCAAAACTCCTAGGGCAAGCTAGGGTTTTTGGGGAAGGCTATGCTAGGGCACAACTAAGGCAATGTAGGTTGAATTCACTTAGAAAGCAAGAGCTCCAATCAAAGCTAGTTTGAACCAATTAGCAAAAGTTCTAAGGATTGAGCATTGAGAATGCTCCTATTTATTATCAAGCCTAGGGTTTTTTTAGGGTTTTAGCTTAACACTTTTGATCGTATGGCTAATATTAAAGCAGATCTAAAGGCTGATATTAAATTTTAGGTGTGACATAGATCATTGAAAAAGGACAACTACGATTAGATTAGATTGGATGACTGAGGTTAATTTTGCTTATAAATATATATTATAATAAATATATTAAAATATAATATAAAATATTATATTTAAATATAAATAATATAAAATAAAAATAAATAAGTCAATAGGGGTCATAAAATGGCAGGAAAAGTCTAAAGTGAGCCATTGGCTGGTAGGAAAGGCATGGAATGGCCAATTGAATGGTAGGATGTTGGAAATTTGAGTTATTTTATGTTGTCATTGATGTCACATGGATCACATTTGAGTTTTTGTGGCAAAATCACTTCATAAAAAATCATTTATGATATTTTGGAGAGCATGGATATATACAGGGTTTTTGTGAAAACCAAGGCAGGAAAAATTAAAGGTTTTATTTAAAACTATGGATGGAAGATTTGAAATGGGTTTTTCTTAAAACCCAAGTTGGCTTTTTGTTTCATCGAAAAATGTGCCCCGGTGATGGAGATATTTAATTTTAAATATTTAGTTTAAATTTTAAATAATTTAAAATTTATATTTAAATTTTATAATTAAAAATAAAATTATAGCACCAACGTCTAAATAAAGGAAGAAATGCATATATTAAAAATAATAGCATCAACATATAAATAAAGGAGGAAAGGCATATATATATACGCCATCAAAAGTTCAATAAATCTTTGTCCTCGATTTTCGAATGCATTCAAATTGATAACTTAATGCGAGAAGAGCATGTGTAAAGAGGCGTGTGAAGGATTTACGAAATTTGAGTCCATTGAAGAATCATTCATGGAGGATAACCAAATGCATAGGCACATTTGGACTAGTGGTTTGTGCACTGTGTAATAAGAAGGAGGTTTTGCGATCGAGTCGTGTTGGGGATGCTTGCTGTGTTGAAACGCTCGAAGCATTTTTGAGTTTTCAAAGGATGCAAAATATTGAAGTATTTGTTTTGGTTCATGCCCCTTTGAAAATGTGAGGGTGTGTGGCCCAATGTCAGCTTGGCCATGGTTAAGGAACTAAGTGAGGAGGTGTCAAGAGACTGAATCCCATCAGGGACAAAGGCAAGTTAATATTTTTTTTTAATATTTTATTTTTCTAAAGTTGCCCTAGGAGAAATAAGGGTTATGATGCACTTTAGGAAAAAGAGATATTTTTGGTGATTTTCCTTTTAGAAGTATATCATATTATATCGTTGGAAAGCTTATTTTTAGGTCTATTTGATTAACTTTATTATAGGGAGAAATAAGGTGTGTGTAAAGAGATATTTCTTATTTTGCAAAGAGGTTCAAAAGTGAAGGTTGCTTTGTTCTTTTTCAAAGAGGATTAATTATTTCATGAGGGGACATGATGTATTTTATTGAGTAGGATTAATAAGGTGTTATTTGGATATTGTTGTTGTGTAATTAATCATGATCCCTAACCCTTATTGAAAGTTGAAAAATAAAGTTTGTTGAGTGTGGCAGATTTAGTGGACAACTAATAAGACATCAAAAAGATATGAGCAATATTCTCCATTGACTTTATTTATGGTGGTTGATTTATGAAATATCATTAGAGAGAAAAGGATTGATTGTGGTTTCCTTTTCAAAAGTGGTTGGTTGAATGCTTCAAGGCTTTATGGTTTGAGAGTTGAGTTTAAACCTTGTTTTATAGATATTTTTGTTGAAGCCATTAGTTGTGTGAAAAACCTAAGATAGGGTTTGGGAAGAACATGAGTATCATTGTTATGTGAAGAATGTTTTATAAGCATTATTGTTGAAGCTCATTTATTGTAAAAAGAACTTGAACTTGAGTTAGAAGAGAACATGAGTATCATTGTTATGTGAGATTTGTGGTTAAGCATTGTTGGAAACATTTTGAGTTGGTTGATACATGCTTGGACTAGGGATTGTGAGAAAGAGTTGTTCCTTGTTGTGATTGGTTGAGTAGAGTTTTTTGAGCCTAGTCAAGTGAATGAGTGAAGTGGTTGTTCAAGTTCCATGAAATAAACTATTCTCTATTCTGATTTGAGTTCAGATCATTGTGGATCATTGTTGTCATCCATTGTAGAGTGTATTGTCATTCATTGTTGAGTTCATCATTGAGCCTCGCATTCATAGATTTATGGATGATATTTGAATGCTACTTGAGAATGATTGGTTGAGCCTTTGAGAAGGCCTTTGGGATCAATTTTTGGACATATTTATGGTAGCTTTTGTGCATGATTTATTGAGCCTTTTAGAAGGCTTTTGGATAGACTTGTTGGAGAAAATTTTGAGCAAGTCCTTGGTGAGCTTGTTGGAGAGGATTTGAACAAGTTTTTGGTGAGCTTGCTAGAGCAGATTTGAGCAAGTTCTTGGTGAGATTGCTAGAGCATATTTTGAGTAAGTTATTGGTGAGTTTGCTCAATAATATTTGAGCAAGTTCTTGGTGAGCTTGCTAGAGCATATTTTGAGTAAGTTCTTGGTGAGCTTATTGAAGTAGATTTGAACAAGTTCTTGGTGAGCTTGCTAGAGCATATTTTGAGTAAGTTCTTGGTGAGCTTGCTAGAGCATATTTTGAGTAAGTTCTTGGTGAGCTTGCTGAAGTAAATTTGAGCAAGTTCTTGGTAATATTTCTAGAGTAGATTTTGAGTAAGTTCTTGGTGAGCTTGCTAAATCATATTTGAGCAAGTTATTGGTGAGATTGCTAGAGCAAATTTTGAGTAAGTTCTTGGTGAGCTTGTTGAAGCAGATTTTGAGCAAGTTCTTGGTGAGCTTGCTAGAGTAGATTTTGAGTAAGTTCTTTGTGAGCTTGCTAGAGAAGATCAATGGATTGCCTAGTTGAGAAGATCAGTGGATTGCCTACCTGAGCATATTAGGATTGCCTAGCTAAGAAGATCAGTGGATTACCTACCTGAGCAGATCAAGATTTCCTTGTTGAGCAGATCAGTGGATTTCCTAGCTAAGTAGATCAGTGGATTGCCATGTTGAGCAGATTAGTGGATTGCCTACCTGAGCAGATCAGTGGATTTCCTAGCTTAGGAGATCAGTGAATTGCCTTGTTGAGTAGGTAAATGGATAGCCTAGCTTTGAGTAGATCAAAGTAATCATTTTTATTGGGATAAGGATCCCTATTTATTTGTAAAATATTATAAGGACTTGTGGAGTACCCCACATGGGGGGAACCACATTAAATCTTGTGTCTCAATTGTGTGTGGTGATTTGTGCTCTTACTTACTATTTCTATCTATGTCATTAATGCACATTGCTATATTTAGATATTGCAATTAAGGACACTAATTGATATTAGTTTGGAAAGAAAGTAAAAATTGGGTGCTATACTGTTCACCCCCCCTCTTAGTATAATATTATGTTCTTCAATTGGTATCAGAGCAAGTTCCTTCAAAAAGGCTAACAACTTGAGGGTAGATTCTACAAGAACACATATGGCTTCATAGAATGGATCATCTACAAGTAAGGCTCCACTATTTGATGATAACAATTATGCTTTTTGGATCATGATAATGAAGAACTACTTGATATCACAAGGATATGAGGTATGGTAGATGGTTGAAAAAGAGTATAAGGTTTAAGGTGATCCCGAGGTAGATAAGACTATCAGAAAATTGGTTGAGATCAATGCAAGGGCAATGAATTGTATTTTGAGTGGGCTACATGAGACAGATTTTGCAAAGGTAATGGTATGTAATTCAGCTAATGAAATGTGGACCAAGTTGCAAAATACCTATGAAGGAGATTCTAAGGTAAAGTTGGTAAAACTACAAACTCATAGAAAAATATTTGAGGAATTGAAAATGGGAGATTCTGAAGATATAGCAAAGTTTTTACTTCAAGTTGTGAGATTACTAACACCATGAGAGGTCTAGGATTTGAGATGAAAGAATAAAAAGTTACTAAAAATGTTTTGAGATCACTTCCCATGAAGTATGATGCAAAGGTTTCAACAATAAAAGAAACAATGTATATCAACAAGCTAACAATGGAAAAACTACAAGAAACTCTCACAACTTATGAAATGAGGATAAGTAAGCATTAGGTTCCAATAAAATAAATTGCATTCAAGTCTTCAAATAAAAGAAAGGGAAAATTCTAGAAATAGATAGATATTCATATAACGATGAGGAAGCTAACTTCATCAAAAGGAAAAAGGACTCAAGGAATTATAGAGATATGAAGAAAGTCAAATGCTACAAGTGTGGTTATTTTGGTCACTATGCAAACAAGTTTCTACATGAAGAAAATAGTTATGATGAAAAATAGGGTCACATAAGAAAATAATATGGAAAGCATAAGCATGACAAAGATGACAAATACAAGCAAAGCAGGTATGAGAAGAAGAAAAGTTTTCATAGGACAAAGAAAAATTTCTAGATTGTAGAAGCAACTGATAGCTCAGATCACAGTGATAGAGACAAGTCAAATGATGAAAAGGAAGAACATCTATTCCTAGGAATAGAAGGTGAAAGAGAATAGTGCTTTGTGTGTGGTCAAAGAGATCATGGATCAGGATATTGCAATGGCTTCAGTGACAGTGAAGATGAGATGACACATCAAGAAAATAGGCATGGTCAAAGAAATCATGAGATTTTGTTTGCTATAGAAGATTATAATGATTTTAGTGATAGTGAAGATGAGATGAAACATCAAGGAAACATGAATGGTCAAAGAAATCATGAAAGTTTGTTTTCTATAGAAGATTTATAATAATCTCAGTGATAGTGAAGATGAAGCAGTTTCAATTTTGGTAATAGAAAAAGAAGAGGATGAACCAAGAAAACAAAAATCAGAAGTCAAAAGGCTAAAAGAAGAATACAGGAATCTTGAAAACAAGATTCGAATAGATGTCAAAATCAGAGAACTACTTCAAACAATTAGTAATCTAAGAGATGAGCTTCAAAATGCAAAAAGGATAGAGGATAGGATGAATGAAGAACTAAGGGTAATAACGGCAAGACATGACACATTAGATGAAAAGGTTCAAAAAGGAGTGGAAACATATTTTAAGGTTGTATCTTATGTCCAAGAAAAATCACACTCAAAAGGAAAGTAAGTTCTAAAATATGAAATCAAGGAAGCACGTAAGTTTTATGAATAAAGTTCCAAAGTTCCTATGACTCCAAACATTCATTTTGGATCTTGTTTTGAGATAGGTGAATCAAGTTCAAAAGGAAAATAAATTCTTGAAAAGGAAAGCAAGGAAGAGGATTTAGATACTAAAAATAAGGTTCAAGGATACAATGCACAAGTCAAAAATGATCACAAAGATAATGGTAAAGAAAGGTATGAGGAACCAAGGCATGAACAAAGGGATTTTCAAGGACATTATTTTTCTTGTAATGGATTTGGACACATGGCTATACATTGCAGAGTTTATGGATCAAAGAAGTTTGATTTTTCTAGAAGGAACTTCAAAGGAAGAATGTATGGTTTTCAGGGACATTGCTTTTCATGCAATAGGATTGGTCATAGAGCTTCTCAGTGCAAATAAAATGAGCAACATGGTTTTATATTTAGAGCTACACAATTTAGAAGTCATGGTCATAATGATTATAAAAATAGAACTTCATAATACAGGGTTCATGAAATGAATGGATATGGAAATTATTTCAAGAAAGAATTTAGGATATGGGCACCATCCAAAGGCTAAAATATCAAGTGTTTTAATTTCAATAACTTTGGACATATTGCAAAATGGTGTAGGAATCAATTTCAAACAGGTTCAAGACAAGAAGATCAAGTAATTAATCAAGAGAAGGATATCAGAAAAATATGGAAGGAAGTTGACAGAGGAAAGAAATAATGTAATATGGGAGTAAAAGTACTCCCACCCCAAAATTAATCACCTCAAGAGAGAAGGTGGTGAGGGGGTTATGCTTAAGAGTCATATATTTTAGCCCCATAGGTGTCCCTTTTGCCATTGATGTCAAAGGGAGAGATATTTGATTTAGGGGGAGCTGCATCCAAAGAGAGAATTGAGTTAGAGGGAGTAGCCTCCAAAGAGAGCATTGAGTTAGGGGGAGCAGCCTCCAAAGAGAGTATTGAGTTAGGGGAGCAACCTCCATAGAGAGTATTGAGTCAGGAGGAGCAAATTTAATTCTCAGGAGATGGTTTTTGCAATGATTGTGGTGATTTGGATTAGAGGTGTTGCCATCAATGACAAAGGGGGAGATTTTTGGTAATTTGAGTTATTTTATGTTGTCATTGATGTCACATGGATCACATTTGAGTTTTGGTGGCAAAAGCACTTCATAAAATATCATTTATGATATTTTGAAGAGCATGGATATATTCCTATGTTTTTGTGAAAACCAAGGTAGGAAAAATTAAAGGTTTTATTTAAAACCATGGATGGCATATTTGAAATGGGTTTTTCTTAAAACTCAGGTTGGCTTTTCGTTTCATCGAAAAAGGTGCCTCGATGATGGAGATATTTAATTTTAAATATTTAGTTTAAATTTTAAAATAAAAATAAAATTATAGCGCCGATGTATAATGAAAGGAGGAAAGGCATATATTAAAAATAATAGTTTTGATGTCTAAAGAAAGTAGGAAAGATATATATATAGATATGCCACCAAAAGTTTCGATAAATCTTTGTCCTCGATTTTCGAATGCATTCGAATTGATAACGTAATGCAAGAAGAGCCTGTGTGTTGAAGCGTGTGTAAAGAGGCATGTGAAGGGTTTATGAAATTTGGGTTCATTGAAGAATCGTTTGTAGAGGATAACCAAATGCATAGGTACCTTTGAACTAGCGGTTCATGTCCTGTGTAATAAGTAGGAGGTCATGTGATCGAGTCGTACTGGGGATGCTTATTGTGTTGAAATGCTCGAAGTGTTTTTGAGTTTTCGAAGGGCGTAGAATATTGAGGTATTTGTTTTGGTTTGTGCCCCTTTGAAAACGTGAGGGCATGTGGCCCAACGATGACTTGGCCATGGTTAAGGTGCTGAGTGAGGAGGCATCAAGGGATTGAATCCCATCAGGGACAAAGGCAAGTTAATATATTTTTTTAATATTTTATTTTTCTAAAGTTGCCCTAGGAGAAATAAGGGTTATGATATAGGACAAAGAGATATTTCTGATGATTTTCCTTTTAGAAGTATATCATATTATATATCATTGGAAATATTATTTTGAGGGCTTTTTTATTAACTTTATTAGAGGGAGAAATAAGGTGTGTGTAAAGAGATTTCTTATTTTGTAAAGAGGTTCAAAAGTGAAGGTTGGTTTGTTATTTTTCAAAGAGGATTAATTATTTCATGAGGGGACATGATGTATTTTATTGAGTAGGATTAATAAGGTGTTATTTGGATATTTTTGTTGTGTTATTAATCATGATCCCTAACCCTTATTGAAAGTTGAAAAAGAAAGTTTGTTGAGTGTGGCAGATTTAGTGGACAACTAATAAGGCATCAAAAATGTATGAGCAATATTCTCCATTGACTTTGTTTATGGTGGTTGATTTCTGAAATATCATTGGAGAGAAAAGGATTGATTATGGTTTCCTTTTCAAAAGTGGTTGGTTGAATTCTTCAAGGTTTTCTGGTTTGAAAGTTGAGTTTAAACCTTATTTTATAAGCATTGTTGTTGAAGCAGGACTGGAATAACACGCAAAAAAATCACCAATATTTCATTAAGAGCTTCAAATTCAAATTACAGAAGTAACAAATGGCCAACCCCTTTTACAATCTATGTACTACCTTTTATAACAGACTCGATCCCCTTTGGACATCATTACACAGAATGCGGGGTTTCCTGCAACCGCCCGCATGAATGTTCTGCCGCTGCCTACATGTTGCTGCCAGGTGTCTTCAATCATCATGACATGGAGTGGTGGAATGCTCTGCAGCCACCTATCCATAAATTCATCGGTTCATCATTCGTAGGAGTGCTCCATAGCCATTTATAATCTGCTACCATGTGCCCTTCTGCAATGGCCTCTGTAACCACCTAGTGCTCTATGGCCACCTGTAATTTGCTGCCACGTGCCCTTCTGCAATGGCCTCTACAACCGTCAGCCTGTCTGGAGTCATGAGCATTCTGTCATGATATTGCAATGTTTTTTCTTCCTTACTATCTCTCTCCTCTTCGATCGTGATATCGCGACATTTTGGCATTCGACTTCTATTTTCTCCTTTGGGTCGCGATTTCATGACACGTCGTGAAATCGTAACGTCTTAGTCTTTCGTACTTGTCTTCTACCTTTGGGTCATGAAACCGCAACATGTCATGATTTCGTGATGTCTTTGCCTTCTGCCCTTGTCTTCTGCCTTCGGGTCATGATTTTACGACAGTTGCTCCTTTCGGCTCTTCTTTTCAAAATGTGTCACGATTTCACGACAGCTGTTCCCCTTGGTTCTTCTTTACGAAATGTGTCATGATTTCATGATAGCTTTGTCCCTTGGCATATTTTCTCAGAAAGTGTCATGATTTCGTGACCACTTTGCCCCTTGGTGCCTTTGCTCCAAAAGTGTCACGATTTCGCAACCACTTTGCACCTTGTCGCCTTTGCTCCGAAAGTGTCACGATTTCGTGACCACTTTGTGCCTTGGCACCTTTGCTCCGAACGTGTCACGATTTCATGACCACTTTGCACCTTGGAGCATTTGCTTCCAAAAGTGTCACGATTTCATGACCACTTTGCGCCTTGGAGCCTTTGCTTTCGAAAGTGTCACGATTTTGCGACCACTTTGCACCTTTGAGCCTTTGCTTCGAAAGTGTCACGATTTCACAACCACTTTGCGCCTTGGCACCTTTGCTCTGAAAGTGTCACGATTTCGTGACCACTTTGCGCCTTTGAGCCTTTGCTTCCGAAAGTGTCACGATTTTGCGACCACTTTGCACCTTGGCGCTTTTGCTCCAAAAGTGTCACGATTTCGCGACAGCTTATTCCCTCGCCAACACTTAGAAAAAAAAAAAAAAATATATATATATATATATATATATATATTGGATGATGCAATATTGCTCTGCCACCTTCGAATGCTCCTGCATCAGACACCCGGGGTGAATTGAGAAGTGACCTTCACTTCTGATCTGTCTGAGGTAGACCCAGGCGATCAACCTCTGCCTTTGACAACCAAGTCGCATCTTCTATGGGCCTGCCCTTCCACTTGATCAAATATTTAGAATAACACCTATTTTGAGTACTTCGACCCTCACGCGTATCAAGGACTTCTTCTATCTCGTTTGTGACTGGAGTGGCTGTGGGAATGCTCCACAAATCTGGGCTTGGTGTTGCACTGCTATCTCATTCATGATATTCAACCAAATCTGAGATGTTAAAAACCAGTGAGATGTTAAGTTCAATCAGCAACTCCACCTCGTATGCATTACCCGAATCCTATTTTCCAATGATCTTGCATGGCCCAAACTTCTTCATCTTCAGCTTGTTATAGGTCTTGGCAGGAAACCTTTATTTTCTTAGATGGACCATGACGGAATCTCCTACTTCAAACTCCTTAGCCCGATGCTTCTGGTCTGCCCTGGCCTTATACTAAGTATTCATCTTAGAAATGTGCCTTGTCACCTCCTCATGCACTCCCTTCAGGTGTTTAGCAAAGTCTTCAGCCTCAACACTACATTTTTCTCTCGTATCCATCCTTCTCAACTTTGAAGCGTTTCTTGGGCTGCCCCCATAGATTATCTGGAATGGCAATTTATTGGTACTCCTGTTGACAGAGCTTTTGTAAGCGAATTCTGCCTGCAGAAAAACTAAATCCCATCCCTTGGGTTTGTCTCCAACCAAGCATCTCAGTAGATTTCCCAAACTCCTATTTACCACCTCTGTTTGGCCATCTATTTTGGGGTGGTATGCAAAACTGAATTTTAAATTTGTCTTCAGTTTCTTCCACAGGGTTCTCCAGAAATACCCTACAAACTTGGTATCCCTATCCGACACAATGCTCCTTGGTAGACAATGAAGTCGTACCACTTCCTTGAAGAATAAACCAACCACATGGACCGCATCGCTAGTCTTCTAGCAGGGAATAAAATGAGCCATTTTTGAAAACCTGTCCACTACCACAAATATAGAGTCGTGTCCCCTTTGCGTCCTGGGTAAACCAAGAACAAAATCCATACTAATATCCTCCCATGGCCTTTCGAGTACAGGTAGTGGTTGATATAAACTAGTAGGCTGCCTCAAACCTTTTGCCATCTGGCACATCCTACAAATTTGCATGAATTTTGCCACATCTTGTTGCAATTGCGGCTAGTAGTAGTTTTCATTAACAAGGGAAATGGTCTTGTCTCGACCAAAGTGTCTAGCCAAACCTCCACTATGCTTTTTATTGATCAGATTCTCCCTCATTGCGCTCCTCGGAATGCATAATTGGTTCCCCCTGAATAGCATTCCATCTTGAATTAGAAAATTTAACCACTTAGTCCTGTCTAAAGTAACAGGCGTGATGTAGGCCTTCCAAGCTTCTGTGAAGTCAAGATCTGTAGGGTCTAAACCCTTGAGCTTAGAAAACCCTACAACTTCCACCTTCATTTCCATCAATAGACATTGCCTCCTACTCAAGGCATCTGCTACTCTATTGGACCTTCCACTCCGATGCTTTAGCACAAAGGTGTAGCTCTGTAGGAACTCAACCCATTTTAGGTGCCGCTGATTTAGCTTTCCTTGACTGTTGATATACTGTAGTGCCTGATGATCAGTATACAGGACAAACTCCTTTGGCAACAAATAATGCCTCCATTTCTTCAGAGCCTGAACTATGGCATAGAACTCCTGATCATACACCAAATACTTCTTCCTGGCATCATTGAGCTTCTCACTAAAATAGGCAACAGGCTTACCCTCTTGACTCAATACGGCCCCTATGGCACTACCACTCGCATCACAGTCTACCTGAAACACCTTGTTAAAATATGGAAGTGCTAAGACAGGTTGCTCTATGACCTTCTTCTTTAGCATAGCAAAGCTTTTGTCTGCTCCAGCTGTCATTGAATTCCTTCTTGTTCCCCCTCATTGTCTTCGTAAGGGATGCACAAATACTGCTAAAGTTTCTAATGAAATTTTTGTAGAAATTGGCCAAACCATGAAATGATCTCACCTTAGTCACGCTTCTTGGAGCAGGCCATTCTATGATAGCCCTCACCTTTTTGGGGTCCATTTTGAGACCATCTGCTGAGATAACAAATCTCAGGTATACTAACTCCCTCTTCACGAAGTTACACTTCTTCGCATTTATCAACGAATTGCTCCTCCCGCAGCTTCTCAAAAACCCTCCCGATGTGCATCGGGTGTTCCTCCAGGGTTCTCGCTAAAAATCAAGATATCATCCAAGTAGACAATAACAAATTTGCCTAGAAATTCCTTCAAGACTTCATTCATTAACCGCATGAAGGTACTCGGTGCATTGGTTAGCCCAAATGGCATGACCAACCACTCGTACAACCCTTCTCTGGTTTTGAAGGCTATCTTCCACTCATCCCCTTCTCTAATGCAGATCTGATGGTAACCACTTTTTAGGTCAATATTCATGTACTCAACTCCACTCAAGCAGTCCATGATATCATCCATCCTTGGCAGTGGGAATCTGTATTTGATAGTGATCTTGTTAATTACCTGAGAGTCTGTGCACATTCTCCACTCCCCATCCTTCTTGGGTGCTAGTACTATAGGTACTGCACATGGGCTAAGACTCTCCCTGATCAACCCCTTCTTTAGTAGCTCTTGAACTTGCCTATTTAGCTCCTCAGTTTCCATAGGAGTCATTCTGTGTGCAGCTTTATTCAGCAAGCTCGATCCTGGCACCAAATCTATATGGTGGCTGATCTTCCTTACTGGGGGTAAACCCTCGGGTACATTATCAGAAATGATATCTAGAAACTCCTCTAACATACCCATGACTTCCACTGGGGTCTCCCTGTATTCTTCTTCTCTGACCCTAGGGATTATTGCATAGCACATATGATCTGGCTTTAGGCCATCTAAAAATCTTCTTCCATCAACTAGACAGACTTGTGCACTGCTGCATACCTTCTCATCCGCCTCCTTCAGGGGTTTTAACTTGTGGCAAACTCCATTTTTTGACAAGGAATATATGTATGCAAAGGTTCAAACCTTCTAATATCATGTACAAACATATTAAAACTGTCAAACCCTCTTAGGACCAAATATATGTATACTGAATTAATTTACTAGATCCCAAAGTTGGTTATGTGTCACTACCATCTTGAACCCATGTGCAGGTGTAAGTGAAATCAGAACTTTGGGGAATAGGATTCCCAACCTAAACGAGATGGGAATTTAACCCTATCCTTACTATTCTGATTTGGAGTTCATTACCTCATCTTGAACAAAATGATTTAACCAGTTATGGATGAAATGATCAGGCTAGTCTATCCATATGAGCAATCAGTGGTCTTGCTTTTAGACAAGACATGTTGCCACGCATGAGCATACTTAACCCCATAATCCCTGACTTGGCTTCATTCATTCTTTTTCTTTTATTTCTTGGACCTTTGGGATGACTACCCATCCTTGCTAGGGACATGTAGTACGATCCTTCCAATCCAAGATTTATGAAATGGGAAATATTAATTTTTTTATTTCTTGGACCTTTGGGATGACTACCCATCCTTGCTAGGGACATGTAGTACGATCCTTCCAATCCAATATTAAGACAAAATGGGAAATATTAGTTAATTTTATTACTTGGACCTTTGGGATGACTACCCATCCTTTGTAGAGGACATGTAGTACGATCCTTCCAATCCAAGCTTTATGATGAAATGGGAAAAATGGAAGCTTTGGGGAATCGGATTCTCAACCTAGGTAAGATGAGAATTATGCCCTATCCTTACTACTCCATGTGGGTCAAATCAGAGCTTTGGGGAATTGGATCCTCAACCTAAGTTCGATGAGGATTTAATCCTATCCTTACTACTCTGGTTTTAGACTTTAAGCTTGATGGAAGTGGTAAAAACCACTGTTTTAAGGATTATGTTGCATGATAGGACAGACATGAAATATTCTTTTCACCTCACCTTTTCATCCAAGTATGGTTTTGACCATTTTGCTCAAGATCTTCTTTAATGTGCATAGAACGTGCTTGGTTCAAGATAGTTTGGGCATCAGTTCCCAACCTTAGGATTTTTTTTTTTATGTTTTTCATGTTATAGAATAACCCTAAGAGGATTTGACACCTTCTCAATGATTGCACATGAAATGAAAATGTAACTGAGATGACATGTATATGCAATGTGGAATGTGACATGAGATATGAATGCATTGCTTTATGAATTTTGGAATATATCATCTACTTTGCCATAATTTGCAAAACTGACAACTTCATGCATCACAAGTTTCAAACGATATTATTTAAGATGTTTGCTTTACTTGTGGAGCTTTCTACAATACAATTCCAATGTTTCATATTCTCCTGATTTTAGGCATAAGTTGACATCTCAAAAAATATTTTTTTTTTTTTCATAAACAAACCAAAAATGTCCAAAGGACCAACACACAACTTAAATCCAAATCCAAATAGCAATCCCTAAAAGGAAACTTGAAAACACAAACCAAAACCAAAAATCAAAACCTATATACAAATGTACAATATAATACAAGATGATGCAAAGCTTGGATTATCACTTTCCTGGATCCCAAACATGGTTAGAACATTTCAACAAAAATATAACATGATGTGCATGCCAAATGTTGTAGGAATCCAAAAAAAACAATATTATACCACACCATGCAACAACCTTTAACTTACCTCGCTCACCCCACCAATTAGATTTAGTTCCAATAGTATTCCCATAGGTGAGCATCAAATTACTAAAATGATTAGACAATAAATGATATTCAAATTTATCTTGTCCATTCTTGAAAGTATCCATTTCATGACTTAGAACTAGGCTTTCTTTATCCAAAATGAGACTTTGTAAGCAAGAGCCTATTTCTAAAAATTTTAAAGCCAAATCATTTTCCAAATTTGTAGGCCAATCAAATTTGTGCAGCATTTTGCAAGCATCTAGGATATTTACTAAATTAGGATCATTAAAAGTTTTTACCCTAGATTCAATTAGTAATTGTTGATGAATTTTATTTAACAATTCAAGTGCATCAACTTCCTTTTCATTCATTAAAACAATGTTATCAAAGGTGTGATTAGAAATCATACCCTATTTTTCATTTATCTTTAATGACATTTCACCATAAACATTATTTAAATTCAAAATATGGTCATCCTTTTCAATCCTCAAACATTCTTGGTCAAAGTGTATGTCCCATGACTCATCTTGATGATCCTTCATTTGAGTTGTTTCCAATTGATCAATCTCTTTGTCATTTGGTTCCAATTCTTTGTTCACTATCCATGGTATCTCTTCATTTGAATCCTCAAAATCATCATGCAAACTTGTATCCGCATCTTCAATGAATTTATGTTCAACATGGTCGAATTTTGCAACCTTCTCAAATCTTGTGAATATGAGATCTTCGTATGATGTAGAAGGTTCAACATCCTGCATATCAAGTGAAATATGAGTTTCATCTATAGGGATGTGAGAAAAGAATGCATTATCATATCTCCCCCAACCATTGTGAAAATTGTCATCCAGATCCATGGCATGAAATTCCATGATGTTTGTGGCATGATCTTTTGATTCATTCATAAATTCTTTTTCTTCTTTGTCCTTGGTAATAGGATCATTATAATCTTCCAAAATTTGATGAGATTTGAAACCCTCTTCCAAAACATCCTCAAATTGTACAGGAGTTGTAATATCTTCCTTTGAGTAGGCAATTATGTTGTCCTATATATCAATTGGCACACAAGTTTCATTAGCAGTTTTGGAGTGAGTGAAGTCTTCCCACTTCTTCCAAGCCTCATAATAATCATCTTTCAAAATCAAGTGGTGACGTTCAACTACTTCTTCAACATCTTCCAATTCATCAATGTGTTTCTCATCAAATTCATCTTCACCTTCCTTAGATGGTTCAATTATTTCCAAAAGTGGGTCATTTCTTGAATTCAAATTTGTAAGGCTATCATCGTCCAAATTAGTAACCCATGATTCAATTTTATCATAATTTGGAGGGTGAAGAATTTCTTGATCATTAATTTTACACATCTCATCAATAGTATCTTCCAAGAACAAGTGGTGAAATTCTATCATATCTTCAAATTTATTTATTGATTTTCTTTCCATTTCACTTTCAACCACTTCATTCAATTCTATGGTGGGTTCCGTCCTATCACATATATCAAACATTGTTGAATTTAGAACCCCTTCATCTGGATAATCGTGTATCTCTATGAATGAGATCATTTCTGCATAATCCTCACTAGCGGATGTTGGCTTAGCAATTTGCACCTCCTCTTGGACTACATCTAAGGTGGTCGTAAAATTTGGATATTCAAATTCATCCCCTTGATCATTCACCTTAGGTATCATTGGAGTGGAGGGTGCTATGTTTGATGGTTGGTGTAGGTTGGCATCAAAAGAACAATTTCTCATGTGAACATGTTGTGCCTTTTCTTCTTCAAGACCTTGTCGTTCTATCTCTTCCAAGATCTCATGGATTTTCTCTAGAGACAAACCACTCATTTTTTCCTCAATGTGTGAAGCAAGTGTGGGGTGTATGGCTCCTAGGTATACTTCCATGGCTTCCTCTTCTAATGTGTTAAAATTTTCCCACATTTGGGAGTGCAACTCACGAAATCTTCCATTGAATTGACTCAAGGATTCATTAGGCTCTTTACATATGGAGGTAAACTGATTTTTCAAGATTTCTAAGTCAACCTGATTACCAAAATGATAAAGATAGGCTGCTTCTAGTTGTATCCAAGAAGTCCTAACCTCCATGGGTAGTTGGCTATACCAAAAGAATGGTTTATCATCCAAAATGTATGCAAATAACTTACAAGCTACCTCCTCATAGAAAACCTGGAATTGACATAATGTATTCTTGTAGACATGCAGTATTTGCAAGTATCCTAGTGGCACCTCTTGATTAAAACACCGTAAAAAATCCAATAACATTTTAGGAATTTGATAGGGTATCACATGTATAGACAAACCCTTATAATGATCCTCCATTGTAGATACCATTCTTTCTCTTAGAGATGCTATTTCAGCTCTTAGGGATACAATTTGCTCCTCAAATGTTGCCATTGGTGAAACTTAAAATGTATTTTTAGAACCAAATCTATTGAATATTCAACCTGCAATGTATAAAAATCAAGTTAGCATCAACTAAGAGATGTATTCATTAAAATCAAATGAAAAGTAAATGCATGAAACAACACTTTGTTAGTCAAAACCAAAATTTTCAAAATTAAATCAAATCACATTGTTTCTGTATGAACAATCAAAAAAATATACAGCATACCTGAATTGCTTAAAATAGAATAAAGTAAACCAATTCAGGCCCTCCTTTTAACAATCTACCGAGTGTTAGAGGAGTAAAGATAACAATTAACAGGGCATGAAATATTCAAAATTTAAATCCCTATAGCACTTAAATCACCATGAAATAAACCAGTTCAGGCCCTCCTTTTAACGCCAATCTGTTGAGTGGTGTTAGAGGAGGCCGAAGATGCTAATCAAATGGACTTGAAATATTTAGCAATGTAAAGCTCTTAAACAATTATAAACCTGTAGCATCTAAAATCACGATAAAATAAACCTTTTCATGCCCTCCTTCTAGCACCAATCTGTTGAGTGGTGTTAGAAGACTAAAGATAACAATCAGTAGGGCATGAAATATACAAAAATTTTAAATCTCACTAAAATAAACCCATCCAGCCCTCCTTCTAGCGCCAATATGTTGAGTGGTATTTTCACCCGATTGTGAAAACACACTCTCCGATAGGATTTGGGTTCTAAATCCTCTCTTGCAAAGAAACAATTTCTCCAAGGTTTCGCTATGTTAGCATTTGGTATATGTGTATCAATAATCTCAAATAAAGATATTCAATAAAAATGCTTGGAACACCTTAGTGGTTGCAAGTAACTGAAAACAAGGGGCAATGTTGGTTTATTTTACTGTGAAACTTTTAATGATTGTTCGTTGAACCCGAATAAAGCAAATGTGATTTGATCCTCATATGACCACGTTGTAACTTCAAAATGGAAATTGATGAAATGCCATAAAACAGAACTCCTTCAATGAAATTGGAATTTTCATGAAGGGAATGTCATCATCGGCTCATGAATGAAAAATAAAACTAAAAATGAAATTCTGGCCTTGAAATGGAAATTTTCTATTTTCAGATTTTGGAATTTTTAGTTTTTTATTTTTATTTTTATTTTTTAATGCCTGTAAATGAAAATAAAGTGCAGAAAAAAAATGAAAATAAAATGTGAAAGAAAAATAAAAAGTGCATTCAGTATGATGCTATCCTATTTTGACAAAACCGAAGCTAATGAGGTTTTCTGCATACAACCTAACCTATTGAACCTGCAAACTCGCACAATCCAGGTAAGTTAGGTGCTGGTTTCTAGGGTTTAAACTGTAATTTTTAGATTTAGACATTCGCATGAAGCAACCAAGAGAACTTGCATTAAACTTCACCTATAAGCCTAGAAATCTGAAAAGGGGAAAGATAAACATTCAATCCTGCATGCAAAAAATAACTCCTTCTTTCTTGCCAATGAGGTGCAACTCTCTAAATTTTCTATATTAAAAATTGGTCATTATACAACAACAGAATCTCTGGTTTCCCAAACCTAGTCTATGGAAGAAAATAGCCTCAAAGCAGGCCCAGAATGGCCCTCTGGCCTTCAGCATTGCAACTCTGCTTACAACAATTTCCTACCTAGTCCAATGTAAAGGAAATATCCAGACAAAGTGGAAGAAAAACACCACAAAAGCAGGCCCATAATGGCTTATTTCCTTTGGCTCTGCAACTCTGCCCGTAGTGGTTTTTCGACCCTTGTACCAATCTGTGCCTCTGCTTTTATACTTTCTGGCAATGCTCTCTGCTTCTCTCTGTGATGCTTCGTTTCATTTCCCAGATTGCATCGCTTCATCTTCCATGCCTCTTCGTTGTCTTTGACTTTATGTTCTACGTCGAGACGTTTAATATTCTCTGTGAACTGTAACGCCTTTGTAACCCTTACACCTTTATGCCACGTGTTCCACGCTTTTTTGCATGTTTCGTAACTGCCCCCTTGTAAATCATGACCAAAAATAGCATGTCGCGATATCGCGACATTTTTATGTATGCAGCTTAGCTTTTCTTCTTTCACCGCGAAAATGAGACATGTCGCGATATCGCGACATTTTCCTGTCAATAGCCTTGTCCGCCTTCATGCGCCACGAAAATGAGACATGTCGCGAAATCGTGACATTTTTATGTCAACAGCCGAGCAAATGCAACCTATCGTGAAATCATGACGTTTTTCTCTTTCGGGTTGTGCAGATGCAACCTGTCACGAAATCGTGACGTTTTTCTCTTTCGGGTTGTGCAGATGCAACCTGTCACGAAATCGTGACGTTTTTCTCTTTCATGTTTTGTTACACTCAGCCGTGAAAACATGACATGTCATGAAATCATGACACTTTTTCATTCCATACCATCTTGCTGCTTTCTGTCACGAAATCATGACACTTTTCATCTTCGTACGCCTCGGCTGCTTCCTGTCGTGAAATCGTGACGCTTTTCATCTTTTGTACCCCTTGGCTGCTTCTTGTCGCGAAATCGTGACGCTTTCTCTTTCGTACCACTTGGCTGCTTTCTATCGTGAAATCATGACGCTTTTCATCTTCGTACCCCTTGGCTGCTTCCTGTCGTGAAATCGTGACATCTTTTCATTTGGCATGTCTTGCTGCTTTAGGTCGCGATATCGCGACAACTTTAGTGCCTTGCCCTGTTTGACTGGTTTGACCATGATTTTGTGACATGTCACGATTTCGTGACAATTTTCCATTCTATCTTTCTCTCTCTTCTATGACCCGTGATTTCACAACACGTCGCGATATCGCGACATTTTCTCTTCATGATGCATTCTGCTGCTCCTAGCCGCAAAAACATGACATGTCACAAAATCACGACACCTTTTCCGTTCCACTGCATTTCGCTTATCTGGGCCGCAAAACCATGACATGTCACGATATCGTGACAACTTTTAATTTTCGGTCGCGACGGAGCAACATGTCATGATATCGTGACAAATTTTCATTTTCGGTCGCGACGAAGCAACATGTCGCGATATCGCGACAACTTTTCATTTATGGTCGCGATGGAGCAACATGTCACGATATCACGACAACTTTTCATTTTCGACCGCGACGGAGCAACACGTCGTGAAATCACAACTTTTATTTCTAAGCAGTGACAGAGCAACACGTCACAAAATTGTGACAACTTTCATTTTTGAGTAGCGACAGAGCAACACATCATGAAATCACAACTTTCATTTCTGAGCAGCGACAGAGCAACACGTCATGAAATCACGACAATATTTTTCTTGCTGTATTTTGCTCTTCCTTTGATTTTTTAGCATCTAGGCCATTGCAGTTTTCTTTGAAAGCATGCAAAAAAGGTGGGTCCCCAATTTTGGGGTGTGTTGTGGATCAGCCACAACACGTAGCTTACCCCCTCAATTGTAAAATGAGATTACAAATGAATCTTATGATCCAATTAAAATATTTGTGCAAATTATGAATGATGTGATACCATTTTTTCCCCAACGATGCAAAGGAGATTGGTGTAAAATGTGATATGATGTGGATGATATGAATGATGTAAAATGTGATACTATTTTTTCTCCAATGGTGGGAGAGAGGTTGTGTCAAATATAGATGTCATGATCATGTAAGATGTATCCCATCATGGGAGGATAAAAATGAAATGTGGTTGCCCCAAATTTGGGGTGATTCAATTATTGAGCAAGGTGCAGCGACAATATTGTCATTATTGTCAACATAGTTAGAAAGATCGGTTGATGCAGTGGACAGGAGTTCAGAGGTTACTCAGAGTATGTACAGTGATGTTAAATGCTTATGAGGATGGTTTTGATGTTTGGGTGAAGTTGTTATAGGTTGTCCAAGAAGACCGAAGTGGCCCATATGCAAAATATAAGTGAAAAAGCAAAGGGAAAAAAGTGTCACGATATCGTGACATGTTGCATTTTCATGACCAAAAGATAAGCAAAAAAGTAAAGGGAAAAAAGTGTTGCAATATCGCGACATGTTGCATTTTTGCGGCCAAAAGAGAAGATAAAATGCAAGGATAAAAAGTGTCACGATATCGTGACATGTTGTATTTTCGTGTCCAGAAGAGAAGAGAAAATGCAAGGAGAAAAAGTGTCGCAATATCTGACATGTTGCATTTTCGCATCCAGAAGAGAAGAGAAAATGCAAGGAGAAAAAGTGTCATGATATCGCGACATGTTGTATTTTCACGGGCCAAATCTAAGAGAAAGAGCAAGGAGAAAAAGTGTCGTGATATCATGACATGTTGTATTTTCACGGGCCAAAGCTAAGAGAAAGAGCAAGGAGAAAAAGTGTCGCGATATCACGACATGTATTTTTGTGGGCCAAAGCTAAGAGAAAGAGCAAGGAGAAAAAGTGTCACGATATTGCGACATGTATTTTTGCGATCCAATGCAAAGAGAAAGAGCAAGGAGAAAAAGTGTCGCGATATCGCGACATGTTGTATTTTTGCGGGCCAAAGAAAGGAGAAAGAGAGAGAAAGAAAAAGTGTCACGATATCGCGACATGTCACATTTTTGTGACTCAAAAAGGGCAGGCAGGCAAAGAAAGAAAAAGTGTCACGATATCACGACATGTCACATTTTTGTGACTCGAAAAGGCCAGGCAGGCAGAGAAAGAAAAAGTTTCGCGATATCGCGACATGTCGCATTTTTGTGACTCAAAAATGCCAGGTAGGCAGAGTAAAAAAAGTGTCGCAATATCGTGACATGTCGCATTTTTGTGACTCAAGAAGGGCAGGCAAGCAGAGTAACAAAAGTGTCGTGATATCGTGACATGTCACATTTTTGTGACTTGAAAAGGCCAGGCAGGCAGAGAAACAAAAGTGTCATGATATCGTGACATGAATACCAGGATGGTGAAACTAAAGACTGCATAGTGACGTGGACCCATAAGGAATATTTAATGTTTTGAAATCATTTAAGATGGTCGTTACACATGGAAAGAAGCGGACGCATGCCCATGTGGATAAAATGAACAGTCATAGAAGGAGAAAATGAATAGTCATTAAAATATAAAACAAACAGTCATGCAGGGAGAAAATGAACAAACATGCAAAGAGAAAAAGAACAGACATGCAAAAATAAAATGAACAGTTACAAAGGAGAAGACGAACAATCATGACCGAGAAGACGAACAGTCATGGTAGGAGAATATGGTGTCAATTCGTTGCATGTAACGTGTTTGACAAAATTCCCACTCTATATATACAAAAGGAGTTACATAAAGAAGGCATTACAATTGAAAAGTGGCGCATGAGAATATGAAAGAAGGATTTACAACTGGAGTTACAAAGAGAAAGGATGGTTATAAAAAGAGTGTTGCTCGAAGAATTTTAATTGGTGAATTTATCTTACGAAGTGTGCGAGAGGTGCATGAGAGGCAAGTAAGAGGCGAGTGAGAAGGGTGTGTGTTGCGTGAGAGATGTTGAGTAAGCAATAGACCAGTCAGGATCTTGTAAAAGTGAAGGCATTATTATGTCAATCTTCTAGCTTCAAGATTGAAGTCCAAGTTGGTGCTTGGCATCAGGGGTTGGTGCTCCTTCTAGTTGGTGCTGGTAAATCAGGGGTTGGTGCTCCTTTCTGTTGGTGTAGATAAATCAGGGGTTGGTGCTCCTTTCTATTGGTGTAGATAAATCAAGGGTTGGTGCTCCTTTCTATTGGTGCAGATAAATCAAGGGTTGGTGCTCCTTCTAATTGGTGCTGGTAAATTAGGGGTTGGTGCTCTTTTCTATTGGTGTAGATAAATTAGGGGTTGGTGCTCCTTCTAGTTGGTGCTGGTAAATCAGGGGTTGGTGCAAATAAATCAAGGGTTGGTGCTCCTTCCAGTTGGTGCTGGTAAATCAGGGGTTGGTGCTCCTTTCTGTTGGTGTAGATGAATCAGGGGTTGGTGCTCCTTCCAGTTGGTGCTGATAAATTAGGGGTTGGTGCTCCTTTCTATTGGTGCAGATAAATTAGGGGTTGGTGCTCCTTCCAGTTGGTGCTGGTAAATCATGGGTTGGTGCTCTTTTTTTTTGGTTCAGATAAATCAGGGGTTGGTGCTCCTTCTAGTTGGTGCTAGTAAATCAAGGGTTGGTGCTCCTTTCTGTTAGTGCAGATAAATCAGGGGTTGGTGCTCATTCCAATGGGTGTTGGTAAATTGATTGTAAAGTTGTTGCTTTGCAAAGGCTAGATTTGGATGGGAGTCCAAACAATCAATTTTTTAGGAGTAGCCAAATCGGTGAACCTCGATACATCTTATGTTGTGTGATGCTCTCTTGTTATACTTGCTTTATTTTGTTTTAAGTTTTCATTGTTTTGGCTTTAAGAGTTGAAGTTTTAAGTTTTAAGGAGCCACATTGATTCACCCCCTTTCTCAGTGTCATTGTGACACTAACAATTGGTATCAGAGCCAGTTTCCCTTGTCAGGCTAAATCAGCTAGGGTTTATCTTGGATTAGTACGCAATGGCAAGTGGTGAAGGCTTCTCCTCAAATAAAGCACCATTGTTGGATAGAACTAATTACACATTTTGGAAACTCAGGATGTAGACATATCTTTGTGCTTTGGGATACGACATTTGGGATTCAGTAGATAGTGGATACACAATACCCACCACTTCTCCAAATGATGTTGTCGGTAAGAAATTGTTTGAGAATAACTCAAAAGCAAAGAATGCTATCATGTGCGGATTAGTTTATAGTGAACTAGTAAAAATTATGAGTTGTAAAATGACAAAAGAAATATGGGACAAACTGAGGAGCATTCATGAAGGAGATGATAAGATCAATGAGGCAAAATTACAAACACATCGAGCTCAGTTTGAAGTATTAAAGATGAATGACGATGAGAACATAGAGGCATATATGCTGAGAGTTAATGAAGTAATTAATGCGATTAGAGGACTCGACGAGGAAATCAAAGATTCTATCATCATGAAAAAGGTATTAAGATCTCTTCCCCAAAGATTTGATTCTAAATTTTTAGCTATAGAAGAAGCTAAAGATCTAAATTATTTTAGTATGGATGAGATGCATGGTTATTTGACTGCATATGAGATGATAATAGGAAAATCTAAACCCACAGATAGAGAAGCTGCTTTTAAAGCCCATAAAAATATGAAAGCAAAACAAGAATCTGAGGAAGAAGAGACATTAGATGAAATGGAAGCAAAATTTGTTTGAAAACTAAAAATGGGAAAAGGAAAATACAGAGGAAAGTTACCATTTAAATGTTTCAATTATGGAGGCATTGGGCATCTTACAGCTAAATGTCCATGCAATGAGAAGAAAAAAAGTGATGAAGGATCGCACCAAGAAAGAAGTGACTAGAAGAAAAAACCAAATTTTAGAAAAGGCAACTTCAAGAAGAAAAGTTTCATCTCCAAGAATGTCAGTTCATCAGAAGATAGCTTTTGTGAGGATTCTGAAAAGGAAACAGGTGAAGCTCTTTTTATGGCACTCATAAAAAATAGAAAAATAACAAGTATGTGATGAAAAACTAGAGGCTGAAGTAGATCTAGAAGGTGAGTTGATCGTTGCACTTGAAGAGTTGGGTTTATAAAGGAAAAAAAAAAAAAAATTATCCAAGAAGTTGGAAGAATATGGGGATAATATCGAAGATCTCTTCTTACAAATTCATAAAGCCAAGAAAATAAAAGAAGCCTTGAAGTCACACCTGGATGATAAAGTTGATGTATGTAGCAAGCATGAAGAGGAATCTAACAAAGTTTTTAGTGATCTAAAGCTACAAGTAGAAAAGTCCAAAAGGATTGAAGAAACTCTCAGGTCACAGATCAATGAGAAAGATATTTTTTGCTGCAAACAAGAAGAGGAGATTGTTTTATTGAGGAAACAACTAGAAGAGGCCAATACAAATCTCAAATTTGAGAAGAGCACAGAGTTGCTAGATAAAATGATAAGGCAACAAAGAAGTCCCATGTGTCAGCTTGGTCTTGGATGTGAAGTGGAACAACCTTCATCTTCTAAATCTGTAGAGAAGAATAAGTCCACTGCTGAAGGATCAAAGCAAGAAAATCTTGAAGTTGAATCTTCAAAAGGAAGAAAATCTCAAAGGAGATCTACAACAAAGAAACCACAACAAAAGAGGTTCTATAACTCTCACTTTATTCATAATAATGCTTTTAATGGCTATTGTTTTAGATGCAACCATTATGGTCACAAGGCAATTTATTGTGGATTGAATAATAAATCAAAGAGTTATGCTGGTAGAAATACATCTTTTGAAAACCATGTGCAATGTTTTAAATGTAATGGTCATGGAAACATAGCAAGGTTTTGTCCAAGAACTTATGTATCTAATCTAAGGCAAGACAATAGATTTCATCAGACACAAAGAATGCAACATAGACAGGGAAAAAATCATGTGCATAAAAGAAAGGAAAATAATCATCCATCAAGGATGCACAAGAGACAACCACACAAGAGAAATGTTCAAGTTCATGAAAAGGTTCAAAACAAGGATGCAGTTGAAAAACTCAATCCCAAGTTCAAGAAATATTGGAGAAAGAAAGAAGAGAGAAAATCATGTCTCCTTGGACTGAAGGAGACTACTCCTCTATTGCACTAAGCAGCTCCAGGTAGCACATCCTCAGGGGGAGCAATATTAAAGTTTTATTTTATTGCTCCTATGTTGTTTGGTTATCTGAGGATGAAAGGCAAGTATTCAGGGGGATTTGTCGTATAGTTGTCAAAGTGTGTTTCAGTTCATGTAGTTGTTTGTGGAGGTACCATGAAGGGTGGTGATTAAATTGAGAGTTGTCACCATTGGTAGTATTGCTATATGTCAATTTTGTACTTTTGATGGTTCTTACTGCCATTGTTCAAATTTATGGATTATAAAAGTTTTGATAATTTGGTTTAATGAAAGAGATGCTAAAAATTTCATAATGGATGATTGTAAGCCAGTTAGTACTCCCATGACGACAAGTTGCAAGTTGAGCAAGGATGTGTAGATGATAGAAAGAGTACCAATGGAGGTGCATTCTATCTTGGAGACAGGTTGGTCACATGGAACAGTAAAAAAAACAAGAGTCAGTATCCTTAGGCAAAATATATTGTAGCGACAGCGTGCTGTACGTAGGAGAAAGTTGCGAAAGGTGAGGTTAAGTTGGATTTTGTTCCAAAAATAGATCAAGTAGCGGATATCTTCACAAAACCATTGCCCAAGGAAGTCTTTGAATACCTTCACAATAAATATGGAGTGGTCACATTTCCAAAGAATTGACTAGCTATCAGGACCACGTTCTCAGGGGGAGCATTTATGTCTTTGTTTATCTTTTTGCTCATGTTTGTGATTTTTGCTAAGTGTAATAGTTTTTGTCTGAGAATGTTGTGCATGGACTCGAGGGGAGTTTATAGTAGCCCTTTTGGTATTGTTGTCAAAGGGGGAGAAGAGTTATAGGAAATTGCTCAAGAGTTACAGGAAATTGCACGTGTGTTGTCAACAATTCCAAAGGGGGAGGTTATTGAGCAAGGTGCAGCGACAGTATTGTCATTATTGTCAACACAGTCAGAAAGATTGGCTGATGCAGTGTACAGGAGTTCAAAGGTTACTCATATTATGTAGAGTGATGTTAAATGCTTATGAGGATGTTTCTGATGTTTGGGTGAAGTTGTTACAGGTTGTCCAAGAAGACCAAAGTGGCCCATATGCAAAATACAAGCGAAAAAGCAAAGGGAAAAAAGTGTCATGATATCGTGACATGTTGCATTTTTGTGGCCAAAAGAGAAGCAAAAAAGCAAAGGGAAAAAAGTGTTGCGATATCGTGACATGTTGCATTTTTGCAGCCAAAAGAGAAGAGAAAATGCAAGGAGAAAAAGTGTCACGATATCGTGACATGTTGCATTTTTGTAGCCAGAAGAGAAGAGAAAATGCAAGGAGAAAAAGTGTCGCGATATCACGACATGTTGCATTTTCACGGCCAGAAGAGAAGAGAAAATGCAAGGAGAAAAAGTTTCGCGATATCATGACATGTTGTATTTTCATGGGCCAAAGCTAAGAGAAAGAGCAAGGAGAAAAAGTGTCACAATATCGTGACATGTTGTATTTTTGCGGGCCAAAGCTAAGAGAAAGAGCAAGGAGAAAAAGTGTCATGATATCATGACATGTATTTTCACAGGCCAAAGCTAAGAGAAATAGCAAGGAGAAAAAGTGTCACGATATCGCGACATGTATTTTTGTGGTCCGATGCAAAGAGAAAGAGCAAGGAGAAAAAGTGTCACGATATCGCGACATGTATTTTTGCGGGCCAAAGCAAGGAGAAAGAGAGAGAAAGAAAAAGTGTCACGATATGTCGCATTTTTGTGACTCAAAAAGGGCAGGCAGGTAGAGAAATAAAAAGTGTCATGATATCACGACATGTCGCATTTTTGCGACTCGAAAAGGCCAGGCAGACAGAGAAATAAAAAGTGTCGCGATATCGTGACATGTCGCATTTTTGTGACTCAAAAGGCCAGGCAGGCAAAGTAACAAAAGTGTCACGATATCGCGACATGTCACATTTTCGTGACTCAAGAAGGGCAGGTAGGCATAGTAACAAAAGTTTTGCAATATCGTGACATGTCACATTTTCACGACTCAAAAATGCCAGGCAGGTAGAGAAACAAAAGTTTCACAATATCACGACATGAATACCAGGATGGTGAAACTGAAGACTGCATAGTGACGTGGACCCATAAGGAATCTTTAATGTTTTGAAATCATTTAAGATGGTCATTACACATGGAAAGAAGTAGACGCATGCCCATGTGGAGAAAAAAAATAGTTGTGGAAGGAGAAAATGAATAGTTAAAATAAAAAATGAACAGTCATGCAAGGAGAAAACGAATAGACATGCAAAGAGAAAAATAATAGACATGCAAAAAGAAAATGAAAAGTTACAAAGGAGAAGACGAACAGTCATGATCGAGAAGATGAACAATCATGGTAGGAGAATATGGTGTCAATTCATTACATGTAACGTGTTTGACGAAATGCCCACTCTATATATACAAAAGGAGTTACATAAAGAAGGCGTTACAATTGACAAGTGCGGCATGAGAATATGAAAGGAGTTACAACTGGAGTTACAAAGAGAAAGGATGGTTATAAAAGGAGTGTTGCTCAAAGAATTTTAATTGGTGAATTTATCTTGCGAAGTGCGCAAGAGGAGCACAAGAGGCAAGCGAGAGGCGAGCAAGAGGTGAGCGAGAAGGGTGTGTGTTGCGTGAGAGATGTTGAGTAAGCAATAGACCAGTCAGGGTCTTGTAAAAGTGAAGGCATTATTATGTCAATCTTCTAGCTTCAATATTGAAGTCCAAGTTGGTGCTTGGCATCAGGGGTTGGTGCTCCTTCCAGTTGGTGCTGGTAAATTAGGGATTGGTGCTCCTTTCTGTTGGTGTAGATAAATCAGGGGTTGGTGCTCCTTTCTATTGGTGCAGATAAATCAGGGGTTGGTGCTCCTTTCTGTTGGTGCAGATAAATTAGGGGTTGGTGCTCCTTCCAGTTGGTTTTGGTAAATTAGGGGTTGGTGCTCCTTTCTATTGGTGTAAACAAATTAGGGGTTGGTGCTCCTTCCATTTGGTGCTGGTAAATCAGGGTTTGGTGCTCCTTTCTGTTGGTGCAGATAAATCAGGGGTTGGTGCTCCTTCCAGTTGGTGTTGGTAAATCAGGGGTTGGTGCTCCTTTCTATTGGTGTAGATGAATCAGGGGTTGGTGCTCCTTCTAGTTGGTTCTGGTAAATAAAGGGTTGGTTCTCCTTTCTGTTGGTATAGATAAATCAGGGGTTGGTGCTCCTTCCAATTGGTGCTAGTAAATCAAGGGTTGGTGCTCCTTTCTGTTGGTGTAGATAAATTAGGGGTTGGTGCTCCTTCCAGTTGGTGCTGGTAAATCAGGGGTTGGTGATCCTTTCTATTAGTGTAGATAAATCAAGGGTTGGTGCTCCTTCTAGTGGGTGTTGGTAAATTGATTGTAAATTTGTGGCTTTGCAAAGGCTAGATTTGGATGGGAGTCCAAACAGTAAATTTTTGAGGAGTAGCCAAATCGGTGAACCTCGGTACATCTTGTGTTGTGTGATGCTCTCTTGTTATACTTGCTTTATTTGGTTTTAAGTTTTCATTGTTTTGGCTTTAAGAGTTGAAGTTTTAAGTTTTAAAGAGCCATACTGATTCACCCCCCCTCTCAGTGTCATTATGACACTAACAATATTGAATAAAATGCCTTATTGGCATCATTGAGTATGCAAGTTATGAAGATACATGATGATAAATTCAATGTAGAGGTGAGGTATTGACTATGGAAGCTTTCTCCATGTAATTCCATAATGGAACCAATCAACCTACTAGTATTACTTGTCTTGTGACTATGGTCAAATGAATGAGTGATTGTGATATTAATTATCCATGTTTTCTTGTCCCATGAAAAGGACATCAATGACTACTTTTGTGTAAATTATTCTTGGTAAGGTTTCACTAAAAATGTGAAGTACCAAATGTGATTGTGATCTTGATCAAGGAGATAATTGATGATGATGACCAAGTGTTCTTATGGTAATTTATTCATCTTACCAAATTGCATGGATGCTAATCGCTACAATCACCAAGTATATAGAATAAACCACTATATACGAGATTCACTTGTATATTTGATGCATGTTAGAAGAAATGATAATGGAAGAATGTGATGATGTTGCCAAAGTTGAGGTTGATTTGTAAATGTTATAGCTTTTAGTGCTTTATTTTGCACCTTTTTAGATGGAAATAATCGATTCAATGGTCAAATCAACTCCAATTTTCATGCAAATTTGTGGGATGATGAAGAATATGAAGTGGAGTCAAGTGTTAGTTTTGTGAAAATTTAGATTTATGTGATGCATTTTGTAACTCGATTTGTGCATTTTACAAATTTGTGCTATGCTAAAAAAATATGCATGCAAAACAATTTTTGTTTTCACTAAACCTGATTTTATAATGAGTATGATGTAAGGATGAAATTTGGTGAGATTTTGAGGAGTAAAGCTACTATTTTTATTACTTTTGTCTTCATGTCATTTTGGTGCCAGGCACCCTACTATGTGTGTGGTATCCTTCAGGTACCCAACTACGCCTGGGTGCACCTGTAGGTGCCCATGTAAACCTATGGACCATAGGTGCCACCCTACACCTGAGTGTGCTAGCTGTAGCTATAAATAGCTTATAGGGTATATTTATAATCTCATTCGTGCGTTTGAGAGTTTTTGAATTTGAATCTAAGGAGTGGAGTGAATTGGCAAGGGAAATGAGGCTAGTGGAAATTTTCATGGGAGCTATGGTGGTAGAGGGATCAAATGTTGCTGGTGGAGCTGAGGCACTATTTGCCCTAATAATGTTGAAAAACACTTTCTTATTTTGTGCAAAAAAAATTGAAGTTTTTTTTAATATTAATAATAATGTAAAATTTTTGCTGCTGCAGTTGTGGGAGATAGAGCCTCAAAATCGGTTCTCTCCTCTCATTCCTGGGATGGGTAAGAAGCTTACGGAGGGTTACTGGGAGCTTTTGATGAAGGTGGATTTGGAGGGAGTGGCTCGGTTGGATGTGGTGAGGGAAAATGATGGATATCTCTCATATTTTATAGAGAGATAGGACTTAGATAGGGGTATTTTTTAGCTACCAACTGGGGAGGCTACTATTATGCTTGAGGATGTATACTAAATTCTCAAGATGCCAGTGGAAGGCATGAAGGTGATGGTTGGGCATGATAAGAATGTGGAGATGATGAAGATGTTTAATTATTGATGGCAGGAAGTAAGGATAGGATATGGAGGGATTTGTTATTTTAGCATGTACAAGACTAAGAAGTTGGATGCACTCTCTGCCTTGATCATGTTCATGTTAGCAAACATAGTGCTCCATAATAGCATGGGGTGTAGGTTCCCTTGGAACCTATTGGGATTTGTGTGTGACCTACTCACCAATACAAGGGCGTATGCATGGGCTCATGCTTTATTGGTGTAGTTATACTGAGAGCTATATGATATTACACAAAGAGGGAGGAAGGGGATTAGATGCAGCTTCCTTCTTCAATTTTGGATGTGGGAGCACTTCAATGTAGCTTAGCCAGAGGTGTTACCTTACTAGGCATGGCATATGGGTGAGCCCTATGCTAGGATATGGGTAGTGGATGAGGAGGTGCATCTGATTTGGGAGGAGCATACCAACCAGTGGTATAGGGATATGTGGGCAGGGTTGACTTTGGCTCGGGTGATATGGAGGCCATGGCAAGGAGCCATGTGGGAGGGTGATGAGGAGCAACTTCAATAGGTGAGACAAGCATGATGACTGATTGTGAGGAGGTATGAGGAGGTGGAGTACTTTCAATACTCATGGGTGTTGAGGTAGTTTGGTTTACCTCAAAATGTGTCTAATGAGCCAATGTTGTACTAACATTGGTGTGATAAGGTGGGTCTTCCATGTGTAGAGCCATGGAGAATTTAGATAGAGGATGATGATCAATTGAAGGTACTAGAATTGGATGATGTTGTGGTGACTCTTGAGTATGTAGCATGGTTTGGTAACCAACCAGTATGGGTGCCAAAGGTGGTGATGGGCGGGTATGTGATAGCTGTAAAGTTGAGGATGACTTCAAAGAGGAATAGGTATCAATGATCGATGAGTTATAGGTGATAGAGGCAAGCGGCCCAGCAGACTATTGAGATGGAGGTAGTGGAGGATGAGAGGAAGGATGATGAGGATATGGGAGAGACCTCTAAGGTGGCTAGGCTTTGGGCTAAGGTGGAGCAGCTTTACGAGGATCAAGAGACTATGTTGGAGGCTCATAGGGAGTATTTGGTAGGATAGGATGTGGTCATAGCTAGGTTGCAAGCTACCATAGCCTAAATGGAGGTAGAGTGGCTAGAAAATAGGGTTGATGTAGGTGATTAGGAGATGGTTACGAGGCTCCAAGTAGAGATATTAGTGAGAGAGTGTTGTCATCAAATTGACTTACGATGACTATAGGCTAGTGAGACCTATGCACACTCTTTGGAGGAGTTGTGCATGGCTTATCATATTCCTTTTCCGGATCCTCCATCGTCCTCTAGGATTGATTCATTGAGGCATACAACATCTAGGCTGAGTTTTAGGTCTAGGGATCCTACTAGGTATCAGGGGTCCTCTCATAGACATAAGCTTAGTGCTTAGATGCACTTTTGTATATGAGCCTTGGTGCTCCATTGTAGCCTTTTTGGCACTCATTGTACATGCAATATTATCTATATATATAATGTGGAATGAATTCAATTTGTAAAATTAAGGAATATAGTGGAATGCATGTGGAATGAATTCAAATGGAATATTATGTTGTATGTATGAATGTAATGTGAAAAATACATGTAAATATGCCTATATGTAAATGCAATATGTATGCAATGGGAACATGCCTATGTGAACGATTTATTTAATTTTATAGCCATGTATATATATACATATAAACATCATATTAACAATAAAATACCTTCAAATGGATAACATTAAGTGGTTCGAGTTCCTCAACTCCCTCTAAATCGGCAAGTCTATATTACCATTACCCACTTTTTGGGAAATTATGTATGGACCTAACTAATTAGCCATGAATTTATCATGAAGGTGTGTTAAAGCATTGGTGTTTTGTTGGTTTTATTTAAGTACAAGATCTCCTACTTGAAATTCATGAAGATAAACTTTGGCATTGTAAGTATGCTTGAGGCAGTCTTGATAAACTCGCAAGTCTTCTAGTGCATTGAATCACCTCTCATCAAGAAGAGTAAGTTGGTCAAGATGTGCTTGTCTAGTAGTGTCATCATCTATGAATTCCTACAAATAAATTCATAAGGAGGGAATCTCGAGCTCAAGATGTATGATAGCTTCAACTCCATAGACTAAGGAAAATGGTGTTGCTCCTGATGGTGTTCAGATGCTTTGGCCTGTCCATTTGCTTATGGGTAATAAGGAGTTGAGAAATTGTGTTGAATATTATATTTCTCACAAAGTGTTCGAACATCCTTGTTCTTGAAATACTTGCCATTATCAAAAAATATTTTAGACGGAATACCAAAATGATAAATGATATGGTGGAGTATGAAGTCCATAATTCGAGATCCTATTGTATTGGTTAGATGAATGGCCTCAACCCACTTTGTGAAGTATTTAGTGGCCGTGATGATGAAAGTATGTTATCCAGAGGAAGGAGGTGAAATTTTGCCAATTAGGTCTAGGCCCCATTGTGAAAAGGGCAAAAGGATTTGGATAGGCTGTAAAGCTTGTGATGGTATAGTAACTAAATTGGTGTGTGCTTGACATTGCTTACAAATTTTGACATAATTGCAATAGTCATGTTTCATTGTGGGTAAATAATAACCCATGTGTAAAATACACTTTGCAATGGCCATCCCACTAAAATGACCACCACAAGTACCATCATGGGCTTTAGCTATGGCTCTTTGAGCTTCACTTTTTTTGAGACAATGAAGAAGGATTCCATCATAACCACGTTTATACAACATGTCCCCCAAAATAATAAAATGAGTTGCTTTTTGCTTGAAAGAGTATTTTGTAGACTAATATATATCATATGGGAGTGTTGCAAATTTTAGAAAGGCCACTATTTTTCTTGACCAAGACTCATATGATTTCGAATGGATAAAGAAAATATCTTTTTCATCCTTAGGATTAGTATGAACAATGGCTACTTTAGATATTGTTGATATTATTAGGGGATGTACCTCTCCTAAGTCATGTTTTGAAATCAATGATCCAAGAGAGGCCATCACATCTACAAATCTATTAGTCAAATGAGGCAAGTTGTTGATCTCATACCATTTGAATATTGAAAGCAATTTTATTGCTACTTCATGATAAAGCTTAATGGTAGGTTCTTTGCATTGGTATTCTCTGATTACCTATTTAACAATAAGTTGAGAACCTCAAATTATCCTAATACGCTTGATACCCATAGCTATAGCATATTGAAGACCTAAGATTAAGGCTTTATACTCTATAGTGTTATTTGTGCATGGAAAGTCTAGCTTGAATGATAAAGGGATGGGTATCCCATGAGGTGTATGAAAAACAACTCTAGCACCTTGACCTTTCTCACACTTAGATCATCAAAGAATAATGTGATATCGATGTCTTCCTCAAGAATGACATTTTATTCTAATTCAGTGACAAAAAATATTGAGTCATCTAGGAGCTCTATAATAAAAGGATGATCACTAGGTAGTAGAGCTTCTGCAAGTTGATTGGATATAACATGACCTTTAATAGATTTTTGGATGATAAATTCAAGATCAAATTCTATAAGAAGCATTATCCATTTAGTGATACGAGTGTTATTATAAGTGCGAGACATCATATAACGTAGAGGATTTTCTCTAGCTATGACATAATTTGTATGGTTAAGCATATAATGTTGAAGTTTCTTATTGGTAAAAACCACTGCTAAGCACACCTTATATACATAGGCGTATCAGGTTTCATAACTTACCAATGTTCAACTAATGTAATAAATGACTTGCTCTCGATTTTGTTCATTTTTTTGTGCAAGCATTGTCCCTAAAGCAAAGTCTGATGTTGATACATAAATATAGAAAGGGATCCCCAAATGAGGAGGAGCTAAGATTGGCAAAGAATCTAGGTAATTCTTGATGTCATTGAATGCTTTTTGACATTCATCTGTCCATACAAATGGCACCCCATTTTGTAGAAAGTAATTGAATGATCTGAATTTATCAAAATGTTGCACAATAAAACATCGTATTTATTGAATATTTCCTTGTAAACTACACAATTTATTAATTTTAGTTGGGGGAGGCATTTCCATGATGACCTTGACCTTGTTTGGGTCCACTTTAATGCCTCTTTTGGAGACAATGAATCCTAAAATTTTACCTGAGGTAACACCAAAGACACACTTTTTGGGATTTAACCTCACCTTATGTTCTAGAAGTCAATAAAAAATATTTTCCAATACACTAATGTGCTCTTGTCAAGTTTTAGATTTAGCCAAGAGATCATACACATAGTCTTCAATAATCTTATGCATGTGATCATGAAAGATGTAAGTCATGGCTTGTTGATAGGTAGCTCTTGCATTTTTGATGTCAAAGGGCATATCCTTGTAACAAAATGTCCCCCAAGGTGTTGTGAATGTTTTTTTGTGTTGGTCATCAGGATGTATGCAAATTTAGTTGTATCCTAAAAAATTATCCATGAGGAAAAACATTTCATGGCCAATGTAGGTATCGACAAGAGTATCAATATTTGGAAGAAGAAAATCATCCGTAGTACACACCTTATTAAGATATCAAAAATTAGTGCAAATGTGTATCAAACCATTAGGCTTGTGAATGGGTACCATGTTTGAAAGCCACTCAAGATAGTCAATAGGAATAATGAAATTGATATCTAGAAGTTTTTGAAGCTCTTCCTTGACTAAGAGGGCCATGTTAGGATGCATCCTTCTAAGATTTTGTTTGACCGGTTTGGCATAGGGATGTAAGGTGAGGTTGGGGACCACAAGACTAGGTATATCCTTATAGTACCATGCAAACACAACTTTCTTATTCTTGAGGAGAGTAATGAATTGCTCTTGTTCATCGGATGCTAGGATTTTTCTAAGCTTTACAATTTAGGGATTGTCAAGATCTAAACTAAGGTTCACTTTGATGGTATCTTAAATAGACATATGTGAACCTTCCTCAAGTTGATGTGGTGTTGGAATCAAATGAATATCATCTAAGATGTCATCCAACTCTTCCTACTTATCATCATATAACTCTGTCCGAAAGACCTCAGGATTGTTGGTATAAGGAGGTGAAGGTTGAGGGGAAGGAGGAATGTAGTTGACATAAGCCCTTAACAATCCTAAAAAAGGACAAACTCTAAAAAGGAGGGTCATGAAGAAATTTAGTCCATGTCAACAAGGCTTATGTCAATTGGAATTGGCTTAGCCAGATTGTATGGGCTACGGAGTGGGGTAAATAATTCAATAGGATTCATACTGACTTAGTAGAAAAATAGATGGATTGGAATAATGGATGGGAACTAATATTTAGTCTTGTTAACACTGGATAGTAGCAAAAAAACATGAAATTAAATTCTATGTACATGCAAAGAAAGATGTTTTTTTTTTTGAATTTTTATTTATATACATATGTTACAAATTTTGGCTTGGTTTAATGGCTCAATGGAACTCAACTAGGGGTGGTTCACCAGGTGGGTCAGGTTGTTCTTGCGAAAGAAGCAAGTGAAATATGAGCAAATGGATGGAAAATAGTCTGAGGTAAAACTTATCCTGTTGGGTAAGGGGAACAATGGGCTGAAATTCCTCTTCAAAATCGTCAAAAGTGTTGGACATAAGTTCATACTCTTCATAACTTTCATCATCAGAATATAGAAGTGGGTAGGAATAATTTAGCGGATCTTCTTCTTCATTGAAACTAAGCTCTTGAAGAGCTTGTTCAAGAGAAGTAGTTGAGTACAATGGAAGGGGGGATTTGTATTTTTCATTGAGGCTAAGCCTTTAGAAGGCTTGCTCAAGGGAAGTGGTTGAGGAAAGTGTCATGATCCTCAATCCTAACATTATTAGTTAGTATTAGTTAGTATTATTAATCATTTAATTATTATATTATTAACTTATAAAGTGAACCATCACATCTCTTCATACGTGAACCATCATGTCTCTTCACCAATGTAGCTTTAGGGTAGATATATATATTAGGTTGGCCATCCATATCAAATCATCCAATAAGAATAATAATACACATAGATTCTAAGGAGGGAGCCCCCTATAGTGGCAAAGTGATTACAAGGGAGCCCCCTTTGAGTGGCCTACGATTACATTTACATTAATTTTTTAATAATTTTATAGTAAGACCTTGGGGTCTTACCATTTTGTATCAGAGCCATGTGGGACCCAGTCATGTGGGAATTGCTCAAAGATATTCATCAAATCACTTCTGTGCATGAGGATCAAACTCGGTTTGAGGATATCACAAAATACAACATAATATTGGATGAATCAATTATCATCAATAGCTTCATTAGGGGATTAAAAGAGGAAATTAGAATGGAGGTGACAAGGTTCAATCCCTATACCATGATGCAGACCTATGGATTGGCAAAATTAGCCAAATATAAAATCAATGCACAACAACGATTAAGGAAACCACTTATGGAAAAATCATCGACCACTTACATCACTCCCAAACCTATGCATAATGGAAGGGCACAAAGCACTTACACAACCCCAAAATCTAAGTGAAATTTACAAATTAAACATCTTAGCTTTGAGGAGATCAAGGAATGATGAGCAAAAATACTGTGATAATTGTGATGAACAATTTGGATCCCACCATAAATGTGCTACACTAACATTGTATTTATTGAAGGAAGTTGATCCTTGTATCTCCATAGAGCAAGAAGATGAGGTAGTTGTGTCCAAAGTGACCAGTGCACCTACTCACTACAATGAAGACAATGAGATCGATGTGAAAGAAGTGATTGATATACCAAGAAAGGATGAGGTAGACATACCCAAAGTGATCAATGCTATCCAAACATGCACTCTACAATACCTACACATACCTTCCTCACCAATAGTGAGTTCTTGCCATATGACCAAACCTATTCGAAACCAACGTAGAGTGACTACACACTCCTTCTATGTTGGCTCTACCAAGGAACCAAAAAAGGATATGAAATCATTACCATCACTTTTGATGCATCATTATGAAGTATTTGAGGAACCCCAAGGGTTGCCCTCCCATCGTCATCATGATTTTTCTAAGGAATATTATACTATTGTTCTTGGCAACCCCTCGCTAATGCTTCATCCTTCTCGATATCCCTACCTATGAAAGGATGCCATTAAAAGAGTCCAAGAACTTATACAAATCCTACTTGGAAAACAAAGGACAAAGCTTATCACTTTGAGCTTTGAGGACAAATCTTTTTTTAAGGAGGGTGGCATGTTATGATCCTCAATCCTAACATTATTAGTTAGTATTAGTTAGTATTATTAATCATTTAATTATTATATTATTAACTTATAAAGTGAACCATCACAACCCTTCATAATGTGAACCATCACGTCTCTTCATACATGAACCATTATGTCTCTTCATGATGCAGGAGCATCCAACAAAAGGCAAAATACCACAAAGAAGAAAAAAGTGTTGTGATATCGCGACATGTCGGTAAAGAAGGAAAAGTGTCATGATATCGCGACATGTCGCATTTTTGTGACCAAAGGACAAGAGAATGCGCAAAGGAGAAAAAGTGTCATGATATCGTGACATGTAGCATTTTTGCGACCAAAAGACGAAAGAGGGCACAGGGAGAAAAAGTGTCGTGATATCGCAACATGTCGCATTATCACTACTAAAAGAGAAGAGAAAGAGCAAGAGGGAAAAGGTGTCGCGATATCATGACATGTCACATTATCATGACTACAAGAGAAGAGAAAGAGGAAGAAGGAAAAAGTGTCACGATATCGCGACATGTTGGCAAAGAAGAAAAAGTGTCGCGATATCGCAACATGTTGCATTTTCACGACCAAACAAAGAAAAGGGCAGGCGATTACAGGGGCCATTACAAAGGAAATTATCGAGTTATGGGTATACCAAACTTCATCATTGGTTTATAGGCGTATAGATTCTACAGTGGCTACACTGGACAAGCACATGGCACCAAGGTGCAATGAAAGCAGACGAAGACCAAGAGTCGGAAAGAAAAATGTTTCGAAAGCCGATACAACAAAGAGGCATGGGAAATGAAACAAAGGGGCCAAAAAAGGGAAATGGAGAGTCAGGCTAGAGATTTTAAAAGGGGAAGCAAAGGTATGCACAAGGGGTCGGAAAACTATGGAGACAGAGTTGCAGACGTGAAGGCAAGAGGGCCATTCTGGACCTGTTTGGGCTGTTTTTCTTCTAGAGTTGGAAATGTTGTAAAATAAAAAAAATAAAAAATAAACTATCTTTCGGAATAAAGGAGTTTATTTGGCAGACTACTGCCATTTTTGTAAATTTTTCCAAGTTTAATGAATGAGAATTGAGAATTTGGGCTGAGCAATTTTTTGTCTCCCCATCAAGTGGTATCAAAGCGGGAGTTCCTGAGTGTGTGAGCAGATCGCCGAAAGTGAGGTAGTTTGCACCAGGATTTGTGGAAGAGTGGGAGTTCCTGAGTGTGTGAGCAGATCATCGAAATTGAGGTAGTTTGTACCAAGATCTATGGAAGAGCGTAGGGTTCTTGAGTGTGTAAATAGATCACCGGACATGAGGCAGTTTACACCAGGATCTGTGGTTAAGGTTTGTGAGAAGAGAGTGAGGAAGAATACCTCCATGAAGAAACCATGGTGGTGGGAGAAATGTGGTACCTGAAGAATATTTTAGAGCTTTGCAGAGGCAAGTGCAAGCATTGCAAGAGGAGTTGCGAAGAGGGGTTGAGCCAAGGAGAGAAGATCATAATGAAGATGAAGCTTGGGAGGTGGATGATCCATCGGATGAAGAAGAAGCAATGGATCCTGTAGAAGCTAGATTAGTTAGGGCCATATCTTGAATCGGGAAGAAGCCAAAGTTTGATGTCTCCACGTATTCTAGGAATCTCAATCCAGAGGATTTGATTGATTGGATCAATGATTTGGAGGAATATTTTGAGTATGAGGAGGTTGTAGATATAGATCGGATCAAATTGGCAAAAATGAAGTTGAAAGGCCATGCTAGCATATGGTGGAAATAAGTGCAGCTAGAAAGAAATAGGAGAGGAAAGGAAAAGATAACCATATGGGATTGAATGGTAGAGAAGTTGAAGAGACAATTTTTTCTTGCAAATTATGAATTGAATTTGTTGAGGAAAATGCAGAACCTAAGACAATCAAGCAAATCTGTCCAAGAATATACAGAGGATTTTTACCAGATATCAATTAGAACTGGACATTCAGAGGTTAAGAAGAAGAGGGTAGCCCATTACATCAATGGATTGAGAACTAGTATTCAAGAAGAGTTGAGTCTGGTTAAGATGAGTACCATTGAGGATGCTTACCAGTTTGCTCTAAAAGTTGAAGAGAAGCTGAACAAAAGGTTTGAGGGTAAGCAGAAAGGAAGAGGTCATGGAGAAAGAACTGGTGGCAAAATAGATGGAGGATGAGATGAGAAGAAAAAAGAAGCTAGCAATAGTCATGATCAGAAGGGAGATAATGATTAAAGATCCCATAATCAGAACAATGGTTACCAAAGAGGAAGAGGTAGATATGGAAGAGTAGGATTTCGTGGAACCTATTTCCATTGTGGATAAGAGGGACATTAGGCATATGAGTGTCCCCAACACCAAGAGAGGATGAATAGGAGACCTGAGGGTCATGCCAGAGCTACTGTAGCAGATGAAGGTGCTAAATTAGAACATTCTGAGGAGGCAGAGAGAGGAGAAGTTATGGTCACAAGGAGAACCTTGTTGAATGAGGAGAAAGGACCAGACCAGAGGAGGAGCCTGTTTCACACAAGGTGCAAATGTTCAGGTAAGGTTTGTAATGTTATTATAGATAATGGTAGTACTGATAACTTGGTATCTAAAGAAATGGTTACTAAGTTACAACTAGAGAGGAGGAGACACCCACATCCATATCGGATTACGTGGTTGCAGAAGGACCATAGGGCATTGGTTAGTGAACAGTCCTTAGTCAAGTTCAATATTGGGAGATACCAGGATGAGGTCTTGTGTGATGTTTTGCCTATGGATGCTTGCCATGTGTTTTTGGGGAGGCCATGGCAATTTGACAGACATGCGGTGTATGATGGGCATGCGAATACTTACTCTCTGACGAAAGGTGGAGTGTGCCACAAGTTGAAGCCATTGAAGGAGATGGATGAAAAGAGTTTGCTGACAACAATGAGAGTGGAAGTTGTGGAGTTTGAAGAACTTAAGGGTTTGTATCCTGAAGACCCAGATTTTGTTGAAGCTTGGAGAGCTTGTACAGCCCCAATTAAAAAGAAGGTGACAGAATAGTACAGAAGTGAAGGTCACTTCTCAATCCACCCCGATTGTCTGATGCAGGAGCATCCAATGAAAGGAAAAATACCGCAAAGAAGAAAAAAGTGTCATGATATCGTGACATGTCAAAAAATAAGGAAAAGTGTCGTGATATCATGACATGTCACATTTTTGTGACCAAATGACGAGAGAAGGCGCAAAGGAGAAAAAATGTCGCAATATCGCGACATGTCTTATTTTCATGACCAAAAGACGAGAGAGGACGCAGGGAGAAAAAGTGTCACAATATCGTGACATGTCACATTATCATGACTAAAAGAGAAGAGCAAGAGCAAGAGGGAAAAGGTGTCACGATATTGTGACATGTCGCATTATCCTGAATACAAGAGAAGAGAAAGAGGAAGAAGGAAAAAGTGTCGTGATATCATGACATTTTGGCAAAGAAGAAAAAGTGTCACGATATCATGACATCTCACATTTTCGTGACCAAACAAAGAAAAGGACAGGTGGTTACAGGGGTTGTTATAGAGGAAATTATCGAGCGATGGGTATACCGAATGTCATCATTGGTTGATAGGCGGACAAAGTCTACAGTGGCCACACTGGACAAGCATGTGGCACCAAGGTGCAATGAAAGCAGACGAAGACCAAGAGTCGGAAAGAAAAATGTTTCGAAATCCGATACAACGAAGAGGCATGGGAAATGAAACAAAGGGGCAAAAAAAGGGAAACGAAGAGTCACAAAAAATATTTTAAATGGGGAAGCAAAGGTATGCACAAGGGGTCAGAAAACTACGAAGATAGAGTTGCAGACGTGAAGGCAAGAGGGCCATTCTTGACTTGTTTGGGTTGTTTTTCTTCCAGAGTTGGAAATGCTGTAAAATTAAAAAAATAAAAAATAAACTATATTTTAGAATAAAGGAGTTTATTTGGCAGACTGCTGCCATTTTTGTAAATTTTTCCAAGTTTAAGGAATGAGAATTGATAATTTGGGCTAAGCAATTTTTTGTCTCCCCATCAAGTGGTATCAAAGCGGGAGTTCTTGAGTGTGTGAGCAGATCGCCGAAAGTGAGGCAGTTTGCACTAGGATCTATGGAAGAGCGGGAGTTCCTGAGTGTGTGAGAAGATCACCAAAAGTGAGGTAGTTTGCACTAGGATCTGTGGAAGAGCGTAGGGTTCTTGAGTGTGTAAATAGATCATCAAACATGAGGTAGTTTACACCAAGATCTGTGGTTAAGGTTTGTGAGAAGAGAGTGAGGAAGAATACCTCCATGAAGAAACCATGGTGGTGGGAGAAATGTGGTACCTGAAGAATATTTCAGAGCTTTGTAGAGGAAAGTGCAAGCCTTGCAAGAGGAGTTGCGAAGAGGGGTTGAGCCAAGGAGAGATCATAGTGAAGATGAAGCTTGGGAGATGGATGATCCATCGGATGAAGAAGAAGCAATGGATCCTACAGAAGCTAGATTAGTTAGGGCCATATCTCGGATCGGGAAGAAGCCAAAGTTTGATGTCTCCACATATTCTAGGAATCTCAATCCAGAGGAGTTGATTGATTGGATCAATGATTTGGAGGAATATTTTGAGTATGAGGAGGTCGTAGATCTAGATCGGATCAAATTGGCAAAAATGAAGTTGAAAGGCCATGCTAGCATATGGTGAAAAGAAGTGCAGCTAGAAAGAAATAGGATAGGAAAGGAAAAGATAACCATATGGGATCGAATGGTAGAGAAGTTGAAGAGACAATTTATTCCTGCAAATTATGAACTGAATCTATTGAGGAAAATGCAGAGCCTAAGACAATCAAGCAAATCTATCCAAGAATATACAGAGGAGTTTTACCAGATATCAATTAGAACTGGCCATTCAGAGGTTAAGAAGGAGAGGGTAGCCCATTACATCAATGGATTGAGAACCAGTATTCAAGAAGAGTTGAGTCTAGTTAATATGAGTGCCATTGAGGATGCTTACCAGTTTGATCTAAAAGATGAATAGAATCTAAACAGAAGGTTTGAGGGTAAGCAGAAAGGAAGAGGTCATGGAGAAAGAACTGGTGGCAGAATAAATGGAGGATGAGATGAGAAGAAAGAAGAAGCTAGCAACAATCATGATTAGAAGGGAGATAATGATTACAGATCCCATAATCAGAACAATGGTTACCAAAGAGGAAGAGGTAAATATGGAAGAGTAGGATTTCATGGAACCTATTTCCATTGTGGAGAAGAGGGACATCAGGCATATGAGTGTCCCCAACACCAAGAGAGGATGAATAGGAGACCTGAGGGTCATGCAAGAGCTACTGCAGCATATGAAGGTGCTAAATTAGAACATTCTGAGGAGGCAGAGAGAGGATAAGTTATGGTCACAAGGAGAACCTTGTTGAATGAGGAGAAAGGACTAGACAAAAGGAGGAGCCTATTCCGCACAAGGTGCAAATGTTTAGGTAAGGTCTGTAATGTTATTATAGATAATGGTAGTACTGATAACTTGGTATCTAAAGAAATGGTTACTAAGTTACAACTAGAGAGGAGGAGACACCCGCATCCATACCGGATTGCGTGGTTATAGAAGGACCATAGGGCATTGGTCAGTGAACAGTCCTTAGTCAAGTTCAATATTGGGAGATACCAGGATGAGGTCCTGTGTGATGTTTTTCCTATGGATGCTTGCCATGTGTTGTTGGGGAGGCCATGGCAATTTGATAGACGTGCGGTGTATGATGGGCATGCGAATACTTACTCTCTGATGAAAGGTGGAGTGCGCCACAAGTTGAAGCCATTGAAGGAGATGGATGAAAAGAGTTTGCTGACAACAATGAGAGTGGAAGTTGTGGAGTTTGAAGAACTTAAGGGTTTGTACCCTGAAGACCTAGATTTTTCTGAATCTTGGAGAGCTTGTATAGCCCCAGTTAAAAATAAGGTGACAAAATAGTATAGAAGTGAAGGTCACTTCTCAATCCACCTCGGTTGTCTGATGCAGGAGCATCCAACGAAAGGCAAAATACCGCAAAGAAGAAAAAAGTGTCACGATATCACGACATGTCGTAAAAGAAGGAAAAGTGTCATGATATCATGACATGTCGCATTTTTGTGACCAAAGGACGATAGAAGGTGCAAAGGAGAAAAAGTGTCGCAATATCGCGACATGTCTTATTTTCACGACCAAAATATGAGAGAGGATGCAGGGAGAAAAAGTGTCGTAATATCACGACATGTCACATTATCGCGACTAAAAGAGAAGACAAAAAGCAAGAGGGAAAAGGTGTCACGATATCACGACATGTCGCATTATCGCGACTACAAGAGAAGAGAAATAGGAAGAAGGAAAAAGTGTCACGATATCGTGACATTTTGGCAAAGAAGAAAAAGTGTCGCGATATCGCGACATCTCGCATTTTCGCGACCAAACAAAGAAAAGGGCAGGCAGTTACAGGGGCCGTTATAGAGGAAATTATCAAGCTATGGGTATACCGAATGTCATCATTGTTTGATAGGTGAACAAAGTCTACAGTGGCCGCACTAGACAAGCACGTGGCACCAAGGTGCAATGAAAGCAGATGAAGACCAAGAGTCGGAAAGAAAAATGTTTCGAAAGCTGAGACAACGAAGAGGCACGAGAAATGAAATGAAGGGGCCAAAAAAGGGAAACGAAGAGTCACTCCAAATATTTTAAAAGGGGAAGCAAATATATGCATAAGGGGTCAAAAAACTATGGAGACAGAGTTGCAGATGTGAAGGCAAGAGGGCCATTCTGGACCTGTTTGGGCTAATTTTCTTCCAGAGTTGGAAATGTTGTAAAATAAAAAAATAAAAATAAATAAACTATATTTCGAAATAAAGGAGTTTATTTGGCAGACTGCTACCATTTTTGTAAATTTTTCCAAGTTTAAGGAATGAGAATTGAGAATTTGGGCTGAGCGATTTTTTTTCTCCCCATCACTTCACCAACGTAGCTTTAGGGTATATATATATTAGGTTGGCCATCCATATCAAATCATCAAAGAAGAAGAATAATAAGCATAGATTCTAAGGAGGGAGCCCCATATAGTGGCAAAGCGATTACAAGGGAGCCCCCTTTGAGTGGCCTGTGATTACATTTACATTAATTTGTTAATAATTTTATAGTAAGACCTTGGGGTCTTACCAGAAAGCAATGTATATCCCAAGACTAATAGATCATGTGCTCCTCGATATGAGAAATCAATTATGTTATGTATCCCTTGTTCATGGGAACCTAGACCTTGACCTTGCCAATTGACTATGTGGAAGTAACAAGATGCAAATCTCATCATATTTTGTATGTTGGCATGTCTTGGCTCTTTTGGTTATTCTGGTGTATTTGCCTCAATTGAGGAATCAATCCCTCCATAGATAAATTTAATACTATTAGGAGTGGAGCTCATATCGTAGACACTACCAATGGTTAAAGGAGGGTCACGTGGGTGACCAAAATCCTTGTTTGTGGGTATGGCAAGAGGGGTAATGGTAACATATTGGACCATGTATTCACCAATACCAAGACTAGTGATGTGGACCTTGACTTAGGATGAGGTGGTGGATTATGTGGAAATGGATGGTTTAGGGTTGGAGGGGTTTGTGGAAGGTGGCAAGGAGTTGAATATGTCATAGTTTAAAATTTTGACTTGTGACACATCAGCTAATGGAGAAATATTGGGTGATGGCTTGGAATTAGAATAAGGTGGATGAGGCAATGATGATGAAGAATAAATAGTTGTAGAAGTAGTGGTTGAGGTAGATGATATGGTGAAAGTGGGTTGACCTTGACCACATGTACAAGAATAAATGGATTATTGAGGGGGTTTGGTTATAGGTAACTCCTCAAAAATAGGAGCTTTGGAAGAATATGTGGATGGATTAGAAGATGAAGCTGATGGATTTGAATATTATGGGGATAAGAATAGGTGGGTGGGAGGCAACATTGATTTATAGGGGTTTGAAATGAAATTACAATACTTGAAAGGTTCTACATATGCAGGGATGCAATGGACTTGACCGTCATGAATGTATTTCGAGCACTGGTTGAGAATTGATGGAACACATTTCATCTCCCTCATCCAAGGTCTACCAAGGAGTACATTGTATGCCATGGCCCCTTCCAATATGTGGAACATAGTATGTAACATTTTAACCCCTACTTAAATGGGTAAAACAACAATAACAATTATGGTACACAAAGCATCGCTAAATTTTTTGAGGGTGAATGATGACTTGGAAATATGAGAAGGTGGAAGATTGAGGTTGCTAAGGGTAGTGGTAATGATAATGTTGATGGATGAGCCAGTATCAATTAAGACTCTCTTAAATGGATTTTTGTCTATCAAGGCCATGATATGTAATGGAGTATCTAGGGATTTTGAGGTCATTAACTTTATTTCAAATTCATAGAAGGTGATGGATGGCTCCATGCATGTTCTAATGCTCCCTACAAAGTTGTTGAAATCATTAGAGTCTTGAGCTTAAAATTCAATGGATTTAAGAATTTCCATTAAGGTTTCTCTATGCCTAGGGGATTTTTGGATGAGATCATATATGGATAATTTGGTTGAAGCTATTTTTAAACTTGTAGTTAATCATTTGCTTAGAGATATCGCTAGCCTTATAGGATGATGTATGAGCTGATTTAGTAGACTAGAAATATGGATTGGTGGGGATGGATTTGGAGAGGTTTGAATGGGTGGTGGATTTGAAGGCTATGTGTTTGGTTTTTGGACATTTTGTTGATTTTTCATTTGACCTCTTGTGACCACATGGATTGCTCCCAAAAAAAATTGGCAATATTAAACATGATTAACTTGGTTAGGAGGTGTGTGATGATTATTACCTCCTACATTAGTTTGGGCCTCTTCATGGTTGGGAAGAGGTGTCTGAAAAATTTTCAAATTCTGATTTTGTGGAGCTAGGGGATTTTTTGCCTTAATGGCCCCCAAGTTTATGAGTCTAGAATAATATTCTTAAAAATGTTGCGACTGTTGACATCATGACCATTGTGCCTATGGTATGGGTAAAATAGATGTTCCTTATAACTTATGCTACATTTGGTAGGGTCATCGGGCTTGATTTTTGGCAAATCCAACTTGTTTGTTTCATACAACCTTTGAAAGATGGAAGAATACGACTATATTAAAGGAGTGTATTGGCATTGGGGTTGACCGTATTGTCGATGGGAAGGGTTTTCGACAATTGGTGCTATGTTTTGTATTGTTAGTGCTTGATTTATCAAGAGGATCACATAATAAGCAATTTGTTGTAGTTGTTGCATGGCTTGTTGAGCCATTATGGGCTGGCTCATCACCACTTGATTTACTTGATTAGATGGACTAGATGAAGATTCTTGTGATGACTTATTTTGACCTGATTGATTACTTTTAAATTGGTCCTTGTTATGCCATTCTTTATTTTTAGGTTTAATTACACCCTCTTGGATTTTTATTTCCTCAATGACGCTAGCCTGTACTAAGGCTTATTCAAATGAATGATAGGTTTGAAGCTGAAGCATCCAAGATATGGGTTTTAAGCAACTCTTGGTAAATAATCTGATGATTTTATCCATTGGGAGGAAGAATGGTAATTTTGTAATGATTGCCCTCCAATGGTTTTCAAATTCATAGATAGGTTCATCATCCCATTTTCTTAATGCATATACATCTAATAATGAAACATTATTTTTGATGTTTAGGAAAAAACACTCAAGGAATAAGTCAATAAGTTGGGCAAAAGTATAAATACTATGAGTTGGCAACTGATTAAACCACTCTATGGCATATCCTCCTAATTTTTGAGGAAATATTCAGAGCATGAGAGCATTGTTGGTTTAAATCCAAAAGTATGTGTGAACAAATGAGCTAACATACTCCTTAGGGTCCTCAGTTCACCTAAACTTGTCAAAATCCGATAATGTAAAGTCTGCTATATATGGTGGTGATGGTACTAAAGGATGAATTGGTTGATGAATTAGTTGGCTTAGAGTTCGTTTTTGTCTTAACATACTAAGAGCTTTTTGCATCAACTGATCTATTTGTTTTTGCATGGCCTAAATTCTAAGATCTTCCCCAAGAATGTGGAAGCCTTGGATAACCTAATGATTTGGAGATGGACTAGAATAAAAATGTTGGGGAGTGATTAGATGGTTTTGATGGAATTGATTGGTTTGAAATTTATGGTGGGAATATTGATGGTTGAAAGAAGGAGAAGATTGATGAAGAGGAAGATTTTGGAAGAATTGATTGGTTTTGCCAAAAGAAATTATGATTGGAGGGGTTGGATTTTGAATTAGAGGTGGATTTGGGATGGATACTACCAAATATTGGGATACCTAAGTGGAATTTTGATATGCCATGGTTGATTGGGTTGAAACTATAGGAATCATAGGATTTACATGAACTTTATGTCTAGAATTTTGATGTTGTAGAAGCAATTTGTTCGTGAGACCCAATATATCTTGAAGTTCTTGTTCGAACATGGAAGAAATTGAAAAGGTTGTAGATAGATTAGAAGATGAAGGTATGTATGTGGATGGATTTGAGGAAATGGGCATGGGGCAAGTTGCACTTGATGTGGCAACTTGGGAGGTCGATACCTATGAGGCAACATTGACATACTCCTCATACAAAGGATTGGAATGGGTTTGGGTATAGCCATATGGAGGATGAGTGTTAAAAACACTTGGATTTTGTTGGGATGGACTAGGAGAAGAGGGTATACCATATTTATAAGCATAATTAAGATATCCTCGAGTGGGGTTGAACAGGAAGGATGTAGCCAATTTTGGTTGTTCAACATAGTCTTGGCTAATGAGCTCTAGGACATAGTTAGAAGACTTGTATATGGCTTCTACCCTATCCGTGTCAATTTGGATGGATGGTTGCTCAATATTTTGGGGAATGGATCCATATTATAGGAGAGATGAGTGAATGGTCCTAGATAGGTTGTATAGAATTGGAAGGGTTGGCTACTGAAGTAGTGGGTGTGTTTGTTATATTTTCCATTAAATTATTTTGATTTAATATCTTTGTTTGATTTTGAGTTAGAACCATAAAATAATTAAATCAAAATACAATTTTAGGATTGTCAACTTAAATCTCCAAAACTAAAAATAAAGCTAAAGAATTTAGAAACAAAGAAAATAATCAATCCTAAGTTTCACCTTGTGTGGCTTACCTTATTCATTGATTATCTCTTTTTAGTGTAAATTATTTTTAGAAATGATAGTTTTGTGTGTTTTATGTATCCTAATCTTGATTAATAAAAAATAAATATGAAAAACTATGGCTGGATGGGGCAACGAGATTATTTTTGGTGATGAAATCCAACAAGTTTTCTCAGGGGTAGTCCAAAGGTGTCTAAGGGCAAATATTGGTGGATGGAATGACTACCACCATCACAAAATCTCAAGCAATGACTGGTGATGAAATACAACCACTACTATTTAAAGTGCAACATGTTGTGTGTGATTAATTTTAAAATTTTCTATTTTCTATTGTGGTCAAACAATGTTAAAGGTAATAGATTTCACAAATCTAAATTAGAATCCAACACATAAATGCAAATTTCTTCTAAAGAGTGTGAAGTACACCACTTAAAACCCCCTATCTAGATAGCAACTAGAGGGTTCGTCCACCTCTCTACCAAAGGAGTCACCCAAGGGCAGGAATACTTTTTTGCACTTAAGTATTGTTCCTACTTAAATAAATAAAATAAGCAACCCGTAACTCCTAAGATGAAAATTCTAATTGATGTTTTTTACTTTCAAATGCAAATAGAAATATGCAAGAATTATTTGAATTTGAATTTCTTTTTGAAGTAGAAAACTCAAAATATGTGATGAATGAATGCACAGATGCCTTAGATGCAATATAAAATGAATTTATTTCTAGATTAATTAATGTGTATTTGTTTTAAGCTTAAAATCTAAAAACATTTAGTAAAATAATAAAATACGTAAAAACAAAATTTAAAATAGAATGTGTAGCACCCTAAAATTGGCACGGTTAAAACCTTAGTAAAAGATAAAAGATAAAAATTTAAATTTTAACCCCAAAACCATTTGTTACCCGCTTTCCCCATTTTTCGCACCATTTTTAGGATTTGTTTTGACCGTTGGATGATATCGTCACAGATCAGACGAAATCGTCCCCGATCTGACGAATTCGTCTGGAACAGAACGTCCAAACGATTTCGTCCCAAAACCAAATTTTCATAATTAGCTTCTGTTTCAACAACCTCTCCAACTTGGGTAGAAGCACGTCTGCATAGTTGGAGATTTCCCCGTTGGAGATCTCCCAGATTGGGATGATCCCCAACCTCCTAGCCTCCCCCTAATCCTATATAAACTAGGATTTTTCTAGTTTATCCCCCCTAACTCCCCTGAACCCCTTAGCTGATGGATTTCCCTATAGATTTAGTTCCTTATTCACTAGAGCATCCTCGCACTACTGTCTGCATTCTGTATTTTGCATTTTCTTGCAGGAACTCTACTATTTTTCAGTCGAAGCTAGCTCGGATCGTCGCAAGCGATCCCGGATGATTTTGGACGATCTTGTCGAGGAGCGTAGATGATCTCATATGATTGGAGGCGATCCCGACTGTAGTCCATATTGGGGGCAATCAGAGTCTAGAGTTTGCATTTCCTTAGCTTTTTTGCATTTTCCTATTGTATTTCTGCACTCGTCTTAAATTATTATGTTTATGCATCTTGGAGTTCACCTCATCTAATATAAATGCATGATAAAATCAAAATAAATTGTGAAGTTGATGCTTTTCCTCTTTAATTACTATTTGGATCTGTCATTTAGACAAATTTATAGTTATTTCTGTCATTTCCCTTCGCTTCTGTAGTTGCATCTTGGGTATTTTGTATCTATTTGTGTGATTGCAGGTTTCTAATGAATTCGTCTAACAAATTCATCAAATTTTAGATGATTTTGTTTGATATCAGATGATCGACTATGATTTGAGATGATTCGATGTAATTTTAGACGATTACGTATGAGTCGAGACGATCTGAACTGCTACAAGACTCAGAATCTTCATCAAACATCCAGAATCAGGTATGTTATGATCTAACTAGCATATTTTCTATGTTTAGCATTCATTCTTGTTCTCTGTATTCATTTAAATCAGCATTGGCATATAGAATAGTTTAGATTCATCTTGGCCAAACCTAGGAGTTGAATGATCGAGTATAAAAATGAACACATCAAACCCACTATCAACCTAGGCATGGAAACTGCCACTCAAAAGTTTCCTGGTGAACCCACCATCCGTCGAAAATTCACCCTTATACCCCTCCCCCGAGAGGCGGGACCTTCAAAGGGCCTCTCAGTCCGAGGTATTGTCCCATCCTTCTCGCATCCTCCTTCTGGGCATGGATCCTATAGCCTGAGGGTAAGGATGCAAAAAATTTGGAGCGATACATTTTGGTGAACCCGACGTGAAAACTAAAAACCTTTTGAAAACAATCCAAAAAAAAAAACAAAACAATAAATGCATTTAGAACTAAAGATTGCATATTGTATTTAGATGGTAGATTATAACAAAAGACGAGCTATTACCATTAATGTTGAAAATCAATTAGCAGCTATAGAGATTAATTCTTTACTTAGAGTAGCTCCAACATATAGAGTCCCACCTTTATGGGACGAGCTTAATAGGAGATTGAATCTCATTTCATCTAGAGCAACCGAACTTAGGCAAATCAAGAGGTTTGTCCTAGATAGAATCCTGGATCCCGATCAAGTGACTTTGTATCATGAGCTTCAGAGAGCTTGCCATAGGTGGTTAGTAGATAAAAGAGCCCTTGTGTCTTCTGAGTTGTATACCTTTGAGGAATACCTCGATAATGCAGCTTGTAGTACATAAATTTTTGTCTCGTATAGAGGACCAAGAGGTCGTTCTTACGGATAGACAAAGATGGAATAGAGTTCCCAATGCTGTGTTATATCGAGAGTATTGCCATGAGATTTATTTTTACAAGACATAATCTAAAACAGATAATATTACTATAGCACACTTTATCAAGTTCCTAAAAAACCATTTCCAATTTGAAGAGGAGCATTTTATGACTCCTGATGAACTTGATCCTATCAATGACATTCATAAACTATTTATAGAAAACTAAGCTATTCTTTTATTATTATTTAGTGTGTTGTTTGTTGTCTTTATAAGCATAAAATAAAAATAAACAAAAACAAAAAAACAAAATCATAACAAAAAATCAAAACATTTTATTTTTAAGCATTATAGTAGGTATATAATTAAAATATATACCTCCCAAATCTATTGCAAATATATTAATATATATTTTCTAAAATCTAAGATTTAGACATAATGACTAGACTCGGGAATGGAAAACAAATTGAAGTAGAAGAAGATTGGTTAAGGAAAACAGAGAATAACCCAGATGTCCTTCCTGAAGACCCAATTCAAGAAGAAGGAACCTTCGACCAACAAGAAGAAGAATTTGTTGTAGGAAATGAACAAAAAGAAAATGATAGAGAGGAAGGATCCTCATCTCCTAAAATATCTCCGTAAGGAGCTGTTACTTTTGAGAACATGGAACATTTCTGGAAGTTCCTCCATAATAATATGGGCACCCTTAATAGAGCAATCCATATGGACAAAGATCAAATTAGTGACACTCAAGCAACCCTAGAAGAAATATACCACACATGCACTAATCCTTTATCCTTTGTTGATCAAGAAAGTGATCAAGCTGGACCATCCAATTTGGACATGGCTACTATAATTCAAAACACGCAACAACAACAAGTTACCCAACCACCTAGAGTGCCTGTTACTAAGCCTAGGGTTATTCCCACACAAAAGAAACCTTCATTCACTGCTCTATTTCGCCAAGCTATTGATCAATATACCTCAAATCAACAAAAGCCTAAAACAAAACCAAATACCAATTTCCAACAATCTGGGATACAACATAATGCTACAACAAATCTTCTTCATAATACTCTTCCTACCAACCATTTGCATAACAACAATATAGCATCTAATCCTTATGTCCCGCCTTCCTACGCTCACAAATCCCATGCTCATGTACCACCAAACCAATATGGTGGACAAACTGGTAATCTGGAAGCCATGGTGAAATAGTTAGTCTCCCGTATGGACCAAATAGATCCCTACCGTCCCTCGTATAATTATCGAGAGATGTGTAGTCAACCTCTAGATCCTATAGTTGTAGCACAACCATATCCCAAACACTTTCCCATGCCTGTCCTACCTATATACAAAGGAACCGAAGATCCCATAGAGCATCTTCGTATGTTTAGGATAGCATGTCATGATATATCACATGATGACTTGTTATTACTAAAAATGTTCCCAAAAAGTTTAGGAGGGATGGCATTGGAGTGGTATTATCAATTGCCCACTCATTCTTTGAGAAATTTCGAAGAGACCGCTGAGTCTTTTGTGCATCAATTTAGTGCCTATATCGAAAGGCATGTAACCATTAAAGATTTGTACAACCTAAAACAAGACAAAGATGAGTGTTTTGCTGACTTCTTAGCTCGATGGAGGCAGTTGATAGGAAAATTACACTTTGTGTTACCTTATCGAGAAATGTTGGATATTTTTATCAATAATTTACAAGAACAACTATCCTATGAATTATCAACCGCTACCTTGACCACCTTCGATCAAGCTATAGACTTAGCCCGAAGAGTGGAAGATGCTCTCATTAGAAGAGGTCAGCTCAAAAAGAAAGATGATGAGAAAACATCCAGAAATCAATATAAAAATAAACAAGTTGTGGGTGATGGAGTCACTGATAGCAAAAACATTGCCAATGTTAATACTGCAAAAACAATAGAGAAGTTCATATTAAAACCTCCTGATAAACCACCCCAAGAATTTACTAGGTTAAATCAACCTTTATCAACCATTCTCCCGCAATTACTAGCACGAGGATTGATCCAATTACCAACTATCCGGGAACCTGATCCAACTATACCCGGATACAGAGCTGATTTACATTGTGATTTCCATAGAGGACCTGGACATGCTACCAACTCTTGTAAATGATTAAAACATAAAATACAAGATTTAATTGATAACAATGAGATGGAGGTGCAAGCCTTTCAACCTAAACAAAATCCTCCTAATAATGCTCAAAAGAACATCCCTCAAAGTCAGAATCAGAATGCCAATCAATCATTGGACATATTTCAACATCCTTTACCAAAGCATGGTAAAGAGGTGGCTAATCAAATTGAACATCATAATGTTCCCCCTCCTACCCGATATGTAGGAGCCATTAGTGGGCATTTACCTATTCATGACTTAGAAATATTTGATACAACTTTATCCATGGTTACGTCCAGACCTCTATATAATATTCGAACACCTGACCTTAGTGATGTAGAATATGATACCGAAAGTGACATGGAAATCACCTCAAATCAATCGAATAGTTCTGAAGATGAATCAGATCCTATTCAACCCATCACAAATTCTATGGTTCCGAAAGAACCATTCCCTAGAAGAGTTACTACTCGACCATCTTCTCATCAGTTACTTTCTAATGAACAAGCCATAAACGCTAGACCAAGACCTATTCATCACCCACAAAATAATATTGTAGGAACCATCGGAGCCGTTACCAGACAACAGGCTCAAAACTCTCAACAGAATCAAACTCAGAATGATGGATCAGCTCCATTTGTTTTGAAAATTCCTAATAAAGGGAATTATGCGCCTAATGTTCAACCTAAGCCTCCTTATAATATTAATGAACAATTATCCAATACTACAACTAGAATTTCCCTTTTGGACCTTTTAAGATCTTCTCCTACCCATAGGGATGAATTAATGCTCACATTAAGCCAAATGATGGTACCACAAAATATTCAGCTTGAAGCCATGACCAATACTATCATAACTCGAGAAGTCGATTGTATTGACTTTCGGGATAGAGATATACCACAACATAGTTTACATAAGGATAACCCCTTATATATTACTGCCCTAATTGGGGATGTAGTAGTTAAACGGGTCTTGATTGACAATGGTTCATCTTTAAACATATGCACTTTTGACTTCTACCAAATATTTGGGTTTAGAAGTGACGAAATGAAAAGAACGGATATGATTATAAAAGCCTTCAATGACGAAACACAAGAAACATGTGGAGTCATTACTATACCCTTGCAAGTTGGTCCTAGAACCTTAGATATGACCGTGTTTATTGTACATTGCCCTGCATCGTACAATATACTTTTGGGTCGCCCTTGGATCAATGCAATGCGAGCGGTTCCATCCACTTTACATCAATGTGTTAAATTTGAATTTAAAAATCAGTTGGTTACCATTCATGGTGATCCTAGACCCTTTGATATGTGTGCTTTGGTAGAACCTGTTGGAGTTCAATTTTGCCCTGCCCTGTCATCCACACATCCTAATTCTCATCATCCACCTAAACGTGTGAAACACACACCCATAACATCATCTACTCTTTCAACTACACCTATACATATAGCTCAACCATCTTCTGAACAAACCACAGTAGGACCTCGAAAAGATCCCAAAACTACAACCAATGCTTCTTGTTTTACCCCTATAACTTCCATACCTATAGACTCATCCATCGATATCCCTATAACATCCACATCCACTACAGGCATCCTTTCCACATCTGATGATGTAGGAAATGTTCCTTCTACCTCTTATGCTCTTACTGATGAACTCTTACCCGATTTATCTAAAATTCTTATATCGAAGAAACCAACATTGCCATGCAAGCTTCCCTTATTTTAAATAAACTCCCACCCTCTCCTCGTACCTTGGGCCTCCCACAGACCTATGGGAAGTATTTACCAAGTCGGGAGTTGTGCTTTTATTTATAAGGGATATGATTGGGGAAGAATACCCAGAAACATCAAGACACATTGTGATGGATATGCTAGATGCTATTTTGCTAATGAGTATATTAAAGCTAAACCCATAATGCTTAAATTGGGATATAAAGGGAAAGGTTTGGGACCTTCCCAAAATGGTATGAAAGAACCTATTGAGGTAGAACCATGGCCTCGCCCGATGTGGTGTGGGCCTATTTCCTAGTAAAGGTCAACCCTTCCCATTTGAGGAGGATGACCATCTTACATGTTACCAAGATTATCTGGATAAACAAGATTCTTTGCGTTCAAAGAATAATCCCTTTACCTATAATATGCTATCTCTCGCCTACCCTGAGATGATTTCTAAATCCGATGATGAGTTGGAAGGGGATATCTTCCATGATGTCTCCGTTGATGACTTGTTACATAACGAATTTTATTTTGATGGCTCTATACCTAGTATAGCCCAGCTTGAGGCCTCGACTCCTCAAGACGAATTATCCAAGCTAACCTTGGAAGAATTACAAGAATTGGGTGTTTCACCCACCCCACCTAATTTTGAGAGAGATTTACATATGGAAGTGGAAAACGTTATAAAAATTAACATTGGAACCGAAAATAACCCTCACATAATCAATATTGGATCAGAATTAAGTCAAGAAAAACAAGATAAATACATTTCATTTCTTAAAAACTATGAAGATGTCTTTGCTTGGACATATGAAGACATGCCAGGTTTGGACCCTTTTGTAGTTATGCATCATCTAGTAGTCCATCCAGATGCTAAACCTGTTAAATAGAAACTTAGAAAAATGCATCCTAAAGTGGCCTTACTAGTTAAAGGAGAACTAGAAAAATTGTTGAAGGTCATTTTTATACAAGCCATTGATTATAATTAATGGATCTCAAATGTAGTTCCAGTAACTAAGAAAGAAGCCACTAAAGTTAGGGTTTGTACAGACTTTAGAGATATTAATGTTGCATGCCCTAAAGATGATTTTCCTCTTCCTAACATGGATCAAATCATTGATTTTATTGCTGGAAGTGAAATGATATCCCTAATGGATGGATTTTTTGGTTATAATCAGATCAGGATAGCTTTTGAAGATCAGGCTAATATAGCCTTTATTACCCCTTGGGGAACCTGTTGATAAGCAACACACCCCCACTGAAAAATGAGATTCCATCCTTAGAAAATTCTGAACTTTCATTTTTTGCAGCAGGGACCCTCTTGATCTTTTCAGGTTTTAAATCCAAATTTTGCTTGCCTCCTTTTTAAAGTTGTGCTTTTTCTTGCATTCTAGCCGTGTTATCCAAGAATTCACTTTTTACATGCTAGAATCATTCATGCACAAGCAAAATCTTGCACCATTACCGAGAAAAATCCATAAAACAGTTGCATAAATTCACTGAAAAATCAAACTTTCCATTTTTGGTAGTGTCGCGATATCGCGACACTTCCATTTTCGGAAATGTCGCGATATCGCGACAGGTAAGTCAAAATGCGGCTAAGTGGCAGAAAGGTCGCGATTTCGCGACATGTCGCGAAATCGCGACAGTTTTTGGGAGAGAGAAGCAAGCTGTACGGAGGGCGCGATTTTGCGACATGTCGCGAAATCGCGACATGTCGCATTTTCGCGGAAGGAGAGAGAAAATGGGCTGCAGGATGAAAAATCGGCTAAGTCGCAAACATGTTCCAAAATCGCGGTCAACGCGGTCAACGCATGCAGGTAAGGGAACTGTCGCGATATCGCGACGTGTTCTAAAATCGCGGCTGAAAATCAAGAAGCGTACGGAGGCCGTGAAGGGTCGCGATTTCGCGACATGTCGCGAAATCGCGACATGTCGCGCTTTCGCGGCCGACGAGGGAGGAAGTTGCCGATGCTCTGGCAGGGTCGCGATTTCGCGACATGTCGCGAAATCGCGACATGTCGCAGAATCGCGGCAGGAGAGAGAAAGTCATAGTTGACCTGAAAGTGCATTCCGGCGGGAAACAGAAGGCTTCCTGGGGTAGCGACACGTGTCAAAGCGTGAATGGGACAAACAGAAGCCGACATGCAAGCTTATTTTGCGGATTTAATCTGTTTTTAATGTTTTAAGCTTCTGATTTAATTAAAATGCTAATCTAATGCATCTTTTTGTCTTTCATGCAGGATTCCACCCGGCACTTACGGACAACCGGGAAAGACCATAAAGGCAAAGATAAAGTGCGGATTTAGTCAAGGACCGCCATGCTAGGAGAGAAGACGCCGGTGAGAGCATTCAACAACAAATTTATAGCAGACTTGATAGCATGAAGACCATTTCAACTTCGGGATGGATTTACGGAGATCGAATTGATGGAGAAGTGGTGACTCATCCGGCTCACCAACAGAATTAATGGAAGCATTTATTTGCAACTGCGAATGAATGCAAGTTGCATTTTATTTTATCTTCTCCATTTATGGCAGCTCGATCGCACGCATTTGCCGAAGGGTTAAGTTCTATCCGGACTTTGATTTTTAAATGGATTTTTATTGTAAATCCCCGGTCCTAGGGTTTAAGTGCGATAAGATTTAGGGTTTGAGCAAGATATTTTGGAAAAGATCAGGGTCTGTCCTGAGTCTATAAATACAAATTCTAAATGTAATCGCAGGAGGCAGAGACTTAGAAATAAAGGCTTATAAGCAATTTCTTGCAAATTTTGTGAAATCCTTTGTTTCTGGACTTGGAGTTGATGTGCTTTAGCTTTTCTGTGATAGCATGGCCAGGAGCCTAATCTTTTGCAGAGTGTGATAAGTGTATTTTCTTTTGTTATCCGTTCCATTTAAAGTTTGTTAGATATATGTCAGTAAATCGCCATTGTCAAGATTAAATATGTCGTTAGGCTTCAGCTTGTTCTATTGTCTCGCTAGGGGAAATTACGGATTTCATGTGTAAGTTTGTTCTAATTGCTCTGTCTTCACCGTGCGAGCTAGGCTCGCCGGTGAAAGATACCAGCTTTAACCACCGCCCCTTGGATTTATAATTTTCCGCTAGATCCGTTTCACTCTGCCTTGTGCTCTTAGTTGAAAGTGATCTTAGACTGACTGGACACTTTCTTCTGGGATTTGTTCTGTTGTGAAGCTGATAGCATAGATAAGATTGATAGTTTAGAGTTTTACAGTTTAAAGTCTGATAAACTTCTCTTTTCTGCCTTACCCTACCCTCTCTTTGCTTACCGTGAATGATCCATTTTTATTTTCTTTATTTGCCTTTTATTTAAATCTGCTGACCAATGAGAGCTAGATCTAGAATTCAAGTTAAATCTGATTGTCAACAACTTTTGCAACTACCGAACAAGTTCAGAACCCCCGTAAGGTAACGAGAGCACCCATATTGAAATCTATTCCGTAAGTGGAAAAGAGTGAATTGCCATTCGACCCAACTCGTAACTCGCACCTTGGATAACCAGACTAGATCCTAAAGATGAGTGGGATCAGTCCCGTGGGTGTCTCCTGAGCTTTCCTTGCCTTCATCCTTTTTTCCCGGGGTGTGCATGAAAGCTGGACCAACACCTAATTGGCGATAGAAGGAGGGCCGAGAACATTTGTTCTTAGTGCACTTGAGTTGAGAACGATCAGTATGTGGAACGTAGAAAACGTATTTTATCCAAAGTTGTAGTTAATTTTCCCTCCTCCTCACCCAACATCTAATTGGCGCTAGAAGGAGGGCTTGAACTCGGCTCAAGTATTGTAAGGGCATAACAAAGAACATTTGAAGGACCCATATGAACTCCTATAGCTTTTAAATTGTCGTTGTGCTAAATTGTCGCGTTTTAAATTGTCGGGCTTTTAAATTGTCGCGCTTTTGAAAGTTGTCAGCAGCTTTTGAAATTGCCAGAGAAGGCCTTAAGTTCATGGTTTGTTAAGAACAGCTTCTATCATCACTTGCGCTTATCCAATTACAAATCGTAATATCACCGTCACCAAGTATTAATGGCAAATTGGTTGGGCCCCACCGCTTTGAACATTCCGGTATAGCCCATGACCTCGCCCGTAAGTCCGTAAAGGTATCTCCCTAGGTATAAACATGATGGGACAAGAACCGCAGAAGAACATCTCGCTAGCTTTTAAAAATGCTTTAAGATTATTGAATATACAAAGATGAAGATGTTGCCTGCAGATTGTTCCCCTTCACTCTCCAGGAGGGAGCTTATGACTCGGTTTTTAAACCTCACCAAAGAATTCCATTACTAGTCGGGATGATCTAGAGAAAGCTTTTATATCACAGCTCGGTGAAGTGATAGATCCCAAAGATTTTATATCAAGCAATTTTCCAAAGCATCAAGAGAGAGTCGGGAGAAACTCGCCGTGTCTTTCAATATGAGGTTCCAAAGAGCTTACTGTAGAATGATCGGCCATTACATCCCAAATGCAAATCTGGCCTTAGAAATCTACAAGAATGCATTGGATTCGGTGACCTCTATTTTCCTCAAGAGAGACATTAATATTACAACCCTGGCAGGGGCTTATAAAGAAGCCTTAATTCTTGAAAGACAACTTAGGACCTCAAATTCTGAGCAATCCTTTGATATCCTATGTTACACGTAACATGCCTGCTCTGCACCCCATTCCACATCATGAGTTAATGCCAACATGTCATGCTCTACCCAAGGAGACTCCGTTAATCGTCACATCCACTCAACATGTGCAAAATACAGAGAAAAGTTTTGACAAGTTCAAAGTGCAGTGCTTGAACCGAACAGCTAGGATCCGGCACCACCCAAATCGAAGTTTTTCCCCGGTGAGTTAAATTTTCCTAGAGATCAAAGAAATATTGATATTTCTAGTTCACCCAAAAATAGTACAACCAGGGTTTCGTATTCTCGTCACTTTTCCCGAAGAGACAGAAAGTCTTGTACGGACTTCGTGGATGAAATGCAAGATTTTCAACAGCTCAAAATGGACAGCTATGACTTGAAATGTGAGAGTCCATAACTTAATAATGATCCTTCCTCATCGTAGGATGATGAAAGTGAGATTCAATCTCACTATGCGTAAGTAATCGAGGAGGATAGCATCATTGAGGATATGAGGGAACTTAAAGCCGACATCACCCTCTATGAACCGCCTCGCATTGTTGGACAAAACATTAACTTGATTGAGGCTTACTTCCTGGACCACCCGTTGAATTTCAAGAAAAGGAGGAAAAGATGGTAAATATGAATGTGGTCACCAACTTGGAATTGATGAACTGTCTCAACATAAGCCTCGCAACTTCCGAACATAATGTCAAAGAGGAGGCTATAAACCGTGTTGATGCAGATATTGGAGTTTATGATTTGGCAACCGAAAAGGTGGGAACAAGCATAGCCTCTAATCAATCACAACAATGATGTTTGGACATTGCACATTGATGAGGTTAAGTCTAAGCAAGGCTCATGTGAAAAGGAAAATTGTAAGCATTCTCGCTAGAGGGATAAAAATTGAAGTCCTGGATATTGAAGCAAGCAGAAGAACCACAAAATGTTCAAGTTGTTAAGAACCAGGGCATACAGATAAAACATGATTTCTTTCAGCTTGTCACATCAATTTGAAAATGTGGTGGTCTCGGGTCTCGTCAAGGTTTTAAAGTATTTGATCCCCGGGGTTTTTTACATTCAAATTCTTTTGAAAGAACTCGCAAACCCTTTAATTAGAAGCATAAACATGTTATCATATGATTTGTTATTATATGATTTGTTTAATTTGAAGGAGTTGCAGATTTGTTTTTCAAATGGGACAGGGAAGACAAGAAACCCAAGTCTTTCCCGTGATAGCAAATTTTTGAAGCACAGTCTGAGTGCATTTCGTCAACAGGACTCGAAAGGTAATTTTTTTTAAATTACTTGCATGGTCAAAATTTTTTAAAAGCACCATTTCTCTGCTTTCCCAACTGCTGCATTTTTTGAGTATGAAGGGAAGTTGTAACATATGTATGCATTGTAAATAAGCTTTGAAGTTTTTCAGTTTATTTCTTTGTCGCTGCAGCTTTTATTTCAATGTCTCGTGCAGCTTTAATCTGTTTCTTAATTTTAATGCTCAAGCTTTTAATTTATTTGTTTTTTGTTTATTTCTTTGTCGCTTTTTCTTTATTGCATTTCTTTTTCTTTGTGTTGTATTTGTTTTTATTTCATTGCAGCTTTTTTTTATTTTTGCTTCAGCTTCTTATGTAGTTATTTCTTTTATTGCCTCGTACAGCTTTTATTTTCTTCCTCGTTTTCCTTTTCTTTGTCGTTCTTTCGCTTTATTTGTTTTTCCCTTGCGTACGCTTGTGTTTAGTCTCGTCAGCTTTATTTTGTTTTTGCTTTAAGCTCGTGCTCGTCCTTGGAAGCCTCGTACAAAGTCCTTTGGCTTCTAAAATTCTATTTTTTAACCTCTCGCCCGAGCAATCAATGAAAAGTCAGCCCGCTGAAAATTGTTTTATTCCTAGTCGATAAATCCTCAATCCAAGGCTCTCCCATTCTCGCTCATTATTCTAATTGAGATAGTCTCGCTTGCACTAAACTCGTGGAACTATTTTGTTATCCAGGATGAAGGTAGAGAGATGATTGGATCTTGTGTCTTACTTGCCACAGCTTGTTTTAATGATAGAAAAACTCGTTATGTCGTTTAGTTGGAGGAACTCCTGGGAATCCAAGAAAAGTCTGGTTATAAGAGGGGACTATGGTTCATGCAATTATTTGGGTGTCACTGCAGGCTATCAATGCCTAGACCGAAATAGCTCCGCATTGATCAAATATTAAAAGAAAATTGTAATTTCTCTAAGGTCTTCCAGATAGTGATATATTTCAAAAAGAAGAGAGATAAAAAAAAAAAGATAAGAAAAGAAAAAAAGAAAAAAAGAGTTATATGATCAAAAGAGGCAGCCAATATTAGATTCTGCCCTACAGTTGTAAATTGGGTCGTGTAAATCTAAAGGGTAACTCTGTCTAGGCTGTAAAAGCTAAACTAGTAAACAGAGCTCTACTCTGGTTTCCCCCTTTACAATCTAGAAAAGTTGATTAATCCAAGTTTATCATTCAATTCACTCATCCTTGAAGAAAGTTCTATACCTTTGTAATTGCACATCGTAAATCTTCCTTGAAGTAATCCACCCTAGTATGTCCTTGGGAAATTTTAACAACTGGCGCTAGTAGTCAATTTATTGTGAAGAATGTCCGTGGCAAGGCATGATGCATGGTCTTTTTGTTTTGAAACCGTAGTCTTGGGTTCTAAAATAGTGCTACTATTTTACCCGCAGATATCGCCATTTGTTGATAAGCAACACACCCCCACCGAAAAATGAGATTCCATCCTTAGAAAATTCTGAACTTCCATTTTTTGCAAAGTAGGACCCTCTTGGTCTTTTCAGGTTTTAAATCCAAATTTTGCTTGCCTCCTTTTTAAAGTTGTGCTTTTTCTTGCATTCTAGCTGTGTTATCCAAGAATTCACTTTTTACATGCTAGAATCATTCATGCACAAGCAAAATCTTGCACCGTTACCGAGAAAATCCAGAAAACAGTTGCAAAATTCACCGAAAAATCAAACTTTCCATTTTTGGTAGTGTCGCGATATCGCGACACTTCCATTTTTCGGAAATGTCGCGATATCGCGACGTAAGTCAAAATGCGGCTAAGTCGTAAAGGTCGCGATTTGACATGTCGCGAAATCGCGACAGCTTTTTGGAGAGGGAAGCAAGCTGTACGGAGGGCGCGATTTGCGACATGTCGCGAAATCGCGACATGTCGTATTTTCGCGCAGGAGAGAGAAAGTGGGCTGCAGGATGAAAAATCGGTTAAGTCAAACATGTTCCAAAATCGCGGTCAACGCGGTCAACGCATGCAGGGAACTGTCGCGATATCGCGACGTGTTCTAAAATCGCGCGAAAATCAAGAAGCGTACGGAGGCCAAGGAAGGGTCGCGATTTCGCGACATGTCGCGAAATCGCGACATGTCGCGTTTCGCGGCCGACGAGGGAGGAAGTTGCCGATGCTCGGCAGGGTCGCGATTTCGCGACATGTCGCGAAATCGCGACATGTCGCAGAATCGCGGAGGAGAGAGAAAGTCATAGTTGACCTGAAAGTGCATTCCGGCGGGAAACGTAAGGCTTCCTGGGGTAGCGACACGTGTCAAAGCGTGAATGGGACAAACAGAAGCCGACATGCAAGCTTATTTTGCGGATTTAATCTGCTTTTAATGTTTTAAGCTTCTGATTTAATTAAAATGCTAATCTAATGCATCTTTTTGTCTTTCATGCAGGATTCCACCTGGCACTTACTGGACAACCGGGAAAGACCATAAAGGCAAAGATAAAGTGCGGATTTAGTCAAGGACCGCCATGCTAGAAGAGAAGACGCCGGTGAGAGCATTCAACAACAAATTTATTGCAGACTTGATAGCATGAAGACCATTTCAACTTCGGGATGGATTTGCGGAGATCGAATTGATGGAGAAGTGGTGACTCATCCGGCTCACCAACAGAATTAATGAAAGCATTTATTTGCAGCTGCGAATGAATGCAAGTTGCATTTTATTTTATCTTCTCCATTTATGGCAGCTCGATCGCACGTATTTGCCGAAGGGTTAAGTTCTATCCGGACTTTGATTTTTAAATGGATTTTTATTGTAAATCCCCGGTCCTAGGGTTTAAGTGCGATAAGATTTAGGGTTTGAGCAAGATATTTTGGAAAAGATCAGGGTCTGTCCTGAGTCTATAAATACAAATTCTAAATGTAATCGCAGGAGGCAGAGACTTAGAAATAAAGGCTTATAAGCAATTTCTTGCAAATTTTGTGAAATCCTTTGTTTCTGGACTTGGAGTTGATGTGCTTTAGCTTTTCTGTGATAGCATGGCCAGGAGCCTAATCTTTTGCATAGTGTGATAAGTGTATTTTCTTTTGTTATCCGTTCCATTTAAAGTTTGTTAGATATATGTCGTAAATCGCCATTGTCAAGATTAAATATGTCGTTAGGCTTCAGCTTGTTCTATTGTCTGCTAGGGGAAATTACAGATTTCATGTGTAAGTTTGTTCTAATTGCTCTGTCTTCATCAGTGCGAGCTAGGCTCGCCGGTGAAAGATACCGCTTTAACCACCGCCCCTTGGATTTATAATTTTCTCGCTAGATCCGTTTCACTCGCCTTGTGCTCTTAGTTGAAAGTGATCTTAGACCGACCGGACACTTTCTTCTGGGATTTATTCTGTTGTGAAGCCGATAGCATAGATAAGATTGATAGTTTAGGGTTTTACAGCTTTAAAGTCCGATAAAATTCTTTTTCTGCCTTACCCTACCCTCTCTTTGCTTTCCGTGAATGATCCATTTTTATTTTCTTTATTTGCCTTTTATTTAAATCCGCTGACCCATGAGAGCTAGATCTAGAATTCAAGTCAAATCTGATTGTCAACAACTTTTGCAACTACTGAACAAGTTCAGAACCCCCCGTAAGGTAACAGAGCACCCATATTGAAATCTATTCCGTAAGTGGAAAAGAGTGAATTGCCATTCGACCCAACTCAGTAACTCGCACCTTGGATAACCAACTAGATCCTAAAGATGAGTGGGATCAGTCCCGTGGGTGTCTCCTGGAGCTTTCCTTGCCTTCATCCTTTTTCCCGGGTGTGCATGAAAGCCGGACCAACACCTAATTGGCGCTAGAAGGAGGGCCAAACCGTTAGTGAAGTTATTTCCTCCTCCCCACTAATTGGTGTAAGGAGGGCTGAACTCGGCTCAAGTATTGTAAGGGCATAACAAAACATTTGAAGGACCCATAGAACTCCGATAGCTTTTAAATTGTATTGTATGCTTTTATAAATTGTCAAGTGCGTTTTAAATTGTCGCTGCGTTTTAAATTGTCAAGAGCTTTTGAAAGTTGTCGCTGCGTTTTTGAAATTGCCGGAGAAGGCCTTAAGTTCATGGTTTGTTAAGAACAGCTTCTATCATCACTTGCGCTATCCAATTACAAATCGTAACATCACCGTCACCCAAGTAATAATGGCAAATTGGTTGGGCCCCACCGCTTTGAACATTCCGGTATAGCCCATGACCTGCCCGTAAGTCCGTAAAGGTATCTCCCTAGGTATAAACATGATGGGACAAGAACCGCAGAAGAACATCTCGCTAGCTTTTAAAAATGCTTTAAGATTATTGAATATACAAAGATGAAGATGTTGCCCGCAGATTGTTCCCGTTCACTCTCCAGGAGGGAGCTTATGACTGGTTTTTAAACCTCACCAAAGAATTCCATTACTAGTCGGGATGATCTAGAGAAAGCTTTTATATCACAGCTCGGTGAAGTGATAGATCCCAAAGATTTTATATCAAGCAATTTTCCAAAGATCAAGAGAGAGTCGGGAGAAACCGTCAGTGTCTTTCAATATGAGGTTCCAAAGAGCTTACTGTAGAATGATCGGCCATTACATCCCAAATGCAAATCCGGCCTTAGAAATCTACAAGAATGCATTGGATTCAGTGACCTCTATTTTCCTCAAGAGAGACATTAATATTACAACCTCGGCAGGGGCTTATAAAGAAGCCTTAATTCTTGAAAGACAGCTTAGGGCCTCAAATTCTCGAGCAATCCTTTGATATCCTATGTTACACGTAACATGCCTGCTCTGCACCCCATTCCACATCATGAGTTAGTGCCAACATGTCATGCTCTACCCAAGGAGACTCCGTTAACTCGTGACATCCACTCAACGATGTGCAAAATACAGAGAAAAGTTCTGACAAGTTCAAAGTGCAGGTGCTTGAACTGAACAGTTTGGATCCTGGCACCACCCAAATCAAGTTTTTCCCGGTGAGTTAAATTTTCCTAGAGATCAAAGAAATATTGATATTTCTAGTTCACCCAAAAATAGTACAACCAGGGTTTCGGATTCTCGTCACTTTTCCTCGAAGAGACAGAAAGTCTTGTACGGACTTCCGTGGATGAAATGCAAGATTTTCAACAGCTCAAAATGGACAGTTATGACTTGAAATGTGAGAGTCCATAACTTAATAATGATCCTTCCTCATCGTAGGATGATGAAAGTGAGATTCAATCTCACTATGCAGAAGTAACTGAGGAGGATAGCATCATTGAGGATATGAGGGAACTTAAAGCTGACATCACCCTCTATGAACTGCCTCAGATTGTTGGACAAAACATTAACTTGATTGAGGCTTACTTCCGGACCACCCGTTGAATTTCAAGAAAAGGAGGAAAAGATGGTAAATATGAATGTGGTCACCAACTTGGAATTGATGAACTGCCTCAACATAAGCCTGCAACTTCCGAACATAATGTCAAAGAGGAGGCTATAAACTGTGTTGATGCAGATATTGGAGTTTATGATTTGGCAACTGAAAAGGTGAGAACAGTTACAGCCCTAATCAATCACAACAATGATGTTTGGACATTGCACATTGATGAGGTTAAGTCTAAGCAAGGCTCATGTGAAAAGGAAAATTGTAAGCATTCTCGCTAGAGGGATAAAAATTGAAGTCCCGGATATTGAAGCAAGGCAAAGAACCACAAAATGTTCAAGTTGTTAAGAACCAGGGCATACAGATAAAACATGATTTCTTTCAGCTTGTCACATCAATTTGAAAATGTGGTGGTCTCGGTCTCGTCAAGGTTTTAAAGTATTTGATCCTCGGGGTTTTTTACATTCAAATCCTTTTGAAAGAACTCGCAAACCCTTCAATTAGAAGCATAAACATGTTATCATATGATTTGTTATTATATGATTTGTTTAATTTGAAGGAGTTGCAGATTTGTTTTTCAAATGGGACAGGGAAGACAAGAAACCCAAGTCTTTCCCGCATAGCAAATTTTTGAAGCACAACCTGAGTGCATTTCGTCAACAGGACTCGAAAGGTAATTTTTTTTAAATTACTTGCATGGTCAAAATTTTTTAAAAGCACCATTTCTCTCGCTTTCCCAACCGCCGCATTTTTTGAGTATGAAGGGAAGTTGTAACATATGTATGCATTGTAAATAAGCTTTGAAGTTTTTCAGCTTTTATTTCTTTGTCAGTGCAGTTTTATTTCAATGTCTGTGCAGTTTTAATCTGTTTCAGTTTAATTTTAATGCTCTGCAGTTTTAATTTAGTTCTTTTAGTTTATTTCTTTTAGTCTGTACAGTCTTTTCTTTATTGCATTTCTTTTTCTTTACTGTCTGTACAGTTGCAGTTGCAGTTTAATTTATTTCAGTTGCAGTTTTTTTTATTTGCTTCAGTTCTTTTTATTTCTTTTATTGCCCGATACAGCTTTTATTTTCTTCCTCGTTTTCCTTTTCTTTGTTGTCTGTCGTTTATTTGTTTTATTTTTTTGCTTGTACAGCTGTGCTTTAGTCTGTACAGTTTTATTTTGTTTTTGCTTTAAAGCCTGTCCCTGTCCTTGGAAGTCTGTATAAAGTCCTTTGGCTTCTAAAATTCTATTTTTTAACCTCTCGCCCCGAGCAATCAATGAAAAGTCAGCCCGCTGAAAATTGTTTTATTCCTAGTCGATAAATCCTCAATCCAAGGTTCTCCCATTCTCGCTCATTATTCTAATTGAGATAGTCTCGTTTGCACTAAACTCGTGGAACTATTTTGTTATCCAGGATGAAGGTAGAGAGATGATTGGATCTTGTGTCTTACTTGCCACAGCTTGTTTTAATGATAGAAAAACTCGTATGTCGTTTAGTTGGAGGAACTCCTGGGAATCCAAGAAAAGTCGGGTTATAAGAGGGGACTATGGTTCATGCAATTATTTGGGTATCCACCGGAGGCTATCAATGCCTAGACCCGAAACAGCTTCCAGATTGATCAAATATTAAAAGAAAATTGTAATTTCTCTAAGGTCTTCCAGATAGTGATATATTTCAAAAAGAAGAGAGATAAAAAAAAAGAGAAGAGAAAAGAAAAGAAAAAAAGAAAAAAAGAGTTATATGATCAAAAGAGGCAGCCAATATTAGATTCTGCCCTACAGTTGTAAATTGGGTCGTGTAAATCTAAAGGGTAACTCTGTCTAGGCTGTAAAAGGCTAAACTAGTAAACAGAGCTCTACTCGGTTTCCCCTTTACAATCTAGAAAAGTTGATTAATCCAAGTTTATCATTCAATTCAGCTCATCCTTGAAGAAAGTTCTATACCTTTGTAATTGCACATCGTAAATCTTCCTTGAAGTAATCCAACCTAGTATGTCCTTGGGAAATTTTAACAACTGGCGTTAGTAGTCAATTTATTGTGAAGAATGCCTGTGGCAAGGCATGATGCATGGTCTTTTTGTTTTGAAACCATAGTCTTGGGTTCTAAAATAGTGCTACTATTTTACCCGCAGATATCGCCATTTGTTGATAAGCAACACACCCCCACTGAAAAATGAGATTCCATCCTTAGAAAATTCTGAACTTCCATTTTTTGCAAGTAGGACCCTCTTGATCTTTTCAGTGTTTTAAATCCAGATTTTGCTTGCCTCCTTTTTAAAGTTGTGCTTTTTCTTGCATTCTAGCTGTGTTATCCAAGAATTCACTTTTTACATGCTAGAATCATTCATGCACAAGCAAAATCTTGCACCGGTACCGAGAAAATCCAAAACAGCTTGCATAAATTCACCGAAAAATCAAACTTTCCATTTTTGGTAGTGTCGCGATATCGCGACACTTCCATTTTTTGGAAATGTCGCGATATCGCGACGGTAAGTCAAAATGCGGCTAAGTGCGTAAAGGTCGCGATTTCGACATGTCGCGAAATCGCGACAGTTTTTGGAGAGAGAAGCAATCTGTACGAAATGGCGCGATTTTGCGACATGTCACGAAATCGCGACATGTCGCATTTTCGCGGAAGGAGAGAGAAAGTGGGCTGCAGGATGAAAAATCGGCTAAGTCAGAAACATGTTCCAAAATCGCGGTCAACGCGGTCAACGCATGCACGTAAGGGAACTGTCGCGATATCGCGACGTGTTCTAAAATCGCGGCTGAAAATCAAGAAGCGTACGGAGGCCAGGAAGGGTCGCGATTTCGCGACATGTCGCGAAATCGCGACATGTCGCGTTTTCGCGGCCGACGAGGGAGGAAGTTGCCGATGCTCGGGCAGGGTCGCGATTTCGCGACATGTCGCGAAATCGCGACATGTCGCAGAATCGCGGCAGGAGAGAGAAAGTCATAGTTGACCTGAAAGTGCATTCCGGCGGGAAACATAAGGCTTCCTGGGGTAGCGACACGTGTCAAAGCGTGAATGGGACAAACAGAAGCCGACATGCAAGCTTATTTTGCGGATTTAATCTGTTTTTAATGTTTTAAGCTTCTGATTTAATTAAAATGCTAATCTAATGCATCTTTTTGTCTTTCATGCAGGATTCCACCTGGCACTTACGGGACAACCGGGAAAGACCATAAAGGCGAAGATAAAGTGCGGATTTAGTCAAGGACCGCCATGCTAGGAGAGAAGCTGCCGGTGAGAGCATTCAATAACAAATTTATTGCAGACTTGATAGCATGAAGACCATTTCAACTTCGGGATGGATTTGCGGAGATCGAATTGATGGAGAAGTGGTGACTCATCCGGCTCACCAGCAGAATTAATGAAAGCATTTATTTGCAGCTGCGAATGAATGCAAGTTGCATTTTATTTTATCTTCTCCATTTATGGCAACTGACTGCACGTATTTGCCGAAGGGTTAAGTTCTATCCGGACTTTGATTTTTAAATGGATTTTTATTGTAAATCCCCGGTCCTAGGGTTTAAGTGCGATAAGATTTAGGGTTTGAGCAAGATATTTTGGAAAAGATCAGGGTCTGTCCTGAGTCTATAAATACAAATTCTAAATGTAATCGCAGGAGGCTGAGACTTAGAAATAAAGGCTTATAAGCAATTTCTTGCAAATTTTGTGAAATCCTTTGTTTCCGGACTTGGAGTTGATGTGCTTTAGCTTTTCTCGTGATAGCATGGCCAGGAGCCTAATCTTTTGCAGAGTGTGATAAGTGTATTTTCTTTTGTTATCCGTTCCATTTAAAGTTTGTTAGATATATGTCAGTAAATCGCCATTGTCAAGATTAAATATGTCGTTAGGCTTCAGCTTGTTCTATTGTCTCGCTAGGGGAAATTACAGATTTCAGGTGTAAGTTTGTTCTAATTGCTCTGTCTTCATCAGTGCGAGCTAGGCTCGCCGGTGAAAGATACCAGCTTTAACCACCTGCCCCTTGGATTTATAATTTTCTCGCTAGATCCGTTTCACTCGCCTTGTGCTCTTAGTTGAAAGTGATCTTAGACTGACTGGACACTTTCTTCTGGGATTTGTTCTGTTGTGAAGCTGATAGCATAGATAAGATTGATAGTTTAGAGTTTTACAGTTTAAAGTCTGATAAACTTCTCTTTTCTGCCTTACCCTACCCTCTCTTTGCTTTCCGTGAATGATCCATTTTTATTTTCTTTATTTGCCTTTTATTTAAATCTGCTGACCCATGAGAGCTAGATCAAGAATTCAAGTCAAATCTGATTGTCAACAACTTTTGCAACTACCGAACAAGTTCAAGAACCCCCCGTAAGGTAACAGAGCACCCATATTGAAATCTATTCCAGAAGTGGAAAAGAGTGAATTGCCATTCGACCCAACTCTGTAACTCGCACCTTGGATAACCAGCTAGATCCTAAAGATGAGTGGGATCAGTCCCGTGGGTGTCTCCGGAGCTTTTCTTTGCCTTCATCCTTTTTCCCGGGGTGTGCATGAAAGCCGGACCAACACCTAATTGGCGCTAGAAGGAGGGCCAGAACATCCGCTCTTAGTGCACTTGAGTTGAGAACGACCGTATGTGGAACAAACCGTATTTTATCCAAAGTCATCTAATTTTCCTCCTCCTCAGCCAGCATCTAATTGGCGCTAGAAGGAGGGCTGAACTCGGCTCAAGTATTGTAAGGGCATAACAAAGAACATTTGAAGGACCCACAGTGAACTCCGGATAGTTTTTAAATTGTCGAGTTTTGTAATTGTTGTTTTAAATTGTCGTGCGTTTTAAATTGTCGTGCAGCTTTTAAATTGTCGCAGCTTTTGAAAGTTGTCATGCAGCTTTTGAAATTGCCGTAGAAGGCCTTAAGTTCAATGGTTTGTTAAGAACAGCTTCTATCATCACTTGCGCTATCCAATTACAAATCGAACATCACCGTCACCAAGTAATAATGGCAAATTGGTTGGGCCCCACCGCTTTGAACATTCCGGATATAGCCCATGACCTGCCCAGAAGTCCGTAAAGGTATCTCCCTAGGTACAAACATGATGGGACAAGAACTGCAGAAGAACATCTGCTAGCTTTTAAAAATGCTTTAAAATTATTAAATATACAAAGATGAAGATGTTGCCCGCAGATTGTTCCCGTTCACTCTCCAGGAGGGAGCTTATGACTGGTTTTTAAACCTCACCAAAGAATTCCATTACTAGTCGGGATGATCTAGAGAAAGCTTTTATATCACAGCTCGGTGAAGTGATAGATCCCAAGATTTTATATCAAGCAATTTTCCAAAGATCAAGAGAGAGTCTGGAGAAACTGTCAGGTCTTTCAATATGAGGTTCCAAAGAGCTTACGGTAGAATGACTGGCCATTACATCCCAAATGCAAATCTGGCCTTAGAAATCTACAAGAATGCATTGGATTCGGTGACCTCTATTTTCCTCAAGAGAGACATTAATATTACAACCCGGCAGGGGCTTATAAAGAAGCCTTAATTCTTGAAAGACAGCTTAGGGCCTCAAATTCCGAGCACTCCTTTGATATCCTATGTTACACGTAACATGCCTGCTCCTGCACCCCATTCCACATCATGAGTTAATGCCAACATGTCATGCTCTACCCAAGGAGACTCCGTTAATCGTGACATCCACTCAACGATGTGCAAAATACAGAGAAAAGTTCTGACAAGTTCAAAGTGCAAGTGCTTGAACCGAACAGCTAGGATCTCGGCACCACCCAAATCGAAGTTTTTCCCCGGTGAGTTAAATTTTCCTAGAGATCAAAGAAATATTGATATTTCTAGTTCACCCAAAAATAGTACAACCAGGGTTTCATATTCTGTCACTTTTCCCGAAGAGACAGAAAGTCTTGTACGAGTACTCGTGGATGAAATGCAAGATTTTCAACAGCTCAAAATGGACAGCTATGACTTGAAATGTGAGAGTCCATAACTTAATAATGATCCTTCCTCATCGTAGGATGATGAAAGTGAGATTCAATCTCACTATGCGTAAGTAACCGAGGAGGATAACATCATTGAGGATATGAGGGAACTTAAAGCCGACATCACCCTCTATGAACTCGCCTCGCATTGTTGGACAAAACATTAACTTGATTGAGGCTTACTCCTCGGACCACCCGTTGAATTTCAAGAAAAGGAGGAAAAGATGGTAAATATGAATGTGGTCACCAACTTGGAATTGATGAACTGTCTCAACATAAGCCTGCAACTTCTGAACATAATGTCAAAGAGGAGGCTATAAACTGTGTTGATGCAGATATTGGAGTTTATGATTTGGCAACTGAAAAGGTGGAAACAATTATAGCCCTAATCAATCACAACAATGATGTTTGGACATTGCACATTGATGAGGTTAAATCTAAGCAAGGCTCAGGTGAAAAGGAAAATTGTAAGCATTCTCGCTAGAGGGATAAAAATTGAAGTCCCGGATATTGAAGCAAGGCAAGGAACCACAAAATGTTCAAGTTGTTAAGAACCAGGGCATACAGATAAAACATGATTTCTTTCAGCTTGTCACATCAATTTGAAAATGTGGTGGTCTCGGGTCTCGTCAAGGTTTTAAAGTATTTGATCCCCGGGGTTTTTTACATTCAAATCCTTTTGAAAGAACTCGCAAACCCTTTAATTAGAAGCATAAACATGTTATCATATGATTTGTTATTATATGATTTGTTTAATTTGAAGGAGTTGCAGATTTGTTTTTCAAATGGGACAGGAAGACAAGAAACCCAAGTCTTTCCCGGATAGCAAATTTTTGAAGCACAGTCTGAGTGCATTTCGTCAACAGGACTCGAAAGGTAATTTTTTTTAAATTACTTGCATGGTCAAAATTTTTTAAAAGCACCATTTCTCTCGCTTTCCCAACCGCCGCATTTTTTGAGTATGAAGGGAAGTTGTAACATATGTATGCATTGTAAATAAGCTTTGAAGTTTTTCAGCTTTATTTCTTTGTCGCAGCTTTTATTTCAATGTCTGTGCGCTTTAATCTGTTTCGTTAATTTTAATGCTCTAGCTTTAATTTATTTTTTTTTTATTTCTTTGTCGGTTTTTTTCTTTATTGCATTTCTTTTTCTTTGTTTTGTTAATATTATTTCTTGTAGCTTTTTTTATTTTGCTTCAGCTTCTTTTAGTATTTCTTTTATTGCTCGTACAGCTTTTATTTTCTTCCTCGTTTTTCCTTTTCTTTGTCGTCTGTTCGCTTTATTTGTTTTTCCCTTGCCTGTACAGTTCTGTGCTTTAGTCTGTACAGTTTTATTTTGTTTTTGCTTTAAGCCTGTGCCTGTCCTTGGAAGCCTGTACAAAGTCCTTTGGCTTCTAAAATTCTATTTTTTAACCTCTCGCCCCGAGCAATCAATGAAAAGTCAGCCTGCTGAAAATTGTTTTATTCCTAGCTGATAAATCCTCAATCCAAGGTTCTCCCCATTCTCGCTCATTATTCTAATTGAGATAGTCTCGCTTGCACTAAACTCGTGGAACTATTTTGTTATCCAGGATGAAGGTAGAGAGATGATTGGATCTTGTGTCTTACTTGCCACAGCTTGTTTTAATGATAGAAAAACTCGCTATGTCGTTTAGTTGGAGGAACTCCTGGGAATCCAAGAAAAGTCAGGTTATAAGAGGGGACTATGGTTCATGCAATTATTTGGGTGTCACTGCAGGCTATCAATGCCTAGACCGAAACAGCTCCGCATTGATCAAATATTAAAAGAAAATTGTAATTTCTCTAAGGTCTTCCAGATAGTGATATATTTCAAAAAGAAGAGAGATAAAAAAAAAGAGAAAAGAGAAAAGAAAAAAGAAAAAAAGAAAAAAAGAGTTATATGATCAAAAGAGGCAGCCAATATTAGATTCTGCCCTACAGTTGTAAATTGGGTCGTGTAAATCTAAAGGGTAACTCTGTCTAGGCTGTAAAAAGCTAAACTAGTAAACAGAGCTCTACTCGGTTTCCCCTTTTACAATCTAGAAAAGTTGATTAATCCAAGTTTATCATTCAATTCAGCTCATCCTTGAAGAAAGTTCTATACCTTTGTAATTGCACATCGTAAATCTTCCTTGAAGTAATCCAACCTAGTATGTCCTTGGGAAATTTCAACAGACTGGCAGCTAGTAGTCAATTTATTGTGAAGAATGCCTGCGGCAAGGCATGATGCATGGTCTTTTTGTTTTGAAACTAGAGTCTTGGTTCTAAAATAGTGCTACTATTTTACCCGCAGATATCGCCATTTGTTGATAAGCAACACACCCCCACTGAAAAATGAGATTCCATCCTTAGAAAATTCTGAACTTTCATTTTTTGCAGCAGGGACCCTCTTGATCTTTTCAGGTTTTAAATCCATATTTTGCTTGCCTCCTTTTTAAAGTTGTGCTTTTTCTTGCATTCTAGCTGTGTTATCCAAGAATTCACTTTTTACATGCTAGAATCATTCATGCACAAGCAAAATCTTGCACCGTTACCGAGAAAATCCAGAAAACAGTTGCATAAATTCACTGAAAAATCAAACTTTCCATTTTTGGTAGTGTCACGATATCGCGACACTTCCATTTTTGGAAATGTCGCGATATCGCGACAGGTAAGTCAAAATGCAGCTAAGTGCGAAAGGTCGCGATTTCGCGACATGTCGCGAAATCGCGACAGTTTTTTGGGAGAGAGACGCAAGCTGTACGGAGGGCGCGATTTTGCGACATGTCACGAAATCGCGACATGTCGTATTTTCGCGGCAGGAGAGAGAAAGTGGGCTGCAGGATGAAAAATCGGTTAAGTCAGAAACATGTTCCAAAATCGCGGTCAACGCGGTCAACGCATGCAGGTAAGGGAACTGTCGCGATATCGCGACGTGTTCTAAAATCGCGGCTGAAAATCAAGAAGCGTACGGAGGCCATGAAGGGTCGCGATTTCGCGACATGTCGCGAAATCGCGACATGTCGCGTTTTCGCGGCCGACGAGGGAGGAAGTTGCCGATGCTCTGGCAGGGTCGCGATTTCGCGACATGTCGCGAAATCGCGACATGTCGCAGAATCGCGGCAGGAGAGAGAAAGTCATAGTTGACCTGAAAGTGCATTCCGGCGGGAAACAGAAGGCTTCCTGGGGTAGCGACACGTGTCAAAGCGTGAATGGGACAAACAGAAGCCGACATGCAAGCTTATTTTGCGGATTTAATCTGTTTTTAATGTTTTAAGCTTCTGATTTAATTAAAATGCTAATCTAATGCATCTTTTTGTCTTTCATGCAGGATTCCACCTGGCACTTACGGGACAACCGGGAAAGACCATAAAGGCGAAGATAAAGTGCGGATTTAGTCAAGGACCGCCATGCTAGGAGAGAAGCTGCCGGTGAGAGCATTCAACAACAAATTTATTGCAGACTTGATAGCATGAAGACCATTTCAACTTCGGGATGGATTTGCGGAGATCGAATTGATGGAGAAGTGGTGACTCATCCGGCTCACCAGCAGAATTAATGGAAGCATTTATTTGCAGCTGCGAATGAATGCAAGTTGCATTTTATTTTATCTTCTCCATTTATGGCAGCTGACTGCACAGATTTGCCGAAGGGTTAAGTTCTATCCGGACTTTGATTTTTAAATGGATTTTTATTGTAAATCCCCGGTCCTAGGGTTTAAGTGCGATAAGATTTAGGGTTTGAGCAAGATATTTTGGAAAAGATCATGGTCTGTCCTGAGTCTATAAATACAAATTCTAAATGTAATCGCAGGAGGCAGAGACTTAGAAATAAAGGCTTATAAGCAATTTCTTGCAAATTTTGTGAAATCCTTTGTTTCTGGACTTGGAGTTGATGTGCTTTAGCTTTTCTGTGATAGCATGGCCAGGAGCCTAATCTTTTGCAGAGTGTGATAAGTGTATTTTCTTTTGTTATCCGTTCCATTTAAAGTTTGTTAGATATATGTCGTAAATCGCCATTGTCAAGATTAAATATGTCGTTAGGCTTCAGCTTGTTCTATTGTCTCGCTAGGGGAAATTACAGATTTCGGGTGTAAGTTTGTTCTAATTGCTCTGTCTTCACAGTGCGAGCTAGGCTGCCGGTGAAAGATACCGCTTTAACCACCGCCCCTTGGATTTATAATTTTCTCGCTAGATCCGTTTCACTCGCCTTGTGCTCTTAGTTGAAAGTGATCTTAGACCGACCGGACACTTTCTTCTCGGGATTTGTTCCGTTGTGAAGTCGATAGCATAGATAAGATTGATAGTTTAGAGTTTTACAGTTTAAAGTCTGATAAACTTCTCTTTTTCGCCTTACCCTACCCTCTCTTTGCTTTCCGTGAATGATCCATTTTTATTTTCTTTATTTGCCTTTTATTTAAATCTGCTGACCCATGAGAGCTAGATCAAGAATTCAAGTCAAATCTGATCATCAACAACTTTTGCAACTACTGAACAAGTTCAAGAACCCCCTGTAAGGTAACAGAGCAGTCCATATCGAAATCTATTCCGTAAGTGGAAAAGAGTGAATTGCCATTCGACCCAACTCAGTAACTCGCACCTTGGATAACCAGCTAGATCCTAAAGATGAGTGGGATCAGTCCCGTGGGTGTCTCCGGAGCTTTCCTTGCCTCCATCCTTTTTCCCGGGGTGTGCATGAAAGCCGGACCAACAGAACCTTTTATTGGAAAGTCATGCCATTTGGTTTAAAGGATGCAAGTGCAACCTATCAACGAGCCATGACTTATATCTTTCACGATATGATGCATGATATTCTACATGATTATGTAGATGATATTATAGCTTGTTCCATCAAAGAATATGATCATTTAAATGACTTGAGAAAAGTATTTGATTGGTTAAGGGAATATCTTATCTAACTAAATCTAGCCAAATGCATATTCAAAGTCAATTTCGATAAATTATTAGGGGTTATAGTTTCTTTATGTGGCATTGAAATTGACCCTCTCAAGATTGTGGCTATCATAGATATGCCCACACCCACCAATATATCAAAATTATGAAATTTACAAGGTAAGATTCAAGCTATTCGTCGCTTCATAGACAAGTTGGTAGAAAAAACCGAACCCTTTCTTAAACTTCTTAAGAAAGACGTCTCTTTTCATTGGGACGACGAATGTCAAGAAGCATTTGAACTCCTTAAGCAATATCTTCTTAAACCATCAGTGCTTTCCCCACCTAGATATGATCGTCCATTTATCTTGTACATTTCTACTTCTGATTTTGCCTTAGGAGCTATGTTAGCTCAGCTTGACAATGAGAAGAAAGAACGTGCTAATTATTACATCAACAGAACCTTAATCAGTTATGAAACTCACTATACCATATTAGAGAAATTATGTCTAGTAGTTGTATTTTCTACACAAAAACTGACATTATATGCTTAGTCAAAAAACAAATGTTATTGCCAAATTCGACCCTTTGCGATATCTCATGAGTCGATCGTACTTATCTGGTCATACAACAAAGTGGGTTCTTACGCTAAGAAATTTTGAACTCACATTTATAGGACAGAAGTCTGTTAAGGGTCAAATCATAGCAGATCAATTAGCTGCTACACCCTTAGAGTCTACCCATCCCCTCATCATTGAGTTTCTTGATGAATGCCTTAAACTAGAGGCAGACCATCCCGAGCAATGGTCCCTATACTTTGACGAAGCTCGATGCATGAGTGGGGCTGGTGCGGGTATTATTTTAATATCTCCACAAAAACATCTTATACCTTTGTCCTTCAAATTAACATTTTCTTGCACCAATAACACTACTGAATATGAAGCTCTTATCCTTGGCTTACGAGCTGCTTTGGCCCTAAAAATTAAAAATTTATTGGTTTTCAATGACTCTCAACTTGTCGTAAATCAAATCAATGATGTTTATCAAACCAGAGATGATAAATTATGCCCATACAAAGCATATGCTTTGCAATTATTATCCTTATTTGATCAAGTTACCTTGGAAGCTATTCCTTGAACTAGCAATCGTGCGGTTGATGCTATGGCTGCAACTACATATCTTTTGCCCTTGGAGTTAGATGACGAATATGCTACCATCATTATTCGTTGACTCCAAGAACCCACTTCAAACAAATCATGCCTAGAACCTTTGGATGTGTTTCTAATCAACAAAACTACTCCTGAACATTGGTACACTGATATCTTTAATTTTCTCCAAAATGGGACCTTCCCTGATGGTTGTACTAGCAACCAACGCAGGTTATTATGTAGACGAGCAAGTCGCTTCATGATTATTGGAAATACCTTGTATAGGAGATCTTTTGAAGGCATCCTATTGAGATGTTTGAATCTAGAAGAATCTAGATCAGCTTTGAATGAAGCCCATAATGGATCTTGTGGGGGACATTTTAGTGGTAGCACCATTGCTAAGAAACTCCTTAGGATAGGATATTTTTGGCCTACCATGGAGAATGATGCACATAATTATGTGCGATATTGCGACAAGTGCCAGAAACATGTTGACCTTGTCCATGCACCTACACAAGAACTGTAGGCTATTTCATCTCCTTGGCCCTTTTCAAAATGGGGCTTAGACATCCTTGGAAAAATCAACCCTATGTCATTCGATGGACACAAATTCATCATAACCGCCATCGAGTATTTCACGAAGTGGGTTGAAGCTATGCCATTAGCTTCTTGCACTGGAACACAAGTTTCCAAATTTATTTTTAATCAAATTATTTGTAGGTTTGGAATTCTTGCCAATCTCATTTTAGATAATGGAACTTGTTTCAAAAATAAAGATGTCAAAAAATTATGTCAAAAATATAAAATTCAACATCATTGGTCCACTCCCTATTATCCTCAGGGTAATGGCCAAGCAGAAGCATCTAATAAAACATTAATCAAAATTCTCAAAAGACTGGTCAATAAATCTGGTCGAGATTGGCACATCCAATTATATCCTACTTTGTGGGCCTATCAAACTAGTGTTCGAACCCCCACTGGAACTTCACCTTTTGTCTTGGTTTATGGTGTTGAAGCCATTTTTCCCTTTGAATTAGAAGTTCCTTCTTTAGCTCTACTTGTAGCACCCTAAAATTGGTGCAGTAAAATTGGAATAATTACATTCACCTTAGTAAATAAATTTAAATTCAAATTTAACCTCCCAAACCACCTGTTAACCGCCGAGAAACCCGTTTCCTCTTTTTTCGTGCCATTTTTAGCAGCTTGTTTTGACCGCTTGACGATATCGTCTCCGATCAGACGATATCGCCCTGGATTTGACGATTTCGTCTGGACTAGAACGTCCAGACGATTTTGTCGCAAAACTGAATTTGCATAGTTGGAATCCGTTCCAACGGGTCTCCAATCCGGGTAGAAGCGTGTCTGCGCCATTGGGACCCTTCCCCCGTTGGAGATCTCCCAAATTGGGATGATCTCCAACCTCCCAACAACTATCCTATGCCTATTTAACTCTAAAACTTTTCCTTCCCCAACCCCTGGCTGAATTTTTATGTAAATCAACTCCCTATGCGCTAAAACACTTCAAATTTGCTCTTGCACTAGTCCTATATTAATTTTATTGTAGGTACACCACTGGTTTTCAGCCGGAGCCAGCACCTATCGCAGCCGACGAACCTGTCAAGATCGGAGGCGATCTCGTCAAATTCGGGACGATCTCGTTCTGATGCGAGACGATTTCGATTGCAAAGACACATCGAGGCAATCAGTGCTCTGGAGTTTGCTCTTCTTTCTCTTTTATCTGTCATTTTATGCTATAATTTAGATTGTCTATTCAGTTTTTATAATATATTGCATCCGGAGTTCACCCATTTTGTCTAGTTTGCATATTAAGATCATATTCTCGCTATCTAAACACAGTGATTTGCATTTACTTTTGTTCTTGTATATTGTTCAATACTCATATTACTTTTTCATATAGTTTGCCCCCGTTTACAAAATAGAATTTCTTGTATTTCGCATCTGTTTGTCTGTTTTGCGTGTCTCTCGATGAATTCGTCCGACGAATTCGTCGATTGCGGACGATCCCGTCGCTTTAGACGATTTTATCAAATTGAAGGCGATTCTGTTGAATTGCAGACGATCCAGACTGCTACAAGTAATCAAAAACTTCATCAGACTTTTGGATCAGGTAATCTTCATTGGCCTCCTACAAATTCTCTATTTCTACTTTCTTTTCTGTTTGTCGTATTCATTTAAATTGCATTTTCATGTAGTTTAAGTTAGAATCATTCGGCCAAACCTAGGATGAATGTTTAAAAATAAAACGAACTCATCAAAACTCATTCCCAAAACCTAGGCGTGGAAACTGCCGCCAAATGTTTCCTGGTGAACCCACCATCCGTCGAAAAATCACCAAAATACACCTCCCTTGAGAGGCGGGACCTTCGTGAAGTCCTCTCGTCCGAGGTACCGCACCATCCTTTTCCCATCCTCCTTCCCGGCGCGGATCCAATAGCCTGAAGGTAGGGATGCGAAAAATTTGGAGCGATACATTTTGGTGAACCCGACGTGAATGCATCATAACCTTTTGAAAACAAAAACAAAAAAATATATATGTATACAAGAAAAACAAAAACAAAATCATCATTTCAAGTTTGTATGTTTTTAGATTCAATTCTAAATAGTAGATGCTAAATATTACTTTTAGAAGTACTAAAGAAACCATGAGTTTTTACTCAAATCAATATGAGCCCATTAGTAATGTTGGAAGAATTCAGCCAAATACATTTGTTGATTATGACCAACCTCATCCCTATTCAACACCACCTCCATCACACTCTTCTTATTTTTCATCCATAACCCAACAAAACAATCCCTTTGCCAATCCTCTTCATAATGATATTATCTATTCTCCCATATATCCATATTATGTCTATCAACCCACATATAATCCTCCACCACCTTTTCAATACTCTTCTTTCAATACAACACATCCATTTCAACAAGAAAATACTTATTCTTCCAATTCTACCATGCACTCACCTCCTACATCGCAATCTTCCTATCATCATTCTACCCATAATAAAGAAAGTAGAGGTGAGAAACCATTAGGTCCTTTTATGACGAAATTCCTAAGGCATTTATCAAAAACCTCTCAAAAACCTTCATCACGTAAATTTACTAGGCTTAATCAACCAATGGATATAATTCTCAAGTATTTACTTGACACAAATATTATTGAACTTCCTTCCATAAGACAACCTGATACCACATCAGATTGGTTTAAACCCGAGCTACATTGTGAATATCATAGAGTAGATGGACATATGACACAAAATTGTAAAGATTTAAGATGTGCAATTCAAGATTTGATTGATAAGGATCTTTTTAATATAAAGGAATTACAATCTACAACTGATTATAAATCTCCAGTAAACTATCAAACTCCTACACAACAAATACCAATAATCAATCAAGACATGGGGATCTCCCAAGAACCCCTACTCAATTATCAACAACAAGAAACCAATCAAATATTTCATGTTAATGTGTCCCATCATGATGATATTATTAATATTGTAACAAAAACTACAAATGAGCAACCTCAAATTCAATCAACTCAATCTGATATTCAAGATATGGATTCCTCATTTGACCAACCTTCAAAACTATCTTTGACTCTAGAGAATGATCCAAAATGGAATGTAAGCATAGAAAGCTCATCTTTAGAATCAAAATCTCAATCTGAAATCCACTTTGATAACCAACAACAAGTGATTAATCCTCAAGCAAAGATATCCCTTTTAGAAGTATTACAAATTTATCATAAGGAAATTTTGTTCAAAATACCTAGCCAACAATTTGTTCCTCATCATATTTTCTCTAAGAACATAATTAATGGTGTAAACCCTCTTGAGGTTAACCATATTTCATTCTATGATGAGGATATTCCTTCCTCTACTCCACAAGAAGACTCCTATCTTTACATTATCAGATCTAGTAAAGAAACACTTGTTAGAACTATCATGGTAGATAATGACTCCTCTCTTAATTTATGCACTTATCAATTATTCCAAAAACTCAAATTAAAGGAAGAAGATCTTAATGAATCAAATGTTATTATAAAATCTTTTAACAATGAAATTCAAGAAGCTCAAGGTACTATAATTCTTCCCCTTAATATTGGATCCAAGATCCTGGATACTTTATTCTATGTAGGATATTGTCCTTCACCTTACAACCTACTTCTCCAGAGTCCTTGGATTCATACGATGAGGGTTTTCCCTTCCACTCTTCACCAATGTTTGAAGTTTGAACTTGCAAATAAAATTGTTACCATACATGGTGACCCAACACCATTTGAAGAATATTTAACGATTGAAACATCAAGTTCTATACATTCTCTATTATCACAATTATCTTCTATCCATCACTTTTCTTCATCCATATATGATCATCCTTGTTTACCAAATAACATCCATGCATATCTTTCACATATACTTTCTCCATCTTATCAATACTTGGAATATAATGATAAGAATGAAGAACCTTCTTATCCTTCTGACATTTTATTTTGTAATATGATCAATTTTACACATATAAAAGTCAAATCTTTTTCTACATTATTCTACATTATAACAAAGCTTTTGTTATCACTACCTTTTATTCATCACCTTCTATTCTTACCTTCACCTCAACCAGATTATCCTTCAAAACCTCCTTTGATTTTGAAGCAACCTTAGACATGCTATACTCAAATAAACCTTGTATAGTGTATATAGATCATCTTGTATATACCACCAATTTCAATTCATAAATTAAAATCAAAATACAAAAAAAAATCAAAATCCTCAAAATCAAAAAAATACAAATGCAACCAAAGAACTTAAAGGTAAATTTGAGCCCAACTGGCTTGGACCATACATCATTACTGCAAAATTTGAATCAGGAGCATATAAATTATCTACCTTAGATGGTAAAGAACTTAAAGAACCCATGAATATTTTACATCTCAAACGTTATTATGCATAAATTTGGTCATTTCATCCATGTATATATTTGTTCAAAATCATTATCTTGTATTTCTTTCAATTTATTCAAAAACCTCAAAAACATTCATAAAATCTTCAAAAATCTTCAAAAATATTTATTGCATTTATTTAAAGCACTTGTAAAGTTCCTTTTGCTCCAAAACAAAAATCAACATAAAAATCCAAAAACAGCTATATGCTTGACTCTTTCGAAACCAAAACAATATACGTAAGAAAGAGAGAGTCAACATTCTCAAAACTTTCTCAAAATCATTATTTTCTTACAATTATTGCAATTATATGTTTCAACTTATTTTGGATAAAACTAGCATTTATTTGGCATCCCTCACTTGCACACTCACAACAATAAATATCTTGATTTTATCTGGCATGATTACTAATCTCTCTTATATCAAAGTTCACAAAATTCAATTAAATAAAGTTTGAGCATAGAGAATTGATCTTGTTATTTACTTAAACCAAGCACATCTTTTCACAATAAAATGATTATATTTGTAATTTCCATGTTTTGCTACATAGTAGAACTGATTTCTTGAGTGAAAAGTTTCCCTTGCTATCCTATCATGCACATGGTCTAGAATCTTTGAGAATTGGCAAAAGGACAAGCTCACCCCTACCCGGAATAAAAATCCCTTGCTCTACAGCTAATCTGAGCAAGTATCCCTAGAAAAAGAAAAAGAAAAGAAAAATTCAAGAAAAAGAGAAAAGAAAAATGTTATGTCAAGAATGTTCCAAGCATTATCAAGCAAAAGAAATACAAAAAGAAAAATAAGCAAAGTTCAAAAGAAAGCAAGAAAAGCAATAAAATCCCTTTCCCTACCCTTTGAAAAGAAAAGAAGGGTGAATGAGCTTGAATCCCTGGAATTCTCAATTATTCGAAAACCGTGAGGTAAGCCCCATAACAGGTGGTTTGTGCCCAACCCGCTTGGCCTTGGGTAACTCCTAGCGTGGCGATATGTCCGTCACATTAGCGACCTTCTTTTGTACAGACCTATGTCTCGCTTATGGATTAGCTAGCTCTTGATAATCCGATCTACATAGTAGCCTAGTATGGTTATATGCATCTACATCATGGTTAATGAACACTTATTTGGTTTCTTCAAATCACTTGTATCATAGTATCTTGCTCAAAACTCGGTAAATGAACAATGCAATTGCACACACATTTGTATTTGAGAGATTTTGTCTATCATTATGATAAATCAAGATTGGCAATGAATTCACTTATGCACATGGGATTCCTTATAAATCTAACTTTTTGTCTTCAAAATACTTTGAAATATTATTTTTGCAAACTTGTTTGGAATAAACCAAGTACAATTATTTACCACAAAGACAACTATATAATAGAAAAAATCAAAAATTTCAATCAAAACATATCATATATATCTTATCGACTTTCGCAACGATGGTATAGTTTCAAAACCAAAATTGGAATTTTATGCTTAGCGCAAGTCCTCATTATCATATTTTCTCGTTCATCAAAAATTAATCATGTAATAAAACTATCCTTTCTTTGATCTTCGCGATGATGGTATAAGTCTATACCTACATATTCTATGCCTAGCGCAAACCATTGTAACAATTTTATTTCCCAATTTATCAAAAACCATACAAAACATATGACTTCATTTTATACAAATTATGCTTTTCAAAAGCAAACACATTTTTATTATTTCATATCATTATGTCAACCTTTGCATTTTGCAATGATGGTATAATTCTTAAGGAATTATTCAACAAATTTTATCACACTTAGGAATTTATGCCTAGCAAAAATCATTTCACAATATTTCATGCATAATATTTTCATGGAAATCTGAAAACAAACCATCATCATCATCATCATTTGCATCATCACAACAAAGTCTTAAGACAGTCTCTTAAGCACTCTTTTCTTTTAACAATATTTCTATCCTGGGACTAGCTTGACGACCGAGTGAGCAACGACTCCATGAAATGGTCTATAATAGCGACAATGTCCTTTGAAATTATTGTTAGAAATCTCTTTTTATTTTTATCACATTTCATTACAACCAATCAATTTGTTACATCAGATTATTTCATTTAAAATATTTATAGCATGACATCCAAGTTATAATATTTTCCAAAACGACATAATTACATGAATCATCAATAAAATCATTACATCAATCAAATCAATCAATCAAACATAAAAAGCATCATAAACATACACATAACACAAGTCATATGATCAAAAACATATCATATATCAAACATAATTTCATTCAAAAATAATTCAAATTAATTTTTTTTTTTCGCGTTTTTACCTCAAACGTTCGATTTGGGTAAAAACACGGAGGGGGCACCATAGTAAGTCGTCGTACGATTCGACCAAGAATCGTCGCCTAAAAATGGGAATAATTTTTTGCTTTCTCGTAGATCGAGAAGAACTCATCTTTAACGCATTTTCTTCGAAAAATTCGCTAAAGAGGGGGCAAAATGTAGCACCCTAAAATTGGCGCAAAAAAATTGGAATAATTACATTCACCTTAGTAAATAAATTTAAATTCAAATTTAACCTCCCAAACCGCCCGTTAACCGCCGAGAAACCCGTTTCCTCTTTTTCCGTGCCATTTTTAGCAGTTGTTTTGACCGTTTGACGATATCGTCTCCGATCAGACGATATCGCCCTAGATTTGACGATTTCGTCTCGGACTAGAACGTCCGTACGATTTTGTCGCAAAACTGAATTTGCATAGTTGGAATCCGTTCCAACGGGTCTCCAATCCGGTCAGAAGCGTGTCCGCGCCGTTGGGACCCTTCCCCGTTGGAGATCTCCCAAATTGGGATGATCTCCAACCTCCCAACAACTATCCTATGCCTATTTAACTCTAAAACTTTTCCTTCCCCAACCCCTGGCTGAATTTTTATGTAAATCAACTCCCTATGCGCTAAAACACTTCAAATTTGCTCTTGCACTAGTCCTATATTAATTTTATTGCAGGTACACCACTGGTTTTCAGCCGGAGCCAACACCTATCGCAGCCGACGAACCTGTCAAGATCGGAGGCGATCTCATCAAATTCGGGACGATCTCGTTCTGATGCGAGACGATTTCGACTGCAGCACACATCGAGGCAATCAGTGCCTGGAGTTTGCTCTTCTTTCTCTTTTCTCCGTCATTTTATGCTATAAATTAGATTGTCTATTCAGTTTTTATACTATATTGCATCTGGAGTTCACCCATTTTGTCTAGTTTGCATATTAAGATCATATTCTGCTATCTAAACACAATGATTTGCATTTACTTTTGTTCTTGTATATTGTTCAATACTCATATTACTTTTTCATATAGTTTGCCCCTATTTACAAAATAGAATTTCTTGTATTTCGCATCTGTTTGCTGTTTTGCAGGTCTCTGATGAATTCGTCTGACGAATTCGTCAGATTGCAGACGATCCCGTCAGTTTAGACGATTTTATCAAATTGAAGGCGATTCTGTTGAATTGCGTACGATCCAGATCGCTACAAGTAATCGAAACTTCATCGACTTCCGGATCGTAATCTTCATTGGCCTCCCGCAAATTCTCTGTTTCTGCTTTCTTTTCTGTTTGTCGTATTCATTTAAATTGCATTTTCATGTAGTTTAAGTTAGAATCATTCGGCCAAACCTAGGATGAATGTTTAAAAATAAAACGAACTCATCAAAACTCATTCCCAAAACCTAGGCGTGGAAACCGCCGCCAAATGTTTCCCCGGTGAACCCACCATCCGTCGAAAAATCACCAAAATACACCTCCCTTGAGAGGCGGGACCTTCGCGAAGTCCTCTCGTCCGAGGTACCGCACCATCCTTTTCCCATCCTCCTTCCGGGCGCGGATCCAATAGCCTGAAGGTAGGGATGCAAAAAATTTGGAGCGATACACTACTACTTCAAGATAATGAAGTAGGAGATGAATATCATGCTAGCAGGTTTAGTCAGCTAGAAATTCTGGATGAAAAGCACATCAATGCTTTGGAGCATCTTCGTGCCTATCAAAAAAAGCTTAAGAGAGCATATCTCAAGAAAGTTCATCCTCTATCCTTTGAGATCGGTGACCTTGTCTTAAAAGAAAATAAAAAAAATACTAATGCAACTAAAAACCTTAAAGGTAAATTTGAGCCCAACTTGCTTGGACCATATGTCATCACTGCTAAATTTGGATTAGGAGCATACAAATTATCTACCTTAGATGGTAAAGAACTTAAAGAACCTATGAACATTATGCATCTCAAACGCTACTATGCATAAAATTTGGTCATTTCATAATTGTATATATATTTTTTGCATATTATTTCCTTTTAGTCACTTATATAAAATGTTTCAAAAATAATCACATTGTATTTCTTTCAATTCATAACTTAAAATAAAAATACAAAAACATCAAAATCTTCAAAAACATCTTTTATTTCATACTTGTCAATTCTTGAAGTATTGCAGTTATATTTTCAATTATTATGGATAAATTAGCATTTATTTTGGAATCCCACACTTTCACACTCACATGAATAAAATTTTATTTTCTATGATTATTTATCTCTCTTATATCAAAGTCCACATTAGCATTAAATAAAGTTTTGAGCATAGAGAATTGATCTTGTTAGTTACTTAAACCAAGAAACCAAGTACATATCTTCACATTAAAATGATTTCATTGCAAATTCGATATGATACTACATAGCAAAAATGGTTTCCTGAGCGAAAAGTTTCCCCTGCTATCCTATCATGCACATGGTCTAGAATCTTTGAGAATTGACAAAAGGACAAGCTCACCCCTACCCAGAATAAAAATCCCTTGCTCTACAACTAATTCGAGCAAGTATCCCTAGCATAGGAAGAAAAAGAAAAGTCAAAGAAAATGAGAAAAAAGAAAAATATTATTTTGTACCATCGCAACAATATTTCAGCATTATCTCAATTCCAAGAAAAAATACAAAAAAAAAAAGAGAAAGAAAAAAAAAACAAAAGTGAAAAGCAAAAGCAAAATGCAATAAAATCCCTTTCCCTACCCCTTGAAAATAAAATAAGGGTGAATGAGCTTGAATCCCTGGAATTTTCAATTATTCAAAAACTGTGAGGTAAGCCCCATAACAGGTGGTTTGTGCCCAACCCCCTTGACCTTGGGTAATTCCTAGCTTGGTGATATATCTGTCACATTAGCGACCTTCTTTTGTATAGACCTATGTCAGCTTATGGCTTAGGTAGCTCTTGATAAACCGACTTACATAGTAGTATGGTACGGTTACATGCATATAAATCATGGTCAACGAACACTCATTTGGTTAAGGCAAATTACTTGTATCAAATTATCTTGCTCAAAATTTGTGAATGAACAATACAATCACACACACATTTATATTTGAGATATTTTGTATCATTATGATAAATCAAGATCGGTAATGAGCTCACATTTGCACATGAGGATCCCTTAAAAAATCTACATTTGTCTTTGTGATAATTTAAACTATTTCTATAATTCTTTTCGGAATAGTTTTATCCGCTTATTTCAGAATTTTTGTTTTGTTTTCAAGCAATTATATACTTTGTTTCACAAAATCACAAAATTATTTCAAACAACATGTTCATATTATTATTATTCTGTTTATCAACAGTCAAAAATTTATCTTGCAATAAAACTAAAATATCCATTTTCTTCTTTGGATTTCGCGATGATGGTATAAGTCTATACCTATAAATTCTATGCCTAGCGCAAACCATTGTTCTAATTTTGTTTTCCATTTATTTAAAAAAAAAATCATAAAAACATATGACTTGCATCATTATGTTACACAATTATGCTTTAAAACGAACAAACACTTATTCTATTTCATTTCATTATGTCAACATTCAATTTTGCAAACCATGGTATAATTTCTAAGGAATTGTTCAAAATTTGATCACACTTAGGAATTTATGCCTAGCAAAATCATATTTCTTTTAGTATCTCATGCATACTATTTTTATGAAAATCTGAAAACAAATCATCACCATCATCATTTCCATGATCACAACACAAAGTCTTAAGACAGTCTCTTAAGCACTCTTTTATTTTTTTAACAATATTTCTATACTGGGATTAGCTTGACGACCGAGCGAGCGGTGACTCCATGAAATGGTCTATAACAATGACAATGTCCTTTGAAATTATTGTTAGAAGTCTCTTTTATTTATTTTTTATTTTTTATCAAATCACACCAAAACAACCAATTGTTTACATCAGATTATTTCATTTAAATTTTATAGCATGACATCAAATTATAATATTTCCAAACGACATAATTACATGAATCATCAATCAAACAAACAAACAATTCAAATATTGAAGCATCATAAAAACATATGAACAAGTCATATCACAAAAATATCATATATATATATATATATATATATATATATATACACAAAAATTATATACATCATATCAAAACTAGATTGGTATGCCACAATCTATACCCTGGCATACTCAATCCTCTCAAAAATCTATACAATATCTATGCAGTCTATAGCCAGCTAGTCTCGATAAGCCCTCGATCTCTTAGCCTCATCTCCTCCCCCACCCTAACGTGGAGGAGGTGGTATCATAGCAGTCTGTGTTGTGTCTCGGGTCCTCACTATCGATCGTGAGGATGTCCTCATCGATCCCATCTGGATTGGTTCCATAATGTTCGCTGGAAACGATACCCTTTGACCCTCTTGAGCCAACTGAAAGTATACTCCCTGGTAGAATGTGGTCTGCACTGCACTAGCTCATCCCTTCTCACACCTCCACTCCATGCCCTAAGCTATGTAGTCTCATCCTACAGTGTCCATACCTGACCCCTGAGCTGAGTAGCATCATCCTGTAGTGACTGCACTTGAGCTCGGAGGTGGGCAACCTCAGCCTAGAGAGCCGCCATCTCACTACTCTCGCCTACATCCACACCCTTGACCTTACTAGGCGATGGTGGTCTCTCCCCTTGCTGCGAAGGGAGTCTCTCCTCCCTCCGCCCTGTCTCTCATGGCCTCTATGGAGCCTGACCCATCCGTTGGCATCTCTCCTATGGGGACCACCGCTGTTCTCTCCTATTATGACCCCGTGCTACCTCTATCATAGCCTGCCATCGCCTCCTCATTTGGCGCACCATGAGGTGCACTAGACCTTACACCCTCGTCATCCTAGGAGGGCGTATGCCTATGTACTAGGCATCATAGCCGTCTGCAACCACCACATCATCACCATCCACTGGCTGGATGGGGGCATCGTCAATGTCCTGACTCCAAAACCGTTGCATTTCTGGAGCCCTACTCAGTATAGTACTATCCCAAATAGTTTGGGAGTACTCATAGTCCCTAAGAGAAGGGATCCCCTACTGTAGACCGAACTGCCATAGTACCCAGTCGTAGTGGTGGAGCTCTACCTCTCCCCACTCCATCCTCAACCAGCAAACTCGCCTGATGCGAGCTAGCTCCTACCCATCCTCTACCCACTTGGGGTGCTCTTGCCATGGCCTCCAGGTGATTTGGTATGGGATGAGGTCATCTAGCAACCTCTGTGACATTGACAGGTCTATCCATCGCTATGATCCCCTTTGTAGCCACTAGTAGAAAACCCAGGGCCTCTCCTGGTCAACCCCTGTCAGTGGGAGCCCTACTAGCCTCTGCACCATAATGTGCTCCCAGCACCAAACCTATAGCAGTGATGTCAAGACCAGACATCGACCTCCCTTGTATATGACCCCATGCAGGATCCTATACAAGCGATAGAGTACAAAACTACCCCATGTAAACCTATACCCATGGTCTCTCATGTCGCAAACTATGTTTGAGAGCACCCACGGTAGCCTGCATCCACTCTGGTGGCACAATAGTAAAACACCTACCACTCCTACCAAAACTTGATTTAGCCTAGATGCCCCAGGCATCTATTGTAGAGACTCGATGTTCACTCCGCCCTTCTCTAGGGCAAAGCTTGGGTCTCCAGTCAGTCTCATCATCGCCTGGACCTGATTGGACATAGGCATCATGAGCCATCTCTGTATGGGGATCCTCATGATCCTCCATATGTCCTCTAGAGTGGGAGCCATCTCCCCTATCGGTAATCGAAAGCAGGATGACCCTAGATACCACCTCTCTGCTAGAGCTGTCAGTAGCCCCATATCCATCGGTACTTGTGGCATCTTTGCCACATGCCGTAGCCTGACCTGTGCTAGTTCGTCATGCTCCACCTGGTTGAGAGTGGCTAAGTCATCTCTCAGCCTACCGTATTTCCATTCCCGACTCTTTAGTAATCCTTTCTATAAAATAAACAATAAAACAACAAAATTTATTAATAAATCAATCATTGCAATTAAATTAAACACATTTTACATCCAGTTAATTCAAACATAATCTACTAGGATTAGATCCTTACCCATAGCCTGCGCCGGACATCTGTCACTCTGTGCGCTGTCTCCATAATTTTCTCTCTACAGAGCTCTAGAACAGTAAAAATGAATAGTAAAAAAAATGAATTAGGGTTTTCCCTATTTTTCTTAATTTTATTCAAAAACAACAACATTTAAAAAAAAAATTGCTTTTCTACGTTTTTACCGCAAACGTTCGATTTGGGTAAAAACACGGAGGGGGCACCATAGTCAGCAGTCGTACGATTCGACCAAGAATCGTCGTCTAAAAAATTGAGTACATTTTTGCTTTCTTGTAAAAATGGGAAAAACTCGTCTTTAACGCATTTTCTTCAAAAAATTCGCTAAATATGGGGCAAAATGTAGCACCCTAAAATTGGCACGATTAAAACCTTAGTAAAATATAAAAGATAAAAATTTAAATTTTAACCCCAAAACTGCCCCAAAACCGCTTGTTACCCGCTTTCCCCATTTTCCATGCCATTTTTAGGATTTGTTTTGACCGTTGGACGATATCATCGCAGATCAGACGAAATTGTCCTCGATCTGATGAATTTGTCTGAAATAGAATGTCCAGACGATTTTGTCCCAAAACTAAATTTTCATAATTAGCTTCTATTTCAATAGCCTCTCCAACTTGGGCAGAAGCACGTCTACATAGTTGGAGATTTCCCCGTTGGAGATCTCCCAAATTGGGATGATCCCCAACCTCCTAGCCTCCCCCTAATCCTATATAAACTAGGATTTTTCTAGTTTATCCCCCTTGACTCCCCTGAACCCCTTAGCTGATGGATTTCCCTATAGATTTAGTTCCTTATTCACTAGAGCATCCTCGCACTACTATCTGCATTCTGTATTTTACATTTTCTTGCAGGAACTCTACTGTTTTTCAGTTGAAGCTAGCTCGGATCGTTGCAAATGATCTCGGATGATTTCGGACGATCTTGTCGAGGAGCGTAGATGATATCGTACGATTGGAGGCGATCCCGACTGTAGTCTAGATTGGGCGCAATCAGAGTCTAGAGTTTGCATTTCCTTAGCTTTTCTGCATTTTCCTATTGTATTTTTGCATTGTCTTAAATTATTATGTTTATGCATCTTGGAGTTCACCTCATCTAATATAAATGCAGGATAAAATAAAAATAAATTGTGAAGTTGATGCTTTTCCTCTTTAATTACTATTTGGATCTATCATTTAGACAGATTTACAGTTATTTATGTCATTTCCCTTCACTTCTGTAGTTGCATCTTGGGTATTTTGTATCTATTTGTGTGATTGCAGGTTTCTAACGAATTCGTCAGATTTCAAATGATTATGTATGATCTCAGATGATCGATTGTGATTTGAGACGATTCGATGTAATTTTAGACGATTACGTACGAGTCGAGATGATCTAAACTGCTACAAGACTCAGAATCTTCATCAAACATTTGAAATCAGGTATGTTATGATCTAACTAGCATATTTTCTATGTTTAGCATTCATTCCTATTCTCTGTATTCATTTAAATCAGCATTGGCATATAGAATAGTTTAGATTCATCTTGGCCAAACCTAGGAGTTGAACGATCGAGTATAAAAATGAACACATCAAACCCACTATCAACCTAGGCATGGAAACTGCCACTCAAAAGTTTCCTGGTGAACCCACCATCCTTCAAAAATTCACCCTTATACCCCTCCCTCGAGAGGTGGGACCTTCAAATGGCATCTTAGTCTGAGGTATTGTCCCATCCTTCTCGCATCCTCCTTCCGGGCACGAATCCTATAGCCTGAGGGTAAGGATGCAAAAAATTTGGAGCGATATAGAATGGCTATAGGACTTACCTAGAAGCCTAAGATCTACTCCAAATTACTTCCAAGCATAGCTGGGTAACTATGTAGGCATAGAAGGGTGCCTGTGTAGGTGCAACAGGGCATATTTGGGGATCAGCAAGTGTTGCAGAGCCTATGCACCTTCTACAAACTGTCATAGGACCTTATAGAAACCCTAATCAATGATTTTGGTTGGTTTTCACTCCAGAAAACCCTATAAAATGGAACAATAGAATGAAATTAGTATAACAAAGTAAATCATAAAGTAGAACCCTTGTGGGGTCCCATCGTGATCGCCATTTATGAAGTGAAAATACAACACTAAAGCAAATACAAAAGTAAAATAATTCCAATGAATAAGAGACTGCATAAAAGATGATTTTATTCAATAAATGGGAGGAGATAAGAAACTCCTTTGTTACAATCTATATGTTCAAAAGAACTTATTTTGATACAATAAATATAGGTGCTAGGGTTCTCTAAAATCCTAGCTACAAAACAAGTAGTCTCCAATGTATCTTGCTTCCAACAGGATGAGTGGGCTTCTAGTTATCCATGATTGGACTACTCTAGCTTCAATAGATACTCAATAATCCTTGGTTGATACTACTTGATCCTACACATACAACAAACATAAAGCTATTAGCAAACACAATAAGGGTTCCACAATGTGAACCTCGAAAATGCAAACTAAAACCCTAGATTTGAATAAACAAAACATGCAAAATCTAAATAATATCAAATAAAAATGCATAAAATACTTACTTTTTTGTTTTGTTGCTCCATTGTAAATTTATGGTAGGGTGCCCCGATGGAACCTGATGATATTATGTGAAAAGCTTTGGTTTGTGGCTATGGGGACAATAGGCACTGTGTTGCACTTGTAAAATGTAGCAGGTGCTCGATAGCACCTGTAGGATGAAGTAGGCACTCAACAGTACTTGTAGATTAGGGTTAAATCTATAGAAATAGATCAAGGGGATGCAAAGGGCTTGGTAGATGAACAATAATGGTGGTGGCAGAAATGGGCTATGGAGATAACTAGAATCCAAAAATCCTAGGGCAATCTAGGGTTTTTGGGGAAGGCTATGCTAGGGCACAACTACAGTAATGTAGGTTGAATTCACTCAAAAAGCAAGAACTCCAATAAAATGTAGTTTGAACCAATTAGAAAAAGTTATAGGGATTGAGCATTGATAATGCTCTTATTTACTATCAAGCCTAGGGTATTCTTAGGTTTTTAGCTTAACACTTTTGATCGTGTGGCTAATATTAAAGCATATTTGAAGGCTGATATTAAATTTTAGGTGTGACACGGATCATGGAAAAAGTATGGTTGATATTAGATCATATCAGATGACTAAGGTTAATTTGGCTTATAAATATATATTTTATAATAAATATATTAAAATATAATATTAAATATTATATTTAAATATAAATAATATAAAATAAACATAAATAAGTCAAATAGGGGTCAAAAAATGGTGGGGAAAGGCTAAAGTTGGCCATTGGGTGGTGGGAAAGGCATGGAATGGCCATTTAATGGTGGGAGAGTGTGATGGTGGACAAGTGGCTAGGATTTGGTGTCTACAGAATGAACTAACCATAAAAATATTAATAGAAATACAATTCATAGCTCGAACCTCTTGATGAAATATATCAAAGATGATAAATATTTATTCAAAAATCCGAGTAATGCTCCTTCCATTAATTTGCAAAAGATATTACATAGTAGGGCAAGCAAATACTATAGAGTTGACCTTGAAAATCAAGGGTTCGACCTATATATATAGTATTACAATGAAAGAAAGTAGGGAAGAGATTACAAGGATTTAAAACATGATAGATTAGCAAAAAGCTAAGTTGGCATCATTTCATTCATTTGCAAGGTCCGAGAAATCCACTCAATGCCACACACCATGGTAGCTCAGCTTTACAACTTGTTGGTTTGGTAATGGTAGTTTGACTTTAGGCCATTAGAAACCAAATCTGAACCACTCATCCTTCTTGAGGACTTCTCACTATTGTAGATATACAACTACCTTGGTTCTTGGTTCTTGGTTTTTGGTCCTTAGCACCATGAACATTTCACCTACCCAATCAAACTGACTAGCCTTAATCCACCAAGAATCCACCTTTGTATATTCATTAAAATATTAGCATAATATCCATTGTTGATGTATTTCATGGATGATTGTGATTAAACCTCAACAATACTTTCCAACCAAGCACAGTAGAACAAATTTCCAATCCACTCTAAAAAGAACACTGACATCAGATTGAATGCCTTCAACCAACAAATTGGAGCTCTCATGGAAAATACATTAAGTGCTAAGTGAAACCTAGATTTTCATAAATCTACTTGACTAAGTCTTCAAAAGAATTTATTCACTTCTCATGTTTGTAGCATAAGACATAAGTTGCAATTCGCTCCTTGATTTTTGCTCCACCAACTTTGACTTGAACTGACTGCAGAATAGAGTATAATGCCAATCCACCCTAAAAGAAAAGTAAAATATCTTTTGTGCTCATATGTTGCCTTGTACCTCTTCTTGAATTCTTAGACCTTCTTTCTTAGCAGCATGGAGCTTATCACCATTCCACTCCAAAATGAATGTGAATCTCAATGGAATGAGACATATCCAACACTTAGTCACTTAAGCATGCAGAATGAAATTATGTCAATAATCCACACTTTGAAAGGTTTTGATGTCATCTAGACTTTATTGGATTGTATATTGGTACCTTTATGGTAAGCCACTACAAAATACACTAAGTATCATGCGAGGTGGAACACTTTTCTCATGTTTGTAGAAAATAACTAAGTGTTGAGCAGATTGGAGCATCTTGCATGGATCCACTCCAAAATACTCTATGTCTTTAGCGGATTAGAGCCCTTTTCATGCCTTAGGAATAATTTTCAAAATTTTCTAAGGATGCAGCCATTTTGGGCCTACAATACCCACTAATCACATATCAAACCCTAACATTGGATGGATCAAAGATTGCTTCAATCCAACCTCTAGAGTAGGTTGGTATACCTTGTCAACTAATTCAGGTGTTGACTCAATTAAGCTCAAAATAAAGTGTAAGTTTAGGGATAGAAATGAGATAAGGGTTAGAAAATAGTTGAATGAATAATGGATGGATAGAGCTAACAACATTGAAAAATATTAAGAATTCACTGATCAATCACATTTCCAGTATGTCACACTTAGGACTAACAACATTCAAAACTTATTATCTTCACCATTAAAATAATGAAATACTCAGAAAACTATTTCAAACATCTATAATGCTAATAATCCAAATAGAAAAATTAGATCAACACTTAGACTAACAAAAATAGAAGTCTTCTACAATATTTATTTAGGCATTAACCATTCCAAGTTGCTCCAAATTAGCAATCCAATATCAGCATAATTGAATTAATAGCAGTAGTAAAAATACATTCATAGAATAAACTCATAATTGATGAAGATAAAATGCTAGAGGTAAACATCCCAGTAGTGCTCCTATTGATTTCTCAGCAAGTTACAGTAATATATTAGGCAAACACTCTAGAGATGACCCTTAACAATGATGGTTTGATATCTTTATATAGATTTTACAATGATAGTAGAAAAAACTAGAAATATTACAAGGAATTTCTTGCTAGATCAATAGAATGTTGAGGTGACATCCTCTCATTGGATTTCAAGAAAAAAATGTGGAGTTGTACCCTATATATGTTGTAATTCTAAACTTTGCAATTTTTTTAGCCTTCAAAAAAATCTAGCAACTATGATGGTTCCATGTTAATCCAGATCATTCTTCACTCTTGATCAATCCTTTCCTCTATATATTTGTAACTGAAAACTATTGGTAAGTTTTGATTCCAGCAATGCTTGGTATCCCCTAGTTCTTTCTACTACACTCCTTATATTTTTCTATATTCCTTAGGTTTTGCTCATCCCTTTCATCTTTAAAATATATTGCACTAAATTCCACTAGGACAGGTTTGACTGATTTGACAGTAAAATGTGAGTTCCATAGTGATTGGCATATGTATACAAAATATTCTGACTCGAAGGGCTAGGTTTGAATGTGTTGACTACGAAATTAACTTCTAAGAATAAATTTTACCTTTCTCTAAAATCCACTACTTCATTTTCCACTAGGTCATGTTTGACAAAATTGATCATGGAATCCTTATTTTGTGTCGGCTGCAAGCAGATTTTAATACTGCTCTACCTATAGACATCCATAATCTACAACTTTATTTTTTTCTAAGCCTTGTTTGACTACATTGACTATGGATTTCACCCTTGGTAGACTATAAAACTGTCTATGACATTTCACTATGAAAACTAACCTTGTGTTGAATTCGTTCTCATGAATTCTACAACTTCGAGTTTCATTGAGCACTGTTTGATCACACTAACTGTAGATATTTGCATTTTATCACAAGCAAGAGGAAAAATAACATAGAGCTCTTCTCAAATTCTTATTGGGGTATCTTCATTTTCATAACTTTGCTACTTCAAAGTCCTCTAGTGTTGTTTGACTGTGTTGATTGTAGATTTTTCCTCCCTTTGATGGATTTTTTATTATGGATTCTCTATGTAGAAATTGACACCATTTTGGAGATAGATCTACCTTTCCACATTTCACTATGCTTATTTAAATTTTATTGGACGTTTGTTTGGTTATTTTGACTGTAGAATATGTACCTCAATGGAACTTTGTACTGCCCTTTAGGTTCTTTCTCCCCTTATCTAAAATTTTACAATTTTGCTATTTGGCCCTTTTGGTTCTACAATAAGATTTAAATTCCTAAAATTATTTGCATTTAAAGATATATGCAAATCAACCTTAATAATTTGAAAGCAATATTAAGGAGTTTATTTCATTTCAATACACTCTAGATGAGATATAATATTTGCAATTAAACCATAGGAGATATAAGGGTTTCTACTTGGAAAATCAACATTATTGCAAATATTATTAATTTCTAATATTCCAAATTAGGGAGATATAAGATATACCACTTCAAACATAGCTTATTGAAATTTAGAAATATTAAACTATTGGACATTGAGATCTATAGAAGGAAGTTCATCATTTACTTAAAGGAGTTGGAAATATCTACTCATACTTGTCTTGTACTCTTATACAAAGGGATAAAAGAAACCAATCACAGACTCTTAAAATATAGAGAACCTTATCAAAAACAAAGTGCACTAAATTATATTCAACTTTCTACTTATTAAATTCATAAGGAGAAATAAGGTAATACATTAAGGTTGAACATTAGGGAGATAAAAGGGATTCTACTAAAACCAAGAAAGCTAAACTTATCATCAAGCTCATATTGCATCTAAACACTTGCTAGATAGAAGTCATTTTTTTCAAAATCTATAAATTTGAAGAGATCTTAGCAAGGTTGATTATATACTCTTATCTAGGGAGTCATAAGGTAGCCTACATAATAGGAATACATTGCACTTAAAAACCAAGCATGATGGAAAATAAAATTCCATTGAATAAAAACGAATGTTACTAATATTATCGCAAAGTTAACCTATAGTGAAATTAGTATTTGTAGTGATGATCCTATAGAGGCAATAGCCTTATGAGTATTCTAGTGGATGATCTAGAGATAGTAATTATCTAGAGGTGAACCAGAGGTAGATTTTAGAGACAGTGAACTAGTGGTAATGACCCAGAGGCAATAACCCAGAGGTAGTGACCCAAAGGCAAAACCAGTGGCAGTGAATCAGTGGTAGTGACCCAAAGAACAAAATCTAGAGGTATCTCAAATAAATTGATCTAGAGGTAGACATAGATTACTTATCCAACCATGATAGATTCAAAGCTAAATATTAGAGATAGATCGATATTGAATACTAAAGTCTTCAATACCTAAATAATATAATAGAGGGGGTGTTAGAGTATATTACATTGTTTAAGCACATATGAATGTACCACCTTAAGTACATTATTAGATTAGAAGTTACTTGGGGAATAAGTAATAAATGCACAAGTGTTAGAATGTGCAATGATGTAAAAGGACATGTGTCCTTAAGATAGTTAGGAAGATTAGGGGCCAAGTAACTCATCTTATTATATATAGGGCTCATTGTATTGAAGCATGTATCCTCTACATCATGCACTAGTAGAGTGAGCTCCATATATTGTAGCAAGTTTCATTTTCATGAGATTACATTACTAGTTATTTTATGTGTATTTTCTGAAGTCTCTTATCATACTTTCATGCTTATTAGTTAGCCATTATCATAGTTATATCATTGCATTCTTATTTTCTTACTTGTGGTTGTATTTTCTTTTAGTTTATAGCTTCAAAAGCTATTTTTTTGTATATTTAATATGGAACCATAAGAGGATTATAAATATCAGCTCTTAGCCATGCACAAGTTGCATGTACAAAGACTTTTTAAGAAGACAATACAATTGATATATCTATTTGGCCTTTGGTTCAATATCTTGTAGAATATGCATGTATGTATGGATGAATGTTTTTGTTTTAGCTAGGTGAATATTCATGACATTAATTCTATTTTTTTGGATTTTTGTGCATTTTTGTTCTCTAGTTCTAGAACTTATAATCTACTAAAATAAATGTTGATTAATATTACTCTACATATGATGAAAAATTTCTTGGTCTATTAGGATATTTTTATGGTTGTTTTATTTCATGATATTTGTGCATTTCTTGTTGTTTTCTAATCTATACCATCTTAAGTTCTAGCTTCAACTATGTTTATTTATTTCTACACCCTTTTCCTCCCCCATTGTAGATTTTAGTTAGTTAGAACCTTATAGGAGCCAAACTTCTCTAGATATTGACACGGTAATGCTTTGCATCTTTCTCGATCATTCAACATTGGCCAAGTCTTGGATGCACATTTCACCATAGGTATATTTTGGACCAACAATTTTTGGCACACCCGGTGTGACCAAATCCCATTGCTCACATAGATTAGATATTTGGTGTTTGTATTTGTTCTATTTAAGTATAAATAACCTAGTGACTATTCAAAAAAACAAACCCCAAAAGCTTTATATCCACTTTTTGTTTAGTATTGAAATACATGATCACCAAATAAAAAGGTTAAAAATTTAAAAGAACCTATAGAGTTTATTGAACTGCATCTTGGTATTCTTAGGATGAGTCATATCTTATCCTCCAAATTGACATCGTATTTGATCCTCATTGAAGTATTGATTAGTCCTATCAATACTACTCCCTAATTCATCTTAGAATAGCCACTAGTGTTTCCTCTAATACATCCAACCTTACCCCTACAACATCTATCAATACAGTAGCAACAATGGCTATCAATCCAAATAAGAACGTTTAGCCCTGTCCAACATGGAATCATTCAGGTCCTCTAAATCTAATCATTCATAATCTCACTACTCCAGTAGCTTTGAAGTCATTTCCTACATATGATGGAATAAGCAAGATCACTTATAAGTATTATTAGGATGTAGCATCATTAGCAGCCATACATAACATCACAGAGGAAAATGTGATGACAAGGATACTAGTTATATCATTAAGAGGAAAGATGTACTAGTATAGAAATATTCTAAATTAAACCATAACCACATGTGAAAGGCTTGCAGATAAACTTGTAGAAGAGTTTAATGAGCAAGCAGATCCTTTCTCCCTGCTTATGAAGTTTACTCTCACAAAAACATACTCAAGAAGAGATAGTTGATTTTAATATTAGATTCAATCATACATGGAGAAGAGTGCCTGATGATATCAAACCAACAAATTAGTAAGAATTATATTATTATCTAAGATCATTCAACTCATATTTGGGTGTGACAATAAGGTAGTCTCATGTGTTCACCTTTTCACAATTATTTTAGGAAGCCTTGAAGGCAAAAAAAAAATTATTGCTATTGGAAGTTTACCACCTATTGAGTGGTAATTTTACCCAATTGCAAAACCACATTCACCTTAATATTTTGATCACAAAACCCTCTCTTGCAAAGAAGTTAAAATAAAAATAACTTCTCCAAGGTTCTTCTATATAAGCATTGCACGTGTGTGGTATGAGACTAAATGGTGTAGGAAGCAGGATCATTTTTATATTGAATCACTTTTTTATTGTAAGGTAGAAAACCCACAATAGACTTAATTTATATATTTGTTCGATGATGCCTTATTATAATATGTGGATTGCATTTAAATACCTAGTCTAATAGTTGTAAGAGTGAAGGGTTGTGACCCTAGAATATAATGAATAAATAATATAAGTAATTAGGACATGTTAGGAGGGTCCTAACATGCCACCCCCCTTAAAGGAGCTTTGTCCTCAAAGCTGGAAATTTGGAAATTGCTGTTGGATATATTAAAAATTTTCCCACGTTGCGTCTTCTAAATGTAGACCTTTCTAATGGATTAAAACTTCTATGATATTGTGAGTACGAAGGTGATGAGAGCGGTGATCCAAGATAGCTTCTGGCTCGACTAGAATTACTCCATCATCGAAGAATTCATGGAGAGTGGGTTGTGTCGTGATATGGGCTCCCACTACGAGTTTAAGGCAAGATACATGAAATACAGGGTGAAGTTTGGAAGAGGGAGGAAGCTCTAGTTTGTAAGCAACGGTCCCAATACGTTGGAGAACTTTATATGGCTCGTAAAATTTGGGTGCTAACTTCTAAGAACCTTTTTGTTTAAGAGAGGATTGACGGTAAGGTTGGAGACATAAGAAAACCATATCTCCCTCGTGGAAACTACGTTCGCTTCTATGTTTATCGGCTTTCTGCTTCATGCGATGCTGGGTGGTGTGTAGGTTCTATTTTAGGATCCATAGTATGTCATCTCTATTAGCAAGTTTTGTTTCCATCGCATGGACTTTTGTAGTCCCTAGAATATAGGAAGTGAGGGATGGTGGTGTTTGACCATATAGTGCTTCATAAAGAGTCATTTTGATGGACGTGTGGTATGAAGTGTTATACCACCATTATGCTAGTGAAAGCCACTTTACCCAATGGAGTGGTTGAGTAGAAACAAAAAATTGAAGGTATGTTTCCAAGCATTTATTTACAACTTCGGTTTGGCCATTGGTTTGAGGATGGTAAGCGGAGCTCATACAAAGTTGAGTACCTTGTAATTTGAACAATTCCTTCCAAAAGGTGCTAGTGAAATTTGGGTCACGGTCACTAAAAATTGTGGAGGGCATACCATGTAATTTAAATATGTTATCTAGGAAGAGGTGGGCTATAGTGCTAGCGGTATAAGGATGAGCCACGGAACAAAAATGGGCATATTTAGATAAACGATCAATGACTACGAAAATGGTTGTTTTTCCTCCTAATTTTGGTAATCCTTCAATAAAGTCCATATAAATATCTGCCCATGTTTTGGTGGGTATAGGAAGAGGTTGAAGTAATCCTGGAATAGTGAGGGTCTCCCTCTTTTGTCTTTGGCAAACTTCACACTATTTTACAAAGTTTTTGATGTAATTTTTCATTCCTACCCAATAGAAGGAGGTAGTGGCTCTTTAATAGGTTCTTAAGAACCCTGAGTGGCCTGCAGTGGGTGAGGTATGTAACTTATGAAGAATTTTTTCATGATAATTTGAATTGGGGGTGAGGACCATCCTCCCTTTGTATCTTAATATATTGTCCTTCCAAGTGTATGAAGTTTTGCTACTAGGATTATGTTGAAGTTGTTGAATTAAGGTGTGGATAGTAGGATCATTTATCCATTCTTCATGCGCCTCATCTACCCATTTAGGAATAAGGGAGGAAAGAGCATGGACTTGAGGCATATCTTCAAATTTTCTAGAAAGTGCATCAGCTGCAATGTTTTCCTTTCCCTTTTTATATGTAATTTCATAATCATAGCCAAGAAGTTTAGTAACCCATTTTTGTTGTTCCAGAGTATTAGTCCTTTATTCCAAAAAATACTTCAACCTATGATGGTCAGTATGTATAATGAAATGTTGGCCAATAAGGTAAGGCCTCCAATGTTGAATAGCATGGACAATCACCAACATCTCTTTTTCATATGTAGAGTGAGCTAAATTCTTAGGAGAAAATGCTTTGCTTATAAAATCTAGAGGCCTTTCATCCTACATGAGTATGGCTCCCATTCCTATTCCTGAAGCGTCACTTTCAATGACGAACGGTTTAGAAAATTTGGGCATGGCTAGAATAGGGGTGGTACACATTGCAGTTTTCAAGGTGATAAAGGCCTCATCCACTTTAGATGACCATTTGAAAGCATTTTTCTTAAGTAATGTTGTTAGAGGAGCAGTGATTTTACCATAATTTTGGACAAATTTTCTATAATATCCCGTTAGTCCAAGAAACCCACGTAGAGCTTTTAAGGTTTTTGGAATAGGCCAATTTTTCACCTCCTCAATTTTGGAAGGATCTACCATAACTCCTTCCTTTGAGACAATATGCCCTAAGTATTCAATTTCTTTTTTTCCAAAGGAACACTTTGATCTTTTTGCATAAAGTTGATTTTCCTCCAAGATTTGGAACGCTTGTCTAACATGGTCCAAATGTTCTTCCCATGTTTTGATATAAATCAAAATGTCATCAAAGAAAACTAATATAAATTTATGAAGAAAAGGGTGAAATACCTTATTCATTAGACTTTGAAAGGTAGAAGGAGCGTTGGTTAGGCCAAATGGCATCACCAAGAATTCGTAGTGCCCTTCGTGAGTGCGAAAGGTCGTCTTAGGAATATCCTTTTCATTGAATTGTATTTGGTGGTAGCCTAACCGTAAGTCTAACTTGGAAAAATAATCTGCCCTGTGGAGTTCATCTAATAGCTCGTCTATGACCGGAATAGGAAATTTATCTTTGATGGTCATTTTATTAAGTGCTCGAAAATCGACACATAAATGCCACAAGCCATCCTTTTTCTAACTAAAATAATTGGAGAGGAGTAAGGGCTTTTGCTAGGTCTAATGACTCCTACCTTAAGAATCTCTTGTACTAATTTCTCTATTTCGGTCTTTTGGAGGTATGGATAACGATAAGGTCTAATATTAGGAGGGTGATGCCCTGGAAATAGTGGAATAGTGTGATCGTGACTTCGTTGTGGAGGTAGTCCTTTTGGTTCATTGAATACCGCCTTATGGTGGTCTAAAATCTTTTGTAACTTTGGTGTCTTGTCTTCTTTGTGACTAGGTTGAATTGAAAATAATTGGGTGACCATTCCTTTGTTTCCTCTTCGGATAATTTTCTCTATTCTATGCGAGCTGACGATTTGGGAAGGTCCTGATTTTAGGCCTTGGATAATATAGGTTTGGTTCTTTGTTGTGAATTTCATCCATAGTTCATCAAATTCCCATTGGACTATGCCCAAGGTTCGTAACCATTGTATGCCTAGTACAATGTCGCACCCACCTAGGGGTAGGACGTACATGTCGCCTTTCATGTTATAAACCCCCATAGTTTTATATTTCTGCATTTTCCTTTGCATGTAATTTTTTTGCCGTTTCCAATCATCACTTCGAAGTTATTGCAAGGGTATATAAAACAATTTGCTTATTTAGCCACCTTTGGATTGATAAAATTGTGCATGCTACCAGAATCTAGGAGCACGATAAGGTTTTGTTTCTTAAAATACCCTTTAACTCGCATTGTTTGAGGGGCAAAAAATCCAGCAAGGGTGTTGAAGGAAACCTTTGGTGCATTTTCTTCGTCACTTTCAAGTGTGTTGGATAATACCTCTACTTCAAGTTCAGGTTCCTCTTTAGTAGAATTTCCTTCCTCTGTGGCATCTAGAATATATAATTTCCATGAGGCACATTTATGATTTCTGTCAAATTTCTCGTCGCAATGGTAGCAAAGACCCTTAGCTTGTCTTTCCTTCATTTCCTCAAAACTCAGAAGCTTAATTGGTAGAGCGGGGTTAATTTTGGAGTGTAGGAGTTTTGGGTTCTTCCATTTTGCATTGGTTTGGGGTTGGTATAAGTGTTTGATGGTTTCCCCCAAGTTGGTTTTGTGAACTGATTCTGTGCCTTGATTTTGTCCTCCGATAATTTCGCCAAACCGATGGTCTCTAACAAGTTTGTAGGGTTATACATTTGCACCTCTATTCGAATTTCTTCTTTTAATCTGCTGACAAAACATTCTTGAAAGAAGGCATCATCTAATCCAAATGTTTGATTAGCTAGCCTTTCAAATTATGCTTGGTATTCACTTACCGAAGTGGTTTGGCATAATTTAGTGAGGGTCCCTGTAAAGCTTTGAAACTTGCTAGGGCCGAATTGCACTAATAGATTTTGTGTAAAGGTTGACCACATCGGAGTGCTATTAGTTTTCTCGAACCATTGGTACCATTGGATGGCATCGTTTTCCAAGTGGAAGGAGGCGATATGCACTTTTTGCATTTTCAAAATTTGATTTAGTGAGAAATATTGCTTTGCTCGGTAGATCCAGTTTGTAGGGTCTCCTCCAAATTTTGGGAAGTCTAATTTGGTCGTCCATGGTAGAATGGAAGTTTGTGTACCTCCTAACATTGCTCGATTTTATGACTCGTGGTTGGGTGAATTTGCATGTGTTGTTGCCTGATTTTGACTGATGGCATCAAGTTTAACATCCATTGCAAATATTTTCTTGAAGAGTTCTATTGTAGTACGGGTATTCTCCTCTCTTTCCTATTGAAATTCTTCAGCGAGCCTTGGTTTCTTATGAATTGAATCTAGTGATCGTCGTCCTTCAGCCATTGAGTTTGGTGTAGGTAATGATCAATATGACTTGGTACAGGTGAGAAAAAAAAATAAAAAAATAATTTTAATTTTTTTCCTTTATGTTTCGGACATCGAAAACCTTGATGCTACGTTGAAGATTTTAGCTTTTTCAAAATAGCCACCAGTCACCATGTGAAAGGTCGAGCAATTTGGGTGTAAGACAACTTAATTCGTACCTTAGGAGAAGGTTTAATTTTTTGTGAGGATTTTGACACGGATCCATGAAGCGTGAATGTTGTTTGCATCCTCGTGAATGTGGACTGGCTGAAATGTGTGGTGGGAAAAAAAATTTAATGGTGAATTTTCTCCTTGATCTAGCTCTGATCCAGATGGTATGAAACTAAATGGTGTGGGAAGCAGGATCATTTTTATATTGAATCGCTTTTTTATTGTAAGGTAGAAAACCCACAATAGACTTAATTTATATATTTGTTCGATGATGCCTTATTATCATATGTGGATTGCATTTAAATACCTAGTCTAATAGTTGTAAGAGTGAAGGGTTGTGACCCTAGAATATAATGAATAAATAATATAAGAAATTAGGACATGTTAGGAGGGTCCTAACAGTGTATATTAGTAATCTCAATGAAGATATATCAAATGAATGCTAGGAACACCTTAGTGATTACAAGTAACTGTTAACAAGGGGTATGTGTTGGTGTATTTTATTGTCATACTTATGATTGTTCATAAGACTAAATAAAAAAAAAATTGAATTGGCCCTCCTATGACCATGATGTAAAGCCTTAATTCCTTTGAACTTGAAGGATTTTAGGTAGATTTTATCTTCCTTTATTAAGTAGATTTTAAACAAGTTTTATCTTGTATTAAATCCTACTTTAAGCATGAAGTAGAAGATTAAAACCTATCTTTAAACATGAATTTCAAATAATGAAAGAATTCATTTTATGTTGCTTTAAACCTCAAGATGGAATAATCTGGATGACCCACTTTGTAGCTATAGTAGCCTTTGATATAATAAATAAATTATCCCTCTTTGATGAAATTAATTTTCACAAAGAGAGCAATTTATTGCATGATCTTGAAATGTCATTATTAATTATCCCTCTTTAATGAAATCATAATTTTCATAAAGAATAAATAATTTAATGCTTTAAAACAATAGCCTTTGATGTAATGTATAAATTACCTCTCTTTGATGAAATCAGAATTTTCATAAAGAAAGACGAATTTATTTCTCCGAAAATGATAGCTTATGGAATGCCATTAAAATTTACCCCCCTTTAATGAAATTGAAATTTTCATAAAGGGAAGTTCATTTATGTCTGCAAATAAAAATGTAAAACTGAAAAAAAAAAAAATGATTTGCCTTTAAAATGTGAAAAAATAAAATTTTGAAATTATAAAAATCCTCATAAAATAACAATTTTCAATAATTTTTATAAAATCAAAATGGATTTGGAATGAGTTCAAATTTGTTTCATATGAAATATTGTAACTCATTCTTCACACCCATGTATTTATTTTTATTATTTTAATTTTTTTCAATGTTTATTTTAATTGGCGATGTTTAAAAAAATCTGCAAAAAGAAAAGTTAGAAAAATAAATATAAAATTTGGACATGGAAATAAAATACAAAAAATTCGGAAAATAAACTAATAGCAGTTTTAAGCTACCCTATCATGCAAAACCCGAGATATGAGAGTTTTTAAATGTAACCCAACCTAACCGGAACTACATTTGCACATCCCAAAATAAGTTAGATGCAAGCTTCTAAGGAATAAAATGAATCCTCTGTTTCCAGATATTCAACAATGCAACCATGAAATGCATTAAATATTGCCTATAAATCTAAAATTTGAGAAAAATAAAAATGGACATTAAACACAAAAACATTCAGAAATGATTCTCCTCTTATTTTGCTCAAAAAGGTGCAGAAATCCTACAATATTTGCATCAAAACACCAAAATATTTCTGTTTTACATCTCCATTCCAACAACATCTAGCCTTCCCAAAATAATCCATCCCTTGCAATCGTGTTTGCTTCTATTTTTAAAGTTTTCATATTAACCTCTTTGTTTCGTCTCCATGCATGTCTTTTCCTTTTCCAACCCTCTGCACATGCATTCGTTTGAGTTTCGTTACGCTTCATTATGTAACACATTCCCTTTTTATTATTTGCTCCACGTATTTCCTCTTACTTGCATGTAAAAGACATGTGAATTAGCATTGAAAAAAAATAAAACAAAAAACTACAACCTTTACCCTATTAACTAGTAATTCTAAAGCTTTAAAACTAAATACTTTAAAGCCCAAAACCATCCGACAAGCATGAAAATATTATATTATATTATATATATATATATATATAATATAATATAATATAATATAATATTTTCTTTCTTTGTTTATTATTTTTTTACTTTTTATTTTATTTTGATTTATTAGATTATATATATATATATATATATATATATATATATATATATATATATATAATATTTTCTTTCTTTTTTATTTTTATTTTTACTTTTTCTTTTATTTTGATTTATTTATTAATATATATATATATATATATATATTAATATATTATTTTTGAATGTTTTTTTTTCATAATTATAATAAACATATATATTTATTAGAATTATAATTTTTTTTATAAAGCAATCAAATAACTAATTTCCAAAAAAATTACTCATTGAAAATCATAATAAAGGAAAACTTTAAAACTAATCAACATAAACAAAACCTATTAACCTAAAACACTAGCAAAACTAGTAAAACAAGAAAACATTAGCCAATGCTAAACCGTGGAATCTATCAAAATTAGCACTTAAAATTCCTCAAAAACCAAAATTTTAAGGTGGGCTCCCAACTTTGGGACTAGTTGTGGAATGACCACAACAAATGGCAACTCTGCTGGAAAATGCTCCTGAGCATTCGGGTGAAGAACCCAAATATGAAATGAGAACATCAAATATTAGAGAAATAAAATTATTCAACGATATCCAGAGAAGGTGGGGGTAAACAAATTCGAATAAAAAAATTAATGCATATGCCTTTGCTTATTGTGTGAAAAAGTGATTTGTTTTGTATCCTACCTTTTGGATTCCATCATTTGTTTTGTATTTAGGCTATGAAGAACGACTCATAAAATGAAATTTTTATAGACAGATCCCTTCAGCTAGGCAGGCATCTATATCCTTGGTAGGTTTTATCTAACTCACCCTTATTTTTGCTTAATACTTTACAAAGCCTTTCTTATAATCAATTTGTGTCTTTATAGAGCCCTACTGCTGATCAGGTGTCCATAGCCCTGGTAGAGTTTATCTAGATCTTGTGATTGATTTGATCAAGCTTTTCAATGCTTGTTTTCCTCTCTTTTTTATTTTCTCTTTTTCTTTTCTTTTTTCAAAAGAAAAAATTTGCAAAGCTTCAAGCATCATTGGGGTTAGGAAGCCTATAAGTAGAGCATGTTGAATTTTCGTCTTAGTTTGCAAATCAAGATAACTTCATCCTTTAAGACTTCCAAAAATACCCTTTAATATGTGAGTTACATGTGGAGCTTTAGAAAAATATTTCATTGTTCTACTCTCCACCATTTTAGTTCCAAAATCTAAGCATGATCACAAAATAATTCATCCCCCTTTTCTTAGGTTCACCTACTTTTATATTAGGTATTCCAACCTACTTAGCAAAGGAATACAAAAAATGGGTAAGAGACCATAAGTTAGCTACCATGGAAAATCACCTCAAAATAATGGAACAACCCAAAATGCACAACTAAAACATAAACCAAATCCTAACCTAATGCAAACTAACAAGCAAGCAATAAATCTGAAGAAGTGAAATTCACGATATCGCCTTAAGGGCATTTACTTGCAATGTATATCAAATTTTAAGCATTAAAAGGGAAATATGGCATAAGCATGTAATCTACTGAAATGAGACAACATAGACAATAAATATAATAAAATTATTTGTCTATTCATTCATTTATAGCTTTAAAACCATATTACAAGATGTCCCCTTGAGGGCTTCACAAATTTGATACATTTCATTACAAATCTTCAAGGGATCTAGTCCCTTGGAAAGAGGCCTTTAAGGCGATAAATAGTGGTTTTGTGAATTCCTGCTTCCCACACTCGAGAGCTATTTTTGGGATGATAATCTTGTGCCTCCTTAGCTCCTCTTCTTGCCTAGCATTCTTATTCCTGAAGACAAGGGATTGAATGGGATTAAAAGCATTTATGTTATAGAATAAAGCCATTAAACCATGAAAAATGAGCATATTATACAACCATAAAAAGTGATCTACATGCATGAAAACTGATCTACAATAAGCATAAACATATTTTAAGCTATTATAAATGCCAACAAGGAAATTTGAAAGCAAGATCAAAGGTGAAACAATGCAAAAATGGTGATCGTTCCTGGGTGAGCCATATAAACCTACAATATTGGGGACCTCAAATCTTGCATCAAAACTCCTCCAAATTGCTTCAAATTTGGACCAAAGGTTCCTCTAGACATTCCCAAGGGGGTCTATGGAGGAATTTATCTGAAATTCCAATCTATTTGTTGACCGTACCTAGGTGTGCCATACACAGACTACTCATCGTCCCCAGGTGGTTGTAACCTGCCTTAGTTTTATCACCTATGCCTATGGAAATTGGTCCAAAAATTGTTTAGGGGTGTTGTCAATAGATGGGTCCAAATATTACTTCAATTTGGCAATTTTGGAATGGGTGTATCAAGTCCTGTTGCCCCTGAAATAACCTTCGAATGAAGAGGATTTCAAGGCTAAGGTAGGGGTGGAATTTTGTTTACAAAAGGGTGTGGATAAGTGAGGATGTAATTGTGTAGCACTTCTTTGCAAAAATGCTTCAATTATCCTCATTTGAAATGGGTGTTTGCACCTCATTTTATAGTCCAAAAGGGTATCTAGGGAAAAATTACATGTCTTGCCATGTGAGGCAAGTTACACCATGTGTCCTAATCTTGTCATTTATTGATGAGGGGAAGGTTACCCGTTTGGGGCTCCCAAACTACTGTCCTATGGTCTAATTGTAGGTCCCCAATAAATATAGGATGATTGGACATATTAATGGCAATATTTGATTGCCATTTAGCATGTCCTTTGAATTTTTCAAAGGTCCAGTTAGGGGCCATCCCACCCAGGGATGGTTGTGGCTGGCCATCCTTGGATGGGACAGTCACCAACTGTGACCATCACTTGGTGGGACAATCACCAGTAGGTGCCCCAAAACTACCCTAAACTACTAGGAACCCTCCAAAATAAGTTTTGGAGCCTTATGCAAGCCTTTTTCCAGCCTAGAGGGGTGTCCAATAAGGCCATATGTTGTTAATAAGAGGGCATATGTGATGAACTTATAGTCTTATATGATTTACACAATTTAGGTGTCTATAGATTCCCCTTTTTGAGATGCGCTATGTGGAACAAAGCGCTGATAAAAAATATATCACTAAATCACTAAATGATCAAGGTTGATCATTAACCTAATCAAATTTGTATGCCTTCATTTTGGAAAAAGCATACATTCTTGGAATCCTTACTATTGACATAGTCGAAGGATCGGTTTTAGGTATACCTTTTAGTTGTGTTGTAATGATAGTATTATGGGGCTTAGGGTATACTAGGTCTTGGTGCCTTGTATTCTTTTAAACCTTTACATGGGTCAATTCCTGAGGTTTCAAGGAGGTCAAACCTATTTTTTGTTTCTTATGCTGATTCTTTACCCTAGCATGGGCTTGAAAATTTGTATTTAGCAAAGATTATTTCGAATGTATGGAAATTACACTTCTGAGTGCTTTTCTATTGATTTGATTTTTGAATTAATTATTATGACTACCTCCTCAAGTGATGAGTTGATGAGGGCATGACCAATGATAAAGCAATGAGTCGCTTGACACATATGACTGAATTGGAGTAACTCTAGGTTTTACCAATGATACTATATACTTGTTTGGAGATTAATTTCAACTTTTTTGATGAATAATTTTGGAGGCAAAAGGCTAAATATTTTCATCCCATGGAGCGGTCCAGCCATGGAGGCCTTCTTGGGGACTAAAATAGACACTTTTTATGCATCCAAAAATACTATGGGTTCAGTCTTGATCCCTCCTATTTTCTTGACCATTTTGTCTTGTTTTTGGTGGGTTTTTGGCCCATTTTTTATTTTTTTGATGTTTTTAAGTTGTTTTTGAATTTATGATTTTATGATTGTGAAGTTTGAGGACTCACATTTATTGCAGCCCATGGGAAATTTTTGGATTATGATATAGCTTTATATTTCATATATATATATATATATATATATATATATGAGTTTTCTCTTATCATCATCTGTTTCCTTATTGCTTCATGAGATGTATGCAATGCTTATATTTGCTCTATGATGTTATGATGGATGTCTAACATGGATGCATGTATTTATCTTATGATGTGATTTTATGATATGTAGATGTGTATGCTTTATTTATATGTTTTTTTAAATTAAAATATATGCATAAAATAGTTAGTGGCTATCTAAATATTATTACTAACATTTAACCGGTATCTATCCTAGCTTATGAACATCACTTAATGAATAAAAGTGTAAATTTGTATGGTTGGACGTAATTATTGATTAGATTTTATTTTGTATGATGGATTTCTGATTACTATTTTGATGCATTATATGCTAGCACCATAGACTATATAAAATGTATCTTTATTATTTTCATGTTATTATAACACTTGATTTAATGGACTTTGTAATTTTGACAAACGTGTGATAGCATGATGTAAAATAAAATGGATAATATAATGTGATATGATATTATTTGATAGTTTTGAAGAGACTCAAACACTCTAGTTACCTGATCAAAAGTCATATACTAACTATACAAGATCTTTTGACAAGGTATGCACCTATTAAGATAACCAAGATAATCAATATCCCTGTGTGTTCACGTGAGTTCATTATCATGATAACACATAAGATTACCCTAGTGCAAATGGGATTTATTCAGCCCATCAACACTAGAGATCATTCTACGAGTCTCATTATCCTGAGTTTCATACTTAGTTGGATTAGACCACTATATAACCTAGGTTACAACAAGCTAGCTCATCCACATTCAAACATTGGTCTATACCTAAACAATTTTCTTAAGAGATAGACATATCGTCATGTAGGAGGCTAAAATCATTGAAAATTAGGCTATCCACAAAAACTGTAATGAGGATCACCTTATGGTTCTCTAATGTTGAGAATTCTAGGGATTTAAGTTCAAGAATCCCTTACTTTATTTTAACTTTGACTTTCTCAAGGGAGTTGCTTGTTTTGATTTGGTGAGCAAAGTATTTTAGTAGTGGTGAGAACCACTATTTCTTTTTGCTTTTCCTAGTGATAATAATCATTGTTTCTTTATACATCTTTTGAAGTGATGATAATCATTGTTTCTTGTTGGAGTACTTTTAAGGGATAATAATCACTATTGATTTTTCTCTTTGCGATGCTTGCCCCAATGTAGGGCAAGGGATTTATGGGTAAGGAGGAAATTTTCATTTTATCAATTATCAGCATCTTTTAACCATTCGCATAGGGGGATGACCAAGATAACCTTTTCTCTTGAAAGTAACCTAGAATACTTTACAATTTTTATCTTTCCTTGTGCTAGAATTGGATATATTAATGTGAAAATGTGCTGGTATTTTGATGTATATCAAGCGTTATGCAAATAGGATTATACCTTCTAAATATCATGATAGCTTTATACAAAATTTGAAAAGACAACTAGATCTGGCTGAGTGACCGAAAACTTAACTATGTGTTACTAACAATGACTAAGTGATGAAAAACAGGCATATAATATGGAATGTAAATGTAAATGGTAAATGTAATATTAACAGGTGGTAATATTTACTTGTAATAACCATGATTTAAATATATGCCTAGTGTATAGACCTAGTGCTAGACATGTATGATCAATTTAGAATGATTCAAAATGCAATGATGAGAATGCCTAATGCAATTTATATGAAGTGCAATGAAGCAATAATTTTGTATTTTGATGATTTTAATGATGTTTTGGTGATTTTTGAGATATATGTATATACATGTTGACCAATGGGCTTAAGGAATGCCATTGGGGCTTTTGGGATGACCAAAGGGCTTATATATGCCTTTGGGGCTTTTGGGGTTGACCTAGGCAATTGTAGACTACCTAGGAACGTTTTATTTTGACCTAGATGGTCATAAACCACCTAGGGACATTTTATGGGGACAAAAGGGCTTATATATGCCTTTGGGGCTTTTTGGATTGACCTAGAATATCATAGATAGTCTAGGAATATTTTCTTTTGACCTAGATGGTCATTGACTGCCTAGGAGCATTTTGGGTGACCTAGATGGTCATTGGCACTAAGGAAATTCCATAGACTACCTAGGGGAATTTTTTTGTGACAAAAGGGATTATAGATGTCTTTGGAGCATTTTAGGTTCACCTAGATTATCATAGATTGTCTAAGGGTATTTTTATTTGACCTAGATGGTCAAATACTGCTAGGAGCATTTAGGGTGACCTAGATGGTCATCGACACTTACAAAGTGTCTACGACTACCTAGGCGCATTTTATTGTGACCAAAGGACTTATAGATGCCTTTGGGGACTTTAAGGTTGACCTAGAGAATCATTGATAGTCTAAGAGCTTTTTTATTTGACCTAGATGGTCAAAGACCGCTAGGAGACTTTTAGGTGACCTAGACGGTCATTGACACTTATAAAGTGTCTACGACTGTCTAGGGGCATTTGGTTGTGACCAAAGGGCTTAAGGATACCTTTGTAACTTTTAAGGTTGACCTAGATGATCGTAGATAGTCTAGGGGATTTTTTATTTGACCTAGACGGTCAAAGACCACTAGGAGCCTTTTAGGTGACCTAGATGGTCAGTGATACTTAAAAAGTGTCTACGGCTACCTAGGGGTATTTGTTTGTGACCAAAGGTCTTATATATGCCTTTGGAGCTTTTAAGGTTGACCTGGATGATCATAGATAGTCTAGGGGCTTTTTTATTTGACCTATATGGTCATTGACTGCTAGGAGCATTTTGGATGACCTAGATGGTCAGAGACACTTAGAAAGTGTCTAAGACTGCCTAGGGGTATTTTTTTGTGACCAAAGGGCTTATAGATGCCTTCGAAGATTTTAAGGTTGACCTAGATGATTGTAGATAGTCTAGGGGCTTTTTATTTGACCTAGATGGTCAAAGACTACTAGGAGCCTTTTAGGTGACCTAGACAGTCAATGACACTTAGAAAGTGTCTACGATTGCCTAAGGGCATTCCATTGTGACCAAAGGGTTTATGGATGCCTTTAGAGCTTTTAAGGTTGACCTAGACAATCGTAGATAATCTAGGGGCATTTTTATTTGACCTAGATGGTCAAATATTGCTAGGATCCTTTTAGGTGACCTAGAAAGTTAGTGATACTTAGAAAGTGTCTATGACTACTTAGGGCCATTTGGTTGTGATCAAAGGGCTTATAGATTCCTTTGGGGCTTTTAATATTGACCTAGATGATCGTAGATAGTCTAGGATATTTTTTATTTGACCTATATGGTCAAATACTGCTAGGAGTGTTTTGGGTGACCTAGATGGTGAGTGACACTTAGAAAGTGTCATAGACTGCCTAGGGGAATTTAGTTATGACCAAAGGGCTTATAGATGCCTTTGGAGCTTTTGTGTAACTCTGATTACTTTGTTATTTTAGGAGGAGGGTGTAATTAAACAACAACACACGCTTAGATATCTAGGAATACCTTCTCGAATGAGGTTGTTAGTACTGAATATAACAAATGAAAGCAAGTGCAAATTAGACTAATGCTATCAATACGAACGAATGAAATGATGCTATGCTAATGATGTTCTAAACAAATAATGAATCTAATGTCTAGAACCCTAAGCTAATCCTATAGATCACTATCCAAGATAGCAGCCCCTAAAGTGATTCTCGTCCTCTTTGCTCCAAAGCTATGGATCAAATCTTGTATAAGATGTTAAAATAATGGTTGCTATGCTCTCCAATATGTCAGGGCTTCACCATACATGTGATCTCCAAGGGAACTCTCCAAGTCTCGAAAGCTCTCCTCAATGACCAAGATTGATAAAAATATGTATATGTCCTCCCTAGATAAAATATGTCTCTCCTTAGTGCTCTTAGGCTTGCACCTTTTACAATGTGAAACCCTAGGTCTATGTCCAAGCCCTAGTAATGAATTTCTCATGCGTAGTGCAAGTTAGCATGACATGATTTTTGTCTTTTCTATGTTTGGAGGCTAGTTAACTAAAATATAACCGCCAACTTGAGTCTCCTATGCGAATTGGTCATTATCATGAGAAGCTTTTGTCCTTTTTTATGTTTGGAAGCTAGTTAACTAAAGTCTAAATGCAAACTCAAGTCTCCTATGTGAAATGGTCATGAAAGAGAATGCAAAGTTACTCTCAATCACCTTTATTACATGCAAACTACCACTTTCACCCGTGATTAGGCCTGTTTGTCCATAAAACTACTTTTAGGGTTTAGCTGCTATCATCTATAGTGACTAATATTTGGCCATTGTTGTCTATATTGGCTAAGATCTGGTTGATGTCATCTGCAATAGCTAAGGTCTGGCCACTTTAGGCTTGAGCATCTAGGATATGGTTGCTCTTGGCTTGAATAACTAAGCTTGGATAGCTTGAAAAGGCCCCAAATGAGTGGTGAGAACCACCTTTAATGCTTGGAAAGTCCAATATTATGTCATCTGATATTATGAATGTGTCTATGTGAGTAGCTCCCCTAAGCATGACATGATTTAGGTGTCTATAGATACCCCTTTTTGTGATGCATTGTGTGGAAAACACAACGTTGAGCAAAAATGTAGACTAATCTATTTGTAAGGTGTATGGTGATCAATGGTCTGACCAATGCTAGATGGACCAATAATGCAAGATGATGCACATCCCTTGAATCATTGCCTCAAAATTTAGAGGACTTAGCTCAATGGCTTGGGCATGTTAAATTGCACTCATTTCTCAAACTCAATCGGGTAGCTTCAGCTGCTACAATAGTTTCGACTGGTAGGAGAGCTACAATTGAATATGTCATGTCTACTTATGTTCCCAGCAAACAAGGGAAATTTGTGATTGTTGTATGCAATGATTCATAGGATGAACATGATTTTGTTATGATTGAGTTATATTTTGTTGATTTTTATTATGATTATGTTGAAATTTTGAACTAATTCCTCACACAATGGATTGGTGAAGAAATGGCAATGAATAAAGTGACAAGTCGCTTGACCAATATCGCTTGACCAATATGACTAATCTGGTTCCTTTCTAGTATTTGGTGCTTTTAATGGGTAATCCCCACATCCAAGTGTGATTCCAATTGTTTATGATAATCACCTATCCCTATCCCAAGGATAGGTCCAGCTATCAATAGGTTTCTTAGGGAGTTAGGATGAGTGATTCTATTTATGTTCATATTGTATCACTTTGGCTTAATGTTTTTGGTATCATAGGGGAATCAATATGATACTTTTGCACCCGTGGAGTAGTCTGACCATCTTGGTCTTCTTCAAGATTGAAGGGTGGCACATCATAATTCCAAAATGAAATGCTTTTACCCCAAGTGGCCTTATGGTAACCTGCCCATATCATCAAAATGCATGGAGTGTGAATTGTTGCAATCACTGAGTGGATAGAGCAAGTGACTGGGTATGAGGCCTGCTTGAGATTATACTTTTATGTGATTTTTCTATTATTTTGATCATTAAGATGACTTCAATTCATTAGAATGCATTTATTTAATATTTTTGTCATCCCTCCATGGAAGGAATTTCTTTTTTTTTATCTATGGAGTAGGTCGCTGTCAGGTCCAGTGGCCTCTGAGTCTCTGTCTGTGATCGTTGTCGCCTTGAGCAGCCATGAAGTTTTGGCTACTGATGTCAGCAGTGACCAAGGCATAATTTGAAAATATAAAAAATGTGTTTTAGGGTTTTGACCTGTCACTGTCATTTGTTGTCAATCAACTTTTAGAGCTCTGGTGAGACAGTGACAATTGTGATTTATGAAACTACCTGCGTTGAGGACATGGTTGCACAAGGTGAGGCATCAACTGCTAGAGGAGCCGGAGCTTCTCGGATATTTTATTTTTTTAACCCTAACCCCTTTTTCCTTTTTTGGGTAAAATTGAACCTCATTAAGTAATTGGCAAATGAACCTCACTAAACCTATTGGTAACAAATAAAATTCATAGTTAGGCTTAGTATAGGTTTTTAAGTGGTGGGTTGGTCCCCATTTTGTTCTTTTTCAATTTTTTTGATTTTTACGACCTAGGGTTCACGGGTTTGTTGTGTCGCCCTTTGACCATTGTCACTCAGAGTGGCAGAAATTTGGTCGCTGTCACTTAGAGTGGCTAAGTTTAAACCCCAACGATAAAAAATTTTACTGTTTGGATTTGGTCACTACTATCTCCAGCAGCTATATTTTGGCTATTGTAGGTGATAGCGGCTAATTCCCTTAGCCAATTTTGCACAATTTTTTTTTTTTTATTGGATTTTTGAGATAGTTTTTTTTTTTTTTTTTGAAATTTTTGAATTACTATTTAGCCTGTATTGCATTGTAGTTATGTTTCATCTTTCTTTTGCTTTTCTTAGATCATTACTGCTTGGTATCGGGACCCGAGGCTCATGAGTGACCTCCTACCTCTTATGAATGACATGGATTGGAGGTGGCTTAAGGCTCGTGGGCTCTAGTATGTTACCAGACTACCTCAAATTATGTTAGACAAGGCTTACCTTACAACTTTAGCCCATTTTTGGGACCTTCATACTAATACCTTCCACATATCGACTGGCGAGATGACAATTACATCGAAGGATGTTTATAGGATATTTTGGATCCATTTTGATGGGGTGGCTATTATTTCTTCAGCCACTAATGCTAAGGTGGTCATATTCACTCGAGTGTTCGAGAGGCATTCTAAGGATTCTCTCAAGGACAACAAGTCTGGAGGAGTTTCTATCATCCACTAGTACTAGGAGCATGTTTTCACAGTGAGGCATGCAGTGCTACTGATGGTCATCAACAATGTCCTTATCCTAGATTGCTCAAGCTTGAGGTTCCCTTGGAACCTCCTTGCGATGGTTTAGTACCTGATAGATAGTTAGGAGCTTATCATATATGCATGGGGTAGGTCTCTGTATCACTCCAAATTTTTCACACCCTTACCTTTAGGCTAAAGGATCTATGCCCGAAAGGGGGATGCGAGAAGAATGGAACGGTACCTCAGACTGAGAGGCCCTTTGAAGGTCCCGCCTCTCGGGGGAGGGGTATTAAGGTGATTTTTCTACGGATGGTGGGGTTCACCAGGAAATGTTTAGTTGTAGTCTCCACACCTAGGTTGGGAATGTGTTTGATGTGTTCAATTTTATCTTTAATCATTCAAGTCCTAGGTTTGGCCAAATGAATCTAAACTATTCTATATGAAATGCAAATTTAAATGAATACAGAAAATATATTTAAATAGAAAATACAGAGAACAAGCTAGATGAGAAAAACCATACCTGATTTCGGATGTCTGATGGAGGTTCTAATTTTTGAGCAGTCAAGATCACCTAGAATTTGACAGGATCGTCTTCGATCTGACAAGATCGTCTTAGATCTGACGAATTCGTCAGATGAATTCATTAGAGACCTGCAATCAGAGAAATGGACACAGATTACAAAAAATGTAGCTATGCTGATAAAGGAAAATGATGTGAAATGACAAAATGATGTTAATAAGATAATACCAAATAGAAATGCAAGTAAATTATCATTCTTTAATAGCTAATCATGATTTTATTATGTACTTAAGCTATATGGGTGAAATCCAAGATGTAGGATAATAGGAAATAATAATAAAACTAACTAGATGTAGAATAAAATAGTAGAAAGGTATAGAAAAAGCACAAACTCTGGGCACTAATTGCCCCCAATGTTGACTGTAGTTGAAATCCTCTGTAGAGTGCAAAATCGTCTCAAATTGTACAAGATCATCTACGACGATATGAGCTTGCTTCGGCTAAAAAATGATAAATTTATTATAAGAAATTTTGAAAAGCACAAATGCAATTGATAATCCAGGGTATTATAATGCACGCAAAGATCAAATTATAGGGAAATTCAGCCAGGGGAATGTCAAGGGGGGTCCTAAGGTTTAAATAGGATTAGGAGGGAGGTTAGGAGGTTGGGGATCATCCCAATTTGGGAGATCTCCAATGGGGAGGGTCTCTAACAGTGTAGACACGCTTCTGCCCAGATTAGAGATGCCGTTGAAATAGAGGCTAATTATGAAAATTTAGTTTTGGGACAAAATCGTCTGGATGTTCTTCTCCAGATGAATTCGTTCGATCTGAGGAGATATCGTCTGATCAATGACGATATCATCCAATGGAAAAAACAAACTCTAAAAATGGTGCAAAAAATGAGGAAACGGGTAGCAGGCAATTTTGGAGCAGTTTTGGGGTTGAGATTTGAATTTGAATTATTACTAAGGTAATTTTAATTATTTACTAAGGTTTACTGCACCAATTTTAGGGTGCTACAGTCTCTACTAGTTTAGTTTTATGATGAGCTATACCACATCCATCAGAGGGGTTGCATTAGCATCCCTTGAAGTTGGCTTCTACAGGTCTAGGGATGGGAGCACATTAGGGTAGATCACCCTAAGGGGCTTCCTATTGAGATCATAGCTATGGATAGGAGGATGCAGTGCTACGGTGCTATATGGGATAGAGAGAGTGAGGAGCACAAGATTCACACATTTGTAGGGGAGCTGACTCATTACACTAATACTTTTACTAGAATCTGGGATGGAGATTTCATATGGTGCCTATATCATGAGTGTCCTATTTGGGATGATCCTGCCAGCTTTATTACTAGGATGTGATGCACATGATGGCTCGTTGGCTGTAATTTTAACATCCAGGAGCACTTCTTATACTCTTGAGTTCTTTGTTAGTACGGGTTGTAGTAGGATGTGCCACTAGTACAATTTTTGTATAGGCGCATTAGAGTAGAGAAAGACCTCCCTTCCTGATAGGTTATAGATCTAGCTGATGGGGAGGATGCCCTAGATGTTGATCTTGGAGTAGCTGGTGGAGTTATAGAGGCATTTGCATGATAGTGGGGTGACCTGATGTGGTATGGTGAGGGTAGTCTGGGTCAAGAGTATGATGGCGAAGATGGGGCAGATCCATCAGGGTGTAGGATTCATGCTAGAACTATGACATGAGGCCAACAGGCATAGTAGGTTGCATTGGAGGAGCAAGAGGCTATTGAGGAGGTAAAGGAGGAGATGGAGCCTGAGAAGAGAGATTCTCCTCTCAGGACACAACAACATGATGTGGAGGTCAAGCTCTAGTTGGCCAAGATACAAGTACAGTAGCATGATGCCATCATAACTCAGAGTAATACTACTATAACACAGCTATCAGACCAGATACAAACTTTTTAGGATGCTCTAGAAGGAGCTATCCAGAGGTAGGTTGTTTTTGCCCCTCCTACTCTCAAGTATCCTTAGAGGGTAGCTCTCGAGACTAAGATTCATCATATACAGTGTTTTTTGGATGAGAGTGATGTTTAGATCGTTGAGGACGTAGCCCAGATTGCCACTCTCTCAAGGTAGATCAAGAGGCTAGGAGCCATACCTAGGGAGAGAGGGGCTACAGGTGGGTCACAGGTTAGAAGGAGCTCTATAGTAGGGAAGTATTCCATTCAGCTTGGTCATGGGGCCTGACCTCATACAAAGAGACCAGCAGGGTCCAGCTCGCACCATTCTCCCAGACATCTAGCAATAGGGGGTAGTGTTGTAGGGGGCATAGGCCCAGTATTTTATTGATGATACTATTGTTTTTTATTAATTTTTGAGGTCGAATAACCTATATGATTATTTCCCATAGGCATTTTTTTACATCCATGAACTTGACACACATAATTTTATGATATATTTGCATTATGACTCATTATGTGTATTGTTTATTGCTCATATTTTTGTTGTTATTTTGTTTTATTATGTGATGTGATGATGGTGTTATGATTATTTGATGTATATAATAGATGATAGATGATATTGTATATGCTTATATTTATGTGTAAATGCTTATCTATTTTTATGATATGACGTGATGTATTTTTATGATGAATGATGAATTCATGATTGTATGCAAATGTATATTGCCTATATGTTTTACGATGTGCTTTATGATGTAATGATGGACGATTAATGACTTGTGTTTGTGGATGCGATGTTATTGTTAAATGCATGTTTAATTTTTCTTTAATTTTATGCATCTAACTTATGTGATGGGATGGTATAAACGAACATATATGCTTTAATCACTTAAAACATAAGGAATGCATGACATTGACAATATTAATGGGTGATACCATAGAAAGTAAAAAATAATCATGAATTTAAATAATCACTCTTATCATAAGAATTGATTAAGTATTCATATATGAGATGTAATGGTGTGTAATGTATTTTTCTTGATAAGTTTCTATAAATTAAAATATATAAAGTAGTCAATGGTCGTGTATATACTATTTCTAATATATACGGTATCTGACCTACTATGTTGATACCCCCTAATTTATGGAATCTTATAAATAAATTGATGGTGTGAATGATGATATTATTTGTTGCTATGTAAGAATATTTGGGTCTTTTCAGATATTCAAACACTCTAGTTACCCTATCAACAGTTATCTACTAACAACTCTAGACTTTTGAAAAGTAAGGCTTTTACCATGCACTTGGTTATTCATGATCTTTGTGTGTGCAAGTGATTGTATATTTTGAGATAGAACTCAAGCATTTCCTTCGATGTCAGGTAGGATTCTTTTGTCCCATTGCTAAGACCAGGGATCCTCAAGTGTTTGTCTCATTCTTATGTTGGACTTAGTTGGACTATACCACTAGGCAATATTGGGTTACCTAAGCTAGCTCATCCACATTCGAACATTGGTATACACAAATGCATAAAGCAATTGTGATAGATATATCATCATGCATAAGGATGTCTCCTTCAGATTTTGTACAATGCTAAGAATTCTAGGGATTCAAGCTTTATTCCTTTTTTTGGCTTCCTTTTGGATTTGGATATTTTCTCATATGTAGTGATGAAAATCACTTTTTTATTTTGATTGAATTTTTCTTTGAGCGAGGATTTTTGTAGTGATGATAATCACTATTTATTTTGTTCATATGTAGTGATGAAAATCACTGTTTATTTTTTATTTTATTTTTAGTGAGGTTTCTTTGAATTTTTTATTTGATTATCGGATCATTGCTTATGAAATCTGGACTGCATGCTTGGCTTTTTGAATTTGCACTTTGCTTCAGGCTTTTGCTTATTTTGATTTAAGCAAGGGATTTGGATAGGGCAAAGCTTGTCCTTTTGCCAATTCTCAGCATCATTAATCGGTTGCACAGGGGGATAAGCAAGGAAAATCCTTTTCGCTTAAGGTAACCTAGACTACTTTTGTAGCTTTCATCTTTTCCTTGTACTAGCTAGGATTTTAGTGTTTCAATTAGTGACTAGATCTTGAATATCCAAGGCATTATCATAGCTAGACCTTACCTTCTACTAATAAAAGTTGTTTTCCATAAAATTTGATAATATCACTAGGTGTGGTTGATTAACCAAAAAACCTTAGTATATTATGTATAGCAACAAATAATGGTTGTGTTGAAAAATACAATTACACACTAGTGTTAATGGAGGTACGGATTTGAATGATTTTTGTACAAACTTTGGTATCACTTTTATGGCTCTCATGATATATGCAATTGTAACAGATATGAAAATGAAATGCAATGATATGGATGCAAGATATGAAATGCACTTGTTTTTGTATTGTTGATTTTTATGTTATTTTTGTATTTTTGTTTGATTTGACCAAAGGGCTTATTGTGCCTTTGGGGTTTTTTTATTTTTGAGAAAGTGTATACACTAAAATATGGTCAACCATATTAAGCACCTACAAACAATGATCAAATTGACATCATATGGCCCCTTGGGCAGCCCTCAGGAGGCTCACAATGGTTCTAGCCACTTAGAAAGGGTTTTTGGAGGCTACTGGAAAAATTTTGGGAGGTTTTGGCCCAAAATTCACCATCATCCCACCTTAGGAAGGTGGAAGATTCCCAACATCCCACCCTGGGATGGTGGTGAGACATCATCCCAGGGTGGGACGATGAGCAGGTTTGACCCATAAAAAGTCAAATTTGGGACATTTGGTGCACATAAACTGCCATTTAGCATGCCATATGGATAATGTAGGTCAAAGGTCATTGAATCCTTATGACACACTTCTTAATGGAGGCCCATGTTATAATCACAATGACACTGAGAGGGGGGGTGAATCAGTGTGTTCTTTAAAAACTTAAAAGCAATTTAGACTTTTAAATAAACTACAGCAGATTAAAACAGAAATAATAAAAGTACTAAGAGCATCACACATAACACGAAATTTTAACGAGGTTCACCGATGTGGCTACTCCTCAAAAAGACTGCTTGGACTACCATCTAAATCCAGTCAAATGCAAAGCTACAACTTTACATAATCATTCACCAGGCACTAACCGGTAAGAGGCACCAACCTCTAAATTTTATCTCGCTACAATGTAATGGAGCACCAACTCCAATTTTTCCAGCTCCAACTGGAAAGAGGCACCAACCCATTTTACCAAGCTACAACTTGGAGATAGTAATAAAAATTGTAGAATTAAACTGTCACCTCAATTTGCATGATCTGCTGTTTTTCTTGCATTCTGCTGCTTGTCGGCATTCGGCTGCTACTGTGAAAAATGATTCGAACTTTTTCGACCACTCCTCTATATCTCTCCGCGTTCTCTGCTGCAACTCCATAGAAATATTACTTCTACAACACAGACTACTGTCATTTCACACTCGGAACACGACTTCTGCATACCGCGTTCTTATCTTCTATTTGCACCACTCACTCTGCTGCACCTTCCATGAAATATCACTTCTACCATCTACGTATTTTTGCCTCGAACTTTAAACACACCGTCTGCATATCGCTCTCTTTGTTCTCGATCAGTCGATACGCACTCACTCACTATCTCATCACTGCGATCTCTTTTCTTTAACTCCAAAGAACTATCACTGACTTACACTCTGTTGCACATGAACTTCATTCACATATATCGCATCACGCCCCCGCTTCAACCTTGCAACAGTCCCACATTTTTATAGAAGAGAATATCCCATCAAAACATTCTCAAACACGTCGGCTGCAACCCTAATTAGGTCAACATGAAATCCTAGAATTTTTTGGTTGCTTAACCTTGCTTTGTCAGTAGGAAACCCTAATTGATCCGTTGCAAAACCCTAGCAACGTCGGCTTTGAAAACAAGCCGGTGAAAAACTTTAATTTAATTTTAAAATATTAATTTAAATTTTAAATAAATAAATAAAATTTAAACTTGGGTTTTAAGAAAAACCCATTTCAGAACTGCTGACCATGGATTTAAACAAAACCTATAATTTAGTCTGCCTTGGTTTTCACAAAAACCCTTCCGCTCTTTGACATCAATGACAACATCAACACTTGAGCAAGGGCAATGTACCCAAGGTACCCAAAATTGCCAACAGCCCAAATTGGATATTCTCTTCCACACCCATTGCATGCCTCCCGTTTGACAAGTGGCACCTCCTGCCATGCATGCCCTCGCATGCCTTTTTGCACATGAGCCCCTTTGGGCTATAAAATGGATCCAATATCCACACAAAAACAAGGAGAGGAGTTATAGGATATGCAATGGAGTTCTGTCGAGATTTCCCCTCACTTTATTGTGCCTTCTTGCCCTCGAAATCTCTCTTTTGCGAAGGAGGTTACCGGGTGACTTCAAGAGGGTCCTTTGAGCATAAATTTTCCATCCAGGTGAATTTATTCACCAAATTCAATGAAAACACCCCCTATAGTGTTTAGGATCATTCCCCAATGATATTGGTAGCAAAATATGGGCAGAATTGGTGGGTATCCCCTCCCAGGGTGCCCCCCAATTAGTTGCAGTCACCATCGCCCCCTAGGATGAGGATAAATCCTTGCATAATTTTATTACTATTTTTAATTATATTATTCTAGACTATCATATGATGTTGTGGTTTAAATTTCATGCAATTTGGAGTTAAATTGACCGAGATATTGCATTTTTAAGTTTTTGCAGGTTCGTAGGGCCCATCCGGGCACCCCAGTTGCATGCAGGTGGATCTGCACCTCATTTTTAGAAATATAATCATATGGGTTGTCTTAAAATGTTTATTTATGCATTTTGTCCAAATTTCATATGTTTTGGACATGTCTAGGTGTGGGATTTTCTTGTCTTGGTCTTCGTAGGTTGTAGGCGAGCGACGCAAAATCGAGGGGTCCACGGATGCAATTTCTAATCTATTTTTGGTGATATCCCCTAAAAACCTCTTATTCAACATCCCCATAAATTTTCATAGCATTTTGAGCTGATTTTATTTAGTTTTAATATATGTGCCTGTGGGGATTGCATTTTTCCCTCCACACACCCTTGCTATTTGACCCCTTTGGCTTCCTTGTGTGTAGGTGCAGGTTCTTAGAAGCATTGGGAAGGAATATCAGACATCATATATTGAATATACAAGTAGCAGTGGCATTGGCCCGCCCACCTCGATTGTGGGTATGAGGAAAGGCACTGGATGTGCACCCTGATTCCTTGGAGGAATTGATCCTTGGGCACCCCAAAATTTGTAACAATTGTATCACATTTTGAGCCCTCAAGGGGACTATTGTATAACCTTGGATCTGATCCACCCAATTAATAAATAAGACACTCATTTCATTTCATTCTTTATTGCTTGGTATTGCTTCATTTTCATATGCATGCTTCCGTTTGATGCTCATGTGCAAGATAGGATAGATACACATATTTTTTCTCTTAATTAGGTGCACTAATTTTCCCTAATTCAGTGGTGATCATGGTGGGACCCTTGTCCCTTATGATTTGGGTGAAAATTTGACCTCCATTTTTGCCAATTTTGCCCTTTTTGTGTTGCAGGTGCTCCCCTCCCCACCCTGGAACGGTGGCAGAGCCTTTATCTGGCACACCCTGGGATGGTGGCTTCACCGTCCCACCCTAGGATGGTGGTGAGGCTTCTAATCATCCCACCCTAGAGCGGTGGTGAAACAGAGAGATTTCTGCCCAAAAATTCAGAATTTGGAGAGCTCAAAATGGACAAAGTAAGTGCCTAAACCCTATTTTTTCTGCTACATTTTTAGAGACTATCAAAAATCAGTTTTCTTGCTTCATTTGCTTGCATAGAAAGGTTAAAAGTTACATTTTTTATTTTCTTATAACATCACATAGCAAAAGGAAGAAGAAAAACCGAAAGAAATTTGAAGTAGCAATGCATCTTTGTGGCTTGATTGCTTGTGGCTTACCCAATGGGTAAGCTAGCATTTAGGGCTTGCATCTATAAGTGACATTTGTAGGTTCCTTTTATCCTAGATTTTTGAAATTAAAACACACCTATTGCATGCATTTAGTGAATGATCATTGAATGCTTCTTTTCTTACTTTCTTTGGGCTTAAAAGGAACCACACACACTTGCACGTTCCACTATAATATTGGTAAGGTTGGATTTCATCACCAACCCCCAATTCAGATCGGTGACGTTGGATTTCACCTCCTTCCACCAGCTTGCCCATATATATCCTTAGATAGAATAGGGCACTCTCTCAAGATGGAATAGGTCACTAATGTTCAAACTGCCTCCCACTATTGGAAACATTGTTTCAGAGTGGAAGAGCTAGGCGAACCCCCCACTGGGATTTAAGCGGTGTACCCTAGACTCTTTTGAGAAATCATGTTTGGCACTAGTGTCCCTAGTCACCACTTTGGTTGAGTTCCCTCATTCTAATTCCACAACAAGAGCAAAGAACAACAAATCTAAACACACTGAAACCATTTTAGGACACACATTTAATCAGTAAAAAGATAATCATATTATCTGCTTTGTGTGTTTCTTTGTTATTTGGGACAAAACCCTAACCCTAATTTTTCAAAAAATAGGGTTTAAAAAAAATAATCTACTTTTTTATTCTGCATCCAATGCTTCAAGAATCGTGCAAAATGGAGCTATAACAAAAAAGTTATTTTGGTTTTATTTTTACTCTATTTTCGACCCCAAAAATAGCAAAAAACTACACTAAAATAGTCATATAATGGGCTAGACAACTCCAAAAAGTGCCAAATTTGTTTTTTTGTCTTAGTTAGACCCTAGGGCACCTCTCCTAGAAATTTTGAGTCCTAACTCTTCACGGTTCAAAATTTCCCAAAAATCCCCAAAAGTGGGCATTTCCCCACAGGCCCCGATTAGCCAAATATTCCAAAAATACAAATTTTTGATCCAAAAATCAAATTTTGGAGACCTAGCCCATTATGATCAGCTCATCGCACTGATCATTTTGATATATAACACTTATAGCCTTTTTTGGAAGTCAAAATTTTCTTTAGTGTGGGTTTCCTTCAAGGTTTGCCTAGTCAACACATTATGACAACTATGCATGGCCGAGCTCGATCACGAGCTAGTGAAGTAGAAAAATTTAGGAGAGGCCCTAAGCACCATCATTATAGGTATGAGGATCTCCTCACTCCTACATGGAGCCCTGATAGTAGTCACCTTTGCTATTCTCCTAAGGATCTCATCATTCCTGCACGACACCCTGAAAGTCATCGTGAGGTCCACTCCTCATTTAGAAGACCCGACCACCAAAGTACCTCTACCAAGAGAACATCAATGGATTACCCACATGATCAAGTGGATTATTTGGTTAGCCAACACCGATTCCAATCACAAACCAGATATAATCAGCCTTCCAAAGGGCCTAGCAGGGAGGTCTACACTCCCTCTACATCGTGGTCTTCACCACCTAGAACTCCCATCCAACAAGTGTTAGCAACCCAGAGTAGGCCTGTGCGAATTTCGCATGCACCATCAGCCAAAGTGACCATGAGCGAGCTTCTACTACAGTCCTCCAAATATTGGGAACCTTTCATGAGGGTCTTGGATTCCATGGAGGTACAACATCATGACTCTGATGCTTTCACCAACTTTATGGAATACATACAAATGTACAAGAATCCTGCTATATCCTTTCAAAATCATGAGGTCAAACCCGTACCTACCAATTCACTAGATCCTACTCTGCACATAATTGCAAGCATCAATAGGGTCCCCTATAAGTGAGTATTGGTTGACACAGGTTCCTCGATAAACATTATTACCACAACTTCACTGAAACATCTCAACCTTCCATCCTCACGCATTGCACCATCCAAGTTCACATTACAAGCATTCAATGATGCTTTATCCTCCATTGTGGGCACAATAATCCTACTTGTTGAAGTTGGACAAAATACTGTGCCTACATTGTTCTACATCTTGGAGGGTGCAAGATAGTACAACATACTACTTGGAAGGCCATGGATAAGAGACATGGAATGTGTTCCATCTATAGTTCATCAATGCATTAAATACATTGATGAAGGTAAGGTCCATGTGGTCCATGTTGACCCAGACCCCTTCAAGTATTATAAGCAGGTGGATCATCCACAAAGGCCTATAGTGTCACCCAAGCATTTGGACACTAAATCCAATGACCTTATTTAGAGTCCAGATTCAACCCCATGGTTAGTCGTGAAGCTACCTTCACCACCGCTAGTACCATCCTCTATCTCTTCAAGCAAGGAAGAATCAGAAGAGCCAGCTACAGAAGCTCCCATAGCTATCATCAATACACCTAAAGAAGATCTTTTCACTCCTACCAAAAAGGAGGAAGAGCCCACTATTGATACGGATGAATCAAATCCTATCATACCATCTTCATCCACCATAGTTGAGGACACAATTCAATTCACCTACCTAGAACTCGATGAGTGCATAGTACCCAATGTTGCATTCACACCTATCATTGAGTCGATAAAGGATCTAGGTAGTCCCCCTACCAAGTTGCCACCCATTGATAGCATTTTTGATGCACCCCTCGAGAAGGGGGGCCAAGCAGATCACCTTGGACAAGTTGATGAGGTAGCCATGACTCGTTTAGATGCAAATGCATCTTCTCATGAGTTTGTGGGAATGATCAATATGATGACAGAGAACCAAATCCCTCTGAATCCATCTATGCAAATTGTGACACCATCCAACATTCCATCCATAAAAGAGGAGATACCACCGATGGATTCGGTCACACCTACTCCATCTCACTCAACATCTCCACAAAACCAAGAACAGGTGTACTCCCTAGACCAAAGTGGGGGTAACCCAACTACCACAGTTGAAAACTCTAAGTTGGAACATGAGCATGAGCTAAATCAAGAACAAGAACATGTGGATATAATCGCTAGCTCCAATCATCATGAAGCATCCACATCTGCTCAGACATTAGGGACTTTTGATCCACCCTCGATCAATTATCTCCTAGCTCCCACACCTAGTTCACCTCCACCACATATAAGTTGCCATCCAACTCCCTCAATAGCCATCCAGTCATCGCCTCCACTAGTACCACAACATATCTTGGATAGGCTAGCCGATGTGGAGTTACAAGTGAGTCACCAACAGAATGATTTACAATAGATCATGGATCGGCTCACAAGCATTGAGTTACGGTTGAGTCATCCAAAACCTCAACCCCTTGATTGTCAGGACCAACCCACTCCTACACAGTCCAATGTTAAGTCTCAAACAAATCAAGGGCTAAACCAACAACGTCACCCTAAGCGATAATTTATGCCCATTAATGAGTCCAAGGACTCTCTATTTGAGTGACTCTACATGGCAAAGGTAATTACTTTACCTGAGAGTCGACTTGTCGACCCCTATGCACCTAAGCCCTATGGATATCACAAAGACCTATACTACAAATACCATAGGCAGAAGGGGCATGATGTGCATAGGTGCTTTAAATTCAAAAACCTAGTACAGGATATGTTTGACAAGAATGATCTTCAAATCAACAACCAACAAATTGACATAGTGCAACATCTGTTACCTATAGATGGTAGTCAAGAAGAGCAACCTAAATAGGTGACTGAGACACATACAACCTCATCACCTCATAAAATGAGTCAGTCGTGTTCACCTTGTTTAAGGCATCAATGTCGTACCTGGACTCCATTATCTGAGCCCATGTCGACCATTTTTCACAACCTACAAGATACAGAGGCAATTGTCTTACCATATATACCCCTATTCAACCCAAATAGACCCAAATCTAAACTATATAGGGAGGATCATTATTACCTCTATCATCGAATGAGAGGGCATGACATTAGCACTTGTCATGTTTTTAGACGCAAGGTCCAAGATCTTATTGATGAGGGAGCTTTATCCATGAGTGGGTCACTCATTCTACCCCCTCAAGACATTAGCATTACCCAGGATTCCTTGCCAAAATAGGGGGGTCAATTCCTATTGCTCCTCCTGGCCAAGTCAATAACATCGCATCAATCATAGTAAATGCTGGGGGTATACAAGGTATTGCACCTTCCTCCTAAGAACACAAAGTAAGAAAAGTTACAAAATGCTCCAAGGGTATCTACATATCTCTTGGTCAACCTAAAATGCTCCTAGGCAGTCTAGAACCATCTAGGTCACCCCAAAATGCTCCAAGGGTGCCTATATCCTGCTTGGTCAACCTAGAATGCTCCTAGGTAGTCTATGACCATCTAGGTCACCCCTAAATGCTCCAAGGGTGCCTACATCCCGCTTGGTCAACCTAGAATGCTCCTAGGCAGTCTATGACCATCTAGGTCACCCCTAAATGCTCCAAGGGTGCCTACATCTCGCTTGGTCAACCTAAAATGCTCCTAGGTAGTCTAGAACCATCTAGGTCACCCCAAAATGCTCCAAGGGTGCCTACATCCCGCTTGGTCAACCTAGAATGCTCCTAGGTAGTCGTAGACACTTTTTAAGTGTCGCTGCCCATCTAGGTCACCCAAAAGGCTCCTAGCAGTTCTCATCATCTAGGTCAAATAAAAATGCTCCTGGACTATCTACGATCATCTAGGTCAACCCTAAAAGCCCCAAAGGCATCCATAAGCCCTTTGGTCATAATCAAATGCCCCTAGGTAGTCGTAGAAACTTTTTAAGTGTCATTGCCGTCTAGGTCACCCAAAAGGCTCCTAGTAGGTTTTCATTGTCTAGGTCAAATAAAAATGCTCCTAGACTATCTACGATCATCTAGGTCAACCCTAAAATCCCCAAAGGCATCCATAAGCCCTTTGGTCATAACCAAATGCCCCTAGGTAGTCATAGACACTTTTTAAGTGTCACTGCCCGTCTAGGTCACCCAAAAGGCTCCTAGTGGGTTTTCACCATCTAGGTCAAATAAAAATATTCCTAGACTATCTACGATCATCTAGGTCAACCCTAAAAGCCCCAAAGGCATCCATAAGCCCTTTGGTCATAGCCAAATACCCCTAGGTAGTTGTAGACACTTTTTAAGTGTCGTCACCCATCTAGGTCACCCAAAAGGCTCCTAGTAGGTTCTCACCATCTAGGTCAAATAAAAATGCTCCTAGACTATCTACGATCATCTAGGTCAACCCTAAAATCCCCAAAGGCATCCATAAGCCCTTTGGTCATAGCCAAATGCCCCTAGGTAGTCATAGACACTTTTTAAGTGCCACCTCCGTCTAGGTCACCCAAAAGGCTCCTAGCGGGTTCTCACCATCTAGGTCAAATAAAAATGCTCTTAGACTATCTACGATCATCTAGGTCAACCCTAAAATCCCCAAAGGCATCCATAAGCCCTTTGGTCATAACCAAATACCCCTAGGTAGTCGTAGACACTTTTTAAGTGTCGTTGCCCATCTAGGTCACCCAAAAGGCTCCTAGTGGGTTCTCACCATCTAGGTCAAATAAAAATGCTCCTAGACTATCTACAATCATCTAGGTCAACCCTAAAAGCCCCAAAGGCATCCATAAGCCCTTTGGTCCCCCCCAAATGCCCCAATGGCCCCCAAATAAGCCCGTTGGTCACATGTATATACATATCAATCAAAAATTCAAAAAAAAAACATTATCAAAATTTCAAAATTTCAAAAATATTGCATCACATCACATTGCATCCCATTGCATTTTATCGTCGCTTGCATTTAGGCATATTCATCATTAGCACTTTACATTTTAGAGTTGCTCATACATGTCTAGCACCATGATGGTACACTACTTACCGCTCAAAATCAATGTTGTGAAAGTACTCATAGTTCAATGTCGCAATTATCATTTTCACCCACATTTTTCACGTTTCCATAGTCGTGTCTATTCCCTTCACTTAGCCATTTGTTTTAGAATGTCAGTAGGGTTTTTGGTCACTCAGCCATATCTAGTCTCTACTCAAATTTTGTAGAAGGCTAGCTTGATTTTTAGGAGGTAGAGTCTTGCTTAGATTATGCCTTGTGTACATCATATCCCAAACACATTTAATCATTAACAATCCAAGTTTTGCACAAAGATAGATGAAATCCATGAAGTGGTCTAGGTTACCTTAAGTGAAAAGGTCATCCTACTCATCCCCCTATGCGAATGGTTCAAGAATGCTGAGAGTTGGCAAAAGGACAAGTTCTCCCCTACCCAATTCCCCCCACAACAATAAGTGGTTTTTTCCCCCCTTTTTTTGTCATCAAAATCCCACATTTTCACATGTTTGCAATAGTCTAAATTTGCAAACCCCCACAAAGCAAAAATTCCAAGTACAAAAATACAAAAATCAAAAAGTGCATACGTCAAAAAGCACAAGAAATAGTGATCCCCATCACTCAAAATTCAAATCCCTTGCTCAAGAGAAAAAGAAAAAAAAACTCAAAATAAACAGTGATTATTATCACTAAAAAGAGAAAAATAAATAGTGATTCTTATCACTCTATATGAGAGCAAGTATCCCAATCAAATTCAAGAAAGTAGGGAGTCGAACTTGAATCCTTGGAACTCTCAACATTTGGAAAACCATCAGGTGATCCTCATTACGGGTTTGGTGGATAGCCTATCCGTCAATGGTGGTAGCCTCCCGCATGATGATATGTCTGCCATATTAGCTTTTGGGCGTATGTGTAGACCAATGTTTGCATGTGGATGAGCTAGCTTTGGTAACCTAGATTGCCTAGTGGTCTAGTCATACTTAGTACAAAACCTAGGATGGTGGCATTCATTTGGTGATCCTCAATACAGGTTTGGTTGAGAGCCTTCTTGGCACTGGCGGTATCCTTATGCATCTCACAAGAATGAACTCACTTGCACACACAGGGATATGAAGTACCTTGGTCATCCTAGCAGATTCATACCTTGTCAAAAAGTCTTGCATGGTTAGTATACAACTTTTGATGAGTTGACTAGAGTGTTTGAGTCTCATGAAAACCTAATGGGCATTCCCTAAACAACATGTCATTCATATCACTTCACCTCATTCATTTCAGTTACATTATTCACAAATCCATTATATAAGTCTCATGACAACATTACATATGAGTTGGTGCAATATACATCATCTATGGTGCTAGCATGATATGTCATATAGTCTACACATTGCATCCTCTAAATCAATAAATCATCCATCTCACCATACATCCATGCATGTATAAAATCAAATCAAATCACATTACAAAATATGCATACAAGGTAGACATCCATCATCATCTCATAAATCAAATTGCATACACTTGCCTACATTTCATAAAACAATAAACACATGATGATAAACCACATAAAAAGTTCATATATATGTGTATACGTATGGGAGAAAAATATACATCATGTTGCCCGTAGGCTGTAATAAAGTGGGTCCTTAGACCTCACAATGCTAAACATCCAAAAATCCAAAAAGAGTCGAAAGAGCCTCAAAAATCCCCAAAGGTATCCATAAACCCTTTGGTCAACCAAAAATGCCCCAAAGGTATCCATAAACCCTTTGGTCACCCAAAAAGCCCCAAAGGTATCCATAAACCCTTTGGTCAACTCAAAAATCCCCAAAGGTCTCCATAAACCCTTAAAACACCCAACCAAAGGTATCCATAAACCCTTTGGTCACCCAAAAAGCCCCAAAGGTATCCATAAACCCTTTGGTCAACTCAAAATGCCCCAATGGCATCCAATAAGCCCATTGGTCAAGTATACATACATATATATTAATCAAAAAACCAAAAAAAAACAAAAAACAACACAAAAGCCAAAGAAAAGGGTTCAACACCCACCAAAACAAGTCACATATGATGGAATTCATTCAGGGTCAAGATGGAATGCAAACTTCTCATGGATGCATGGACAAGTTACTACTTCACTCCCCAAGAAGGCCATTATGGCTAGACCACCCCATGGGAAGGAGGTTTTCAACTCTTTTCTTCCATGAAATCTCCATAGCATCATCCAAATCCTTTCAAAACTGTGCCATTTTTCAATGAGAACAACTTAAGGCAACCTGTTGAGTGGTGTTTTCACCCAATTGTGAAAACATACTCTCCGGTAGGATCCGAGTCCCAAATCCTCTGCTTGCAAAGAAATTACACAGATAATTTCTCCAAGGTTCCTTTTACATTATACTTTTTAGACCAATGATGTTGTTTAATTTAAATGCTGGGAATACCTTAGTGCTGCAAATGAATGTTAACAAGGGGCACTCTGGTTTATTCTATTCTAAAATTACAATGGACTCTATGTGAATTAATCTTTATGACAAATCTATTTTTATTTTGGGATTTGGTAGTTCTTTCACATTTTCCTATTTTAAATGAGGGTAATTAAATGCATGAAATAAAGAACTAAAAATAAAAGAAAATAAAACAAAAAGAATGAACTAAGCTATGCTCAGAGTGCTACAATCTCGATTTAGCAAAACTAAAGATAATGAGGTTTCTGCACACAACCTAACCTATTGGACCTGCAAACTCGCACAATCCAGATAAGCCAGGTGCTGGTTTCTAGGGTCTTAGCTATAAATTTTTAGATTTAGGCATTCGCATGAAGCAACCGAGAGAACTCACATTAAACCTCATCTATAAATCTAAAATCTGAAAAAGGAAAGATAAACATTCAATCTCTGCATGAAAAAATAACTCCTCCTTTCTTGCCAGTGAGATGCAACTCTCTGTAATTCTGTATTAAAATAAATATATCAATTACAATGACAGAATGTCCCAGTTTTGATAAGACTAGAACAAGTGAAGGAAATTGCTCCAATAGTAGGCCCAGAATGGCTTGTCGCCCTTGGCTCTGCAACTCTGCTAGCAGAAAATTCCAACCACTGTATCAATTTGCTCTTATGATTTTATACCATCTGATACGACTCTGTTTTGCCCTGCGTCGCTTCGTTTCACCTCCCAGAATGCATCGCTTCATATTCCCACCTTTTTGTTGCTTTTGAATTTATGTTCGAGGTCGAAATGTTCAATATTTTCTGTTGACATGTAATGATCCTGTAACCTTGACACCTGTACGCCACATGTTTCACGCTTCCTATGCATGTTATGTAATAGCCCCATGTAAATCATGATAATTTTATGCATGCAGCTTTGCTCCTTTGCTTTCACCGCAAAAACGTGACATGTCATGATATCACGACGTTTTCCTGCCAGTAGCCTTGCCAATGCAACCTGTCATGAAATTGTGATGTTTTTCTGTTTCGAGCTGTGAGGCTGCTTCTTGTCATGAAATCACGACATTTTTTGCCTCTGTATGCCTCGGTTGCAACCTGTCACGAAATCGCAACGCCTTTTCACTTGGTACGCCTTTTGCCGCAACCTGTCGTGGAATCGCTACGCTTCTTCGTTTCGTACCACTTTGCCAGCTTTCCATCACAAAATCACGATGCTTTTCTATTTCGTGCCCTTTTTCTGCTTTCTGTCATGAAATCGTGATGCTTTTCTGCTTCGTGCCCCTTTGTTGCTTTTTTGTCGCAATTTTGTGACATGTCGCGATTTCGCAACAATTTTCCATTATGTCTTTCTCTCTCCTCTCTAGACCGCGATTTCACAACACGTCACGAAATCGTGACAATTTTTTATCAATGCCTCTTCCTGCTTTCCTGGGCCGCAAAATCTTGACATGTCGCAATATCGCGACGTTTTTTCATTTCAGGCCGCAACGGAGCAACATGTCGCGATATCGCGACAACTTTTCTTTTTTGGCAGTGACGGAGCGACATGTCGCGATATCGTGACAACTTTTCTTTTTTGGCAGTGATGGAGCGACATGTCACGATATCGCAACAACTTTTCTTTTTCGGCCGCAACGAAGCAACATGTCGCGATATCGTGACACTTTTTCATTTTTGGCCGCGACGAAGCGACATGTCGCGATATCGTGACACTTTTTTCATTTTTGTGCAATTTTGCCTTTTTCTTAATTTTTAGCATCTGGGTCACTGAGATCTTCTTTGAAAGCATGCAAAAAAGGTGGGTCCCCAATTTTGGGGTGTGTTGTGGATCAACCACAACAAATGGTGACTCTGCTGTCAAATGCTCCTGAGCATTTTGGTGAGAATCCTACCTGGAAGTATACAAACTAGAAAACATGTGTTAGCACATAAACAAATACCCAAAGATCAGAAATACATGAATCATCAGAATCATCAAGTATTAGCTCGGTGTGTGCAATGTATTTCATTCCCCATCATTTGAAATCTATCAACATTCCATTGTCAGTTTTATATGAATGCATATGTGAGATTGTGAATGATTTGTGTAACCTGATGACTATGCTTAGAGATTTTGCTCTTGTAAAGGCCTAAAATTTCTAGTATCATGCACAAACATTCAAAATTACCAAACCCTCTTAGGATCCACTAATGAATTGCTTTATTATATCCCAAAGTTGGTTATGAGTCCCTACTATCTTGAACCCATGTGCAAGTGAACGTGAAATTAGAACTTTGGGGAATCAGACTCCCAACCTAACCGAGATGGGAGGTTAACCCTATCCTTACTATTATGATTTGGAATTCATTACCTTACTTTGAGCAAAATAATTTAACCAATTATGGAAGAAATGGTCATGCTAGTCTAACCCTTTGGACAATCAGTGGTCTTGTTTTTTGGACAAGACATGCTGCCATGCATGGGCATACTTAACCCCATAATCCAAGACTTACCTTCATTTCTTTCGACCTTGGGGATGACCACCCATCCTTTGCAGAGGACAAGTAGTACGATCCTTCCAATCCAATATAAATATGAGATGAAAAAAATTAATTTTTTTACTTCTTGGACCTTGGGGATGACTACCCATCCTTGCTAGGGACATGTAGTACGATCCTTCCAATCCAAGCTTTGGATAAAAATGAAACATATTAATTATATTGCTTAGACCTTGGGGATGACTACCCATCCTTTGCAGAGGATAAGTAGTACGATCCTTCCAATCCAATATTTATTATGCAATGAGACATAGGAGCTTTGGGGAATCAGATTCTCAACCTAAGCGAGATGAGAATTTATGCCCTATCCTTACTACTCCATGTAGGTCAAATCAAAGCTTTGGGGAGTTGGATCCTCAACCTAAGTTTGATGAGGATTTAGCCCTATCCTTACTACTATGATTTTAGGCTTTAAGCTTTATGGAAGTGGTCAAAACCACTATTTTAAGGATCATGTTGCATAATAGGATAGACATGAAATACTTCTTTTGCCCAACCTTTTCTTCCAAGCAAGGTTTTGATCATTTTACTCAAGATCCTTTTTAATGTGTATAAAATGTGCTTGGTTCTAGATATCTCAAGACTCAGTTTCCAACCTTAGGATTTTTTCACATTTATGTTATAGCACGACCCTAAGAGGATTTGACACACTTTAATGATTTGTATTTGAAATGCATTTGCAACTAAGATGGCATGTATATGTAAAGTGAGATGTAACATGAATGCATTATCTTTTGAATTGTAGATGAAATATTTGCCATACAAAAACTGACTACTTCATGCATCACAAGTTTCAAACGATATAACTTAAAATGTTTGTGTTACTTGTGGAGATTTTACAAGACAATTCCAATGTTTCATATTCTCCTAGTCTTAAGCATAAGTTGACATCTCAATTTTCTTTTTTCTTTTTTTTCTCTCTTTTTTTTTTTTTTTTATAAAAACAAACAAAGCATGTCAATTGAAATCAAACACACAACTTAAATCATGATTAAACTAAGAATAAAAAAAAAATGAAACTTGAAACAACACAAACCAAAACCAAAACCCAAAAACAATCCCAAAAACAAAAACTTGAAAGCCCACACCAAAAAAAACAAAAATTATATACACTATTGTACAAGATGATGCCAAGCTTGGACTATTACTTTCCTAGATCCCAAACATAATTAGAACATATCAAAAAACATATGACACAATACACACGCCAAATTTTGTAGGAATCCAACAACAATAAGATCAAACCAAGCAATGCAACAAATTTCAACTTGCCATGCTCACCATTCCACTTTGATTTAGTTCTATTACCAACATCATAGGTGAGAATCAAATCAAATTGATTAGAAAATGGTTGGTATTCAATTTTATCTTGTCTATTCTTTAAAGTGCAAGTTTCATCGTTCCATTCATGATTTAGAAGTAGGCTTTCCTTTTCAAATGTGAGATGTTGCAAACAAGAGCCTATTTCCAAAAATCTTGAATTCAAATCATTTTCCAGGATTTTAAAGCAATCAAAATCATTCAAAAATTGACAAGCATCAACAAAATTTGGCATTTCCTCATTAATGATGTTAGCATCCAAAGGGACATCATGTAACCTATCACTTGAAATTTTTGTAGCTACTACCAAAGGTAAATATTTCCCCTTGTCATCCATACTCAACCCATCATGATTAAAATTTACCATAACTTGATGAGTATTAGTAGCCTTTTCTTTTTTCTCGTTGTCTTCTTCATCGTCCAATACCTGTTCAAAAACACCAAAGTTAGGCACCCAATCAAACATGTGTCCATATTTTTCAAAACAAGAGCCTAATTTTTCAAGATATGTGTCACATGACACCTTTCCACGATCAATGGCTTGAGTTGCCCCAAATTTTCATTAAGATCATCAATAGCATCCAACCCACACCACTTAGGTTTTGTAATTTCATCATTTTGAGATGGCATAGACCTTGTAGAAACAATAGGTGGATCAAGATTTTTGATTTCTTGCCCCTCAAGGGGAACAAAAACAATTGATTCTCCTTCTTCATCCATGGTAGTAGAATAATTATCCTTATCCAACCTTTGATGAGATTCCAACCCTTCTTCCAAAACATTCTCAGATTGTATAGGACTTGTAATATCCTCATATGAAAGGGCAATTGTATTATCTTGCATATCAATAGGCACACAAATTTCATTAGAAGGTTTGGAGTGAGCATACTCTTCCCAAGAATCATAACAATCATCTTTCAAAATAAAATTGTGATGCTCAACTATTTCTTCATCATCTTTTAATTCATCAACATGTTTCTCATCAAATTTATCTTCTCCTTCCTTAGATGGTTCAATTACTTCCAAAATTGGGTTATTGCTTGTATTCAAATTGATAAGGTTATCATAATCCACATGTGTAACCCATGATTCACGTTTAACATGATTTGGAAGGTGTGAATTTCCTAGGCCATTACTTTCAACAATGTCATCCAATGTGTAATCCGAATCAGATTCATCCTCATAGAATTCATCTTTTGGTGAGTCAAGGGTTTCCAATCTGTCACATGTTTCCATACTAGTTGGATCTAGTACTCCTCCCTTGCCTAAAATCATATTCTTATGAAAATCATTGAAATTGATTTTAGCAACATCTTTTGAATCAAGATGAGTATTTTGAAGTTGATTCATACTTAAGAAAGATGGTTGATCTTGGATAGTAGGTTGAGGATTTTGAAATTGATTGAATCTTGGTAATGATTGTTGATTCTAAAATTGATTCACATTTGAACTTGGTTGAGGTGGATAAATCATTGGGTGAGTAAAGGAGGTATTAAATTATTGAAGATTACATGATCCAAAACCCACACCATAATTTTGACAACTCAATTGTTGCTCAATTGCCATTGCTTGAGTATAGGCTTGTGACAAAGATGTGATTTGAGGCATCCCTCGCAAATATGTGGACATGGGTGAGTCAAGAGCATTGATGTATATTTGGAGAGCCACTTCTTCTTGAAGAACATAAAATGTTACTAATTGTGTATAAAATCCAAAGAACCTTTCAGAAAATGACTTCACATTTTCACTTGGTCCTTTTCTAATATAGGCCAACTGATTGTACATGAGGATTGGGTCAACTCGCTTTTTGTTGAATTGATTGAGAAATGTTGCCTCTAGCTGAGCCCAAGAAGTAATAGACCGTAAAGGCAGACTTGTAAACCAATCATATGCCACTTTGTCCAAGGTGTAAAGGAACATCTTACAAGCAACATCATCATACCAACTGGTTAAGTGATTCACAACAAATTTGAATGCTTGAATATGTTCTTCTGTAGTATTTGTCCCATTAGACAAAAATCGAGGAAGACATCTCTCAAAACCAATGGGCAAATAATGTTGAACTCCTGGTATGTTCAATGGGCTACCTGTCATCCACGGTGTAAACATAGCCATTAGTGAATCTTAAAGAATATAACTTTAATACCCAAAAATTCCTTATTTATTTATTTATTTATTATATATATATATATATTTTAAATCAAATCAAATCATATTATTCTTGTATGAACAATCAAAGCGTTAAGAACAGTGCATAGAAATTCCTGTAGCACTTAAATCATAATAAAATAAATCATTTCAGCCCTCCTTCTAGCGTCAATCTGTTGAGTGGTGTTTTCACCCAGATGTGAAAACATACTCTCCGGTAGGATCCGAGTCCCAAATCCTCTGCTTGCAAATAAATTACACCGATAATTTCTCCAAGGTTCCTTTAACGTAATCCTTTTTAGACCAATGATGCTGTTTAATTTAAATGCTAGGAATACCTTAGTGCTACAAGTGAATGTTAACAAGGGGCACTCTGGTTTATTCTATTCTAAAATTACAATGGACTCTAGGTGAATTAATCTTTATGACAAATCTATTTTGATTTCGGGCTTTGGTAGTTCTTTCACATTTTCCTATTTTAAATGAGGGTAATTAAATGCGTGAAATAAAAAACTAAAAAGAAAAGAAAAGAAAACAAAAAGAATGAACTAAGCTACGCTCAGAGTGCTACGATCTCGATTTGGCAAAACTAAAGATAATGAGGTTTCTGCACACAACCTAACCTACTGAACCTGCAAACTCGCACAATCCAGATAATCCAGGTGCTGGTTTCTAGGGTCTTAGCTATAAATTTTCAGATTTAGGCATTCACATGAAGCAACCGAGAGAACTCGCATTAAACCTCATCTATAAACCTAAAATATGAAAAAGGAAATATAAACATTCAATCTCTGCATGCAAAAATAACTCCTCCTTTCTTGCCAGTGAGATGCAACTCTCTGTAATTCTGTATTAAAATAAATATATCAATTACAATGACAGAATGTCCCAATTTTGATAAGACTAGAACAAGTAAAGGAAATTGCTCCAATAGCGAGCCCGGAATGGCTTGTCGCCCTTGGCTCGCAACTCGCTAGCAGCAACTTCCAACCCCTGTATCAATCTACTCTTCTAATTTTATACCATCTGATATGACTCTTTGTTTTTCCCTGCGTCGCTTCGTTTCACCTCCCAGAATGCATCGATTCGTATTCCCGCCTTTTCATTGCTTTTGAATTTATGTTCGAGGCTAAAACGTTCGATATTTTTTGTTGACATGTAACGCTTCTGTAACCCTGACACCTGTACACCACATGTTTCATGCTTCCTATGCACATTCTATAATGGCCCCATGTAAATCATGAAATTTTTATGCATGCAGCTTTGCTCCTTTACTTTCACCATAAAAACGTGACATGTCGCGATATCGTGATGTTTTCCTACCAGCAGCCTTGCCAATACAACCTGTCGCGAAATCACGATGTTTTTCTGTTTTGAGCTGTGAGGCTGCTTCTTGTCGTGAAATCATGATATTTTTTGCCTTCGTATGCCTCGGCTGCAACCTATCATGAAATCGTGATGCCTTTTCACTTGGTACGCCTTCGACCGCAACCTGTCGCGAAATCGCGACGTTTTTCACTTGGTGCTATCTTGCGGCTTTCTATCATGAAATCGCTACGCTTCTCTATTCCGTACCACTTTGCCAGCTTTTCGTCATGAAATCGTGATGCTTTTCTATTTCGGGCCCTTTTGCTACTTTCTGTCATGAAATCATGACGCTTTTTTGCTTCGTGCCCCTTTGCTGCTTTTTTGTCACGATTTTGTGACATGTCGTGATTTCGCGACAATTTTCCATTCTGTCTTTCTCTCTCCTCTCTGGACCGTGATTTCACAACACGTCATGAAATCATGACAATTTTTTATCAATGCATCTTCCTGCTTGCTTGGGTCACGAAAGCTTGACATGTCGCGATATCACAACGTTTTTTCATTTCAGGCCGCGATGGAGCAACATGTCGTGATATCGCGACAACTTTTATTTTTCGACAGCGACGGAGCGACATGTCGTGATATCGTGACAACTTTTATTTTTTGGTAGTGACAGAGCAACATGTCATGATATCACGACACTTTTTCATTTTAGGCCGCGACGGAGCGACATGTCGCGATATCGCGACACTTTTTCATTTTTGTGCAATTTTGCCTTTTTCTTGATTTTTAGCATCTAGGTCACTGAGATCTTCTTTGAAAGCACGCAAAAAGGTGGGTCCCCAATTTTGGGGTGTGTTGTGGATCAGCCACAACACAACCTTAAAAAATATCATCTAGGTCAAGCGACTTGTCGCTTTTCTCACTATTCATTCCCTCATCGACTCATCGCTTGAGGGGGAAGTCATGCTTAACAAATTCATAATTAAAAATCAACAATTAAACACTCAATCATGCTAGTTGCATTCGTCCAATGAATATTTGACAAAGATAATCATGCCCCTGCTTGGGGTAGAAAATAAACGAATATCTCAATTAAGCACATAATAGTGTAGATGAGCCTGCCTATTTGTAACCTCAAAAGTTACCAAAATACTTGGTTTTCTCTAACTACTAGGGTTATAAGTCCCCTGAGCATACCTGGAAGTTGAAGATAAATCAATACGAATATATTTATGAGTCAGAAACAAGGATTCAAGAACACACACCCTTTCCATGATTGGGGCATCTAAAGTTGGTTAGGTTATTGAGTAACCTCAATCATTCAACATTTTGGTCATCTATTTTTGCTCAGCACTGTGTTGCACACAACATGTCTCAAAAAGGGGCATCTATAGACACTAAAATATGGTAAGCCCGATTAAGCACCTACAAACAATGATCAAATTGATATCATATGGCCCCTTGGGTAGCCCTCAGGAGGCTCACAGTGGTTCTAGCCACTATGGAAGGGTTTTTGGAGGCTACTGGCCCAATTTTGGGAGGTTTTGGCAAGCAATTCACCACCATCCCACCCTGGTATGGTGGAAGATTCCCACCATCCCACCCTAGGATGGTGGTGAGCCATCATCCTAGGGTGGGATGGTGAGCAGGTTTGACCCAGAAAAAGTTAAATCTGGTACATTTGGCACCCAAAAACTGCCATTTAGCACACCATATGGAGCATGCGAGTTAGAATCCTTATGACACACTTCTTAATGGAGGCCCAAATTGGAGATTTTCTTCCACACCCATTGCATGCCTCCCGTTTGACAAGTGGCACCTCCTGCCATGCATGCCCTCACATGCCTTTTTGTACATGAGCCCCTTTGGGCTATAAAATGGATATATGGTCCACAAAAAAATAATTGAGAGGAGTTATAGGATATGCAATGGAGTGATTTCGATATTTCCCCTCACTTTATTGTGCCTTCTTGCCATCGGAATCTCTCTTTTGCAAAGGAGGTTATTGACAGAGTTCAAGAGGGTCCTTTGAGCATAACTTTTCCATCTGGGTGAATTTATTCACCAAATTTGATGACAACACCCCCTATAGTTTTTAGGATCATTCTCCAGTGATATTGGTAGCAAAAGGTGGGCATAATTGGTGGGTATCCCCTCCCAGGGTGCCCCCTAATTAGTTGCAATCACCAACACCCCCTGGGATGAGTACAAATCATTGCAAAATTTTATTACTATTTTTTAATGATATTATTCTAGACTATCATATGATATTGTGGTTTAAATTTCATGCAATTTGGAGTTAAATTGGTTGAGATATTACATTTTTAAGTTTTTGCAGGTTTGTAGGGCCCATCCGGGCACCCCAGTTGCATTTAGGTGTATATGTGCCTTATTTTGGAAATATAATCATATGGTTTGTCTTAAAATGTTTATTTATTCATTCTTGCCAAATTTAATATGTTTTGGACATGTCTAGGTGTGGCATTTGCTTGTCTTGGTCTTCGTAGGTTGTAGGCGGGTGGCACAAAATCAAGGGGTCCACAGATGCAATTTTTGATATTTTTTTGGTGATATCCCCTCAAACCTCTTATTAAACATCCCCATAAATTTTCATAGCATTATGAGCTGATTTGATTTAGTTTTAATATATGTGCCATTTTGTGCCTGTGGGGATTGCATGTTTCCCTCCATACACCCTTGCTATTTGACCCCTTTTGCTTCCTTTTGTGTAGGTGCAGGTTCATGAGAGGCATTTGGAAGGAATATAAGACATTAGAGATTGAATATACAAGTAGCAGTGGCATTGGCCCTCCCACATCTATTGTGGGTACGAGAAAAGGCACTGGATGTGCACCCAGATTTATTGGAGGATTTGATCCTTGGGCACCCCAAAATTTGTAACAATTGTATCACATTTGAGCCATAAAATAGGACTACTATGTAACCTTGGATCTGATCCACCCAATTAATAAAGAAGAGACTCTTTCATTTCATTCCTTATTGTTTGGTTTTGCTTCATTTTCATATGCATGCTTCCATTTGATGCTCATAAGCGAGATAGGATAGATACACATATTGTTGCTCGTAATTAGGTGTACTTATTTTACCTAATTCACCAAGTAGCATGAAGTACCCTTGGATCCTTTTGATTGAAGTTGACCAAGTAGTTTGAATACCCTTGGAACTTTTTTATTTTATTATGACCAAGTGGCTTGAATGCCCTTGGAGCCTTTTAAATTGATTTTGACCATGTGGCTTGTATACCCTTGGAGCCTTTTAAATTTATTTTGAAAAAGAATCTTGGATACCCTTGGAGCCTTTTAAATTGATTTTTACCAAGTGGCTTGGATACCCTTGGAGCCTTTGATTTGATTTTGAAATTTTATGTTTTTATGATTTGTTTGTGTTTTTGACATTTTTGATTTTTTTTGTATTTTATGGAATATTTGAATATTTTTGTGTTTTATGTGTAGAATGCCATTAAGTGAATGATATTGAGAGGTTCAAGCTACTCAATACCAACTAAGGATATAATGCAATATGCTCCAGGCCCAACTCTCTATGAAATCATGTATGGGCCTATCTAATTTATTGCAAACTTATCTCGCATATGCGGTGGTAGATTCGAATTCTGTTGGTTTTCTTTGAGCACTAGATATCCAACCTTGAATTCCCTTAAGTGCACTTTACTATTGTAAGCTCGTACAAGGAAATTATGGTAAATGTAAAGATGCTCTAAAGCATTGACTCGACATTCATCAAGAAGCATAAACTGATCAAGGTGGCCTTATCGCGCGATGTCATCATCTATGAAGTCTTTTAATGCTATGCGTAGAGTCAGAATTTCCAAATCTAGTGGCATGATGGCCTTAGTGTCATATACTAGTGAAAATTGTGTTACCCCAATGGGCATCTGTATACTAGTCTTGTATGCCCATATTGCAAGAGGTAACTACATGTGCCAATCCTTGTGATTGTCTTACACCGTCTTCCTCAAGATGGATATTATTGTCTTGTTTGAGGCTTATGCTTGCCCTTTTTCTTGCAAATAATAATGCATTGAAAAAATGTGCTGAATATGGTATTTTTTCATTAAGGCATGCACATTTTTTTTTTTGAAAGATGGCCCATTATCCGATATTATCTTATAAGGGACCCTAAAATGAATTATGATATTGTGGAGTATAAAATCTGCAATCCTTGTTCTAGTTGTTGATGTTAAGGGGATCACTTCCACAAATTTAGTGAAGTATTTTGTGGTTGTTATAATTGTATCGCTCCAAATTTTTTGCATCCTTACCCTCAGGCTATAGGATCCGTGCCCAGAAGGAGGATGCGAGAAGGATGGGACAATACCTCGGACTGAGAGGCCCTTTGAAGGTCCCGCCTCTCGGGGGAGGGGTATAAGGGTGAATTTTTGATGGATGGTGGGTTCACCAGGAAACTTTTGAGTGGCAGTTTCCACGCCTAGGTTGATAGTGGGTTTGATGTGTTCATTTTTATACTCGATCATTCAACTCCTAGGTTTGGCCAAGATGAATCTAAACTATTCTATATGCCAATGCTGATTTAAATGAATACAGAGAATAGGAATGAATGCTAAACATAGAAAATATGCTAGTTAGATCATAACATACCTGATTCTAGATGTTTGATGAAGATTCTGAGTCTTGTAGCAGTTCAGATCATCTCGACTCATACGTAATCATCTAAAATTACATCGAATCATCTCAAATCATAGTCGATCATCTGAGATCAGACAGAATCATCTGAAATCTGACGAATTCGTCAGAAACCTGCAATCACACAAATAGATACAAAATACCCAAGATGCAACTACAGAAGCGAAGGGAAATGACAGAAATAACTGTAAATTTGTCTAAATGATAGATCCAAATAGTAATTAAAGAGGAAAAGCATCAACTTCACAATTTATTTTGATTTTATCATGCATTTATATTAGATGAGGTGAACTCCAAGATGCATAAACATAATAATTTAAGACAGTGCAGAAATACAATAGGAAAATGCAAAAAAGCTAAGGAAATGCAAACTCTAGACTCTGATTGCCCCCAATCTGGACTACAGTCGAGATCACCTCCAATCGTACGAGATCATCTGCGCTCCTCGACAAGATCGTCCGAAATCATCCGGGATCGCTTGCGACGATCCGAGCTAGCTTCGACTGAAAAATAGTAGAGTTCCTGCAAGAAAATGCAAAATACATAATGCAGACAGTAGTGCGAGGATGCTCTAGTGAATAAGGAACTAAATCTACAGGGAAATCCATCAGCTAAGGGGTTCAGGGGAGTCAGGGGGGATAAACTAGAAAAATCCTAGTTTATATAGGATTAGGGGGAGGCTAGGAGGTTGGGGATCATCCCAATCTGGGAGATCTCCAACGGGGGAATCTCCAACTGCACAGACGCGCTTCCGCCCAAGTTGGAGAGGTTGTTGAAACAGAAGCTAATTATGAAAATTTGGTTTTGGGACGAAATCGTCCGGACATTCTGTTCCAGACGAATTCGTCAGATCGGGGATGATTTCGTCTGATCTACGACGATATCGTCCAACGGTCAAAACAAATCCTAAAAATGGCACGAAAAACGGGGAAAGCGGGTAACAAGCGGTTTTGGGGTTAAAATTTAAATTTTTATCTTTTATCTTTTACTAAGGTTTTAACCGTGCCAATTTTAGGGTGCTACATTTTGCCCCCTCTTTAGCGAATTTTTCGAAGAAAATGCGTTAAAGACGAGTTTTTCCCGTTTTTACGAGAAAGCAAAAATGTACTCAATTTTTTAGACGACGATTCTTGGTCGAATCGTACGATCGTCGACTATGGTGCCCCCTCCGTGTTTTTACCCAAATCGAACGTTTGAGGTAAAAACACGAAAAGCAAAAAAAATTAAAAATGTTGTTGGTTTTGAATAAAATTAAGAAAAATAGGGAAAACCCTAATTCATTTTTTTTTTTACTATTCATTTTTACTGTTCCAGAGCTCTGCAGAGAGAAAATGGTGGAGACAGCGCACAGAGCGACAGAGGTCCGACGCGGGCTACGGGTAAGGATCTAATCCTAGTAGATTAGGTTTGAATTAACTTTGTGCAATTTTTGGATTTAAATTTTGATTGTTTGGGGCATCGCGGCCGTTTTTAGGCCGTCGACGACGTCGGGACGAAATCGTCCCTATTTCGTCGAAATCGTCTCTAGATCATCGATTTCGTCTGAGGGCGAAATCGATGAACTAGGGGCGATCTCGTCCAACAAGGGGCGATCCGCGAGTTGCGAAATCGAAGATGATTTCATCCTAACAAAGGACGATGCTGCCCAATTTGGGATGATATCATCCAATGGTGGACGATATCATCTTTAAACTTGATGTAAAATGTGTTTAATTTGATTGCAATGATTGATTTATTAATAAATTTTGTTGTTTTATTGTTTGTTTTGCAGAAAGGATTACTAAAGAGCCGGGAATGGAAATACGATGGGCTGAGAGATGACTTAGCCACTCTCGACCAGGAAAGCGTGACCAACTAGCACAGGTCGAGCTACGACATGTGGCAGAGATGCCACAAGTATCGACGGATATGGGGCTACTAACAGCCCTAGCAGAGAGGTGGTATCCGGGGTCATCCTGCTTCTGGTTACCGATAGGGGAGATGGCTCCCACTCTAGAGGATGTATGGAGGATCATGAGGATCCCCATACAGGGATGGCTCATGATGCCTATGGCCAATCAGGGCCAGGCGATGATGAGACTGACTGGAGACCCGAGCTTCACCCTGGAGAAGGGCGGAGTGAACATCGAGTCTCTACGGCAGATGCCTGGGGCATCTAGGCTGACTCAGGTTTTGGTAGGAGTGGTAGGTGGTTTACTGTTGTGCCACCAGAGTGGATGCAGGCTACCGTGGGTGCTCTCAGACATAGTTTGCGACATGAGAGACCACGGGTACAGGTTTACATGGGGCAGCTTTGTACTCTGTCACTTGTATAGGATCCTGCATGGGGTCGTATACAAGGGAGGTCGATGTCTGGTCTTGACATCGTTGCTACAGGTTTGGTGCTGGGAGCACATTGCGGTGCGGAGGCCGATAGGGCTCCCACTGATAGGGGTTGACCGGGAGAGGCCCCGGGTTTTCTACTGGTGGCTACAGAGGGGGTCACAATGGTGGATAGATCTGTCGATGTCACGGAGGTTGCTAGATGACCTCATCCTGGACTAGATCACCTGGAGGCCATGGCGAGAGCACCTCGGGTGGGCAGAGGATGGGCAGGAGCTGGCTCGCATCAGGCGAGTCTCGGCTGAGGATGGAGCGGGAGAGGTAGAGCTCCACCGCTACGATCGGGTACTATGGTAGTTTGGTCTACAATAGGGGATCCCTTCTCTCAGGGACTACGAGTACTCTTGGACTATTTGGGATAGTACTATGCTGAGCGGGGCTCTAGACATGCAATGGTTCTAGAGTCAGGACGCTGATGATGCCCCCATCCAGCCAGTGGATGGTGACGACGCGGGGTTGCAGATGGCTATGATGCCTGGTACGTAGGCATCCACCCTCCTCGAATGATGAGGGCATAGGGTCCAGTGCACGCCGTGGTGCGCCATATGGGGAGGCGATGATAGGCTATGATTGAGGCAACGCGGGGTCACGATGGGAGAGAGCAACGGCGGTCCCCATAGGAGAGATGCCAACGGATGGGTCAGGCTCCACAGAGGCCGTGTGAGATAGGGCGAAGGGAGGAGAGACTCCCTTCACAGCAGGGGGAGAGACCACCATCGCCTGGTAAGGGCAAGGGTGTGGATGTAGGGGAGAGCAGCGAGACGATGGCTCTCCGGGCTGAGGTTGCCCACCTTCGAGCTCAGGTGCAGTCATTGCAGGACGAGGCTACTCAGCTCAGGGGTCAGGTACGGACACTACAGGATGAGACTACATGGCTCAGGGCATGGAGCAGAGGGGCGAGCAGGGATGAGCTAGTGCGGTCTATGATGCAGACCACATTCTACCAGGGAGTATACTTTCAGCTGGCTCCAGAGGGTCAGAGGGTACCATTGCCAGCGAACATTACGGAACCAATCCGGATGGGATCGATGAGGACATCCTCACGATCGACAGCGAGGACCCGAGACACAACACAGACTGCTATGGGACCACCTCCTCCACGTCAGGGTGGGGGAGGAGATGAGGCTGAGAGCTCGAGGGCTTCTCGAGACTAGCTGGCTATAGACTACACAGAGATTGTATAGATTTTTGAGAGGATTGAGTATGCCAGGGTATAGATTGTGGCATACCAATCCAGTTTTGATATGATGTATATAATTTTTGTGATATATATATATATATATATATGATATTTTTGTGATATGACTTGTTCATATGTTTTTATGATGCTTCAATATTTGAATTGTTTGTTTGTTTGATTGATGATTCATGTAATTATGTCGTTTGGAAATATTATAATTTGATGTCATGCTATAAAATTTAAATGAAATAATCTGATGTAAACAATTGGTTGTTTTGGTGTGATTTGATAAAAAATAAAAGAGACTTCTAACAATAATTTCAAAGGACATTGTCATTGTTATAGACCATTTCATGGAGTCGCCGCTCGCTCGGTCGTCAAGCTAATCCCAGTATAGAAATATTGTTAAAAAAGTAAAAGAGTGCTTAAGAGACTGTCTTAAGACTTTGTGTTGTGATGATGGAAATGATGATGGTGATGATTTGTTTTCAGATTTTCATAAAAATAGTATGCATGAGATACTAAAAGAAATATGATTTTGCTAGGCATAAATTCCTAAGTGTGATAAAATTTTGAACAATTCCTTAGAAATTATACCATGGTTTGCAAAATTGAATGTTGACATAATGAAATGAAATAGAATAAGTGTTTGTTCGTTTTAAAGCATAATTGTGTAACATAATGATGCAAGTCATATGTTTTTATGAATTTGTTTTAAAATAAATGGAAAATAAAATTAGAACAATGGTTTGCGCTAGGCATAGAATTTATAGGTATAGACTTATACCATCATCGCGAAATCCAAAGAAGAAAATGGATATTTTAGTTTTATTGCAAGATTAATTTTTGACTGTTGATAAACAAAAAAATAATAATATGAACATGTTGTTTGAAATCATTTTGTGATTTTGTGAAACAAAGTATATAATTGCTTGAAAACAAAACAAAAATTCTGAAATAAGCGGATAAAACTATTCCGAAAAGAATTACAGAAATAGTTTAAATTATCGCAAAGACAAATGTAGATTTATTAAGGGATCCTCATGTGCAAATGTGAGTTCATTACCGATCTTGATTTATCATAATGATACAAAATCTCTCAAATACAAATGTGTGTGCGATTGTATTGTTCATTCACCAATTTTGAGCAAGATAATTTGATACAAGTAATTTGCCTTAACCAAATGAGTGTTCGTTGACCATGATTTATATGCATGTAACCGTACCAGACTACTATGTAAGTCGGGTTATCAAGAGCTAGCTAATCCATAAGCTGACATAGGTCTGTACAAAAGAAGGTCGCTAATGTGACAGACATATCACCACGCTAGGAATTACCCAAGGCCAAGCGGGTTGGGCACAAACCACCTGTTATGGGGCTTACCTCACAGTTTTTGAATAATTGAAAATTCCAGGGATTCAAGCTCATTCACCCTTCTTTTCTTTTCAAGGGGTAGGGAAAGGGATTTTATTGCATTTTGCTTTTGCTTTTCACTTTTGTTTTTTTTCTTTCTCTTTTTTTTTTTTTGTATTTTTGCTTGGAATTGAGATAATGCTGAAATATTGCTGCGATGGTACAAAATAATATTTTTCTTTTTTCTCATTTTCTTTGACTTTTCTTTTTCTTCCTATGCTAGGGATACTTGCTCGGATTGGCTGTAGAGCAAGGGATTTTTATTCTGGGTAGGGGTGAGCTTGTCCTTTTGTCAATTCTCAAAGATTCTAGACCATGTGCATGATAGGATAGCAGGGGAAACTTTTCGCTCAGGAAACCATTTCTACTATGTAGCATCATATCGAATTTGCAATGAAATCATTTTAATGTGAAGAGATGTACTTGGTTTAAGTAAATAACAAGATCAATTCTCTATGCTCAAAACTTTATTTAATGCTAATGTGGACTTTGATATAAGAGAGATAAATAATCATAGAAAATAAAATCAAGATATTTATTCATGTGAGTGTGAAAGTGCGGGATTCCAAAATAAATGCTAATTTATCCACAATAATTGAAAATATAACTGCAATACTTCAAGAATTGACAGGTATGAAATAAAATATGTTTTTGAAGATTTTGACGATTTTGATGTTTTTGTATTTTGATTTTAAGTTATGAATTGAAAGAAATACAATGTGATTGTTTTTGAAACGTTTTATATAAGTGACTAAAAGGAAATAATATGCAAAACAAATATATACAATGATGAAATGACCAAATTTTATGCATAGTAGCGTTTGAGATGCATAATGTTCATAGGTTCTTTAAGTTCTTTACCATCTAAGGTAGATAATTTGTATGCTCCCGATCCAAATTTAGCAGTGATGACATATGGTCCAAGCCAGTTGGGCTCAAATTTACCTTTAAGGTTTTTAGTTGCATTAGTATTTTTTTTATTTTCTTTTAAGACAAGGTCACCGATCTCAAAGGATCGAGGATGAACTTTCTTGAGATATGCTCTCTTAAGCTTGTTTTGGTAGGCACGAAGATGCTCCAAAGCATTGATGCACTTTTCATCCAGAAGTTCTAGCTGACTAAACCTGCCAGCACGATATTCATCTCCTACTTCAGTATCTTGAAGTAGTAGAGCTAAAGAAGGAACTTCTAATTCAAAGGGAAAAACGGCTTCAACACCATAAACCAAGACAAAAGGTGAAGTTCCAGTGGGGGTTCGAACACTAGTTCGATAGGCCCACAAAGCAGGATATAATTGGATGTGCCAATCTCGACCAGATTTATTGACCAGTCTTTTGAGAATTTTGATTAATGTTTTATTAGATGCTTCTGCTTGGCCATTACCCTGAGGATAATAGGGAGTGGACCAACGATGTTGAATTTTATATTTTTGACATAATTTTTTGACATCTTTATTTTTGAAACAAGTTCCATTATCTGAAATGAGATTGGCAGGAATTCCAAACCTACAAATAATTTGATTAAAAATAAATTTGGAAACTTGTGTTCCAGTGCAAGAAGCTAATGGCATAGCTTCAACCCACTTCGTGAAATACTCGATGGCGGTTATGATGAATTTGTGTCCATCGGATGACACAGGGTTGATTTTTCCAATGATGTCTAAGCCCCATTTTGAAAAGGGCCAAGGAGATGAAATAGCCTGCAGTTCTTGTGCAAGCGCATGGACAAGGTCAGCATGTTTCTGGCACTTGTCGCAATGTCGCACATAATTATGTGCATCATTCTCCATGGTAGGCCAAAAATATCCTATCCTAAGGAGTTTCTTAGCAATGGCGCTACCACTAAAATGTCCCCCACAAGATCCATTGTGGGCTTCATTCAAAGCTGATCTAGATTCTTCTAGATTCAAACATCTCAATAGGATGCCTTCAAAAGATCTCCTATACAAGGTATTTCCAATAATCACGAAGCGACTTGCTCGTCTACGTAATAACCTGTGCTGGTTGCTAGTACAACCATCAGGGAAGGTCCCATTTTGGAGAAAATTAAAGATATCAGTGTACCAATGTTCAGGAGTAGTTTCGTTGATTAGAAACACATCCAAAGGTTCTAGGCATGATTTGTTTGAAGCGGGTTCCTGGAGTCGACGAATAATGATGGTAGCATATTCGTCATCTAACTCCAAGGGCAAAAGAGATGCAACTGCAGCCATAGCATCAGCCGCACGATTGCTAGTTCGAGGAATAGCTTCCAAGGTAACTTGATCAAATAAGGATAATAATTGCAAAACATATGCTTTGTATGGGCATAATTTATCATCTCTGGTCTGATAAACATCATTGATTTGATTTACGACAAGTTGAGAGTCACCGAAAACCAATAAATTTTTAATTTTTAGGGCCAAAGCAGCTCGTAAGCCAAGGATAAGAGCTTCATATTCAGCAGTGTTATTGGTGCAAGCAAATGTTAATTTGAAGGACAGAGGTATAAGATGTTTTTGTGGAGATATTAAAATAATACCCGCACCAGCCCCACTCATGCATCGGGCTCCATCAAAGTATAGGGACCATTGCTCGGGATGGTCTGCCTCTAGTTTAAGGCATTCATCAGGAAACTCAATGATGAGGGGATGGGTAGACTCTAAGGGTGCAGCAGCTAATTGATCTGCTATGATTTGACCCTTAACAGACTTTTGTCCTATAAATGTGAGTTCAAACTCGCTTAGCGCAAGAACCCACTTTGTTGTACGACCAGATAAGTACGGTCGACTCATGAGATATCGCAAAGGGTCGAATTTGGCAATAACATACATTTTTTGACTGAGCATATAATGTCATAGTTTCTGTGTAGAAAATACAACTGCTAGACATAATTTCTCTAATATGGTATAGCGAGTTTCATAACTGATTAAGGTTCTGCTGATGTAATAATTAGCACGTTCTTTCTTCTCATCGTCAAGCTGAGCTAACATAGCTCCTAAGGCAGAATCGAAAGCAAAAATGTACAAGATAAATGGACGATCAGATCTAGGTGGGGAAAGCACCGGTGGTTTAAGAAGATATTGCTTAAGGAGTTCAAATGCTTCCCGACATTCGTCGTCCCAATGAAAAGAGACGTCTTTCTTAAGAAGTTTAAGAAAGGGTCCGGTTTTGTCTCGCCAACTTGTCGATGAAGCGGCGAATAGCTTGAAGCTTACCTTGTAAACTTCGTAATTCTGATATATTGGTGGGTGCGGGCATATCTATGATAGCCGTGATCTTGAGAGGGTCAATTTCAATGCCACATAAAGAAACTATAACCCCTAATAATTTATCGGACTTGACTCCGAATATGCATTTGGCTGGATTTAGTCGGATAAGATATTCCCTTAACCGATCAAATACTTTTCTCAAGTCATTTAAATGATCATCTTCTTTGATGGAACGAGCTATAATATCATCTACATAATCATGTAGAATATCATGCATCATATCGTGAAAGATATAAGTCATGGCTCGTTGATAGGTTGCACCTGCATTCTTTAAACCAAATGGCATCACTTTCCAACAAAAGGTTCCCCAAGGGGTAATAAAGGTTGTTTTAGCCTGATCTTCAGGAGCTATCCTGATCTGATTATAACCAGAAAATCCATCCATTAGGGATATCATTCCACTTCCAATAGTAAAATCAATGATTTGATCCATGTTAGGAAGAGGAAAATCATCTTTAGGGCAGGCAACATTAATATCTCTGAAGTCTATACAAACCCTAACTTTAGTGGCTTCTTTCTTAGTTACTGGAACTACATTTGAGATCCATTCAGCATAATCAATGGCTTGTATAAAAATGACCTTCAACAGTTTTTCTAGTTCTCCTTTGACTAGTAAGGCCACTTTAGGATGCATTTTTCTAAGTTTCTGTTTAACAGGTTTAGCATCTGGATGGACTACTAGATGATGCATAACTACATAAGGGTCCAAACCTGGCATGTCTTCATATGTCCAAGCAAAGACATCTTCATAGTCTTTAAGAAATGAAATGTATTTATCTTGTTTTTCTTGACTTAATTCTGATCCAATATTGATTATGTGAGGGTTATGTTCGGTTCCAATGTTAATTTTTATAACGTTTTCCACTTCCATATGTAAATCTCTCTCAAAATTAGGTGGGGCGGGTGAAACACCCAATTCTTGTAATTCTTCCAAGGTTAGCTTGGATAATTCGTCTTGAGGAGTCGAGGCCTCAAGCTGGGCTATACTAGGTATAGAGCCATCAAAATAAAATTCGTTATGTAACAAGTCATCAACGGAGACATCATGGAAGATATCCCCTTCCAACTCATCATCGAATTCGGCAATCATCTCAGGGTAGGCGAGAGATAGCATATTACAGGTAAAGGGATTATTCTTTGAATGCAAAGAATCTTGTTTATCCAGATAATCTTGGTAACATGTAAGATGGTCATCCTCCTCAAATGGGAAGGGTTGACCTTTACTAGGAAATAGGCCCACACCACATCGGGCAGGCCATGGTTCTACCTCAATAGGTTCTTTCATACCATTTTGGGAAGGTCCCAAACCTTTCCCTTTATATCCCAATTTAAGCATTATGGGTTTAGCTTTAATATACTCATTAGCAAAATAGCATCTAGCATATCCATCACAATGTGTCTTGATGTTTCTGGGTATTCTTCCCCAATCATATCCCTTATAAATAAAAGCACAACTCCCGACTTGGTAAATACTTCCCATAGGCTGTGGGAGGCCCAAGGTACGAGGAGAGGGTGGGAGTTTATTTAAAATAAGGGAAGCTTGCATGGCAGTGTTGGTTTCTTCTGATATAAGAATTTTAGATAAATCGGGTAAGAGTTCATCAGTAAGAGCATAAGAGGTAGAAGGAACATTTCCTACATCATCGAATGTGGAAAGGATGCCTGTAGTGGATGTGGATGTTATAGGGATATCGATGGATGAGTCTATAGGTATGGAAGTTATAGGGGTAAAACAAGAAGCATTGGTTGTAGTTCTGGGATCTTTTTGAGGTCCTACTATGGTTTGTTCAGAAGATGGTTGAGCTATATGTATAGGTGTAGTTGAAAGAGTAGATGATGTTATGGGTGTGTGTTTCACACGTTTAGGTGGATGATGAGAATTAGGATGTGTGGATGACAGGGCAGGGCAAAATTGAACTCCAACAGGTTCTGCCAAAGCACACATATCAAAGGGTCTAGGATCACCATGAATGGTAACCAACTGATTTTTAAATTCGAATTTAACACACCGATGTAAAGTGGATGGAACCACGCATTGCGTTGTTTTTCTGTTTTTTATTTTTTTTTTTTTTTTGGTTTTTATTTCTTTTCATTTCGTCACTTCTAAACCCAAATATTTGGTAGAAGTCAAAAGTGCATATGTTTAAAGATGAACCATTGTCAATCAAGACCCGTTTAATGGCTACATCCCCAATTAGGGCAGTAATATATAAGGGGTTATCCTTATGTAAACTATGTTGTGGTATATCTCTATCCCGAAAGTCAATACAATCGACTTCTCGAGTTATGATAGTATTGGTCATGGCTTCAGGCTGAATATTTTGTGGTACCATCATTTGGCTTAATGTGAGCATTAATTCATCCCTATGGGTAGGAGAAGATCTTAAAAGGTCCAAAAGGGAAATTCTAGCTGTAGTATTGGATAATTGTTCATTAATATTATAAGGAGGCTTAGGTTGAACATTAGGCGCATAATTCCCTTTATTAGGAATTTTCAAAACAAATGGAGCTGATCCATCATTCTGAGTTTGATTCTGTTGAGAGTTTTGAGCCTGTTGTCTGGTAACGGCTCCGATGGTTCCTACAATATTATTTTGTGGGTGATGAATAGGTCTTGGTCTAGCATTTATGGCTTGTTCATTAGAAAGTAACTGATGAGAAGATGGTCGAGTAGTAACTCTTCTAGGGAATGGTTCTTCCGAAACCATAGAATTTGTGATGGGTTGAATAGGATCTGATTCATCTTCAGAACTATTCGATTGATTTGAGGTGATTTCCATGTCACTTTCGATATCATATTCTACATCACTAAGGTCAGGTGTTCGAATATTATATAGAGGTCTGGACGTAACCATGGATAAAGTTGTATCAAATATTTCTAAGTCATGAATAGGTAAATGCCCACTAATGGCTCCTACATATCGGGTAGGAGGGGGAACATTATGATGTTCAATTTGATTAGCCACCTCTTTACCATGCTTTGGTAAAGGATGTTGAAATATGTCCAATGATTGATTGGCATTCTGATTCTGACTTTGAGGGATGTTCTTTTGAGCATTATTAGGAGGATTTTGTTTAGGTTGAAAGGCTTGCACCTCCATCTCATTGTTATCAATTAAATCTTGTATTTTATGTTTTAATCATTTACAAGAGTTGGTAGCATGTCCAGGTCCTCTATGGAAATCACAATGTAAATCAGCTCTGTATCCGGGTATAGTTGGATCAGGTTCCCGGATAGTTGGTAATTGGATCAATCCTCGTGCTAGTAATTGCGGGAGAATGGTTGATAAAGGTTGATTTAACCTAGTAAATTCTTGGGGTGGTTTATCAAGAGGTTTTAATATGAACTTCTCTATTGTTTTTGTAGTATTAACATTGGCAATGTTTCTGCTATCAGTGACTCCATCACCCACAACTTGTTTATTTTTATATTGATTTCTGGATGTTTTCTCATCATCTTTCTTTTTGAGCTGACCTCTTCTAATGAGAGCATCTTCCACTCTTCGGGCTAAGTCTATAGCTTGATCGAAGGTGGTCAAGGTAGCAGTTGATAATTCATAGGATAGTTGTTCTTGTAAATTATTGATAAAAATATCCAACATTTCTCGATAAGGTAACACAAAGTGTAATTTTCCTATCAACTGCCTCCATCGAGCTAAGAAGTCAGCAAAACACTCATCTTTGTCTTGTTTTAGGTTGTACAAATCTTTAATGGTTACATGCCTTTCAATATAGGCACTAAATTGATGCACAAAAGACTCAGCGGTCTCTTCAAAATTTCTCAAAGAATGAGTGGGCAATTGATAATACCACTCCAATGCCATCCCTCCTAAACTTTTTGGGAACATCTTTAGTAATAACAAGTCATCATGTGATATATCATGACATGCTATCCTAAACATACGAAGATGCTCTATGGGATCTTCAGTTCCTTTATATATAGGTAGGACAGGCATAGGAAAGTGTTTGGGATATGGTTGTGCTACAACTATAGGATCTAAAGGTTGACTACACATCTCTCGATAATTATACGAGGGACGGTAGGGATCTATTTGGTCCATACGAGAGACTAACTATTTCACCATGGCTTCCAGATTACCAGTTTGTCCACCATATTGGTTTGGTGGTACATGAGCATGGGATTTGTGAGCGTAGGAAGGCGGGACATAAGGATTAGATGCTATATTGTTGTTATGCAAATGGTTGGTAGGAAGAGTATTATGAAGAAGATTTGTTGTAGCATTATGTTGTATCCCAGATTGTTGGAAATTGGTATTTGGTTTTGTTTTAGGCTTTTGTTGATTTGAGGTATATTGATCAATAGCTTGGCGAAATAGAGCAGTGAATGAAGGTTTCTTTTGTGTGGGAATAACCCTAGGCTTAGTAATGAGCACTCTAGGTGGTTGGGTAACCTGTTGTTGTTGCGTGTTTTGGATCATAGCGGCCATATCCAAATTGGATGGTCCAGCTTGATCACTTTCTTGATCAACAAAGGACAAAGGATTAGTGCGTGTGTGATATATTTCTTCTAGGGTTGCTTGAGTGTCACTAATTTGATCTTTGTCCATATGGACTGCTCTATTAAGAGTGCCAATATTAGTATGGAGGAACTTCCAAAAATGTTCCATGTTCTCAAAAGTAACAGCTCCTTCCGGAGATATTTTAGGGGATGAGGATCCTTCCTCTCTATCATTTTCTTTTTGTTCATTTCCTACAACAAATTCTTCTTCTTGTTGGTCGAAGGTTCCTTCTTCCTGAATTGGGTCTTCAGGAAGGACATCTAGGTTATTCTCTGTTTTTCTTAACCAATCTTCTTCTACTTCAATTTGTTTTCCATTCCCGAGTCTAGTCATTATGTCTAAATCTTAGATTTTAGCAAATATATATTAATATATTTGCAACAGATTTGGGAGGTATATATTTTAATTATATACCTACTATAATGCTTAAAAATAAAATGTTTTGATTTTTTTTTATGATTTTGTTTTTTTTTTGTTTATTTTTATTTTATGCTTATAAAGACAACAAACAACACACTAAATACAAGAAATAACAATAATAAAAGAATAGCTTAGTTTTCTATAAATAGTTTATGAATGTCATTGATAGGATCAAGTTCATCAGGAGTCATAAAATGCTCCTCTTCAAATTGGAAATGGTTTTTCAGGAACTTGATAAAGTGTGCTATAGTAATATTATCTGTTTCAGATTCTGTCTTGTAAAAATAAATCTCATGGCAATACTCTCGATATAACACAGCTCTGGGAACTCTATTCCATATTTGTCTATCCGTAAGAACGACCTCTTGGTCCTCTATACGAGACAAAAATTTATGTACTACAGACTGCATTATCGAGGTATTCCTCAAAGGTATACAACTCGGAAGACACAAGGGCTCTTTTATCTACTAACCACCTATGGCAAGCTCTCTGAAGCTCATGATACAAAGTCACTTGATCGGGATCCAGGATTCTATCTAGGACAAACCTCTTGATTTGCCTAAGTTCGGTTGCTCTAGATGAAATGAGATTCAATCTCCTATTAAGCTCATCCCATAAAGGTGGGACTCTATATGTTGGAGCTACTCTAAGTAAAGAATTAATCTCTATAGCTGCTAATTGATTTTCAACATTAATGGTAACAACTCGTCTTTTGTTATAATCTACCATCTAAATACAATATGCAATCTTTAGTTCTAAATGCATTTATTTTTTGTTTTTTTTTTTGGATTGTTTTCAAAAGGTTTTTAGTTTTCACGTCGGGTTCACCAAAATGTATCGCTCCAAATTTTTTGCATCCTTACCCTCAGGCTATAGGATCCGTGCCCGGAAGGAGGATGCGAGAAGGATGGGACAATACCTCGGACTGAGAGGCCCTTTGAAGGTCCCGCCTCTCGAGGGAGGGGTATAAGGGTGAATTTTTGATGGATGGTGGGTTCACCAGGAAACTTTTGAGTGGCAGTTTCCATGCCTAGGTTGATAGTGGGTTTGATGTGTTCATTTTTATACTCGATCATTCAACTCCTAGGTTTGGCCAAGATGAATCTAAACTATTCTATATGCCAATGCTGATTTAAATGAATACAGAGAACAGGAATGAATGCTAAACATAGAAAATATGCTAGTTAGATCATAACATACCTGATTTCGGATGTTTGATGAAGATTCTGAGTCTTGTAGCAGTTCAGATCATCTCGACTCATACGTAATCATCTGAAATTACATCGAATCATCTCAAATCACAGTCGATCATCTGAGATCAGACAGAATCATCTAAAATCTGATGAATTCATCAGACGAATTCGTCAAAAACCTACAATCACACAAATAGATACAAAATACCCAAGATGCAACTACGAAGTGAAGGGAAATGATAGAAATAACTGTAAATTTGTCTAAATGATAGATCCAAATAGTAATTAAAGAGGAAAAGCATCAACTTCACAATTTATTTTGATTTTATCATGCATTTATATTAGATGAGGTGAACTCCAAGATGCATAAACATAATAATTTAAGACAAGTGCAAAAATACAATAGGAAAATGCAAAAAGCTAAGGAAATGCAAACTCTAGACTTTGATTGCCCCCAATCTGAGACTACAGTCAGGATCACCTCCAATCGTACGAGATCATCTGCGCTCCTCGACAAGATCGTCCGAAATCATCCGGGATCGCTTGCGACGATCCGAGCTAGCTTCGACTAAAAAATAGTAGAGTTCCTGCAAGAAAATGCAAAATACATAATGCAGATAGTAGTGCGAGGATGCTCTAGTGAATAAGGAACTAAATCTATAGGGAAATCCATCAGCTAAGGGGTTCAGGGGAGTCAAGGGGGATAAACTAGAAAAATCCTAGTTTATATAGGATTAGGGGGAGGCTAGGAGGTTGGGGATCATCCCAATCTGGGAGATCTCCAATGGGGGAATCTCCAACTACGCAGACGCGCTTCTGCCCAAGTTGGAGAGGTTGTTGAAATAGAAGCTAATTATGAAAATTTGGTTTTGGGACGAAATCGTCTGGACGTTCTGTTCCAGACGAATTCGTCAGATCGGGGACGATTTCGTCTGATCTATGACGATATCGTCCAACGGTCAAAACAAATCCTAAAAATGGCATGAAAAATGGGGAAAGCGGGTAACAAGTGGTTTTGGGGCGGTTTGGGGTTAAAATTTAAATTTTTATCTTTTATCTTTTACTAAGGTTTTAACCGTGCCAATTTTAGGGTGCTACAATAATGAATGTGTGTCGGCCTGAGTATGGGGGTGAGATCTTCCCAATCAAGTCTAGTCCCCACTGCGAGAATGGCCATGCTATCTAGATGGGTGCCAAGGCTTGTGATGGTGCACTTACTGCATTTATTGACATATTCATAGTTGTCCTTTTTCATGGTGGGCCAATAGTAACCCATTCTCAAAATGCACTTAATTATAGCCATGCCACTGAAATGCCCTCCACATGTGTCGTCGTGAGCTTGCAAAATTACCCAGGATGCTTCCTGGGGCTGAAGACAACGGAGTAATACTCCATCATATCCTCGTATGTAGAGGATTTATCCTATAAAGATGTATCTTATTACTTTATGTTTAAACATTCACCTTTCATTATGCGACAAACCTTGAGATATTATTCCAAGCTTTAGGAAGTCCCATAGTTGGGAAAGCCAATCTTGATAAGCTGTAGCTTCTATAGAAAATATGACTTTCTTTTCCTATATTTTTGAGCTGGTTAACACGGATTGAGGAACAAATCTATGGTGTAGGGTTGTACCACACTCCACAGGTCCTTGGGAGATCAAATATCCCCAAGGTGTCATTTACAAGAAATATTTGGTTCTGAAGGACCAATCTTGATTTGGTTTGATGTTGATCATGTTGACTAATTCTTGATTGTTAAAAGCTTCACAGTGTATTGTTGAGTGTGAAAGCACTTTCACATGAACGGTTGTAAAATCAGTAGATGGATTTTGAGGGATTAAGGATCCCAAAGAGGCCATGGTGTCTGCAAATCTATTTGACGTACGAGGGATTGCGCCGATGCCACTACTAGATGATGCATAGCTACAGAAGGGTATAAACCTGGCATGTCTTCATATGTCCAAGCAAAGACATCTTCATAGTTTTTAAGAAATGAAATGTATTTATCTTGTTTTTCTTGACTTAATTCTAATCCAATATTGATTATGTGAGGGTTATGTACGGTTCCAATGTTAATTTTTATAACGTTTTTCCACTTCCATATGTAAATCTCTCTCAAAATTAGGTGGGGCGGTTGAAACACCCAATTCTTGTAATTCTTCCAAGGTTAGCTTGGATAATTCGTCTTGAGGAGTTGAGGCCTCAAGCTGGGCTATACTAGGTATAGAGCCATCAAAATAAAATTTGTTATGTAACAAGTCATCAATGGAGACATCATGGAAGATAGGGTAGGCGAGAGATAGCATATTACAGGTAAAGGGATTATTCTTTGAATGCAAAAAATCTTGTTTATCTAGATAATCTTGGTAACATGTAAGATGGTCATCCTCCTCAAATGGGAAGGGTTGACCTTTACTAGGAAATAGGCCCACACCACATCGGGCGGGCCATGGTTCTACCTCAATAGGTTCTTTCATACCATTTTGGGAAGGTCCGAAACCTTTCCCTTTATATCCCAATTTAAGCATTATGGGTTTAGCTTTAATATACTCATTAGCAAAATAGCATCTAGCATATCCATCACAATGTGTCTTGATGTTTTTGGGTATTCTTCCCCAATCATATCCCTTATAAATAAAAGCACAACTCCCGACTTGGTAAATACTTCCCATAGGTTGTGGGAGGCCCAAGGTACGAGGAGAGGGTGGGAGTTTATTTAAAATAAGGGAAGCTTGCATGGCAGTGTTGGTTTCTTCTGATATAAGAATTTTAGATAAATTGGGTAAGAGTTCATCAGTAAGAGCATAAGAGGTAGAAGGAACATTTCCTACATCATCAAATGTGGAAAGGATGCCTGTAGTGGATGTGGATGTTATAGGGATATCAATGGATGAGTCTATAGGTATGGAATTTATAGGGGTAAAACAAGAAGCATTGGTTGTAGTTCTGGGATATTTTTGAGGTCCTACTATGGTTTGTTCAGAAGATGGTTGAGCTATGTGTATAGGTGTAGTTGAAAGAGTAGATGATGTTATGGGTGTGTGTTTCACACATTTAGGTGGATGATGAGAATTAGGATGTGTGGATGACAGGCGAGGGCAAAATTGAACTCCAACAGGTTCTGCCAAAGCACACATATCAAAGGGTCTAGTATCACCATGAATGGTAACCAACTGATTTTTAAATTCGAATTTAACACACTGATGTAAAGTGGATGGAACCATTGTCAAAAGTGCATATGTTTAAAGATGACCCATTGTCAATCAAGACCCGTTTAACTGCTACATCCCCAATTAGGGCAGTAATATATAAGGGGTTATCCTTATGTAAACTATGTTGTGGTATATCTCTATCCCAAAAGTCAATACAATCGACTTCTCAAGTTATGATAGTATTGGTCATGGCTTCAGGCTGAATATTTTGTGGTACCATCATTTGGCTTAATGTGAGCATTAATTCATCCCTATGGGTAGGAGAAGATCTTAAAAGGTCCAAAAGGGAAATTCTAGCTGTAGTATTGGATAATTGTTCATTAATATTATAAAGAGGCTTAGGTTGAACATTAGGCGCATAATTCTCTTTATAAGGAATTTTCAAAACAAATGGAGCTGATCCATCATTCTGAGTTTGATTATGTTGAGAGTTTTGAGCCTGTTGTCTAGTAACGGCTCTGATGGTTCCTACAATATTATTTTGTGAGTGATGAATAGGTCTTGGTCTAGCATTTATGGCTTGTTCATTAGAAAGTAACTGATGAGAAGATGGTCGAGTAGTAACTCTTCTAGGGAATGGTTCTTCCGAAACCATAGAATTTGTGATGGGTTGAATAGGATCTGATTCATCTTCAGAACTATTCGATTTATTTGAGGTGATTTCCATGTCACTTTCGGCATAATATTCTACATCACTAAGGTCAAGTGTTCGAATATTATATAGAGGTTTGGACGTAACCATGGATAAAGTTGTATCAAATATTTCTAAGTCATGAATAGGTAAATGCCCACTAATGGCTCCTATAGATCGGGTAGGAGGGGGAACATTATGATGTTCAATTTGATTAGCCACCTCTTTACCATGCTTTGGTAAAGGATGTTGAAATATGTCCAATGATTGATTGGCATTCTGATTCTGACTTTGAGGGATTTTCTTTTGAGCATTATTAGGAGGATTTTGTTTAGGTTGAAAGGCTTCCACCTCCATCTCATTGTTATCGATTAAATCTTGTATTTTATGTTTTAATAATTTACAAGAGTTGGTAGCATGTCCAGGTCCTCTATGGAAATCACAATGTAAATCAACTTTGTATTTGGGTATAGTTGGATCAGGTTCCTGGATAGTTGGTAATTGGATCAATCCTCGTGCTAGTAATTACGAGAGAATGGTTTATAAAGGTTGATTTAACCTAGTAAATTCTTGGGGTGGTTTATCAGGAGGTTTTAATATGAACTTCTCTATTGTTTTTGTATTATTAATATTGGCAATGTTTCTGCTATCAGTGACTCCATCACCCACAACTTTTTTATTTTTATATTGATTTTTGGATGTTTTCTCATCATCTTTCTTTTTGAGCTGACCTCTTCTAATGAGAGCATCTTCCACTCTTCGGGCTAAGTCTATAGCTTGATCGAAGGTGGTCAAGGTAGCAATTGATAATTCATAGGATAGTTGTTCTTGTAAATTATTGATAAAAATATCCAACATTTCTCGATAAGGTAACACAAAGTGTAATTTTCCTATCAACTACCTCCATCGAGCTAAGAAGTCAGCAAAACACTCATCTTTGTCTTGTTTTAGGTTGTACAAATATTTAATGGTTACATGCATTTCAATATAGGCACTAAATTGATGCACAAAAGACTCAGCGTTCTCTTCAAAATTTCTCAAAGAATGAGTGGGCAATTGATAATACCACTCCAATGCCATCCCTCCTAAAATTTTTGGGAACATCTTTAGTAATAACAAGTCATCATGTGATATATCATGACATGCTATCCTAAACATTCGAAGATGCTCTATGGGATCTTCAGTTCCTTTATATATAGGTAGGACAGGCATGGGAAAGTGTTTAGGATATGGTTGTGCTACAACTATAGGATCTAGAGGTTGACTACACATCTCTCAATAATTGTACGAGGGACGGTAGGGATCTATTTGGTCCATACAGGAGGCTAACTATTTCACCATGGCTTCCAGATTACCAGTTTGTCCACCATATTGGTTTGGTGGTACATGAGTATGGGATTTGTGAGCGTAAGAAGGTGGGACATAAGGATTAGATGCTATATTGTTGTTATGCAAATGGTTGGTAGGAAGAGTATTATGAAGAATATTTGTTGTAGCATTATATTGTATCCCAGATTGTTGGAAATTGGTATTTGGTTTTGTTTTAGGATTTTGTTAATTTGAGGTATATTGATCAATAGCTTGGCAAAATAGAGCAGTGAATGAAGGTTTATTTTGTGTGGGAATAACCCTGGGCTTAGTAACAGGCACTCTAGGTGGTTAGGTATCATAGCGGCCATATCCAAATTGGATGGTCCAGCTTGATCACTTTCTTGATCAACAAAGGACAAAGGATTAGTGCGTGTGTGATATATGTCCTCTAGGGTTGCTTGAGTGTCACTAATTTGATATTTGTCCATATGGACTGCTCTATTAAGAGTGCCAATATTAGTACTGAGGAACTTCCAAAAATGTTCCATGTTCTCAAAAGTAATAGGTCCTTCTGGAGATATTTTAGGGGATGAGGATCCTTCCTCTATATCATTTTCTTTTTGTTCATTTCCTACAGCAAATCCTTCTTCTTGTTGGTGAATGGTTCCTTCTTCCTGAATTGGGTCTTCAGGAAGGACATCTAGGTTATTTTCTGGTTTTCTTAACCAATATTCTTCTACTTCCGTTTGTTTTCCATTCCTGAGTCTAGTCATTATGTCTAAATCTTAGATTTTAGCAAATATATATATTAATATATTTGCAACAGATTTGGGAGGTATATATTTTAATTATATACCTACTATAATGCTTAAAAATAAAATGTTTTGATTTTTTGTTATGATTTTGTTTTGTTTATTTTTATTTTATGCTTATAAAGACAACAAACATCACACTAAATACAAGAAATAACAATAATAAAAGAATAGCTTAGTTTTATATAAATAGTTTATGAATGTCATTGATAGGATCAAGTTCATCAGGAGTCATAAAATGCTCCTCTTCAAATTGGAAATGGTTTTTTAGGAACTTGATAAAGTGTGCTATAGTAATATTATCTGTTTCAGATTTTGTATTGTAAAAATAAATCTCATGGCAATACTCTCGATATAACATAGCTCTGGGAAATCTATTCCATATTTGTCTATCCGTAAGAACGACCTCTTGGTCCTCTATACGAGACAAAAATTTATGTAGTACAGCTACATTATCGAGGTATTCCTCAAAGGTATACAACTCAGAAGACACAAGGGCTCTTTTATCTACTAACCACCTATGGCAAGCTCTCTGAAGCTCATGATACAAAGTAACTTGATCGAGATCCAGGATTCTATCTAGGATAAACCTCTTGATTTGCCTAAGTTCGGTTGCTCTAGATGAAATGAGATTCAATCTCCTATTAAGCTCATCCCATAAATGTGGGACTCTATATGTTGGAGCTACTCTAAGTAAATAATTAATCTCTATAGCTGCTAATTGATTTTCAACATTAATGGTAACAGCTCATCTTTTGTTATAATATACCATCTAAATACAATATGCAATCTTTAGTTCTAAATGCATTTATGTTTTGTTTTTTGTTTTTGGATTGTTTTCAAAAGGTTTTTAGTTTTCATGTCGGGTTCACCAAAATGTATTGCTCCAAATTTTTTGTATCCTTACCCTCAGGCTATAGGATCCATGCCCGGAAGGAGGATGCGAGAAGGATGGGACAATACCTCGGACTGAGAGGCCCTTTGAAGGTCCCGCCTCTCGAGGGAGGGGTATAAGGGTGAATTTTTGATAGATGGTGGGTTCACCAGGAAACTTTTGAGTGGCAGTTTCCATGCCTAGGTTGATAGTGGGTTTGATGTGTTCATTTTTATACTCGATCATTCAACTCCTAGGTTTGGCCAAGATGAATCTAAACTATTCTATATGCCAATGCTGATTTAAATGAATACAGAGAACAAGAATGAATGCTAAACATAGAAAATATGCTAGTTAGATCATAACATATCTGATTTCGAATGTTTGATGAATATTTTGAGTCTTGTAGCAGTTCAGATCATATTGACTCATATGTAATCATCTAAAATTACATCGAATCATCTCAAATCACAGTCGATCATCTGAGATCAGATAGAATCATCTGAAATCTAAAGAATTCGTCAGAAGAATTTGTCATAAACCTACAATCACACAAATAGATACAAAATACCCAAGATGCAACTACAGAAGTGAAGGGAAATGATAGAAATAACTGTAAATTTGTCTAAATGATAGATCCAAATAGGAATTAAAGAGGAAAAGCATCAACTTCATAATTTATTTTTATTTTATCATGCATTTATATTAGATGAGGTGAACTCCAAGATGCATAAACATAATAATTTAAGACAGTGCAAAAATACAATAGGAAAATGCAGAAAAGCTAAGGAAATGCAAAATCTAGACTCTGATTGCCCCCAATCTACTCTATAGTTAGGATCACCTCCAATCGTACGAGATCGTCTGCACTCCTTGACAAGATCGTCCAAAATCATTCGGGATCGCTTGCGACGATCTGAGCTAGCTTCGACTAAAAAACAATAGAGTTCTTGCAAGAAAATTCAAAATACATAATGCAGATAGTAGTGCGAGGATGCTCTAGTGAATAAGGAACTAAATCTGCAGGGAAATCCATCAGCTAAGGGGTTCAGGGGAGTCAGGGGGGATAAAATAGAAAAATCCTAGTTTATATAGGATTAGGGGGAGGCTAGGAGGTTGGGGATCATCCCAATCTGGGAGATATCCAATGGGGGAATCTCCAACTGTGCAGACACGCTTCTGCCCAAGTTGGAGAGGTTGTTGAAACATAAGCTAAATATGAAAATTTGGTTTTGGGATGAAATCATCTGGACGTTCTGTTCCAGACGAATTCGTCAGATCGGGGACGATTTCATCTGATCTATGATGATATCATCCAACGATAAAAAAAATCCTAAAAATGGCATGGAAAACGGGGAAAGTGGGTAACAGGTGGTTTTGGGGCGATTTTGGGGTTAAAATTTAAATTTTTATCTTTTATCTTTTACTAAGGTTTTAACCATGCCAATTTTAGGGTGCTACAATAATGAATGTGTGTCGGCCTGAGTATGGGGGTGAGATATTCCCAATCAAGTCTAGTCCCCACTGCGAGAATGGCCATGCTATCTAGATGGGTGCCAAGGCTTGTGATGGTGCACTTACTGCATTTATTGACATATTCATAGTAGTCCTTTTTCATGGTGGGCCAATAGTAACCCATTCTCAAGATGCACTTAATTATAGCCATGCCACTGAAATGCCCTCCACATGTGTCGTCGTGAGCTTGCAAAATTACCCAGGATGCTTCCTAGGGCTGAAGACAACGGAGTAAATACTCCATCATATCCTCATATGTAGAGGATTTATCCTAGAAATATGTATCTTATTACTTTATGTTTAAACATTCACCTTTCATTATGCGACAAACCTTGAGATATTATTCCAAGCTTTAGGAAGTCCCATAGTTGGGAAAGCCAATCTTGATAAGCTGTAGCTTCTATAGAAAATATGACTTGCTTTTCCTATATTTTTGAGCTGGTTAACATGGATTGAGGAACAAATATATGGTGTATGGTTGTACACACTCCACAGGTCCTTGGGAGATCAAATATCCCCAAGGTGTCGTTTACAAGAAATATTTGGTTCTGAAGGACCAATCTTGATTTGGTTTGATGTTGATCATGTTGATTGATTCTTGATTGTTAAAATCTTCACAGTGTATTGTTGAGTGTGAAAGCACTTTCACATGAACGGTTGTAAAATCAGTAGATGGATTTTGAGGGATTAAGGATCCCAAAGAGGCCATGGTGTCTGCAAATCTATTTGATGTACGAGGGATTGCGCCGATGTCATACCATTCTAGCCGAGCTAGGTAAGTGTCAAAAAGTTCCGTGTAAGTCTTTAGGAGTTGGCACTTGCATTGAAATAGTCCTTTGACCTATTTTACTGAGCAAGGAGTCACCAAAGATATTTAGTATTTTAATGCCATTGCTATGGCCATTTAGAGTCCTAGGATAAATGCTTCATATTCTATATTGTTGTTTGTGCATGGGAAGTCTAGTTTGAATGATAAGGGTAATGGAGCATCCTATGGTGTGATAAAGATAATCCCTACTCCACCCCCTTGTTCACACTTCGAACCATCGAAGAACAATGACATACCTCTTTCTATCTTAGGTTATTTGAGTTCTGGTGGATCTGATAATGCAAAGACCGCATCATTAGGTAATTCTATGGTGAGAGGCTTGTTATCCTAAAGAGGTGCCTCTGCTAATTGATCTACTATGACATGTCCCTTGATGGAATTTTAGCTTATGAACTCTAGATCAAAATTTGTCAATAGCATGATCCACTTTGCGATATGTGTATTGTGATATGTCTTGCTCATATTGTACTACAAAGGGTTTTGTTTTGATATGACGTAGATCATATGGCTCAACATGTAGTGTCACAAATTTTGAGTAGCAAAGACCATTGCTAAACACAAATTTTTGACATACGCATATCCTAGATCATAACTCACCAAGGTGCAACTAATGTAATATATGGCTTTCTCTTTGTATTGTGCATTCTTTTGGGCTAACATGGTGCCCAATGCGAAATTAGTAGCTGATATATATAGTAAAAATGGTATATCTAGCCTTGGTGGAGCCAATACTGGTGGTGTTGCCAGATAAGTTTTGATCTCTACAAAGGCTTGATGGCATTCTTCATCCCAATGAAAGGGGACCTCCTTGCATAGGTTTTTGATTTATAGATTGACATTTGTCTGATAATTGTGCGATGAATATTTTTATGGATGCTATCTTGCCTTGTAGGCTCCTCAATTTTCTAATGTTGGTAGGGGTAGCCATTTCCAATATAGCCTTTACCTTTGTAGGATCTACTTCGATGCCTCTCTTGGAAATGATGAATCCCAAAATCTTGCCAGAAGTTACACCAAATATGTACTTCTTAGGATTTAATCAGACATTGTGTTCTATGAGGCGATCAAAGACTTGTCTAAGGACTTCGACGTGATCTTACCGCAACAAGGACTTGGACAGTAAGTCATCCATGTAATCCTCTAAGATCTTATGCATATATTCATGGAATATGTATGTCATAGCCCACTGATATGTGGCACCACCATTTTTGAGACCGAATGACATCACTTTGTAATAGAGTGTTCCCCATGGAGTAATGAAAGAAATTTTATGTTGATCTACAGGTTTAATCTGGATCTGGTTGTATTCAGAGAAACCATCCATTAGGGAGAGCATCTCATGACCAACGATTGCATCTACAAGAGCATCTATGTTTGGCAACAAGAATGAATCCTTTGGTGTTGCCCTATTTAAATATCTAAATTCCATGTAGATATAGAATCTTTCATCGGGTTTCCCCATGGGTACCATGTTTGAAACCCACTCAAGGTAGTCTATAGGAACTATGAATACTGCATCCAGTAGTTTTTGCAATTTGGTCTTCACCATCAAAGCGATGGTTGGATGCATTTTCCTCAATTTTTGCTTGATCAGCTTCTTCATGGGATCCAATGAAAGGTTGTGAACTACTAACTTTGGATCTATCCTTGGCATATCTTTGTAAGTCCAAGCAAAAATATTTGGCCTCTCTTTGAGGAGAGGAATTAGGATGGCTTGTTCCTCTGGAGATAGAATTTCTCCAAACTTGACTTTTCTTGGTTGGGTAGGATCATCGCTTATGTCCACCTCAAAAGTTGCTTCTATAACCATATGTGATCCATCCTCTAGTTGATGAGGCATGGGTATCAAATGAATGTCATCAACGGGATTTATAGGACCTACTGACTTACGTTCCAAACCAATATGGAAGACATCATATGCATTACCTAAGGCAAAATGGAATGGCTGTAACATCTCTTCATTGGGGAAGAGGTTTTTAGGATTTAGGCTCTATGGGTGAGTTAGCACGATCCCAATCAATAGCCTCTATATCAATATGCAATTATTTGGTAGTATCTGCTAGATTATGAAGTGGAGTGGTCAAACCAATGGAGATCATATTGATTGATGGGATGAAATATCTAGGACCACATGGGTGTAATCTTATTTTAGGGGTTTCCCTTCCATACTCACGATGAGGTTCTAGAGGAATAGTAAAACCCTATCAATATGATAGGAATGGTATATACCATGCTAAAAAGAATACCTACACATTGGAATTGGATAACAAACAATATCTAGTGGAATGCACTAATAAAACATCTAATCTAGTGCTAAGTTGTAGGTAAGCTCACAAAGCAGTAAATCAAGCACAAGAGTTGGAACTCATATTCATAAGACCCACATAAAAATAAGGTCAAGCACAAACTTCTAATTTCCACATAAATAATGCTTCACTTCAAAATATTTTACAATCACATCAATTTGTGTTCAATGAAACCACCACTATACCACCAAAGATAGAGATTAGTCACAACATTGATATAATTATAGGATTTTCACTTCCAAATGCACCTATGTACAGATAGTCAATAATACAAATGGATGAAATCAAATGTCAAATTGAGGACTTTTTGTCAAAAGGATTCATTCATCCTAGCACTTCTCCTTGTGCTTACCCCATTAGTTTGGTGCTTAAGAAATATGGTTTATGGAGAATTTGTATTTATTTTCGTGCATTGAACAAAATCACAATAAAAAATAGATATCCTCTCCCTCACATTGATGACTTGTTAGATCAACTTCAAGGGGTAAATTTTTTCTCTAAAATTTATCTTAAGAGTGGTTATCATCAAGTAAGGGTTCAAGCAGAAGACACTTGGATAACAACATTTAAGACTAAATTTGGGCTCTTTGAGTGGTTGGTGATGACTTTTGGTCTTACAAATGCACCTGCAACCTTCATGAGGTTGATGAATGAAGTGTTTAGGGATTGCCAAGACAACTTTGTGATCATATACTTGGATGATATCCTTGTATATTCTACTACATGGAAGGAACACTTGCATCACCTAGATCAGGTTCTACACACCCTTGAGAAGAACCAACTTTTTGCTAACCTTCCTAAGTGTTCATTTGCTCAAACTTAAATCTCCTATCTTGGCTTTATAATAAATAAGCAAGGAATCAATATAGATCCCACGAAGGTATAAGTACTCCAAAATTGGCCAACTCCCTCCTCTATCACTGATCTTAGGAGTTTCCTTGGACTTGTGAATTTCTATCATAAGTTCATACCTGGCTACTCTACCATTGCTCATCCCTTGCATCATCTCATGAAAGCTAAAGTTAGATTTCATTGGCTCAAGGAACATGATCAAGCCTTTGAGACCTTAAAACATAAACTATGTACTGCCCCTATTCTTGTCCTCCCCAACCTTTCTCATCCATTTGAGATAGAGACATATGCCTCATAGTTTACAATGGGAGAATTTTTGAAGCAAAATGGACACCCTGTCGCATATCATTCCGAGACCTTTTTATCTGCCAAAAGAAAATACTCCACATATGATAAAGAGTTGTATGCTTTGGTCCAAGTCATAAAATATTGGAGACACTATCTTCTTGGAAAATTAAAAATTGTCCACACAGATCACATGCCTCTCAAGTTTCTTCAATGACAAACCAAGATTGAAGAAGCTAGATACATGAAGTGGGCCACTTACTTGCAATAGTTCCACTTGGTCATCAAGTACAAGAAAGGAAAAACTAATACAATGGATGATTATTTGAGTCGTCCACCCATGGCTAAAACCTTGAAAATAATTGTCACTACCTTCCATATTGTATTTCAGACTTGGCCACCTATTTATGCTCTTTATTCATATTTTAGAAAGGTGCACCATCATCTTGTACACCCTTCATATTCCAACCTCACTCCTTTTTAGGACTATCACATGAAGGATGGACTTTTGTACAAGTTAGACAAAATTTGTGTACCACAAGAGCATAGGATTTATCTCATAAAATAAGCCCATTCAACTATTTATGGAGGTAATTTTATGAAATAGAAAACACTCCACCACTTACAGTGGTTCTTCTACTGGCCTCACATGCAGAGAGATGTCCTACAATTATTGAGATAGTGTGTCGTATGTTGTCACTCAAAATCAAAAAATAGGAAGTTGGGCTTGAGTGTTCCTTTGCCTATTCCTTCAAATCCTTGGGAGAGCATATCCATGGACTTTGTAAGTGGGTTTTCATTGACAGTGAGGTAGCATGACAGTATTTTTGTGATTGTGGATCGATTAAGTAAGATGGCCAAATTCATTCCATGCAGGAAGACTAGTACAACACCTGATTTGGCACAATTGTTCTTTGAGATAGTGTGGTGATCCTTTGGTCTCCCCACTAGCATTATTTATGATAGATATCCATGCTTTATGGGTCACTTTTGGATATCCTTATGGAAAATTTTGGGAGTTTGCCTTAATTTTTCCATGAATTTTCACCCTCAGTCAGATGGACAGACTGAAGTTGTGAATCATACACTAGTATAGAGTTTGAGGATCTACCACCACACCTCACCAGCTAAGTGGGATATGAGCCTCACTCACATTGAGCATGCATATAATAGAGTAGTTCACAACTCCACAACACATTCACCTTTTGAGGTTTGTCTTAGATTTTAGCCACTGGCACCTTATGAGTTACCTCTTGCTTTACCCTCTCCCACCACTACACACATGGAGAAGGATCAAGATAAGGCAACCTATTTCATATAGCATTTGTAGAGCCTCCAAGATATGGTGACACAGATCCTATAGAGGACTTAGTAGTAGTAGAGGAAAGTGATGGATCGACATCGCGTTCCTCATTCTTTTTAGGTTGGTGACAAATTTTGGCTTCACTTGGATAAAAGGCATTTTTTAGAGAAGGCACATAGCAAGCTTAAGCCTCTCCACTATGGGCCATACACCATCATTCAATAGATCTCTAAGAATGCATTTCATTTGGACCTTACTTCACATATTGGCATCCATGATGTTGATAATGTGGATCTTTTGAAGCCATATCAGGACTTGACTTTGGAGACTGCACCTGTCATCAGCCATCCAACAGATGTGGTACCTAAATTTCAACTTCTGCTTGATATAGATAGAGTCTTTGACACGAAGATTCATCATACTCGATAGGTTTTGACCACTTCCTACCTTGTCGTCCATCATAGTCAACTCCCACACCAGGCATGCTGGATCTCTCACCATCATATGGCTTGTGACCTTCTAGATTTGTTGAGAGCATTGGGGTCCAATGCTTCGATGGTTGGGAGGAGTGTTGAGGATACTTAGGCATTTGTATTTTAGCCTAAGTCCTCTTTCTTCATTTCTATTTTTGCATGCACGTTTGTACACATGAAGGTATAGTATACCTCACGTTATTTTGCATTCCTTAGTTAGGGAGCAGTTTTGATTGCTTTGGCAGTTCGTAGTGTGTGCATTTAATCATGATCGAGTGTTGTCCATGTTGGGCACTTTGTTATAATGCTCTCACCTACTTTTAGTTGGTGTATTATTATATATTAGCATTGCATAATAATGAATTCAACTTCATTTTTGGATTTCTCCTATGGTTTTCCATATCAGAGGAGTAATTCTCAAATATGTATTGAGATAGACTCTAAAAATTAGGTGGGCAAAGGTAGGAGAGGTAGGTATGATCTCCTCATCTATAGTGAAGAATGTATGGGGTTGTCCTGGTGCTGTTTAGATCACATGATCATAGAACATGGTGGATGGATTAGGTGAGGATGGGTATGAAAGAAGCAGATAATCCTCTACGAGTGAAGTAGCTAAGGCTTCACTTAGGGTGGACATATCATGCTGAGGCACCATATATGTGAACTATACATCATATCCTGTGAGTATATTTGATGTGTCTATGGTCTTCCCCTTTATGATCGAAGGATTAGGAGGTGACTAACTAGAAGAAGTTATAGGTACCTCCTCTATAAGGTGTGCTTGCTTGCACACCCGACTACAGGTGACAATAGGCATGATAACATGTATGGTGTCATGAGGGTTTAGAATTATGTAGGATTAAAATCCTGTAATTCTATGTGTATTGTGTACAGGGTTTTAGGAATAACCCTGTGTGGTGTGGACTCAATTGTGCCTGATATAAGCATAAAGAAACGAAGTGTTGTTTATAGCTAAACAATATATGGTATGATGTGCTGAGACTGGTCTGTGATCATGAAAACAATGGTAGACTGGAATCAGTTCTAAATGCTGAAAATAAAAAGTTTTTTGTTTGTTTATCTATGTTTTTATGTTGGTACTTCCTAGGTAGTATCACGAGTAGTGAAGTGAATACTCTAGTAAATCAGGAATTTTTTTGGTATCGAACCTCCTGCAACACCCAAATATGTACAAAATAGAACAATATCACAATGTGTGAATGGTGACCTATATGGAAGGTGCAATAAAATGATATCTTAAAAGGGGTGGAAATCACTATGCTAAAGTGATTTTGTTATATCCTCTCATGAGAATATTTGGCATTTTCTAAGATCTTCTACTGGCATACCCATGTTTTCACTTCACCATCGGGTGGGCTTAGTCAATAATGATAGTTACCATTTTCACTTATTATGTAAGCCTTGTGAATAAATGCATCTAATCCTATCCCACTCTGAAGGTAACAACTAGTGATAAAATACAAAAGCCCAATCTCAAAATTGGGGGGTTTTCTGATGATGAGGCCTAGAAAACCACTCTTGTGGGGCTGCTAGGTGTCTAGGTGGGTTAGTCGGTGGAGGGTAAAACACCTACCACACCAATATCAAGTGGTGGATTGGGGATGAAGTCTAATATCACCACTTGTTTAAATACCATTTGAGTGTGTGTGGGTTTGCATTTTTTCTAACGATGTTATGTAAAATAGGAAATCTAACTAATTGCCTTTTCAAATTGAAAGCTAGCCTTATATGCACTTTTCAAAATAATATAGACTAGAATGCAATACTTTTTGTAAAAAAATAACCTAATCCTAGATGCTTTTAGGAAAGGAACTTTACTCTACTTTTCAAAACATAAAACATGTAATATGAAGGTGGAAGAAGGGGTTTAAGTGACCCTAAATATGTGTGGTAATTTGTAGTAATTGCATTGGAAATGTATACAAGTATGAACAAACACTTATAAGAACTTTGTACATGCAAATTAGAAAAAGGGAAAAGTACAATTTATTTGGGATTTTGAAATTTGAAGTTGCTGGAATTTTGACAAGTTTTATAATTACAATGATACTTAAACCAAATGGAAATGCAAAGAGAAGGAAATTTGTTACTAGCTATTGTGCCTTAACTAGTAAGCATTTTACATGGACCTATAAATTAGCAAACAAAGCAAATAAATAGGAATACCTAGACTCTAATGCTACAAGTGGTTTGGTTAGGTCTTTTACTACTCACCCCTATAATTTTGGGGGCTTTTGAGGCTATTTGGTTGACTTCACCACCCGATGGGGGAATTGAGATATAATTCATGGGGTAGGGGGTGAATTGGGTTTAGAGGTACCAAAAATCTATTCTGAATGCCTAAGAGGGTTCCTAGGGCTTTAAAAATCTCTATGATAGTCAAATTTAGTACTTGGAAAACACATAAACAAAGGATATTATCATATTCGCAAGAAAAAGTTAGCCTGATAGTATCCGTTGTGGGGGTCCCATCGGGCATGTCAGAATAAAATAGCCAAAAAGAGGCATTTGATCTAACAACATATTAATGACAAATGTTATTTAGGAAAATGTATTTTTATTCATGTAAAGAGTGCATAGGTTATAATGGGGGTAAATTCCCCTTTATCCTTTCTTTCCATAAATGATACAGTAGACCCGATCTCATCCTTTTGTGTTCCTCAGTGTAGATGTGATTGCATACCACTGTGGGGTTGTAGTTTGTAGTTGCTTTCCATCATTTGTTCTAGTTTAAACTTGCAAAAAGGGGTTAGTTAATTGGGGGGCTTGCCTTAGTTAGACCCCATGTTTAGGAAGACAAAATAGATGCTACAAATACATTGAAAACTGAAATTAAAGGTGTAGAATATCATAAAATGATAAAACAAATATTACCTCCCAAATCTGAGCTAATTTAGGACCTATAAAACTAATTTTCCACCCAAGGGGTGAACTAGTTCTAGATTCATGGGGTGGGGGGTGAATCAGACCCTGAGTGATATTCTATAGAAATACTTTAGTGGATAGGTTCCTTTGCTATTGAAATATCAATGTGCAAGTTCAGATCTACTTTGTTGTACTTCGATCTGTATTTTGGTAGAGTTTTTGTACTCTGAACATAATATGGAGAGCTCTTTAAATGAGGTTTTGGGCCCAATATATATATAAAATGACAAGGTGCATGGGGTAGAGTTAAGGAAACTAACCCTAAGCTGAATTCTAACCAAAGTTAGGTTAGGTTTTGTGAGGTGGAAGCCTTACATTCCTCATAGGAAATATCCTATCCTCACATATGTCTGAGGAAGGATTAGGTCTAATCAGGATTAGGAGATCCTAATTCAAATTAGGGCTTGATTAGGGTTCTTAGGAAAATATCTTAGCTAACCCTAATTACACACATGTGGGAGGATGCAATTAGTGTTAATTAAGGATTAAGAAGTTAATTAATCAATTTTTCCCTAAAAAGGTGACTTAAGTGAAGTCAACATTAAATTAGATTTTAATAATTGACTTGATAATTGCTTTTGCCAATTAATAGCCCATGGGGGCCTCAATTGAGTGCAAATAGGATTTGTATCACTTTGGGAAGCTGATGGAATGTATTTCGATGCATGGGAGATATTTGTGATGTGATTTTGCTAACTTACTAGTGTTTTGGACCTAAAAACTACCAAAGTGGTATATGGAAGTCTACACAATGCTACGATAATCTATGGTTATCTACGCATGACTACACATGACTACATATATCTACACATGACTATGCATGACTACAACAATATACGCATGTCTAGGATGATCTACAATAGTCTATGCTAGTCTACAATAGCCTAGGGGTACCTAGGATGGCCTATGTGGACCTACAAGTGTCCAAAAGGATCTACAAGTACGTAGGTATAGAAATGTAGGACTTTTAGGTGTCTACAAAACCTTTAAAAGAGGTTCTATCGAAGGAGGTAGGCTATTATAAGAAGAATATGGGTTAGCCCAATTATTTTTGCACTTCCCTCAAGAGAAGCTAGTTTAGGGATAAACCTACTTAGATACCCCTTGCAATGGGTAATCTCCCTGCCAACTCACTCTCCTAGAAAAAGGCAAACAAGTTATGAATCAACCTCAAGTTATATTGTTGGAGTAGGTATGTTCCCTCTTTGCTTTATTCAATAATTTTGGCATTATTTATAATTCTAGTGACTTAGACCCCTTTGACCATGACCCAAAATCTAGGCTTGAATTCCACTCCCCTCAATTTGTCCTCCCTCATGAGCAAGCCTCTTCCTCCCTAGCCAAATCTAGTCCTTCCTCCCCCTACTCCTCTCACCCCCCTTGGTCACAACCCTTCATATGTCCCCCATCCTCATCCTACAAAACTTGTATTCCCTACCCTTTCAATACATCAAGCTTCTCTCAAACCCCTAAGCCCATATCGAGTTCTTATTTTACCTTTCCTAACCCCCCTAAGCCCTCAATATTTCCCCACCCATCTAAAACCTCTAAGCTTTTGAGTCTTTCTAAGTCCCTTTCGCTCTCTAGCCCCTCTAAATTAGTGGCCTTCCATAGTCCTCTCAATATTAAATGTATTCAATCCCCTGACACCCTCAATACTATCCACACTTGAAGTTCCAAAAAAGCCCCAATTGATATGGAGAGTGACAACAAAATGGAAAAACCATATATCAATGACCAAAGGAGAAAGGAGGCTGATGATGATCTTTCCAATGGCACACAATCAACCCTTTTCTCTTATTTGTCTAAACATTTCAGGGAAGAAATAAAATGAACCAAACCCTCCTCACACAAAGGTAGAGAGGGAGAATCTTCTACAAATAATAAAAATGAAAGTCCTCTCATGGAACATGAGAGGCCTCAATGGCCCTGCCAAGCAAAGTCTTGTAGAAACCATGATAAAATTAATCAGACCCACTATCTTCATTCTCCCAAAAACAAAACTGGAAGAAAGAAATTCCAAGAAGGCAGCTAGAATCATTTGGAAGCTGGTGTGTTCATTGTCAGCCTGGCCTATGGATCCTTAGGAGGTCTCCTATACCTATGGTATCCCAGTAAAGTAGAGGGGAGACTTCTATATCCTTTATAAATAATTATGAAAATATTATTTTATAGTAAGGATACCAAACTCAATTGGGTCCTATCTAATATCTATGCTCCCAATACCCCTCAAGGGAGCAGCACACTATGGAACACTCTCAGTCATATGAGAAGAATATTTTCAAACTAACCTTGGATCCTGGCTGGGGAATTTAACTCCCCCTTTATCCATTAGATAATATTGGGGGTACATCCATATCCCTCAAGATTTATGAGTATTTCAATGAGTTGGTGGACTCAAATGATCTTATGGATGTACATATTAAATGAACCAAGTACACTTAGAGCAATAGAAGGATTGGAGCTATGCATATTCAAGTGAGACTTGACAAGGTATTTCTATCCAAGGAAGTTATCCTCTTGTTCAGAGATGCTACCCTTCACTCTCTTACCAAATTTGAATCAGACCACAATACTCTAATATTGGAAGTTGTTAGCCAAACTCCAACATTTAAAATTCCCTTTCAATTTGAAGCAATGTGGACCCAACATCCTAATCTCAAGGAGCATATTTCTGAATGGTGGTGTAGACACCTAAAACATGTCATGTTCAAGGAGACTACTTACATGGGCATATTCATAGGTCATGTGACTAAACCTTGGGACCTTCCAAGTATCAAAAGTGGTTTTACCACTCATTTGGGGTATTTTAAGTCCATCCAAGCTTGGTCGCTATGGACTAGAGTGGCTAGATCCTGGTCGCTGTAGCTTAGAGTAGCCAAACCTTAGCCATTGTAGATGACAACGGCTAAAATTTAAATGTATTTTTCTACCAATCTAGTCTAATATCTAGCAGAAGTGGTAGTTTGTATGCAATAAGACTGATCTGGGACAAATTTGCATTCCTCCTCACAACCAGTCTACATGAAAGACTCAAGTCTAGATTTAGACATCAGTTAACTACCCTTCAAGGGTATACAAAGGCTCGAATTTTCATGCTAATGTCTAGTGCACATGAGGGATTCAGTCCTAGGGTTTGAATGTTGACCTAGGGTTGCAAACACTTTATAAGGTGCAAACCTAAGAGCACCAAAATAGGACATTACATATCACATATCAAAATTTTGAATATGTTGGATCATTGAGGAGAGTTTCTAGAGACTTGGAGAGCTTCCCTTGGAGATAATTTTTTGTGGAAAATTCCTTTTAGATTGGAGAGCAAATCTAAGCACCCTTTACGAGTAATGAAGTGCTAGCCAACTGAAATGTGATCATCCATACACATACGATAATAATTTAATATTAGCAACCAACTTAATCCCATAGCCCTTGGATCACTAGAGTCAGATTTCATCTTAGTGGTCGTTGTCCTGGATAGTGGCCCGCAACCTACTCTAGGGTTTTAGGTGCTAGTTTCTTTCCTTCTACTTTCTTCATGTTTTCATGTCATTATCATAAGATCTATTTCATTTATTTGCATTCATATTACTAGTTTCATTGAATTTGTTTTCATTAAGCATATTCATTGCTAACAGCCTCATTTGGGGAGGCAATATTAAACATCTAAGTGTGTGTTGTTGTTTCATTTCTTGCAAGACTATAGGTAAATTTGATACAATATGAACATACGAAAGCAAAAGGATCCCTCTAGGAACTAGACCTAGAGAAGGAGGCATCTGTAAATGCTCATATAATTTCATGTGCATAACTGGGAAGCATGTGAGAGTGCATCACCCCTTGCAAGGGGATATCATACATCTACTCCCCTACTTTGTAAAATCTATATCAAAAGAAGGAAATCCCTCAGAGGGATCTATATGTAACCAAACTTTAGAAAATCAATAAAAAGCATTATCTATTCATTTTCTTTGTATCTCAATTGTATCTTGCATTTAATGCATGATTAAATATGAATAAGTTAAATAATATTCACAAATAGAGTAAATGGATGGTGCACCACTTTCCTAGGGTCTCTACATATGGCGATCATGGTGGGACCCCTTCCTAGTTTTTATTTTCTATTGCTTTACTGATTCATGTTTTTATGTGCAGGTTTAGCCACTCTAGTCTATAGTGGTTAGAAAATAGTCGCCAAAACTCTAGTCTACAGTGGCCAAAAATCAGCCACTCTGGTCGATAGTCGCCAGAACTGGAGTGCCTACTTTTATTTTCCTAAAATAGTAAACATTAAGGCACATTTTAATTTGGTAAATCAAGGAATGGAAAGGAAAGAACTTGCATCTTGTGCATCTTAGAGTTTTTTTAGATTTCCACTAGGCATTGCTAGGAACAACGACTTATGCTTGTAAAGTTTGCCCTAGAATCCAGCATGCTAGAAATCATGTGTTGGTTTTATTGCTTTGAGGCCCTACTAGAGGCCATATTTGCACAAAATAGAGTGCATCCATGAATCTCATACTAGTTATGCATCTTTCTAAAAAGTGAAATGTCATTTGTATTAGGCATATATGAAAGATACATTTCTATTGTATGATGCATTTTACTTTATACAAACTTAAAATGAACCCCCCACACACATGTATGTTTTAAAAATTAGGGATTTGGATTTCATCACCAACCTTCAATTCAGTCTAATGACATTGGCATTCATATCCTTCCATCGGCTTGCCCCCTAGATCTTCTTAGAACGGAATTGGAAACTTCTTTATAGTGGTACTAAGTTACTCATGTTCAAACTATATCCCACTATTGGAACAATTGGTTCAGATTGGAAGAGCTAGGTGAACCCCCATTGGGATTTAAGTGATGCATTCTAGTCTCTTTTTGAGATATTCACGTTTGGCATGGGTGTTCTTGATTCCCACTATGGACAAGTCTCATTATTATAAATTCAAAACAAGAGCAAGAAACAATAACGACAACATATAAAAGACACATCAAATAGTTTAGGGCACACATAAATTGGTAACCAAGACAAACACTTGCTTGATATTGTTTGGTTATCTCTAAATTACAATCCAAAAGAATAATTCATAAACACAATGGTCAAAACCAGAAGTAAACATCCTCGTTCCAATACCAAGGGAGAATCTGAAGCAACATGTACCCATAGGCGAAGTCGTAGTAACATTGAACCACATGCTCATAATACCATAAGATGTAGTTTTACGAGTCTAATGGGAAATAATTCAATCCTTGGGGGTTCTCCTAAAGAAACCCCAAATAGAGAGTCGAATCATGGAACTAAATCACAAAAAAACAAAGAGTCTTCATGACCATCATCATCAAGGAGATACAAGGAAGCCTCAAGGTCTTCCTCTAAATGCACAAAACTTCTCAAAGACATGAGGAGGCTTCAAGAGCTTCCTCCCCACATGGACATAAGTAGGGTTCTAGACACCATTCTTCACATAGGTATGATGAGGTTTCCCAATATCCATCCTCATGGAGGGTAGGTGAGGCCATAAATCCCTCATAACCAAAAAGACACACAAGAGTCACAACATCTCAAACTTCACATGAGATATTGAGAATAAGTTTTCCACTAAAGGACAAGAAACTAGAGCTACATCCAGTCATAGACATCAAACAGGAGATACCCTTCACACAAGAGGAAGTATTCCAATAGACCATGACCTCATTGGATTAAATGGAACCCCAAGGGATAATCCATGGAAAATAATACAATTAGATGAGTTGGATTAGTTTCATTCGAGGCCAACTCCCAGAATCATAGCCACAAAAAATTCTACATCTGGAAGTTCATGAACTATTACTTCTAAGTACACCTCTCAATCTGGGGATGCTTCAAAGTGACTCTACAAGTCTCATGTAGATTCTGACCATAGAGACACTTATCAACACATGGAAAAAATTATAGTATATATCAAGAGCAACGAAACTGTAGAGACCTCTTCAAGGAATCTACAAATCAAAACCACAATAATAGAATTAGACAAACATGAGTTCTCTTTAGAGAATGCATTGCACAAAGAGAGAGATCTAGTGAAAGTTATTGAGCATGAAAAACAAAGAGAGGATTTTTTGCCAACATGATAAGTGTTTATGAGAACAAGCTAAGCAACTAGCTCGTATCAATTTACAAGCTAATGGTAATGATCATCAAAGAGATAAACACGCTGACTCACCAAGATAAGGGTGCAACAAACAAGAAGAAATCCCACAATGAAACCACCACTCAAATTATGAACAACAAAAAACTGGTTGAGAAAGGGTAAACATCATTAATGAGGACCAAACATATCCTGAATCCCCTCTTAGGATGGAAGATAATATAACAAGTCAAATGCACATAGGGTTACCTCCATTACCACTATAAGGGGGCCTGCAAGAAGAAGAACTCCTTGACTCAAATATATTTTAGAAGCTCACTAAAAATATGAAGTCCTTTTAGAAATAAGATACAGTGGGAAACCAACCAACATTGAGTAAAATACACAACCAACCATTATGCCCATCAGTCCCTAGCACTGCATAACCTAAGCATTTTGAGATGCCTAGGTTAGAAAATTTTAAGGGTGAAGAGGATGCGCAAGAGCATGTTACCAATTTCATCAATGCATGTTTTCATATTGAAGATAATTATTCTCTCATACTAAGGACTTTCATTATGATATTTTTGGCCACTACAACTCAATGGTTCAACCAACTGCCCAAGCACAACATATCTAGTTTTGAATAACTAGCAAATACATTCCTGAAGTGTTTATCCTTTGGTGCTAAAATAAAGTTGAACCTTTCATATTTGGCCAACTTAAAACATCATGATGACAAGCCAGTAATGGAATATAGGGATAGATAGAGAAAATTCATGGCGAAGTTATCATTTTATGTCCCCATAGAAGAAATCGTCTGCATGTTCACCAAGAGTTGTTCTAAAAACATCTCCCTCTTGCTACAACTCCAACAATATCCTTAATTTTAGGAAGCCTTGGCATAGGCTAAACTCATTGAGGACATAAAATTAGATGAGAGAACCATCAAACTCTGAAACAAGGATCAGAACAAAAATGGCAAAAATGACAAACACAAGCAAAAGAAGCAAGCCCTACTCCAGTTAATCAAGTAGTATTGGATGCACCTAAATATGGGGCTATGTAGAAACCCCATAATTATCAAGCACAACCTCCACCAACCAATTATGATCAAAAGAACAATTAGGGGAGAAATAGAGAATGCAAACCACCTCTCTATTTTACACCTCTATCAGAGTCAATGAAATCAATTTTCAACCAACTAAGTGAGGTTGGGAAGATCATATTTCCTAATGTAACTATTGTAGATCCCAACCATCCTAAGACAAAAGGATATAGGGAAGATCAATTTTTCCCTTATCATAGGATACCGGGGAATAATATTGAGGTTTGCATTGGTTTCAAACATCAGGTGCAAAATATGATTTAGGCAAGAGAACTTAAAGTTGACAACCCATTGGCTCCTAATAATAAATATATGGGTATATAAAAAAACCTATTATCCAACCATGAGTCCCCTAGAGGGTAAGGTGCCCAGGTCAATTAGGTTCGAATTGATACACCTACCCATAGGTATGTTGGGATGGTTGAAATGGTCAATACAGCTACCAAGACTAGATGATATGGTCAACCATAGCCTCCTATGGCTTCCATTAATGTCCCAGCTGCACCTAGGTATATGAAGGGCTAAAAATACCTTCCAAGACCACCAATATAACTTGTGGTAACTATTCAAAGTAGACTAGAGCAAAAATTACAAATGAATTCGACCAAACTATCTATCTGTGAGCTCATACAACAATCCCCAAAGCATAGGGAGACTTTTATGGAGATTTTGAGATCAATTGAGCTCCAACCACAAGATCCAAATGCATTCACTTGTTTTTCAAGACAAGTACAATAATGCTAAGAACCTATAATATGATTTTATGATCATGAGATTAAGACAATGCCTACTGCCTTACCAGACCCTCCACTACACATTATTGCATCAATTAATTATTCACATTTTAAGTGGGTCTTGATCAATACAGGTTCTTAAATCAACATCATCACAATGATAGCAATAGAAAACCTTAAGATCTCCAAGTCAAATATCATTTCGGGAGCCTACACATTAAGAGCTTTCAATGATACTTTATGCAATATTGTGGGAATGATAGTCCTACCAATCAAGGTGGGGCATAAGACCATCCCTGTGATGTGTCATGTCTTGTAAGGGGCCATGCAATACAACATCCTCCTAGGTCACCCTTGGATAAGTTATATTAAGTGTGTCCCTTCGATTTTACACCAATGTGTCAAGTACATGCATTATGACAAAGTCTATGTGGTGCTGGATGATGAAGAGCCATTCAAATATGTCAATCAGGTGGATTTTCCAAGATATTTTTTATTCCTTCTACCCACCTATATGTAGGACATTCATCTCCAACCATGCAACTAAATGATAGAGGCAAAGGGGTATGTAAAGACCTAGATACATCAGCACCTCATATTGCACCCAAAATGATTGATGCTTCTAAGAGACCATCAACATCTAATCCAAAAGACAATCAGAAGCTAAAGGTACCTTTAGTTGAGGAAGAAAATCCCAATAAAGAACTAACCATAGCCATTAAGAAAATTCCAAGTCCCATGGAAGAAGAATATCTCCAAGATCAAGCTGAGGAGATACAAGAACTCGCTTTGTCAGTGTCGTTTGTAGGATCATCCACATCACATGCAACAATACACTTGGCAAGTACAGGGATAGGAGAATATATTGTATAAAACATAACATTCATGCCCATCATAGAGTATACACAAGACATGGGATGGCCAAAATACCTAAGACCACTAGTGGGAATAGTGGTTCCGCTTGGAATCCTTCCCAACCAAACCAAATTTTTCTACACTGGCCTAGACTACGCCCATAAGTCTACAAACATAGAAGATGATAATGATGCACTATTCACTATTAATGTTTGTTTCCTATCTAATCCTGAGTTTTATCTAGGTTACTTTGAACGTTTCCATTGGCATGGCTACGGTCTTGGCATCTATGATCAGAGGTGTAGGTAGCCATTTGAGCCACAATACTAGCTTCCCTCTAACAGGTTTGGGTTAGGCTATCACATCATAAGTTGATATGACTCTCTAGAAGTAGAATTGGATAGATTAATCTTGGGGTTAGGAGAAGACATAAATTTTATTTCTTATCACCCACCAAATACAAGATATCCAATCAACATACAAGTGGTCGTAGTAAGCATACCACCACCCGAGACTTATCATCCAAGCTTCATAATTGATGCCAATCCAACAGGTTGTAACCTGTGGGATGAAGAACAAGAATAAAATGGATATGAGATAAGTGATTATGAAGTACAATCCAACTTAGCCTATCATGGGCCTTACTATTTACAAAGCCTTGCATGGTCTAGTCACAATGAGAGTGGGTACATATCAGATGAAAGTTGCTATGAGTTAGAGGACTCAACATAAAGAGCCTACCTAGGACCAAGGTAGTTGCCCCATAGCTTTGGGCAAGATACTAATGCAAATGGCATCTTCATAAGTGATGAATAATATGAGGATGAAATAGAGATGGCCTACTTGAGGCCAAGACACATGCCCCCTATCTTGGGGTTGCATATCAATGCTAATGGTTTTTGGATAAGTGATGATGACTTTGATGATGAGACTAAGATGGCTTATCTTGTACCTCACAACTTATGGCAAGCTAACATACTGGTTGAAAGAGAAGTTGCACTTCATGTCATAGACCCTGGCTTGCAGTTTTTGGGGAGACCAATCGACTTAAATGCCATTTACCGTGCAATCAATCTCCCTTCGCCTACATTCAAATAGCTCTTAGAACCCAATGATCTTATTATCTGGCCTAATGATGGGATAGATCCAGAAATTCATTTCCCTCTTGAGCCTCATCGTGAGTATGGAGGGAAAACCTTTGAAATAATATTTCACCCATGTGGTCCTGGAGATTTCATTCCATCAATAAATACAATCTCCATTGATTTAACCACTCCATTTCATAACCTAGTGGATCCCACTAAACCGCTACATCTTTATACAAAGGCTATTTATTGGGATCATGCTGATTCACCCATATATCCTAAAGACCTTTTCCCTAGTGAAGAGGTGTTACAATCATTTCATTTTGCACCAGGTTGTGCATATGACATATTCCATGCAGGTTTGGATCCTGAGTCAGTAGGACCTGTAAATCCTATCGATGACATTCACTTGATACCCATGCCTCACCAATCGGAGTATGGATCACATATGGCTATGTAGACACTAAAATTTTGTAAACCTAATCAAGCATCCACAAATAGGGATCAAATTGACATCATATGACCCCTTGGGTAGCCCTCAAGAGGCTCACAGTGGTTCTAGCCACTCCAAAAAGGTTTTTGGAAGCTACTGGTCCAATTTTTGAGTTTTTGGCCCAAAATTCACCACCATCCCACCCTGGTATAGTGGTATATTCCCACTATCCCACCCTGGGATGGTGGTGATCCATTGTCCCAGGGTGGGACGGTGAGTAGGCTTGACCCATAAAATGTCAAATCTGAGACATTTGGCACCCAAAAAATGCCATTTAGCATGCCATATGGAGCATGCAGGTCAGAGGGAAATGAAGCCTTATGACACAGTTCTTAATGGAGGCCCAAATTTGAGATTCTCTTACACACCCATTGCATGCCTCCCGTTTGACAAGTGGTAGCCCCTGCCATGCATGCTCTTGCATGCCTTTTTGCACATGAGCCCCTTTGGGATATAAAATGGATTCAATATCCACACAAAAACATAGATAGGAGTTCTAGGATATGCAATGGAGTGCTTTTGAAATTTTACCCTAACCTATTGAGCTTTCTTACCCTCGAAATCTCCTCTTAGCGAAGGAGGTTACCGGGTGACTTCAAGAGGGCATTTTGAGCATAAATTTTCCATCCGGGTGAATTTCTTCATCAAATTCAATTAAAACACCCCCTATAGTGTTTAGGATCATTCCATAGAGATTTTAGTAGCAAAAAGTGGCCAGAATTGGTGGGTATCCCCTCCCAGGGTGCCCCCCAAATAGTTGCAGTCACAACCTTCCCCCCCGGGACTAGGGTAAATTATTACATAATTTCACTACTTTTTTTAATTATTATTTTTATATATTATCCCATTATGCTACAGTTAAAATTTCAGGTTATTTTTAGTTAAATTGACAAAGTTATAGCATTTTTAAGTTTTTGCAAGCTCGTAGGGCCCATCTGGGAACCCCAATTTGATGCAGGTGGATCTGGGTCCCAATTTGAAAATATAATAATATGGGTTATCTTTAAATGTCAATTTATTCATATTATCAAAATTTCATGATTTTTGGATATGTTTAGGTTTGGTATTTGCTTGTATTCTTATTTGTAGGTTATAGGCGGGCGATGCCAAATAGAGGGGTCTACAGATGCAATTTCTAATATTTTTTTGGTTATATCCCCTCAAAAAATCCTCTTTAACATATATGCAAATTTTCAAGTCATTTTTACATGTTTTAATATATTTTTAATATATGCGCTATTTTACCCCTGTGGGGATTGCATGTTTTCACCATACACCCTTGCTATTTGACCCCTTTGGCTTCTTTGTGTGTAGGTGAAGGTTATTATAATGCATTGGTAAGGAATATAAGACATCAAATATTGAAGATACAAGTAGTGGTAGCATTTTCCTACTCACATCGATTGTGGGTATGAGGAAAAGCACTAGATGTGCACCCTAATTCCTTGGAGGAATTGATCCTTGGGCACCCAAAAAATTGTAACAATTGTATCACCTTTTGAGACCTCAAGTGGACTATTGTGTAACCTTGGATTTTATCCACCCAATTAATAAATAAGACACTCGTTTTATTTCATTCTTTATTGCTTGGTATTGCTTCATTTTCATATGCATGTTTCTGTTTGATGCTCATGTGCAAGATGGGATAGATACACATATTGTTTATATTAATTAGGTGCACCACTTTTCCCTACTTCATGCTATAGAAGAGGCTTTCGATATGGACATCAGTGATGATCCTACTCAACCAAAGAAAGTCAATTTCGAAGAAAGTCTATCTCCAGAGGAACAAGCCATCATAATTCCTCTCCTTAAAGAGAGGACAAATATTTTTGCTTGGAATTACAAATACATGCCAAGGATTGATCCAAATTTAGTTTTTCACAATATTTAATTGGATCCCATGAAGAATCCAGACAAGCAAAAATTGAGGAAAATGCATCCAACCGTTGCTTTGATGGTAAAGAACAAGTTGCAAAAATTGTTGGATGCTATTTTCATAGTTCCCATCGATTATGCCAAATGGGTCTTGAACATGGTACCCATGGGAAATATTTATGGAAGAGTTCACATTTGCACAAATTTTAGAGACTTTAATAGGGCAATGCCAAAGGATTCATTCCCATTGCCAAACATAGGTGCTCTTATTGATGCCATTGTAGGTCATGAGATGTTCTCCCTAATGGATGGGTTTTCTGAATACAATCAAATCCAAATCAAATATGAATACCAACACAAGGTTGCTTTCATTACTCCATGGGGAACATTCTATTACAAGGTGATGCCATTTGTCCTAAAGAATGTTGGTGTCACATATTAGTGGGACATGACATACATCTTTCATGACTACATGCACACAATATTAGGAGACTACATGGATGACTTGCTAGAAAAATATTTAGTGCAGCAAGAGCACATTGAAATACTTAAGAAAGTATTTGAAATACACAGGAGCATTTAGTGTTAGTCTTACAATGACACTGAGAGGGGGGTGAATCAGTGTAGCTCTTTAAAACTTAAATCTTCAACTCTTAAAGCCGAAACAATGAAAACTTAAAACCAAATAAAGCAAGTATAACAAGAGAACATCACACAACACAAGATGTACCGAGGTTCACCGATTTGGCTACTCCTCAAAAAATGACTGTTTGGACTCCCATCCAAATCCAGCCCTTGCAAAGCACCAACTTTACAATCAATTTACCAGCACCCACTGGAAGGAGCATCAACCCCTGATTTACCAGCACCAACTGGAAGGAGCACCAACCCCTGATGCCAAGCACCAACTTGGACTTCAATTCTGAAACTAGAAGATTGACATAGAAATGCCTTCACTTTTACAAGACCCTGACTTGGTCTATTGCTTACTCAACGTCTACCACAATTCACAAAACACACACACTCCTCACACTTCACAACATAAAATCCCCAATTAAATTCTCCAAGCAACACTCCTTTTATAACCATCCTTTCTCTTTGTAACTCCAGTTGTAACTCCTTCTTTTGTATATATTGAGAAGGCATTTCATCAAACACGTCACATGCAAAGAATTGACACCATATTCTCCTACCATGACTGTTCATTTTCTCCTTCATGACTGTTCATTTTCTCCTTTGTGCATGCATGCGTTTTGGTTTCTGAAAAAGCTTTTCATTTCTATTTTGAGGCCCTTCGTTTTCTTTTCTCCACATGGGCATGCATCTGCTTCTTTCCATGACTGTTTGTTTTTTCCATGACTATTCGTTTTCTCCTTCATGACTGTTCATTTTTCTCCACGTGGGCATGCATCCGCTTCTTTCCATGACTATTCATTTTCTCCTTCCATGACTGTTCATTTTCTCCACATGGGCATGCATCCGCTTCTTTCCATGACTGTTCATTTTCTCCCTTATAGGTCCACGTCACTATGCAGTCTTCAGTTTCACTATCCTGGTGTTCATCACTAATATTAGATGCACTGTCAACTACTCTGTTCCTTTGGCGAAAATGCAACATGTCGTGATATCGTGACACTTTTGTTTCTCTGCCTGCCTGCCCTTTTTGAGTCAGAAAATGCGACATGTCACGATATCGTGACACTTTTGTTTCTCCCTTTTGAGTCATGAAAAATGTGACATGTCAGGATATCGTGACACTTTTGTTTCTCTGCCCTCTTTTGAGTCATGAAAATGCGACATGTCGCGATATCGTGACACTTTTTTCTCCTTGCTCTTTCTCTTCGCTTTGGACCATGAAAATGCAACATGTCACGATATCGTGACACTTTTTCTCCTTGCTCTTTCTCTTCGCTTTGGACCATGAAAATACAACATGTCACGATATCATGACACTTTTTCTCCTTGCTCTTTCTCTTTGCTTTGGCCCGCGAAAATACATGTCGCGATATCACGACACTTTTTCTCCTTGCTCTTTCTCTTTGCTTTGGCCCATGAAAATACATGTCGCGATATCGCGACACTTTTTCTCCTTGCTCTTTCTCTTTGCTTTGGCCCATGAAAATACATGTCGCGATATCGTGACACTTTTTCTCCTTGCTCTTTCTCTTTGCTAAAAGTAATCGTGACACTTTTCTCCTTGCTCTTTCTCTTTGCTTTGGCCCACAAAAATACAACATGTCACGATATCGCGACACTTTTTCTCTCTTCTCTTTTGGCCATGAAAATGCAACATGTCGCGATATCGCGACACTTTTTTGCTTTGCGGTGTTTTACTTTTTCTTTGATCTTTAGCATATGGGCCACTTCGGTCTTCTTGGAAAATATGCAAAAATGTGGGTAAACATCCTCATAAGCATTTAACATCACTGTACATACTCTGAATAACCTCTGAACTCCTGTCCATTGCATCAACCGATCTATCTGACTGTGTTGACAACAATGACAATACTGTCGTTGCACCTTGCTCAACAATCTCCCCCTTTGGAATTGTTGGCAACACACGTGCAATTTCTTGTAACTCTTCTCCCCCTTTGACAACAATATCAAAGGGCTGCTACAAACTCCCCCGAGTCCATGCACAACATTCTCAAGCAAAAATTATTACACTTAGCAAAAATCACAAACATGAGCAAAAAGATAAACAAATACACAAATGCTCCCCCTGAGAATGTGGTCCCGATAGCTAGTCAATTCTTGGGAAGCGTGACCACTCCCAATTTATTGTGAAGGTACTCAAAGACTTCCTTGGGCAACAGTTTTGTGAAGATATCCGCTACTTGCTCTATTGTTGGAACAAAATCCAACTTAACCTCACCTTCCGCAACTTTCTCCTTCAAAAAGTGATACCGGATAGCAATATGTTTTGTGCGAGAATGCATAACCAGATTCTTTGAGATGTTAATGGCATTGGTGTTATCACACTTAACTAAAATTGGCTCACTGAAGTTAATACCAAGATATTTCAGGGTTTGTTTCATCCATAATACCTACGTACAACACGTTGTTGTTGCAATATATTCTGCCTCTGCTGTGGATAAGGAGACTGACTCTTGTTTCTTACTGTGCCACGTGACCAACCTGTCTCCAAGATAGAATGCACCTCCACTGGTACTCTTTCTATCATCTACACATCCTTCCCAATCTGCATCTGAATACGCAATAAGGGTGAAGTCCTTACCTTTCGGATACCATAACCCATACTCCATAGTACCCTTGAGGTATCGAAGAATCCTCTTCACTGCTGTCACATGAGTCTCCTTGGGACTAGCCTGAAATCGTGCTACCATGCATACTGCCTACAAAATATCTGGTCTGGTAGCTGTCAAGTACAATAAGCTCCCAATCATAGATCTGTACATGGTTTGATCAACATTTGGAGATTTTTCATCCTTGCTCAACTTACAACCTATCGTCATGGGAGTGCTAACTGGCTTACAATCCTCCATTGTGAACTTTTTTAGCATCTCTTTCACATATTTAATTTGAGAAATAAATATGCCCTTCTCATTTTGATTAACTTGCAACCCGAGGAAATATGAAAGTTCACCAATCATTGACATTTCAAATTCTTTCTGCATCTTATTTGCTAAATCTTTACACGACTCATCTTTGTTATTGCCAAATATGATATCATCTACGTATACAACAAGAACAATAAGATGGCCATTTTCTATTTTGACATACAAATTACTATCCACCATACCTTTCTTGAACCCTTGTTGAGTAAGATAGTTGTCTAGCCTTGCATACCATGCTCGGGGTGCCTGTTTTAAGCCATATAATGCTTTCTTCAACTTGCAAACCAAGTTGGGATCATCACCAAGTTGGAAACCATCTGGCTGCTCAATATAAACCTCTTCTTCAAGTTTCCCATTCAAAAATGCTGATTTCACATCCATTTGATAAACTTTGAAATTCTTGTAAACTGCTAAAGCCAGAAACATTCTAATTGCCTCTAGTCTAGCCACAGGTGCAAAGGTTTCCTCAAAGTCAATACCTTCAACTTGTGCATAGCCTTTACATACCAATCTTGCTTTATTCCTGACTACCTGTCCTTCTTCATTCAATTTGTTTCGAAAGATCCATTTAGTATCGATTATATTTTTATTTGCAGGTCTTGGTACTAACTCCCAAGTTTTGTTTTTCTCGATCTGATCTAATTCTTCATTTATTGCCTTCATCCAACTTTCATCTTTGCTTGCGTCAACAACATTTTTGGGCTCAATTTTGGATAATAGAGAGTAGTTACTTACTACTCTTCTTCTTGTCTGAACACCAACTGTGGGGTCTCCAATTATTTGCTCTCTAGGATGATCTTTCTACCAACTGCCTGTTTTGAATTTCTTATTTTCTTCCACTTCTGAATCATTGTTTGAATCATCTGAGTCAATTTTTTGTTTCTTTTCCATTTCCTTTTCCTCATCTCCTTCAATAACCTCTTCATAAATTGGGTAGTTCTCTTCATAGCTAATTACTCGTTCCCTACCTTCATCAACTTTAACATCGACACTATCCACAATTTTCCTTAGCTTCTTGTTGTAGCATTTGTAAGCTTTGCTTTTTGATGAATAGCCAAGAAAAATACCTTCATCAGCTCTATCTTCAAACTTACCAAGGTTTTCTTCAGTTCTTTTGATGTAACACTTGCTGCCAAAAACTTTAAAGTATCTTACTTTTGCCTTTTTACCGAACCACAACTCATAAGGAGTTTTGCTTTCATGCATCCTCAACATGCACCTATTTTGGATGTATACCTGAGTATGGACTGCCTCTTTCCAAAATTTTTCTGCTACTTTGCTCTTAGTCAACATAGTCCATGCCATTTCCTGCATTGTCCTGTTCTTTCTTTCTACCACACCATTCTGTTGAGGTGTCCTGGCTACTGAAAACTGTCTCCTAATACCATATTTTTCATAGTACTCTATAAAATCCTCTGAAATGAACTCTCCTCCTCTATCTGATCTTAAACATTTAATCCTTTTTCCTGTTTGATTCTCAACTTGGTTTTTGAAAACCTTGAACATCTCAAAAGCTTCTGATTTATGCTTCAAAAATAGTACCCAAGTCATCCTGGAATAGTCATCTATACACAACATAAAATATTTGTCACCATTTATGCTTTGCGTTCTCATGGGTCCACATAAATCAGTATGTATTAGTTCCAAAGGTTTGCTTGTGTAGTACTCTTTTGTTTTAAATGAGACTCTAGTTTGCTTCCCCTTTTGGCATGAAGCACAAATGCTATTTGATGATTTTCCAATGGTGGGAATATCTCTCACTGCCCTTTTTGAGCTGATTTTTACTAGATTGTCAAAACTGATATGACCGAGCCTCTTGTGCCACAACCAATTTTCTTCTTCCTGTCCAATCAAGCAAGCTCCTTCTGAAGTCTCTGAGAGAGTGTACAGGTTGCCAGATGTCCTCGATCCAGTTGCTATCAACTTTCCACTATTTACTTTTTTGACTTCACAACCCTGCTTCTTAAAAATCACTTCATGACCTCTATCACAAATCTGACTTACGCTCAACAAGTTATGCTTCAGACCAACCACAAACAAGACTTCTTTTGACTTGATTTTTCTATCACTGATCTTAACTGAACCTTTGCCAACTATCTTAGCTCCATCATTATTTCCAAATTTTACTGAACCACCTTCATATTGTTGTAACTTCTCAAATTTTTGTTTGTCACCTGTCATATGATTGGAGCATCCACTATCAAGTATCCATGGTGCAGATTTATTCTGTGCTTTAAATGTTGTTTGTACGATCAGGGATTCCTTTTCTTCCTTAGATCGCTCTTTTTCTTTCCACTCTGGTTTGATTACAGTTTTGGGCTCTTGTTTTGACTTTTCTTTTTCAGTAGCTTGTGCATGTTTTTCGAGAAATTTTCTATTTTGTCTCATTCCATTTGGTTGAAATTTTCTTCCCTAAAATTGATTTGATGCAAATGTACTTCGACAATTTCTTGCAATGTGCCCAAAATTATGACAGTTATAACATTCTACTGCATAATCCATCAAAGGTGAAAAAACATTTCTCTTGGTAAAATTCCTTGGTCCTACGTTATACTTGCAATCTGAAATCTTATGTCCATGACCATTGCATTTAAAACAGTAACCAGAAAAGAGATGATTGAACCTGGGTGATGGTCTTTGCCATGTTGTCGTAGGAGTCATAAATCTTCTTCTTCCTTGATGTGTGACATTGGTGAATCCATCATTGTCAATTCTTCTTTCGTGCCTTGCATTATTGCTTTCTTTTGCATGAGTCAATTTTTCTTGATCAACCTATTTCTTATCTTCATTCTTTGATCCATTTGATGATTCTCCTTTGTCAAAGCCCAAACCAAATTTGATGCCTATAGTCCTTTGGTTATTTATGATCTTATCCAGCTTCATAGAACTTTCTTCACGTTTGTGATAACAACTAATTTTATGATTCATCTCTTCTATCTGCATCCTTAAACCAACAGTCTCTTCTTCTAGCTTACTGCAATAATCTATTTTCATGGTTATTTGCACTTCGAGATCTTCAGATATTTTCTTGGATTCTTCTATCTGTACTTTCAAACTGGTTATGATTTCATTTGCATCCTCAAGCTTTCTTGAAATTTTCTTATTCTTTTTTCTTTCTATCTTCAATTCATCCAGAGCTGCAATTAGTTCCTCTTCCAAATTTACTTCTGCATCAATTTCTTCTTCATCACATTCCTGTTCTTTTTCTATTTTTTCTTCTTTGAGTGCCATGAAAAGAGCTTCACCTATTTCCTTTTCAGAATCCTCACCGTAGTTGTCTTCTGATGAACTGACATTCTTGGAGATGAAACTTTTCTTCTTGAAGTTGCCGTTTCTGAAATTTGTTTTTTTCTTCCAGTCACTTCTTTCTTGGTGCGATCCTTCATCACTTTTGTTCTTCTCATTAAGTGGACATTTAGCTGCAAAATGCCCAATGCCTCCACAATTGAAACATTTAAACGGTAACTTTCCTCTGTATTTTCCTTTTCCCCTTTTTAGTTTTTGAACAAAGTTTGCTTCCATTTCATCTGATGTCTCTTCTTCCTCGGATTCTTGTTTTGCTTTCATATTTTTATGGGCTTTAAAAGCAGCTTCTCTATCTGTGGGTTTAGATTTTCCTATTCTCATCTCATATGCAGTCAAAGAACCATGCATCTCATCCATACTAAAATAATTTAGATCTTTAGCTTCTTCTATAGCTGAAACTTTAGAATCAAATCTTTGGGGAAGAGATCTTAATACCTTTTTCACGATGACAGAATCTTCGATTTCCTCGTCGAGTCCTCTAATCGCATTAATGACTTCATTAACTCTCAGCATATATGCCTCTATGTTCTCATCGTCATTCATCTTTAATACTTCGAACTGAGCTCGATGTGTTTGTAACTTGGCCTCCTTGATCTTAACGTCTCCTTCATGAATGCTCCTCGGTTTGTCCCATATTTCTTTTGCCATTTTACAACTCATAATTTTTACCAGTTCACGGTCCACTAATCCGCACATGATAGCATTCTTTGCTTTTGAGTTATTCTCAAATAGTTTCTTATCGACAACATCGGTTGGAGAAGTGGTGGGTATTGTGTATCCACTATCTATTGAATCCCAAATGTCGTATCCCAGAGCACACAGATATGTCTGCATCCTGAGTCTCCAAAATGCGTAATTAGTTTCGTCAAACAATGGTGCTTTGTTTGATGAGAAGCCTTCACCACCTGCCATTGTGTCACTTCCAAGATCACCCTAGCCGATTAAGCTTGTTCAGGAACCTCGCTCTGATACCAATTGTTAGTCTTACAATGACACTGAGAGGGGGGGTGAATCAGTGTAGCTCTTTAAAACTTAAATCTTCAACTCTTAAAGCCAAAACAATGAAAACTTAAAACCAAATAAAGCAAGTATAACAAGAGAACATCACACAACACAAGATGTACCGAGGTTCACCGATTTGGCTACTCCTCAAAAAATGACTGTTTGGACTCCCATCCAAATCCAGCCCTTGCAAAGCACCAACTTTACAATCAATTTACCAGCACCCACTGGAAGGAGCATCAACCCCTGATTTACCAGCACCAACTGGAAGGAGCACCAACCCCTGATGCCAAGCACCAACTTGGACTTCAATTCTGAAACTAGAAGATTGACATAGAAATGCCTTCACTTTTACAAGACCCTGACTGGTCTATTGCTTACTCAACGTCTACCACAATTCACAAAACACACACACTCCTCACACTTCACAACATAAAATCCCCAATTAAATTCTCCAAGCAACACTCCTTTTATAACCATCCTTTCTCTTTGTAACTCTAGTTGTAACTCCTTCTTTTGTATATATTGAGAAGGCATTTCATCAAACACGTCACATGCAAAGAATTGACACCATATTCTCCTACCATGACTGTTCGTTTTCTCCTTCATGACTGTTCGTTTTCTCCTTTGTGCATGCATGCATTTTGGTTTTCGAAAAGGCTTTTCATTTCTATTTTGAGGCCCTTCATTTTCTTTTCTCCACATGGGCATGCATCCACTTCTTTCCATGACTATTCATTTTCTCCTTCATGACTGTTCATTTTTCTCCACATGGGCATGCATCCGCTTCTTTCCATGATTGTTCATTTTCTCCCTTATAGGTCCATGTCACTATGCAGTCTTCAGTTTCACTATCTTGGTGTTCATCACTAATATTAGACGCACTGTCAACTACTCTGTTCCTTTGGCAAAAATGCAACATGTCACGATATCGTGACACTTTTGTTTCTCTGCCTACCCTTTTGAGTCAAAAATGCGACATGTCGTGATATCGTGACACTTTTGTTTCTCTCTCCTCCCTTTTGAGTCACAAAAATGTGACATGTCGATATCGTGACACTTTTGTTTCTCTCCTCCTACCCTTTTGAGTCACGAAAATGCGACATGTCGCGATATCATGACACTTTTTTCTCCTTGCTCTTTCTCTTCGCTTTGGACCGCAAAAATGCAACATGTCGCGATATCGTGACACTTTTTCTCCTTGCTCTTTCTCTTCGCTTTGGACCACAAAAATACAACATGTCACGATATCGTGACACTTTTTCTCCTTGCTCTTTCTCTTCGCTTTGGCCCGCGAAAATACATGTCACGATATCGTGACACTTTTTCTCCTTGCTCTTTCTCTTTGCTTTGGCCCATGAAAATACAACATGTCGCGATATCGCGACACTTTTTCTCTCTTGCTCTTTCTCTTTGCTTTGGCCCATGAAAATACATGTCACGATATCGCGACACTTTTTCTCTCTTGCTCTTTCTCTTTGCTTTGGCCCGTGAAAATACAACATGTCACGATATCGTGACACTTTTTCTCCTTGCTCTTTCTCTTTGCTTTGGCCCATGAAAATACAACATGTCGCGATATCGCGACACTTTTTCTCTCTTCTCTTTTGGCCGCGAAAATGCAACATGTCGCGATATCGCGACACTTTTTTGCTTTGCGGTGTTTTACTTTTTCTTTGATCTTTAGCATATGGGCCACTTCGGTCTTCTTGGAAAATATGCAAAAAGGTGGGTAAACATCCTCATAAGCATTTAACATCATTGTACATACTCTGAATAACCTCTGAACTCCTGTCCACTGCATCAACCGATCTATCTGACTGTGTTGACAACAATGACAATACTGTCGCTGCACCTTGCTCAATAGGTGTCACATATTAGTGGGCCATGACATACATATTTCATGACTACATGCACACAATATTATGAGACTACATGGATGACTTGCTAGTAAAATATTTAGTGTAGCAAGAGCACATTGAAATATATAAGAAAGTCTTTGATCGCATTATTGAGCACAACATCATATTGAACCCTAAGAAGTGTGTGTTTGGTGTGACTTTTGGTAAGCTCTTAGGTTTCATCATTTCTAAGATAGGCATCGAGGTTGATCCTATGAAGGTAAAGGCTATAATGGAAATGGCTGCCCCTACCAACATTAGGGAGTTAAGAAGCATACAAGGCAAGGTAGCATCCATCAAATGATTCATTGCTCAATTATCAAATAAGTGTCAAACCATGAATCAATTTCTATGCAATATGTCCCATTTCATTGGGATGAAGAATGCTAGCAAGACTTTGCAAAGATCAAAAATTACTAGTAGCACCACCATTATTAGCTCCACCAAGGCCAGATGTACCATTTTTGCTATACATATCGGCTATTTATTTTGCTTTAGGTACCATGCTGACCCAAAAGAATGCACAAGATAAAGAGCAAGTCGTATATTACATCAATCACACCTTGGTGAGTTATGATCTAGGATATGCATATGTAGAAAAGTTGTGCTTAGCAGTGGTCTTTGCAACCAAAAAGTTGTGACACTACATGTTGAGCAATACGACCTATGTTATATCAAAACAAAATACTTTGCAGTATATGATGAACAAGACCAATCACAATACACGTATGACAAAGTGGATCATGCTATTGATAGAATTTGATCTAGAATTCATAATCCAAAATTCCATTAAGATACAAGTCATAGAAGATCAATTAGCAGAGGCACCTCTTCAGGATAGCAAGCCTCTCACCATAAAATTTCCAGATGATGTGGTCTTTGCATTATCAGATCTGCCTAAACCTGAAGAACCTTAAAAAGAAAGATATATGACATTGTTCTTTGATGGTTTGAAGTACGATCAAGGGGGCAGAGCAGGGATAGTCTTTATCGCATCGTAGGGTTCTCCATTACCCTTATAATTCAAGCTAGAATTCCTTTGTATGAACAATAATATAGAGTATGAGGCCCTAATATTGGGAATCCAATTAGCTGTTGCAATGGGCATTAAAATATTGAATATCTTTGGTGACTCTTTTCTCATAGTTAATCAAGTCAAAGGATTGTTCCAATGTAGGTGCCCACTCCTGAAATCTTACAAAGAGCTTGTTGACACTTACCTAGCCTGACTAGAATGGTATGACATCGAGGCAATACCTCGAATGTAAAATAGATTTTCAGACACCATGATATATTTGGCATCCTTAATCCCTTAGAATCCATCTACTAATTTCATAACTATTCATGTTAAAGTGCTCATGCATTCAGTGATACAATGTGATGCTATGGACAATCAAGAGCCAGTCAACATGATCTAGACTAAACCAAATTAGGATTGGTCCTTCAAAGCTAGAGATTTCCTACAAATGACACCTTGGGAATATTTGATCTCTCAAGGCCCTACAAAGTGTGGTACAACCCTTCACCATAGGGTTGTTTCTAAATCTGTGTTCTTAGATTCTGGAGCATAGGAGTATCATGCCATTTTATCCATAGAATTTGTGGCTTATCAGTATTGGCTTTCTCAATTATGGGATTTCCTTAAACTTGGAATGTTGGCAATTTTGGGTACCTTGGGTACATTGCCCTTGCTCAAGTGTTGATGTTGTCATTGATGTCAAAGAGCAGAAGGGTTTTTTGTGAAAACCAAGGCAGACTAAATTATAGGTTTTGTTTAAATCCATGGTCATCAGTTTTGAAATGGGTTTTTCTTAAAACCCAAGTTAGCTCTTTGTTTTGTTGAAAAAGGTGCTCCGATGATGAAGATATTTAATTTTAAATATCCAGTTTAAATTTTATTTATTTATTTAAAATTTAAATTAATATTTTAAAATTAAATTAAAGCTGTTCACCGGCTTGTTTTCAAAGCCGGCGTTGCTAGGGTTTTGCAACGGATCAATTAGGGTTTCCTGCCGACAAAGCAAGGTTAAGCAACCAAAAAATTCTAGGGTTTCATGTTGACCTAATTAGGGTTGCAGCCGACTTGTTTGAGAATGTTTTGATGGGATATTCTCTTCTATAAAAAGGTGGGACTGTTGCAAGGTTGAAGAGGGGGCGTGATGCGATATATGCGAATGAAGTTTGTGTGCAGTAGAGTGTAAGTCGATGATAGTTCTTTGGAGTTAAATAAAAGAGATCACAGCGATGAGATAGTGAGTGAGTGTGTATCGACTGATCGAGAACAAAGAGAGCGATATGCAGACGGCGTGTTTAAAGTCCGAGGCAAAAATACACAGATGGTAGAAGTGAGATTTCATGGAAGGTGTAGCAGAGTGAGTGGTGCAAAGAGAAGATAATAACGCGATATGTAGAAGTCATGTTTCGAGTGTGAAATGACAGTGTGCTGGATGTAGAAGTAATATTTCTGTGAAGTTGCAGCAGAGAACGCGGAGAGATATAGGAGTGGTTGAAAAAGTGCGAATCATTTTTCACAGCAGCAGCCGAATTCCGACAAGCAGCAGAACGCAAGAAAAATAGCAGATCGTGCAAATTGAGGTGACAGTTTAATTTTGCAATTTTTATTACTATCTCCAAGTTGTAGCTTGGTAAAAGGGGTTGGTGCCTCTTTCCAGTTGGAGCTGGAAAAATTGGAGTTGGTGCTCCATTCTGTTGTAGCAGATAAAATTTAGAGGTTGGTGCCTCTTACCAGTTAGTCTTGGTGAATGATTATGTAAAGTTGTAGCTTTGCATTTGACTCGGATTTGGATGGTAGTCCAAGCGGTCTTTTGAGGAGTAGCCACATCGATGAACCTCGTTAAAATGTCGTGTTATGTGTGATGCTCTTAGTACTTTTATTATTTCTGTTTTAATCTGCTGCAGTTTATTTAAAAGTCTAAATTGCTTTTAAGTTTTTAAAGAACACACTGATTCACCCCCCCTCTCAGTATTGGCTTTCTCAATTATGGGATTTCCTTAAACTTGGAATAGTACCACAAGGCCTATCACATGCAAAAATATGAGCATTTAAATAGAAGGCAACAAGGTATATCTTTCTAGGAGAGGTCCTTTATAGATGAGGTTATGATGGAATGCTCCTTTGTTGTCTTGAGCTCTAGGAAGTATCTTGGGTAATTTTTCAATCTCATGATGGTACGTGTGGTACTCACTTCAATGGTATGGACATCGTTAAGCACATATTGAGGATGGGCTACTATTGGCCCACTATTTAGAAATACTATTGCGAGTATGTCAAGAAATGTGTTAAGTTCCAACATCATGCAAACCTCACTCATTTGCCATCACAAGCATTGCAACCCATCTAGGCAGCATGGCCCTTCTTGCAATGGGGACTATACTTAGTGGGGAATATCTCACCCTCATACTTAGGCCGATACACATTCATCCAAATGGCCACTAAGTACTTTACCAAGTGGATTGAAGCTATCCCCTTAACATCGACAACTGGATCAAGGATTACAAATTTGATACTCCACAATAACATAAGTTATTTTAGGATCCCTTAGAAGATAATATCAAATAATGGGCTATCTTTCAAGAAAAAAAATGTGCATGCTTTGATAAACAAATACCATATTCAGTACAATTTTTCAATTCCCTATTATCCTTAAGCAAATGGGCAAGCATAAGCCTCAAACAAAACAATGGTCTCCATCTTGAGGAAAATAGTGAAAGATAATCATAAGGATTGGCATTTGCAATTACCTTTAGCATTATGGGCATAAAAGACTATTGTGTAGATGCCCACTAGGGCAACCCCATTTTCATTTGTATATGGCACTGAAGCCATCATGTCCTTAGAGTTGGAAATTCCAACCCTGCGTATAGCATTGAAGGACTTCATAGATGATGACACCGCACGATAAGGCCACTTTGATCAATTAACGCTTATTTATGAACATCAATTCAATGCTTTGGAGCATCTATGTGTTTATCAAGATTGCCTTGCAAAAGCCTACAACATTAAAGTCCACTTAAGAGAATTCAAGGTTGGAGATCTTGTGCTCAAAGAAAACCACTAGAACTCAAATCTACCACTGCACCTACAAAACAAATTTGTGGTAAATTGGATAGGACCCTACATGATTTAAGAAAGGTTTAGGCCTAGGGCATATCGCCTCACATCATTGGATGGTGTTGAGGATCCTGAGCCCCTCAATATCATTCATTTGAAGACATTTTATACATAAAATACAAAAACATTCAAATATACATAAAATACAAAAACATTCAAATATGTCAAAAAATACAAACAAATTCAAAAAACATAAAAATTCAAAATTCAATCAAAAATGCTCCAAGGGTATCCAAGCCGCTTGGTCAAATTCAATCAAAAATGCTCCAAGGGTATACCAGTCGCTTGGTCAAATTCAATAAAAAATGCTCCAAGGGTAAACCATACCGCTTGGTCAAAATTCAATCAAAAAGGCTCCAAGGGTATCTTCACACTACTTGGTCAAATCCTAAAAGCTCCAAAGGTAAAATAATCCCTTTGGTCAAAATAAAATCAAAAATACAAAAACAATGTAAAAATCAAAAATACAAAAACATTCGCATCTTACATTTGCATCCATATAGTTGCACTACATCAAACATGCATTGCATTTGCATATGTTATGATCACACTCTTGCAAACGATACCACGGTTTGTATCATAACCACAAATACGTAAGTCCACCTTCATCCATTCATACATGTGTGTAACTTTGTTTTTCAACACAACCATATCATGTTGCTATAAGAAATAGGCTAATATTTTCTGGTCATTCAACCATATCTAGTGGTCTTATCAATTTTTGTGGGAAGCCATCTTGATTAGTAGAGAGTAAGGTCTAGTTGTGAATGCCTCAGATATTCAAGATCCTATCACTAATTAAAAATACTAAAATCCTAGTTGGTACAAGGGAAATATGAAAGTTGCAAAAGTAGTCTAGGTTGCCTAAAGCGAAAAGGATCTTCCCTACTTATCCCCCTGTGCAACTAGTTTGAAGGTGCTGAGAATTGGCAAAAGGACAAGTTCTGCCCTACCTAGAAATGAGTGATTATCATCACTACATAAATACCTTGCTTTCATTAAAACAAGAAAAAATCCCAGTTTCCAAAGTCATAATTCAAAATCCCAAAATCAAGCAAAAGGTCAAAATTCAAAACAAACAAGTGATTTTCATCCTTACATAAGTCCCTTGCTCAAAAAATAAATAAATAGTGATGAGCAAGTATCCTGAATAAAATGAAGAGAAGAAGGGAATGGAACTTGAATTCCTATAATTCTCAACATTACACAAAACCGAAAGGTGATCCCAATTACAAGTTGGTGTGCAACTATGTCTGGCAATGTTGATACCCTTACGCATGATGATATGTCTATAACAATAGCATTTTGCACTTTTGTAGATCAATATTTGCATGTGGATGAGCTAGCTTTAGGTAACTCAACACTACCTAGTGGTATAGTCCAACTAAGTCCAACATAGGATAAGATGAACAATTAAGGATCCACGATCTTAGCAATCGGCTAAAAGAATCCTACCTAACATTGGAGGAAATGCTTGAGTTCTATATAAATATATTCATTTGCAAACACATGGATAACGAATCTCTAGGTCCATGATGAAAGCCTTGCTTTTCAAAAGTCTTGTATGGTCAGTATGTAGTTATTGATAGGGTAACTAGATTGTTTGAGTCTCAGGAGAAGCCTAAAAAATTCCTACATAGCAACAAATCATATCATCAATCACATCATCAGTTTTATTTATGAAGTTTGTAAACTAAGGGGTATTAACAAAGTAGGTTAGATACCGAATATATTTTAGTAATAATATCTACATGGCCACTAACTATTTTGAACCTTTTAAATAACATAAGCTTTATCAAGAAATTGCATACATTATACTCCAGTACATTTCACATATGAATGCCTAATTTATTAGTTCTTATAATAAGAATTATTATTTACATTCATGATTGTTATACTTTCTATGGTATCACCCATTTAGATTTTTAAAATCATATCATATGCATTCCTTATGTTTTAAGTGATTAAAGCATACAAGTTCATTCACATTAGAATAAACATCATATAAATGGTACATGATACATTGCATTTACCATATCATAACATAAGTTAGATGCATATAATTAAATCAAAATTAAACATGAATCTAACAAAAAAATTGTATCAGAAATGAAGCTCTGGTGATTTGGCGGGAAAATTTCTGAGCAGGCGTCGGGCGATGCTCTAGGGTTTCTGGTGTGAAGGATTTACCAGGGACTTTGGTGGGTTGACTTTGTGCTACTCTGAAGGTTCGTCCGCTACCCCGGGAGGGCCCAATGGGGTCTCCTCCAGTTCCTCTCGCTGGGAGAAAGAGCTCATATGCTGAGATGTTAAAAGAAAATCCTTCGTCTTCCTCTGATGAAGCTCAGCGGAATGCTTATCAAACGCTATTCAAGAATGCTGGCAAGGGTTCATCTGCACACCGAGTTAATGGATGCCTCCCGCAATCCGCTTCCAGACCTAAGATTGTTATAGAACCGAAGCTGGTCGAAGACACAATCATCTACCGTGCTAACCATGACCTGATTTGCAAATTCATGGGTATCCGACCTACTCTGAATTTTCTGCACACCTGGGTTAGACAGAACTGGGAGCCACTCGGTGAGTACTCCTTATGGCCTATAAGCAATGGGTATTTCATTATTAGTTTCTCTTCTTTAGCAGATAGAAATAGAGCATTTGAATCAGAGAAGAGGAACCACGGCCCGGCAGGGTTATTTGTTCAACCGTGGAGAGTGGGTTTCGATCCTCGTATTGAACCTACGGCTGTCCCGATTTGGATCCGGTTGTACGCTCTCCCGATGGAGTTTTGGGGTGAGCAGGTTCTGGAGATGATTGGTAATTCACTAGGTAGATATCTAGGAGTCTCCAAAGATACCATAGAGGGAAACACAGTTGTCTTTGCTAGAATCTATGTAGAAATGGATATTAGCCAGCCTCTACCAGCCGAGGTGGAACTTGAGTTGGCAGGGCTATCCTGGATCCAGCAGTTAGATTATGAGGCCCTACCTTTTAGATGCAGAGTCTGCCATAAGCATGGCCATTTGGTGAGGTTCTGTCCAAATATTTTGAGCACAAAAGCGGAGGCTCCGCTTGGAATGCCAAATCGCCCCAGAGAGGGTAAGTTTACCCCTGTCAAAGAACCATCCAATATTCCTCAGGGTTCTGATGTCCAGAAAGATGGCTTTGAACAGCCGAAGCGAAGGAGAAACAAAAAGAAAAATGGCAAGGAGCAGGCACAACTCAAGCCAACCAATCGGTATGAAATCTTTAAGTCCCTAGTGGATCAAGAGGACCAAGTCATGGAAGGAGTGGATGGGAATGTTGAGGATAATAACATCCACTCTCATGCTTCTCCTTCATTTACTCCTGTCTTAGAACAGGTGATTGAACCCTCTGAGATAGTGCAGCCAGAGAACCCAGGGGCATTGGTAATCCACTCCCCAGCACAGCCAGTTATTAAGGATGTCAACATGGGAAGTGCAAAAAAGAACAGAGAAAGGCCTGCTCTAGGGATTACTCAGGTGGAGAAGAGGTCTAAAAATAGTAATTCCCAAGGAGCGGGCAGAAAGTCCAATAAGGATCTACTAGCAGTGCAAGGAGACAAGCTGATCAATGGAGGATCGGTGAGGACAATTGATTCTTATTGCTCCCAAGGTTTTCAATGATTATTCAATCCTGGAATGTTAGGGGTTTAAACAGTAGAACCCATCAATCTGCTGTTCAAAGACTTTTAGGAAAATGTAAAACAGACTTTTTGCTCATCCAGGAGACAAAAATGTCTTTAGATCTTATGTGCAAAACTGTTAATAGAATATGGAGGGGCGCTGGTTATATGGATGTGGCTGCTCAAGGTGCCTCGGGGGGGATTGTTACTCTTTGGAACCCTCTGGAATGGACAGCAATAGAACATATAGCTTGGAGGGGTGTTCTCACATCTCTTTTTAGGAACAATGTCACAGCTGAACATGTTCTAATTACAAACTTCTATGGGGCTCAAAGCATTGATGGCCAGCGGCTCCAATGGAAAGTTGTACACAACATGAGGTCCTCCCGGGAAGATTTTGACTGGATTATTGCTGGGGATTTTAATGCCAAATTATCTGCCAGGGATCAGGAAGGTGGTATCCCAGTTTTGGATCCAGGGGACCGGCTTCTGATTGCCCAAGTCCAGGCCTTTCACCTTGTTGATATCAAAGGCCCTGGAACCTACTTTACTTGGACTAACAAGAGGAGAGAGCCACACAGCAGGAAGGTAAAGTTAGACCGTTTTCTGGTCTCTGAGGAGGCATTTGTTAAATGGAATATTAAATTTCAGATTTTGGAAGGCCCAGTATCAGATCACTTTCCCATTTTGTTGGAGGGAGGGACTATGACAGGGCAGCACCACAAACCATTTAAATTTGAAAATTTTTGGCTGCAAAAGGAGGATCTCCGAAGGAAAATTCCACAGTGGTGGGAAGAAGGCCGCCTACCTTTTGGGACAGCAATGTTCAAATTCCACAAACAGCTTCATTTTGTCAAGTGTAAATTGAAACAGTGGAGGCAAACTAATAAGTCAGACTTCCAGCTCCAACGGGCTCCCTTGGCGGCCAGATGGGAAGAGGTGCAAAAACACTTCAGGGAAGGTACAATTATTGAGCACCTTAAAACTGAGGATGATGCTTTGCGCAAAGCGGTTGAGGACATTGATAATCAAGAAGAGATTTCTTGGAAACAGGAGAGCAAGAAACACTTGGTTATTAGAAGGAGATAGAAATACAAAATTTTTCCATCGATCAGCCTATGCTAGGAGACAAATGAATAACATGGAAGTCCTTCAAGATGAGAATGGACACTCTTTTGATACTCTTCCTGGAATGCATTCCCACTCAATGGATTATTTCTCAAACCTTTTTAAGGAAAGTATGGAACAAGATGTGGAAGCTCAAAATGAAGTTATTGATGTCATACCCTCTATTATCTCTCACGAAGAGAATCAGGCCCTTCTTAGACCCATTGATAGAGATGAACTAAAGAATGTGGTCTTTGGGATGAGCACTGGCAAATCGCCAGGTCCAGATGGCTTTCCTATTGAGTTTTTTCAGGCCTTTTGGGACACCTTGGAGGAGGATGTTTTGGCTATCACAGAGGAGTCCAGAACTAATAAAAGAATGCTCAAGGCTCTAAATCACACCTTCATCACTTTAATTCCAAAAGGGGAGGGGGGTTCATATCTCTGATTTCAGACCTATTGCCTTATGCAACGTGATTTATAAAATAATCACAAAGATTATGGCTGAACGGCTAAAACCTCTCCTTCATAATATAATTTCCTCAGAGCAAGGGGGTTTTGTAGAAGGTAGACAGATCTTGGATGGAGTGGTCCTTGCCCAGGAGGCAATCCATACAATGCAAAAATCAGGCAACAAAGGAATGTTCATTAAATTGGATATGTCCAAGGCTTATGATAGGGTGGAGTGGGGCTTCTTGGCAAAGATGTTGGCAGCCTTTGGTTTCTCTCAGGACTGGATAGACTGGGTCATGAGTTGTATTTCTACGCCTTCTTATTCTGTTCTAATCAAGGGGCTTCCCTCGCCACCTTTTGGAGCCTCACGGGGTCTTCGTCAAGGGGACCCATGCTCTCCCTATCTCTTCCTCATCTTGGCTGAAGGATTAGGTAGACTCTTCCTGAGAAGAAGACATCAAGGTCTGATAACAGGTATTAAGGTGGGGGCGAAAGTTTTGACTCACTTACAGTTTGTGGATGATACAGGATTGGTTGGAGTGGCCAGTCTCAGGGAAGCAAGAGGAATCAGAGATACTCTAAATGTCTACCTCCGGGCCTCAAATCAAGTCACCAATGATAAAAAATCTAAAGTGGTCTTCTTCAATCTTGACCAAAGGTTACAGGACAGAGTTACTGAGATCTTGGGATTCACTAGGACCTCTCTCCCTATAGTTTACTTGGGGGTTCCTCTGCATTTCAAAAAACTAAAAATTGATATCTGGAAGGATCTTTTGGATGGCATCAAAGATAGAATGAATCATTGGTCTCTTAAATGGTTAAGCTATGGGGGCCGACTAACTTTCTTACAGTCAATTATTCAGGCCATGCCAATATATAAATTCTCCATCCTGGCTGCCCCACATTCTATATGGAAAGAGCTAGACAAAATGGCTAGAAGTTTTTTATGGGAAGGTGCAAAAGGGGAGAAGAAATGGGCCTTGGTTGGCTGGGATAAGGTTACCCAGCCCAAGGAAAAAGGAGGGCTGGGACTGAGAAGCTCCAAGCTTAACAATAAAGCTTTGGCTGGCAAACTATACTGGAGGTGGATTTCCCGACCAACATCCCTCTTCAACGAGAATCCTTTCTAGTAAATACTTGGGTCATGTTCACCCCAATGATGTGGGCCGTTTCCCTCTGGAGGGTAATGGATCCTTAGTGTGGCAAGCTCTCAAGCTTGGATCTCAAGTTATCAAAGATCAATTGTTTTGGAAAGTGGGGAGAGGGGAGAAGGCCCGTTTCTGGACCGATTCCTGGGACCAGCATCCACCCATCATTGTTGTGTTTCCCGAATTGCAACCCATTAAATCTGCCATAGAAGACAAGGGCTGGGTTCAAATTGAGAGTTATTTCAACACCAGCCAAATGGGGGAGTACAAGTTCAAAAAGTTCAAGCGGTTGGAAGAGTGGCCAATTCCAATCCCTCCGGAGCTGGCACCCATCTTGTCTAAAATTTTGACAGAAAGGTTTCTTACTGGGAGAGATGAGGAGGATGAACTAGCTTGGGGCTATGGGAACCTTGGGGTTTATACTGTGAAGGAGGGATACGATAAGATCCTCCCAGAGCCCCCCCCACATTTATTTTCGGTTCATGATTGGAGGAAGATATGGCATTCCAAGGGCTGGCCGAAAGTGAACTTCTTTGCCTGGCAGTTTATGCACAATGGAATTCTCACCTTTGACAATCTCAGAAATAGAGGCATCATCGGTCCTTCTCAGTGTGTGTTATGCCACAAGAATGAGGAAACTGCTGATCATCTGATGTTTGAATGCCCCTTCACACGGCAGATTTGGAAGCGCTGGTTCTCTCACTATAAAATCCAGGCTAACGGTGATTTGACTCGGACCAATATCTGGGAAAGATGGAAGAGAGGTAGATTTAAATCTAAAGCTCTTCGAATTGGTTGGGAGCTTGGTTTACTTTTCATCTGGTGGCAGGTGTGGTTGGAGAGAAATGCCCGTATTTTCCATGAAACCTTCTCTTCGCTAGATGGAATTTGGCAGGTCATATGGAGCAAAGTCATGGAAACGGTTGCCATCTATGCTGAGGAGGAAAATTAGTTTGTTTCTGTGCCACTGGTAGAGGGAGATGTTGAACAAGAGAGACAGGTTAGAGGTAGCTGGAACCCTCCCCCAGAAGGCTGGATCAAAATCAATACTGATGGAGCTACAAAAGGCAATCCGGGTAGCGCTGGAATTGGAGTAGTGTGCCGTGATCATGCTGGGTCTGTGCTTTATTGGGAATTGCAAGGTCTGGGACGTGCCACAAACAATGAAGCAGAGGCCTTTGCTATTAAATCTGCTTCCATCTGGGTTGTTAAGCAGGGACACAGAAAGATAATTCTTGAGTCTGATTCCCAAATTCTGGTGGGCGCTCTTGACTGCATGAGGAACTTTGCCTTGAAAGCTTGGAGGTTGCGGATTCTGGTCTCTCAAATAAAGGAACTTTGGAGGGAATTAGATGATGTGATCCCCGTCTATGTGAGTAGAGATTTCAACAAGGCGGTCGATTTCCTTGCAAAGATGGGTTTTGAGAGGGAGGTTGGGATGCAGCTGCACAATGATATGCCTATGGAGGATGCAGTGATTAGGCAAGGTCTTGAACGATCCCTGTGATAATGTGCAAAGTTTTTGATGCTAAGGAAGGTTTTTGTCGTGATATCATGACCTGTAGCACCGTCGTGGCCTCTAGTGGGAAGCTGTCATGATTTCGCGACAGGTTGCGCCTTCGCGGCCTTCGGAGGGAACCTGTCGCGAAATCACGACATGTCACAATTGTGACATGCTTTCGCTGTCTGGTCGCGGCCCATGGTGAGATGCTGTCGCGATTTCGTGACCTGTTTCACTGTCGAGGCCTTCAGTGGGAAATTGTCACGATTTCGTGACCTGTTGCGCCATCGCGGCCTTTGGCTGGAAGCTATCACGATTTCATGACGTTTTTGGCGCAGGGGCGACAAGGAGGATAACCGTCGCGATATCGCGACAATTTTTGTGAATTGGAGCAAAGGGCAAAATCCGTCGTGATTTCATGACATTTCTGCTGTTCGAAAGCCGCAAGGAAAAATCGTCGCGATATCGCGACAGTTTTGGCGAACTGGCGCCATCTGGAACACTTGTCGCGATATCGCGACACTTTTGAAGACTGGGTGCAATGTGGATAACTCGTCGCGATATCGTGACAGTTTTGAGGATTGGGAGCTGAAAGGAAAACTCGTCGCGATTTCGTGACACTTTTGGCAAACTGGCGTCATAAGGCAAACTCGTCGCGATTTCGCGACTCTTTTGACGATTGGGTGCAAAGTGGAAAACTCGTCGCGATATCGCGACACTTTTGGTGGTTGGGTGTCGAAAGGAAAACTCGTCGCGATTTCGTGACACTTTTGGCACATAGGAGGCTTGGGGAAAAACCGTCGCGATATCGCGACACTTTTGCGGACTGGGCGTCAAGTGGACAACTCGTCGCGATATCGCGACTCTTTTGCTGGCTGGGCGCTTCGGAGAAATCTCGTCGCGATTTCGTGACCTTTTTGGAGATTTGGAGCTATTTGGAATTCTCGTCGCGATTTCACGACACCTTTGGTGATGGGGCACCGGAGGGAGCTGCCGTCGCGATTTCACGACTTTTTTGGCGATCGGGTGCCGAGGGCTCTGGCTGTCGCGATATCGCGACATGTCACGATTTCACGACATGTCACGTTTTCATGACTGGTGGTGCTGACGCGGTCGAGACGGGGTTGATTGTCACGATTTCGCGACATGTCGCATTTTCGCGCCCTGTTGACTTCTGTGCTCTGTGGTGGAAAGCGTTGACTTTTTGCTCTGCGCTTGTTGTCTTGTTCTCTGCTCTTGGTTGGGATGTGTTTTCTCCCGTTTGTAACTGTTCTTTGTATTAATACAAGTTTTTCATTTTTTTCAAAAAAAAAACAAAAAAATTGTATCCATAAATACATAATTTCATAAAGCATCCATCCATATCTAAGATCACATAATTTCATCCACCCATACATATAATCATAAATCCATCATCAAATCAACTCATGATACATCACATCATGTCACAATAATAAAAATCATATAAGAATCTACTTAAAAATCCACATACACATCTGTCTCAATATCCATATCATCATAAATATCACCTATCATCTAACACATATATCAACTCATCATAATGCCATCATCACATCACATAAGAAAAATAGAAACATAAGAAATAAATGACATACATAATGAAGCATAATGCAAATATCTCATAAATATGTGTCTCAAAGGTGCCCCAAAACATGTATCTCAAAGTGCATGGATATACAAAATTACCCGAAGGCTACATTCATATAGGTCAGTTGACCTTAAAAATAAAAGCTTAATGCATCATCAATCAAACACTAGGCCTATGCCCCCTACATTGCCACCCCTTATGTATGGATCTAGGGTGGAGCAGTGTGAGCTTGTTGGCCTCTATGTATGAGTCTAGGTCCTTTGAATAGGTCGGACAGAAGACTACCCTGAGGTAGAGCACCCACTAACCTGTGACCCACTTGCACCCATCCTCTCCCTAGGAGTGGCTCCTCGCCTCATGATCTACATCTCGAGAGAAGTAATGTGGCCTACATGACCAACAATCATCACCTCATACTCATATAGCAAAGTCTATATCTGCTTGATAACTACCCTTAGATTTGTCCTTGTGTGGCCCTAAGGTGTGAAAGGATCAACAAAAACCTATATCCTAGAGGTACCACCCCTGATAGAAGTCTACAAAGCCTATGTCTAAGTTGTGAGCTGCTCTATAGTAGCATATTTTTGCACTATAGTAGCATCCCACTGGGCAATGATAGCATCACATTATTGTACCTAGATCTTGGCTAACTGGAGCTCGACCTCTACATAATATAGTTGCATCCTTAGAGGAGAATCTCTCTCCTTTGGATCCAACTCCTTATCCTCCTCCTTAGGAGCCTTCTTCTCCTTTCCTACCAACTACTCTACTGGATGGCCCCATACCTCAGTCCTAGCTCAGACTCAAAACCCTACTTGATTTGCGCCATCATCTTTGCCATCATCCTCACAACCCATATTGCAATCACCATGCCACATACGATCACCCCACCACTAGGAAAATGCATCTATGACTCCCCTAGTCACTCCTAGATCAACTGTTGGGGCATCCTCCTCATAAGTCAACTCTATGATATGTGGGAGAGGGAGGTATCTCTCTATTTAGATGCACCTATAAAAGAATGGGACAAGTGGAACATCTTGCTGCAACCCGTATTGATGAAGAACTCGAGAGTAGAATAAATACTCCTTGATGTCGGCCTTGTGGCCAATGAGCCACCGCTCATACCACATCCTAGTTGTAAAGCTATGTGGATCATCCCAAGCTGGGAACTCATAATATGGGTGCCATATGATGGCTCTGGCCTATAGCCTAGTGAAAGTAGTAGTATAATTGGGTAGCTCCCTCGCATTAGGGCAGCTCTTACACTCCTCGTGCTATTGAGCCCGCTTGGTAGCATAGCACTGCATCCTGGCATCAACAACTGTAATCTTAGTAGGGAGTCCTCTGGGATGATCCACGCTGATATGCTCCCATCCCCATACCTGAAGGAGTAAGCTACAACCAATGCTGATGCAGCCCTATTGACGGATGTGATACAACTCAACATAACACTATGCTAGTAGAGACCTCCCCCATGTGTATATAATAGGCTCCTCACTGCCCAAAAAATCCTAAACCATCGTAAGGAGGTCCCATGGGAACCTCAAGCCTGAGAAATATGGGATAAGGATATTACTAATAACCATAAGCAAAACTGCATTCCTCTCTATGAAGACATTCTATCTATACCAACGTATAATAGACACACCTCCAGACTTGGTGTCCTCGAAGTTAGCCACAACATGCCCCTTGAACACCCGAAGAAAAACTGCATCACGCTCATTGGTGGTTGAAGAGACGATGGTCACTCTGTCAAAGGGGATTAGGAAAATCCTATACATGTCCTCCGGTGTGATAGTCATATCACTAGTAGGAAGATGGAAGATGTTTGTCCTAGGGTCCCATCGGTGAACCAGGTCAATGAGGTAGGCTTAATATGACATAATATGAGGTAGTTAGGCAACATACTATAGTCCACAATCCTTAAACTAGGCCTAGTCTATATCATCCAAGAGTGGGAGGAGGTCATTCAGGAGCTTCAAGTCTCGATCCCGAGCAGTGAGAATCTAAGAGCAAAAATTAAAGGCATAACTACAATGCATCTAAGGCATAGATCACATTAAAACATGAAAACTGGTGCACATAATGATAAACTATCCTAAGTCTGAGTGAAAGAGGAATAAATACACCTAATCATGCAACAAGTTTAAAAAACAAAACAACTTAGAAATTAAAAAAAATCAACTAATCATCTCATAAAATCCAAAAAAATTACAAAATTTTCCTAAGTATCTTGGTCGTTGTCACCTATAGTGGCCAAAAAATGGCCGTTGAAGTTAGCAGTGGCCAAAACCCAATGGTCAAATTTTTTATTGTTGGGATTCAAAGCTAGAATCTCTAAGCAATAGCAACCAAACTATAGGCCGAGACGACCACTCTGAGTGGCAGCGGCCGACGGGTGACACGGCAGAAACGTATGCCCTAGGCCAAAAATGCCAAAAAAATTGAAAAAATAAAAAAATGGGAGCAAGCCCACCAAAACAAAACTTAAGCTAAACCTATCTATGGATTCGGTTCATTGCCAGCGAGTTTAGGGAGATTCATTTACTGATAACTTAGTGAGGTTCAATTTTACCAAAAAAATAAAGCAGGGTTAAGGTTTGAGAGAATACCCGATAAGATCCAGCTCCTCCGCTTACCGATGTCTCACCCTACATAGCCATAGTCCTTGACACAACAACACTCCAAGTCACAAATGTTGCTTTCTCGTTAGAGCTCTAGAAATAAAATTGCCAGTTGGAAAATTAAAATTCAAAACCCTAGATTTACTTTTGTACTTCTCAATTTATGCCTTGGTTGCTGCTGACGTTAGTGGCCTAAACATTTGGGCTGCTCAAGGTGATAGCAGCCATAGGCAGGGACTTAGCGGCAACTGGATCTGATAGTGACTGGATGCATAGGCAAAATCAGGAAGATTCCTTCCAGGAGGAATAGCAAAAAAATCAAATAAGCACATTTTTATGGTCCTTGATCATCATAATGATCAAAATAACAAAAAAATCACATAAAAATGAATCTCAAGTAAGCTTCGTATTCAAATACTTACTCTATCAGCTCATGGGTTGCAACGATTTGCGCTCCATGCAACTCGATGAGATGAATAAGTTACCATAGATCTACTTGGGGTAAATTATTCATTTTGGAATTACGATGTATTACTTCAACCCCGAAGAAGATAAAATGATCAGACTGCTCCATGGGTATGATGGAACCATCCTAATTCTCTTATGACACCAAAAACACTTAACCAAGTGATACAATATAAGCATAAATAGAATTGCTCATCCTAACTCCCTAAGAAGGCTATTTGTAGTCAGACCTCTCCTTGGGATAGAGATGAATGATCATCATAAATGCTTGGAATCACATTTGGATGGGGGTTTACCCATTAAAATAACAAACACTAGAAAGGAACCAAAGCTAGTCAAAGTGGTCAAGTGACTAGTCGCTTCATTCATTGCCCTTCCCTCACAAATTCATTATGTGAGGGGGTAGTTCAAATCTTCAAAGAATCATTATAAAATTCAACCAAAGATGACTCGATCATATCAAAATATTTTTTGCCCTACGAATCATTGCATACAACTCTTACAAAACTTTCCTCCATTTGCTGGGTTCATGAGCAAATATGACATCTTCAATTTGTAGCTCTCCTCTGGTCAGTTCTGTTGTAGCAATGTAAGCTACCCAATTGCATTTGAGGAATGAGTGCAAGTAGACATGTGCAATCCCTATGCTAAATTAAACCTTCAATCAGGTTGAAGCAATGATTCAAGGATGTGTTTTTTCTTACATGATTAGACCATCTAGCGTTGACCAAATCAATGATCATCATACACCCTACAAACATATAAGTCTACATTTTTTCTCTGTGTTATGTTTTCCACTCAACGCATCATAAAAAGGGGTATTTATAGATACCTAAAACATTTCATGTTCAGGGATACTACTCACATGGGCACATTCATAGGTCATGTGACTAAACCTTGGGACCTTTCAAGTATTAAAAGTGGTTTTACCACTCATTTGGGGCATTTTCAACCCATCCAAGATTGGCCGCTATGGACCAAAGCGACTAGATCCTGGTTGCTGCAGCTTAGAGTGGCCAAACCTTAGCTACCATAGATGATAGTGGCTAAACTTTAAATGTATTTTTTCACCAATCTAGCCTAATCTCGGGTGGAAGTGGTAATTTGCATGCAATATGCCAAGCGGGGACAACTTTGCATTCCTCCTCACAACCAGTCTACATGAAATACTCAAGTCCAGATTTAGACATCAGTTAACTACCCTTCAAGGGTAGACAAAGGCTTGAATTATCATGCTAACATCCAATGCACATGAGGTATTTAGTACTAGGGTTTGAACGTTGATCTAGGGTTGTAAACACTTTACAAGGTGTAAACCTAAGAGCACCAAAATAAGACATCACATATCACATATCAAAATTTTGAATAGGTTGGATCATTGAGGAGAGCTTCTAGAGACTTGGAGAGCTTCCCTTGGAGATCAATTTTTGTGGTGAAGCCCTATCAGATTGGAGATCAAATCTGAGCACTCTTGAGGAGTAACAAAGTTCTAGCCAACTAAAAGGTGATCATCCATGCACATACGGTAATAATTTAACATTAAAAACAAACTTAAATCCATAGCCTTTGGATCACTAGATTCAGATTTCACCTTAGCGGTCACTATCCTGGATAGTGGCCCGCAACCTAGTCTAGGGTTTTAGGTGCTAGTTTCTTTCATTCTGATTTCTTCATGTTTTCATGTCATTAGCATAAGATCTATTTCAGTTATTTGCATTCATAGTACTAGTTTCATTGCATTTATTTTCATTAAGCATATTCATTGCTAACAACCTCATCCGAGGAGGCAATCTCGAACATCTAAGTACATGTTTTTGTTTCATTACTTGCAAGACTACATGTACATTTGATAGAATATCAATATAAGAAAGCAAAAGAATCACTCTAGGAACTAGATTTGAAGGAGGCATCTGTAAGCCCTCATATAGTTTTGTGTGCGTCACCCGGAAGCCTACGAGAGTGCATCGCCCCTTGTGAAGGGATATCATAAATTTGCTGCCCTAATTTGTAAAATTTGTATCAAAATAAGGAAATACATTAGAGGGATCTATATGTAACTGAACTTGAGAAAAAGCAATAAAGCATTATTTATTCATTTTATTTGTATCTCAGTTGTATATTTCATTTAATGCATGGTTAATATGAATAAGTTAAATAATATTTTCAAATAGAGTAAGTGGATGATGCGTCGCTTTCCTGGGGTCGCTACAGGTGGAGTCAATCATTTCTAGGGAATCCCATATCCCAAATTACCAGTAAACTAAATTTCATAAAAAACAACCTAAAAGTTTGGAATAAGGAGATATTTGGAAATATTTTCAAAAATAAACAAGAAACCAAAGAAATACTCCAAATAATTGAAAATAAAATTCAGCAAGGAAACCTTGATAGCAGAACTAGGGATGAAGAAATGAATATTCTGGTAAACTATCACAACATCCTAGCAAGGGAAGAGACATTCTAGAGGTAAAATTCCTAGGATATTTGGCTTAAATGTGGAGACTCCAATACAAATTTTTTTCATGCTACTACTCTCAGGTACTTCATCACTAATATAATCAAATATTTGATCAAGAGGGATGGCACCATTACTTCCAATATCTAGGAGAATAGGTATGAGGTGTTAACATATAGCATATATTGTTATTGTATTTCATTATTGCAAAATAATCGCTCGTAGGCGATCTCTAAGTCGTTGGTTAACCAACTAGTTGGTTCAACCACTTTGTAAATTCTTTATATTGAATTAATGAGAATGAATCAAGTGCTTCGCCGAATTCTTCATGGCATCAGAGCTACGGATGTAAGGACCTGTGTTTGACCAGCAGTTGGACGAAAGGCAGCAGGCGGGCGGACGAAAGGCAGCAGGCGGGCGGACCAAGGACGAAGGCAGCAGGTGGACGATAGCAGGCGGACGGACGAAAGGCAGCAGGAGGACGGACCAAGGACGAAGGCAGCAGGCAGACGGAGGTGCGTGAGGCAGACGAAGGACGTACGGAGGTTGCGGAGGCCAAAAGGGGTGGGGTTGGTTGCCCGAAGGCAACCGAAAGCTTACCTGCTTTCCCCCAAACTTAAAATCTTCCACAGTGGCCGCACAGGCCATGTGGGATTTTTATTTTTTTTTCAAATCCCTGGCCGCAACACACCTGTTTTAGCACCTGTTGTACGTTTGGTCTCATCGGGCCATCTGGCTCCCGTGGCAAGTGCGGACGCTGTTTGGTGCGAGATCGTGGGTTCAAACCTCTTCGGGGGTTATGTGACGGCAGTTTTTTTATTTTTTTTTCGGCCGCAGTAGTTCAGTGACGCCCGCGCAGAACAGTTGACGCCCCCGCAGCACCAGTTGACGCCCGCGCAGAACATTTGACGCCCGCGCAGAACAGTTGATGCCCGCGCAGAACATTTGACGCCCGCGCAGAACAGTTGACGCCCGCGCAGCACCAGTGACGCCCTGTACGACACTGTTGACGCCCGCGCGGCGCCCTTGACACCTGACATGCATTTTTGACGCCGAATACTGCCAGTTGACGCCTGCCAGGACATAGTGACGCTTTGCCAGCACCAATTTTGAGAGTTTCTCTAGGTATTTTTTCCAAAATTCTTGTCTATTTTGAAATTTGAAGGGGGGAGTTCACCAATTTCATTTTTTTCCCTTGCAAAATTGTCAGACAAAGGGGGGAAATTGTAATAGGAGCTATAATTTGCGGGCATTTATGATTTTTATTTGCATTTAAATACTCTTTTTTTCTTGCATTATCAATCATAAATTAAAAATATATATAAGACCCCAAATTTATACCCTATTTGTGCAATTTATTGCATAGCAACATTCGGTATTTGAGATACCTCTGGTCCACACTTACAGGTAATGTTGTCGTGCTTTGGACTACTGTATTCGCCGCCTAATATAGCTGCAACAACGACGTCTGAGCTTGTTCTCTATAAATCGTCGGGGAGAAATAAGGCAAACCAGTTTTTTGTTTTTTCCCATTTCATACCCACATCGTGATTGTTGTTAGGCGTAAATCCTGACGAAAGCTCTTTTTTCCAAAGTGTTTAGGGGAAGTTACGCCCCACGCATGCGGAATAAAACTTTCTATGGTAGGTGTCATTAACAACACGATGCTCTTTCGATATCGCCTATGTTCAATATATTGTGCTTCTCATATGTACTTATAGTCTCCCTCTCGTAAGGGCGAGTACATATTGAGTGGTATATTGTTCCTATATACCTATAGTTTCCCTCACGTAAGGGCGGGTGTATATTGAATGGTTACAATATAACGATCTGGCAGGTATAAAGAAAGGGAGACCAATTGGTGATATAAGGAACTTTCATAATGGCCACAATTCATAAGTATCTCTCAGATTCTCAATTGCTGAAGGGTCCTAACTTTGTTCCATGGAAGACAAAGATGAAAGCCATACTTCAGTTGGAAGATTTATGGGATGTAGTTTCTGGCACTGAAAAACGTCCTCAAACAACAGGAACAGATCAAGATGATTGGGATAAGAAAGACAAGAAGAGTCTTGTATTTATCTTACTTGCTACCGCAGATGAGGTGCAGCCTCATATTTGTGATGCAAAAACTAGTAAGATAGCCTGGGATGCTTTGCTCACAAGATATGAAGGGAAGAATCAATCCACTATTCTTCATCTTCAAACTCAACTACATAATCTCAGTATGAGTTCTGGAGAAACAGTTGACATATTCCTATGCAGAGTGGCAGATTTGAAAGCAAAATTGAATGCTATGGGAAAACCTGTGGATGATGATGTCTTGAATTTTGTTATTTTGAGAGCATTACCAAGTTCCTACAAGATGTTGATCACCTCTCTCAATGTTTCCGCGGACAAGTCTCATTTGTGGAACCGGTAAACTTGCTTCGGATCGAGGAGGCAACTCAGGTCCGGAAAGATGACATGCCGGATAATGCTCTCTCCACTCAAGCAAAGTGGTAAACAGCAAGGCCGCTTCAAAAAGGAGGTGCTTCTTCCAAAGGAAAAGGGAAGCAATCTCAGCAAAAAGATACAAAATATTGCAAAATTTGTGACATGAATAACCATGACACCAACAGGTGTTGGTTCAAAAACAAGCAACCAAATGAGAGAGGTTCCCACAAGAAGGGCAAGCATAAGAAAAAATACAATAAGCATAAACAATCTAAAGGCCATGTAGCTTATGCTGAATCCAACTCAGACTCACCTTCTCCTAATTCCGATTCAGATTCTGACTCTGAAAGAGCACACAAGGTGCTCATGACTCATACTTCGTCTTCTCAGATAGATGATGTATGGTATATTGACTCAGGAGCTAGCAAACACATGACTCGGGGATAAATCATGGTTTGATACTTTTGTGGAGAAAGAGGGTAAGCCACCACAATTGTCGATAATCGGTATATCAAGTAAAAGGAGAAGGGGATATTTCGTGTCTCTTCCTGATGGTAATTGTCAAATTGAAAAAGTTCTTTATGTTCCAGGCTTAGCAAATAATCTACTTTCAGTCACTCAAATGTTGGATAGAAACATGGAAGTCGTGTTTCGAGTTGTAAATGGCAAGAAGAGATGCTTTATCACACATTGTGGTAAACATGTTGCCACCGGATCTTACAAACATGGCTTGTTTATTATCGATGCTATTTCCACTCCCCATGTTGCTATGGTTGCAACTACAAAGGAGGCCACCTCTCTCTGGCATCGGCGGTATGGGCATCTCAGTTCTGGATATCTGCTTGAATTACACAAATATGAGATGGTTAAAGGTCTTCCACCTCTCTCATCTACCTTACCAGTGTGCTCGGATTGCTTAGCAGGGAAGCAACATCGAGTGCCTTTTGAAACAAGCTCCTCTCGAGCTGCAAAACCTTTAGAGCTGGTACATACCGATCTGTGTGGTCCTATGTCAACTAGCTATGGTGGGAAAAGGTATTTTCAACTATTCGTTGATGATTACTCACGGAAGATGTGGGTTTTCTTTCTTCAGTTGAAATCAGAAGCACTTCTCTACTTTCAACAGTTCAAGAAACTTGTTGAGAAGGAGTCGGGATGTTTTATCAAGACCCTCCGCTCAGATCGAGGGGGGGAATACACCTCTAAAGAGTTTTCAGAGTTTCTTAAGAAACATGGAATCAAAAGGCAACTGACTACAGCCTATACACCTCAGCAGAATGGAGTTGCAGAGAGAAGAAATCGTTCCATTATGGAAATGGTTCGATGTATGCTAAAAGGAGCACATCTTGAGGATCAATATTGGGCAGAAGCAGGAAACACAGCATCATACCTTCTAAATAGAGCACCCACTAGAGCTCTACAAGGGAAGACTCCACAAGAAGCATGGAGTGATAAGAAACCTTCCATTGCTCATCTGAAGGTGTTTGGATGTAAAGCATTCATGCACATTCCAAAACATAAAAGGAGGAAGTTGGATGAGAAAACCCTGCAGTGTATCTTTCTTGGCTATGATGAGTACTCAAAAGGTTATCGATTGATTGATCCTAAGACCAAGAAGACACATGTAAGTAGAGATGTTATATTTGATGAAACTCTCACATCAAAAGACACATCCACAACTGTATACCTAGATGAAGAAGAGCCTAAGAAGGAGGTTCAACTTCCACCGCAAAAACAAAAAATTCCAAAATGGTATACTAGCACTTTAAGAGATGCTAAGTTGAAATCACTTCTAGATCTATCTCTTGATAGGCCATGTACTCGCAGTATGACTCAAAATATGAGAGCAGAAGAATCTACTTCAGAGGTTGACGAACTTTGTCAACACTTTGATGATTTGTCGATGGGTACAGAAAATGATAGAGAGGAAGAAAAGGATGGAGAAAGAATTTATATGTCTACATTGAATATAAACGAACCCACAACGGTTCAATCTGCACTTGATGAACCACAGTGGAAAGAGGCCATGGATGTAGAACATCAATCTCTCCTTAAAAATAATACTTGGAAGTTAGTCGATCTGCCAAAAGGAAAGAAACCCATAGGCTGCAAATGGGTGTTCAAAGTGAAGTATAAGGCAGATGGGTCTATTGATAAGCATAAATCCCGGCTTGTTGCAAAGGGATATGCTCAGTAAAGAAGGCATAGATTATGAAGAGACTTTTGCCCCTACTGCAAAAATGACTACCATTCGTGTACTTTGTGCCATGGGAGCTCAGTTTGGGTGGAAATTACATCAGATGGATGTTAAAAGTGCCTTCTTGAATGGTGACTTACAAGAAGAAGTATATATGACTCAACCAGAAGGATTTGTAGAAAAGGGAAAAGAACAAAAAGTTTGCAAATTGATTAAATCCTTGTATGGGTTAAAACAAGCTCCTCGAGCTTGGTATATCAAGATAGACAGTCACCTTGTGCAGCATGGATTCGAAAGAAGTCCTTCAGATGCAAATCTCTATATCAAGCGAAATGGTTCTGATATAGTGATTCTTGTACTTTATGTAGACGATCTGATCATCACAGGAAGCTCATAAAGTATGATTGGCTTAGTGAAAAATGACTTGAAGCAATCATTTGAAATGACAGATCTAGGACTTCTGCACTATTGTCTTGGTTTAGAATTTACTCAAGAACAGTTTCATATTCGAGTAACTCAAAAGAAATATGCCAAGACTTTAGTGGAAAAATATCGGATGACTAATTGTAAGTCCAAAGCAACTCCAATGGAGCAAGGACTTAAGTTATCTCGATATGATCAGTCACCTCAGGTAGATGGAACTCGCTATCGCCAGTTGATTGGGAGTCTCCTATATCCGACAAATACCGGACCGGATCTCGCTTTTGCTGTGGGATATCTTTCAAGATTCATGCAAGAGCCTAAGATGAGTCACTGGAAAGCAGCAAAAAGAGTTCTTCATTATGTTCGTGGTAGTACAAATTATGGTCTGGAATATAGAAAGAATAATAATTTTTTCTTACTTGGATACACTGACTCAGATTATGCTGGATCTTTGGATGATCGTAAATCCACTTCTGGATATGTTTTTCATCTCGGGTCTGGACCAATCTCATGGCACAGTAAGAAACAGCATGTGGTTGCTCTATCTTCAACAGAAGCAAAATATCGTGCAGCCAGTGAAGCAGTCTACGAGATAATGTGGTTAAGTCGCATTTTTACAAACATGGGCCTTCCAAAGAATCTTCCACTTCATTTGTTTTGCGACAATCAAGGTGTTTTGAATCTTGTCAAAAATCCAATTTTTCATGAACGTACCAAACATGTTGATACCAGATGTCATTTTATTCGAGATGAAGTTCCAAAGCACCATATACAACTTCAATACATTTCTACTGATGCACAAGTTGCAGATATCTTTACCAAAGCACTTGGACGTATCAAGTATGAAAAATTTCGAGATACGATTGGAATTTGCCAATAATGTAATACGGGGGGATGTTAACATATAGCATATATTGTTATTGTATTTCATTATTGCAAAATAATCGCTCGTAGGCGATCTCTAAGTCGTTGGTTAACCAACTAGTTGGTTCAACCACTTTGTAAATTCTTTATATTGAATTAATGAGAATGAATCAAGCGCTTCGCCGAATTCTTCATGAGGTAGTTAACCATTTATAATCCTTTCTATCCACCCACTATCCCAACTCCAAACTATATCAATAGTCCCTTATCCACCATATCCCTAACCTCATTCCCCCTGATATGAACTAGTGCCTTCTCCAAGTTTTCTCCATGACAAAAATAAATTCACCCTATTCTCTATGCATCCCGACAAAGCACTTAAAACTGATGGATTTTCCCTAATTTTTTTCAAAACTACTAGGACATAATTGGGAAATATTTCTATGAAGCCATATAGGATGTTCAATAATTGAAAGTCATCCCTAGGGATGTCAACTTGACCTTCCTCACTCTCATCTCCTAGCATGTGGATTACAAGTCCCTATCCGATTTTCATCCCATTAATCTGTGTAATGTGCTTTATGAAATCATGACCAAAGATATGACCATTAGAATGAATTCCTTCCTCTTATTATTACGCCCTATCAAGGTAGCACCATATAAGGGAGAATGATCACTAGTGGGGTTATCACCATTCATTAATTGTTGCACTTTATTTCTCTCCATAAGAAGGTTGGGTTCCTCCTCAAACTTGACATGAATAAAACCTTTGATAGATTCTTCTGGGATTTCCTATTTGCTATCCTTCTCAAGTTTGGATTTCATCACTAATGGGATGAACTTGTTATATTTTGTATAACTTCAGCCTAGTTTTTTGTTATTGTCAATGGATCTACTATAGGCTACTTTAGAAGCACTAGAGGAATTAGATAGGGGGACCCATTCTCTCTTTACTTGTTCACCATCATATATGAAACCTTGGGAAGGACCCTCAAAGCTACTTGATCCCATAGGACCATCTCAAGAATCAAACCCACTTCCCTTCTTGAACCAATGACTCATCATTAGTTTGTTGATGATACCATTTTGGCTATCGTTGCCTCTGTTGTTGAAGCCAAAGCAATCAAGACTATCCTCGACCTGTATGAGTATGTGGTTGGTCAAATGGTGAACTATACCAAAAGTAAAATTTAATTCATTAACACCCTCTTGCTCGCTAGTGCCGTATAGCTAGGGTCCTCTAGTGCTTAATTGGTGAACTACCCTCATTTTACCTTGGCCTCCCTCTCTTTTTTGGTAGTCCTTCAAACAATATGTGGAACAATTTCCTTGATAGACTTCTCAAAAATCTTATGGGTTTGAAGGGAAACCTTATTAGCCAAGTAGCTAAAGCTACCTTGGCCCATGCTTGTCTCCAAAGCATTTTCATTTACTTATTGTCAATTTTTAAAGACCATGTTGTTATCTATTCCAAAATTAAACAAATATAGAAGCGGTTTATATGGTCTAGGATGGACAATAAGAAGAATTTTAATCTAGTTTCTTAGGATAAAAAATTACAACCCCAAATTTCAAGGAGGCCTTAGCCTCAAAAGAGTTTACAAAATAAACCTTACCCTCATAGCTAAGAAAGCATGGAAAATATTCACTAATGAAAAGTTTGAATGAGTTTCTATAATTAAAAGGAAGTATCTTCAGAACTACAAGTTTTTAGAGGAGAGGATTACTCCTTCTGGTTTAGACTTCTAGAGCTCCATCACTAAAGCCAAGGATATCATTAAAAATGGTATCATATGGCAACTCAATAACAGGTAGATCATTAATTTTTGATGGGATCCTTGGATCTGCGATCACCCTCTCATTGATGATCCTTCCCTTGCAGCCCTCAAATCCATAACTACCCACATATTTGGTAGCAAAGTCTCCCACTTCATCACCTTCTCCCTTGGTAGAACCTCTTGGAAATCCATCCCCTCTTCATATCTCCCTACTAATATTACCACCACTGTGAATTCCTTGTCCTCCATCCTCAATCCCTTCATTATCCCTACTTTCTATGATTTTCCTAACCTTCCCATTTGGAGAGATTGCAATGATGGCCTCTTCTCCATTAAGTCTACTTAACTTCTACAAGATCAACCTCATATGTGACCAATTCCTATAAAGTAAATTTTGTGCAAGCACCTCATCCCTAAAGTGGGCTTCTTCTCTTGGTTGGCAATCCAAAATAAAATTTTGACCCTTGATAATATTTTGACCAGAGGATAAATTATACCCAATCATTGTTACCTCGATAAGGTCATATGGGAGTCCTTCATTCATATATTTCTTGAGTGCCCTTTATTTGACTTTGTCCTTGGCTTCATCCTCAACACTTTTAGCATTTTCAAGGCCCAACCAAGCTTTATAGTAGAACTTTTCACTCAATGACCCAATCCCTTCATAAATCCTAGGATAAAATCCCTTTGGTCCTTGTGCGTACACCATTATCTATGGTAATTATGGCTTGAGTGCAACAAACGTGCTTTATCCAATGTGTCTAGAGACCATACTTCTATTGGTGTGAGAATTCTCTACTTTACCATAAAAAATGCTTATTTTTGTTATTGCTCTAAGTCCCTAAACCTTATAATTGAGTCCTCCATAGCCTCAACCCTCCATATTTCCATGGACCCTTAGAACACCCACTCACTCCAATAATAGATCCAATTTCAAGTAGACTCCTCCTTGAAAGGGTGGCTAGAGTTGATTTAATGTCTCCTCTAAAGGAAATCATGGACTAGCTGGTGGTGGGGGTGTTGTTAGAAATCATGAAGGTAGAATAATTCTAGCCTTTTTTGAAAACCTTAGTACTATCACCAATCACATTGTTGAGGCTAAAGCCCTTTTTAATGGTCATTCTATCTTGAGCAATCTCCAGTGCAAGCTGGTTGTTGAGGGTGATTCCCTAAATATCATCAACTACATTAGAAATAATAGGGCTTCTAATTGGAAAGTCAGCAATATAATATCTAAAGTAAAGATACTCATCCTCATCCACCTAGAGACCATAGTCCAACATGTGTTTAGGGAAGCTAATTGAATTACTGATTCCCTCACTAATCTTGGCCTTGTGTAACAAACCATCAGTGTTTTGCACGATGATTTTATCCAAGTCCTTATCAATGTGGCTATTTAGTATTGGCCAAGAACTCATTGAAACCCACCTTACCTTCCCTCCCACTGGTCCCTTAACTCCTTGTCATCCCCAAATACCTTTCTCAACCACTACCTTCACCACATGGCCTCCACCACTTCCCTTGCCTGACACATCTTGTGCCCACCTAGTCCACTTGATCAACCTCACCCAACCTTTTACCTTGCCCCACCCCATCCTTTTTCCCACCATGCAGGATTACCTCTATCCCCACCCTAATACTTTTAACTTCCCTAAAACCTCCCATCATCGGTGTTGGATGTTAAACAATAGTTAAATTTGTCCTATATATGTCACAACACTCGCATTTAAATTTTCAAACCAGGGAGCTCGTAGAATTTTGAAGTACCACGATTGAGACTGCTCACACTACCATTTTTTAGATGAATCCGTTCAACTATCCTTAGGTTTTTTTGTAAAATAGAAATTGTTTTATCCACACCAATAAAGCTCATGCATAAATAAAATATGTAAAGATAAAAACACCACTCTGAAAGTTGTAAATACTCCTACGTGATTAAAAAGCACACCATTCAAAAGTAGATAAATTTAATATAAGACACAAACTTAATATCATGCATAATTAAACTTATGAAAATAACTTAGATCAGGGGAGGAATACTGGCTTGGAGTGGGCCTGAGCTCTAGCAAATCCCGCCCAACAAATCATGAAGACAACATGCAAATGAAGAACTCTCAAGATTTTATTAATAGTGTAGCAAAATATTACATGCAATAATGTTCTATAAAATAATACCTCCCCTACTATAGAGAAGTCTATGTTTTTATATAACACACACAAGACTTCCTATTGTAGTACTATTACAATAGGCATCCCGATTACAGTCTAAACTGGGATAGTTTGGTTATTGTAATCGACGTGCGATAATCAACTCTTGCATCATTTCTTGGCAATCAGATGATTTTTTCTTCGTTACGGTTCTGATTTGTGAGTGGTTACATATTCATCCACTCTAGCTAGGATAGCTTTTTCATTCAGTAGTTTCCCACAAATAACATAGAATGGTGGTCAAAAGGCTCCTTCTCTAGCCGTATGGTCAACTCGCATAATTCGGGTGCCTTCTTGAGTAAGGTGCCTACTTGAGTCAGGAACCTACCTCAATAAGGCACCTACCTTAGTAAGGTGCCTACTTGAGTAAGGCACCTACCTCAGTAAGGCATCTACTTGAGTAAGGTGCCTACCTCAGTAAGACGTCTACTTGAGTAAGGCGCCTACCTCAGTAAGACTCCTACCTCAGTAAGGTACCTACTTTAGTAAGGCACCTACCTTAGTAAGGTACCTACTTGAGTAAGGTGCCTACCTCAGTAAGGCACCTACTTGAGTAAGGTGCCTAACTTAGTATGCCTTGGTTTGTTTTAGCAAAATCATGCCAAGTCCATGTAGGACCTCAACTGAGCAAAAGACAACAAAATTAGGCAAATAACTACACAAAACACACTTCATGCATAGATTAGATAATACACATGATTCATTAAATAAACACATAATATTTCATAAAAATATACAACTCATTATATATTGCCATGCAAAAACTATTAGTACTTATACAAAAATGTGGGCATAGTTGGTGCTCATCAATCAAAATCTTCCCTTTCCCATGTTTGGCATTGATATCTTACTCGATTTCCATGATGCGGTCATCATTGCTTTTCATGACCTATCTGATCGAACCGAATCTCTTGATATTGACATTCAAAATTTGTTTGACCAACTAGGTGTGATCATATGTGCCACCTTGATTTCTTTCATTTGAATAGCTTCTCACGTGCATGGCATTAAGATCTTGCTTGAAAACCATATTGTGATCATTTGTGCAACCTCAAAAACCTCCACCAAATTCACCACCTTGAGTTTTGTTCATTTCTAAAATAGTTTTTCTTACCATACCACCATCACAAATAATTCCCCCTTGGCTCCTTCCCAATGCCTAAATTCAACTTCAATGGCTAGCATACGACCCAAACAACATCATCCTCCAAAATCACCAATGATACCTTGCAAATATTCAACCATCTTCTTCAGCATGTGAGATGAGCATCCTTTTATTCCCCACAACTATGCAAGGCCAAACCACACCACTTACCCCCTCATATTTATCCCTCGCTTCAAGTCTCCCAACCTTCATCCCTATCCCTCCATGGCCCTAATTGAGCCTTCCTCGCTTCAGCTCGACCCGATTATTGAGGATATTTTAGAGCCATAACTGTTTACCCTTCCTGAAGAAATTTTCTGAAAATGATGAAGAATTTTTAGATGAAAGTGTCAACACTTGGAATGGAGACCAAGTTACCGTTAGAGGTCTTGACTTCCTGATCAACATCCATATGCTAGAAGAGGTTATGGGCTTTCTGATCGATGGTAAAACCATCAAGGGAAAAAGCACACTATCGATGGAGAAATATTTCTTTACTAACAGATGTAAGGACCTAGTTGTGGTTTATGGAGGAGTTGATAGAACTTCCATTCTTGGCCCTTGGGACTGAGTTATGGTTCCAATTTTATAGTACTTTTATATATATAACACTCCATGAAATGAGCTACTACTCAAGAATGGGCATTGAGCATATAACACCCAATCACACTACAATACTACATCATAACACTCTAACTCTATATGCAACTATATGCTCTCTATCTATGTTGCTCTATATCTATGATCTATACCTATAGCCCTTTATATAGGAAATAGGTTCCCTGGCAAACACTCTACCTAGATGTGCAAGGGACAACTTGCACTTTGACACTTGTGCAGTTATTACAATGCATGAAGTAACTAGATAACTTCCCCCTAAAGTAATCTAATGTCTCAAGTATGTACGAAGGTAAAGGTACATTTACATTATCCAAATGATGTAATAGACTTTATTTCTAACACCCACCTATATTACATTATTTGGATATTGAAGACTTTAGTCTTCAATGTGGATTTTCATAGATTCCTTGAGATTGTGAATCTTCTTCTCTATCAGGTTCATAGTCCTTATCTTCTATCTAGACACTTTTATTGCCTTCTTCGTGAGTGTATTCATTTGATTTTGATTGTTTATGATTGAGTAGAGCATGGTGCATTTGTCCTCTTATATTTTTTATTTTGATTCTTCTATGATTGCATTTTTGATGTATCGATCCTTCATTTTCTTGAACTTGTTCCTTTGAAAATATGTTAGCATCGTTATGAAACATCACAATATTCTATGAATTTTCCATTGGATCTAGAATATATGTATTTTCATGGATTGATCTTGTTTCTTTTATTTCACCTTGTTTCATGATGAGACATGTATTGATTCCATACATATATCCAAATTTGACCATATAGTTATCTTCTACTAACTTGCTTACTGATATGAGATTGAATGTTAGTTCAGGAACATACAATATATTCTATAGTAGAAGATTTGGAAATTATTTGAATGGTGTTACACATCCATATCCATGTATGGGATGAATTTTTCTATCTTCAATCCTTAGTCTATAGCCTTTAACATATTTAAGATAATCGAACCACTGTATATTTTCTATCATATGATGACTTTCTCCTGAGTCAATGTACCATACATTTTCAAGTTTAGAATGATTTGGGAAAAATCCACATTCATTATATGACATTTATTTTTCCATTTGAATAAATAGAAGAATCAAGATAGAATATATGATTCTTGAAGAATATAAGCTTGATTTCATTAAACCTTTATTGATCCTTTATTTGTAGACTACCTTATGTCTCCCAAGTAATGTGAGTATTTACTCCTAAGGATATTTAGATATTGAGGAAAGCTTATATTTAATTTGATAATTTTTGGGCACCGAATTGATATCAAGTTTTACTTGACACTGTGACTATCTATCTTCTAATTTTCTATCCAGGTATGCACCCAATAGTCACAGCTCAATACTCAATATTGAATGGACCAAAGGCAAATTCAATCCAACCTCCAAAGTAGTATGGTTCCTTGTCAACTTAAAATGGTGTTGACACAATTAAAGCTCAAATAGGGTTTTTAGGAAAGTTTTAGAAAAGGTTTAGGTTTAGAGATATTATGAAAAATAGTGTCTGGATAGGCTAACAACATAGGTAACTACAAAAAAAAGCTCCCACAAACTATTTCCAATGTCCTATAACTCAAGATTAACAACATCCAAACCCATGAAATCTTCATACATTAAAGTATAAATAGATATATATTATAGAAAACAATTCCAACATCTAATATTGATAATCCAAATTAGCAAAATAGACCAATAGTTAGATTTAATAGAAATAAAATTTCTAGTAACACAGATCTAACCGTGAACATATTTCAACTAATCTCACAACTAGTAATCCAATAATATGGAATAAACTAAACATTAAATTTTTAACATAAATGCAGCTTAAAGCTTTGAACCTCTTGCACAAGATTATGAAGATGACAAATTTTGAGTCAAAAATCAAAGTAATGCTCCTTCCATTAGCTCACAAGAATATTTACAATAGGGCAAGCAAATGCACTAGAGCCTACCCTTAAAAATGAGGGTTCAAACTCTATTTATAGTTTGTAAATGAAATAATATTAAGGATATATTACAAATATTACACATTTATAGCTTAGTAGAGAGTTTTTCTAGCATTGTCTTACTGGTTGATGACTTTAGAGAAATCCACTGTTAGTAATCCACCATGACATCTTGGCTCTCTACAACTTGTTGGTTCATTAATGGTAGTTGGCATTTAGGCCGTTGGATACTACATCTAATCTGTCGATAATTATTGGAAGATCACTCTACTGTAGATTTATAATTGCTTCTGGTTCTTGTTCTTGGAATCCAATTGATTGCTCTTTGGTCCGGTAAGAAATTGCTTTTAAATACTTCAATAGTGTTAACAAGTTCTAAGTCGTTGATCTCCATCATGGATAGCTGTGATTAAAACTCTAAAAATACTCTACAAATTTATGAGGAAATACCAAAGTGCAATTCTGCACTTTTTAACTGCTGATGTCATCATTTGTCACATTGATTATGTAGAATCAAATTCTATCATAAAATGCATTAGAAACAAGCAGGATGCATTCCGCTATTAATTAGTTCACTGAGCATTCTTTCTCGGATTCATGCAAATTGCAATCTACAAAACAAAGTATGTTTATGTAATATTTTCCTTAGCCAAAATGTGGAATCACAAATCCACACTAAAGCTAATGCAAAATAAGACTTTGTCATCATTCCGCTCCAAAACTAGTGCAAAACAATGTTTGTTACTATTTTGTACTGCTTTTAGTATTTTAGGCCTTCATGTCTTCATTCCACATAGGAGTTAGTGTAAAATACTCTTTGTCACCATTTCACACTCTTCACAGTGCTTTCTAACTTTAATTCACAATTCCGCACCAAATTACTCTTGGAACTTAGTGGAATGAGAACTTGTCAACACTTAGCCACTCAGAGCATGCAAAAACCACCCATGATCATCATTTCACACTTCTTTTCATGTTGACATCATCATCGTCCAAAAAAATTTCAGAATCAAGACCCACATGGAATCTGCCTCTAAATACACTATGAATTGAGCAAAATAAAAATTAACTTGCTTAAGGTAAAAATACACTAAGTGTTGAGTGGATTGGGAAAATCTTGTTGCAGATCCACTCCAAAATACACTAGGAAATGTGTGGAATGGAGATTTCATGCCTTAGAATAAAATTTTCAATGATTTCTAAGGATGTGGTCATTTTGGACCTACATTCTGGCACCTCTTGGGTGTATTTTCTCACAAATCCATAGAACTAAAAGTCTTATCCATTGGGCATCAAGAGTAAAAAATGCTTATCTTAAAAAATGCTTTAAAGAATAATTTTCATATGAACACTACCCTTTGAAAACTTCATGAAAAAATTAGAGGATAAACATTCATATCGAGACCATGCTTCATACATACTAGAGGATAATTGTTCATATGAAGATTATGCCATAAAAATTAATATTTGTGCCACTCTTTCAAAATTGCTTTAATGCTTCAACAAAACATAGCTATGTTCTCCTTATAAAGCCTTCTTACAATACATGATATAAATGCCTTCACGAAAAACTCATTTTATACCTTTTTATAACTTCATGCTTTTATTCTTTCCTTTTGACAATGTCAGAGTAAAAATGAATCAACAAAATACAAAACTTCTACATGACTATATATGTACAAAATAAAAATTACTAATCATGTGTCCCTTCAAGGTTTGCAGCTCTATCCAGATCTTCTTGTTGTTGGGATTCTTCCTCAATATTATCTTCTTGGTCTTGCTCAGCTTCTTCCTCTAGAGAAGATTGTTCTTTATTTTCCTCTTTGGTATTATCACCAAACAACTGCACCATAAGCTTCAAGGTCTGTAGGGCTTGTTTCCATGTTGCTTCAGATGGGTTGGAATTTTCCTTTAGCTACTTATAAATGTACTGTAGTTCACCAATATCTTCATAGTTACCAGCACTTCCTTTGTTTACCAAGTCCTCCATTAGGTCTATGAGCTTGGTAAAATAAATAATCATTTGCGAAGCTTGTTCTTGATCAATTGGTTCTTCTAGAGCATCAATTTCAGACTCATCTTGTAAACTCTCACTAGGACTATTCTTAATTTATTATACTAATAGCAAGTTGTGGTCATCCATCCATTATCCCCTAAAACCAATTTGAATAATTTCCTTATTAATATATACTACATCCTTGATTACTCCTTCAATTTTGTCAAAAAATAACCAAGCCTTTTGGAGTTCTTTGTGCTTCTTCACCATAATTCTGGCAGTAATTCTAGCAATGTTCCACTCCCTATTAGGAATTGGCTTAGGAGAGTCACTGAGTCTACTATCCACCAGTTTGTGAATTTGCTCAGCTAGAATTACCATAGGTTGTAGCTCTCCAATCCTTTTGAATGCTTTGAAGTAGGCAGTTGACATCATCCAAATAATCAATAATAAGCTATAGGCCTAAGCATTTTTCTAGAACTTCAGAGAGCAATTACTTTCTTAACTTCTTTAGTCCAATATTAGAAAAACCTAAAGATTTAGCCTTTTCAACTTGAAGTTACTACTTCAAACTTTGTATCTCTTTAGCTTTTTCTTCATTTTTCTTCTTGTGCTCTTCTATTTGCTCTTTGAACTTATTAGCTTCCTAAAACTTCTTTTGCTAGTTATTAGCTTCCTTTTTCAAAGTCTTCGCTACTTGTTTCTGATTCTTAATAGTTTTTTGAATATTTTCTATTTTCTTCTCCAACTTGTCCACCTTTTATTTGAATATATCATTTTTTACATAAAAAATTTCCAAGTGGGCTTTGGCTATGATCTATAGCGACCCCGGGACACACGCACAGGTCCCTTTTTAACTCTACTTGCAATGTTATTAAAAACCCAAGATGAAATGGAAGACAATGAAAAAAATATAACACAAAATAACAAATATGGATCTCTTTATTTGTATTGAAACTCGGTTACATATCGATACCTCTTAGGGATAACCTTTTCGATACAATAAATTACAAATAGGCAAAGAGTGCCCCTTTCTCGAAGAGGTGGTGCACTTATAAAGGCTTCCCATTTTCGCACACAAAAATATATGAGGGCTTACAGATACCTCCTTCTCTAGGTATTTTTCCTAGAGGGATCCCTTTTGCTCTCGTATGTTGCAGATTCTATCTGATAAACCTGTGGCCCTACAAGCAATGAAACAACAACACACACTTATATGTCTGAGATTGCCTCTCCTAATGAGGTTGTTAGTAATAAAAGAATTTAACGGAAATATGATGAAACTATACCATGAAATCATGTAAATCTATGCTAATTATATGAAAACATGAAGAAACAGAATAAAAGAAACTATGTATAAAACCTAAGCTAAGCCTATGGACCACTATCCAAGACAGTGACCGCTAAGGTAAACCTTGCTCTCTTTACCCCAAATCTATGGGTCAAAGCCTATATCTGATGTCAAAATAATAGGTGTTATGCTCTTTAATCCATCAAGGCTTTGTCATACACATGATCTCAAAGAGAACTCCCCAAGTCTCAAAAGCTCTCCTTAAAAAGATGTCTCTCTCTCTGATATGATCTCCTATGATGATACGATGATCCTTCTATGATCTCTTGGTGCTCTTAGGCTTATGTATTTTATAGTGTGAAACCCTAGGTCTATGTCCAAGCCCTAGGGACGAATTTCTCATGCATAGTGTAAGTTAGCATGAGAAGCTCTTGTCTTTTATCTATGCTTGAAGGCTAGTTAACTGAAATCTAACTACCCACTTGAGTCTCCTATGTGAACTGGTCGTTAGCATGAGAATATTTTGTCCTTTTTTTATTCTTTGAGATCAGTTAACTAAAGTATAAATGCAAACTCAAGTATCCTATGTGAACTGGTCATGAAAAGGAATACAAAGTTACTCATGCTCATCTTTATTGCATGTAGATTACCACTTCTGCCTGTGATTAGGCCTGTTTATCGACAAACTACTTCTTATGTCTTAGTTGTTGTCATCTGTAGTGGCTAATATTTTGTCACTGTCATCTACAGCAGCTAATGTCTAGCCACTCTATGCTTGAGTGGGTAAAATCTGGCCACTCTTGGCTTGAGTGGCTAGGCTTGGATGGCTTGAAAAGGCCCCAAATGAGTGGTGAGAACCACCGTTGATGCTTGGAAAGTCCAATATTATGTCTTATGATCTTATGAGTGTGTCTATGTGAGCAACTCCCTTAATCATGACATGATTTAGGTGTCTACAGATGCCCCTTTTTGCGATGTGCTATGTGGAAAACACAATGCTAAGAAAAAATGTAGACTAATATATTTGTAGGGTGTATGGTGATCAATGGTCTTATCAACACTGGATGGCCCAATCATACAAGATGGTGTGCATCCCTTGAATCATTGCCTCAATGTTCATAGGACTTATCTCAGTGGCTTTTGCATGTTAAATTACACTCATTCCTCAAACTCAATTGGGTAGCTTCAGCCACTACAACAATTCCGACCGATAGGAGAGCTACAATTGAAGATGTCATGTTTGCTTACATTCCCAGCAAACAAGGAAAATTTGTGATTGTTGTATGCAATGATTCATAAGATGAACATGATTTTTCTATGATCGAGTGATATTTTGTTGATTTTGATTATTATTATGTTGAATTTTTGAACTACTTTCTCACATAATGAATTGGTGAAGAAATGATAATGAATGAAGCGACAAGTAGCTTGACCAATATGACTAATCTGGTTATTTTCTAGCATTTGTTACTTTTAATGGGCAATCCCACATCCAAGTGTGATTCCAATTGTTTATGATGATCATCCATGTTTATGATGAGGAGCGGTCTGGCTATCAATATCCTTATTAGGGAGTCAGGATGAGTGATTCTATTTATGTTTATATTATATTACTTTGGCTTAATATTTTTAATGTCATAGAGGAATTAGGATGATTATTTTGCACCCGTGGAGTAGTCTGACCATTTTAGTCTTCTTCGATATTGAAGGATGGCACATCATAATTCCAAAATGAGTTGTTTTTTCCCCAAGTGGCCTTATGGTTATCTACTCATCTCACCAAAATACATGGAGTGCAACTTGTTGCAATTGTCGAGTGGATAGAGTAAGTAACTAGGTATGAAGCCTACTTGAGATTGTTCTTTTATCTAATTTTTATTTTATTTTGAACACTCTGATGATATAAAACCACCAAAGTGTGTTTATTTGATGTTTTTGTGGGATACCTCAAAGAGGAAGTCCCTTATTTTGATCAGTCGATCTGGATGTTGTCAGGTCCAACGGCCTTTGAGTTCCTGCCTGTGGCTGCTGTCGCCTTGAGCGGCCAAGAATTTTGGACCACTAATTTCAGCAGTGGCCAAGGCATAATTAAGGAAATATAAAATTTTCATTTCTACGGTTTGACCTTTCATTTTCACTATTGAATATTCGCTTTGGGAGCTCTGGTGTGACAGCGATGATGTGACTTCTAGAGTTTGCTGGCATTGAGTACATGGCTACACAGGGCAAGACATCAGCTGCTAGAGGAGCTGGAGCTTCTCAGATACTTCTATATTCTAAACCCTAGCTCTCTTTTCCTTATCTAATTAAAATTGAACCTCACTAAGTAAGGGGTAAAATGAAACTCGCTAAACCTATAAGTAATGAACAAACTCCGTAATTAGGCTTAGCTTACCTTTTGCTATGGTGGGTTAGTCCCCAATTTTTGTTTTTTTTTTAGTGGCTTTAGCCTAGGGTTTTTAAGTTTTCCTGCTATTCCCCTACTGCTACCATGTTGAGCATTCTCAAACTTAGCTTAGTTTTTGATGCCTAAGTGGGAATATTTGCTTTCTATTTTTTTGTTTTCCCTTCCCTTTTGTGTTGTTTTTGTCATTTTGTAAGCACATTTTTTTTAATTTTCTAGCCAAGGGTTCATGGGTTTGCTATGTTGTCCCTTGGCCATTTTCGCTTAGAGCGATCAGTTCTTAGAGCGGCCAAGTTTGAACCCCAACAGTCAAAAATTTGACCGTTGGGTCTTGGCCACTGCTGCCTCCAACGATAAGGTTTTAGTCATTGTAGGTGACAGCGGCTAAACCCTTAGCCTTGTTTTCTTGCATTTTTTTGATAGTTGTTGGATTTTATGACATATTTGATTTTTTTGTTATGTGCAATCTTGTTATTTTGCGTAGACTTAGAATAACTCATATTATTTTGCATCATTTTCATGTTTATTGTGAATTATGCCTTAGATGCATTGTAGTTATGTTTTGTATTTCTTCTACTTTGCTTAGATCCTTACTTCTCAGGCTCAGGACCCAAAGCTCCTGCTTGACCTACTTACTAGCTTTGATGATACAAATTGGGCATGGTTGTAGTATGTCATTAGGCTACCTTACATCATGGTAGATCAAGATTACCTTATGGATCTAGCCCATTGCTGGGACCCGTGGACTAATACCTTCCACTTCTCGATCGGCGAGATGACCATTACATGAGAGGATGTGTATAGGATCTTTCAGATTCCATTTGATGAGGTGGCCATTGTCTCTTCAGCAACTAATGATCAGGTGGCTCTCTTCACTTGGGTGTTTAGAGGATATTTTGTGGATTATCTCAAGGGCAACAAGTTCAGAGGAGTGTTTATTAGCCACTGGCATGGGGAGGGCATCTTTACGATGAGGCATGTCATATTATTGATGGTGATCAATGATGTTCTTATCCTGGATTGCTCGGGTTTGAGGTTCCCGTGGAACCTTTTGATGATGGTGTAGGATCTATTGGATAGCAAGGATCCTATCTTCTATGCATGGGGTATATTTCTATTCACTTAGTGCTATGATGAGTTGTACCACATCCACTGGTGAGGATTTGTTAGCATTACCTATAGCTTGCTCCTATAGGTTTGTGGATGGGAGCATATTAGGGTAGATCACCCTAAGGGTCTCTCAACTAAGATTACAGTGATTGACACTCAGACACAATGCTATACTTCTAGATGGGCTCGAGAGCATGAGGAGTGCAAGAGCCACACTTTCATAGGGGAGCTGTCCTACTACACTGATGCTTTCACTAGAATTTTGGTCAGAGATGTCATATGGCATCCTTACCATGAGTGTCATACTTGGGATGATCTAGCTAGCTTTACTGCTAGGAGGTGGCACAAGCGATGGCTTGTTGACCATAAGATTGCCATCTGGGAGTATTTATTCTACTCATGGGTTCTTCATTAGTATTAGTTGCAGTAGGATGTGCCCTTGATATCATTCTTATACAAGCACCTCACAGCAGAGAAGGACTTACCTCCATGAAATATTACAAAGCTTTCAGATAAATAGGATGCCCCAGTTGTTGACCCTAGCATGGTTGGGGGAGTTACAAAGACATACACTCAGTGGTGGGGTGATCAGATGTGGCATGGTTTCAGTAGCCTACGGTGCAAGGATGATGGTGAAGGTGATGGTGCAAATATGACCAAATGTAGATTCTAAGCCAGGACTGAGGTATGGGGCCAGCCAGTAGAGCAGGTGGTAGTGGAGGATCCTAATGTTCCTAAGGAGGAGGAGTTAGAGCCCAAGGAGAGAGACTCTCCTCTGAGAGCACAACTGCATGAGGTTGAGGTTGAGCTTCAGGAAACTAAGATCCAATTACAACGGTGATATGCTATGATTGAGTAGCTCACAACATAGATACAGGCTTTGCAGGCTACTATTTGGGGTGGTGGTGCTAGGATGTAGTTTGTTGTTCCTCCTACACCACAGGAGGTTCCAGTGGCAGGCTCAGGGGCAGATGTGGGACAACTTTAGTATTTTTTGGATGAGCATGAAGAGTGGATCTAGGGACTTGTAGATCATGTCATCCTTCTTTAGATGCAAATCAAGAGGCATGGGATTGTCCCTAAGGATCCAGCTAGTGTGGGTGTTTCACAGGTTAGTGGGTACTCTACCTCGGGGTAGTATTCCACTTGTCCTAGCCAAAGGACCCAAACTCGAATAGAGATACCAACAAGCTCACATAATTTGACTCACAACACCACCACAGGGGGAGGTGGCACTATAGGAGGTGATGTAGGGGGTTCAGGCCTGCTATTTGATTGATTCTTTACTTGGTCCTTGATTCATTTTTGAGGATGACTAACCTATATGATTGTAGCCCACAAGAATTTTTGTACATCCATTGGACTTGACACACATACTTTTATGATATCTTTGCATTATGACTTATTATGTGTATTGCTCATGTTTTTGTTGTTATTTTGTTTTATGATATGATGCAATGATGATATTATGATGATTTGATGTTATATGATAGATGATAGATGATATTGAAGATGGTTAGATGGATGTGTAGATGCTTATATGGTTTGATGATATGATGCGATGTATTTTGATGATGAATGATGAATTCATGATTGTATGCAAATGGATATTGCCTATATGTTTTATGATGTGGTTTATGGATGATTAATGACTTGTTTTTGTGAATGTGATGTTATTGTTACATGCATGTTTTAACTTTGCTTTAATTTTATGCATCTAACTTATGTGATGGGATGGTATAAACGAACCAGTATGCTCTAATTACTTAAAACATACGAAATGCATATGACATTTGACAATATTAATGGGTGATAATGAATTTAAATAATCACTCTTATCATAAGAATTGATTAAGAATTCATATATGAGATGTAATGGTGTGTAATGTATTTTCTTAATAAGTTTCTATAAATTAAAATATATAAAGTAATCAGTGGTCATCTATATACTATTTCTAATATATGTGGTATTTGTCTACTATGTTGATACCCCTAATTTATAGAATATTATAAATAAAGTGATGGTGTGAATGATGTGGTGATTTATTGCTATGTAAAATTTTTTGGGGCTTTTCGGAGATTCAAACACTCTAGTTACTCTATCAATAGCTATCTATTGGCTACTTAGACTTTTGAAAAGTAAGGCTTTTACCATGGACCTAGTTTTTCATGATATTTGTGTGTGCAAGTTTTGTATATATTGAGATAGAACTCAAGCATTTCCTTCGATGTCAGACAAGATTTTTTTGACCCATTGCTAATATCAGGGGTCCTCGAGTGTTCATCTCATCCTTATGTTGGACTTAGTTGGACTATACCACTAGGCAATATTGGGTTACCTAAGCTAGTTCATCCACATTCAAACATTGGTCTACACAAATGCATGAAGAAATTGTAATAGACATATCATCATGCGTAAGGATTTCTCCTTCCAGTTTTGTATAATGCTGATAATTCTAGGGATTCAATCTTTATTCCCTTTTGGCTTCTTTTTGGCTTTGGATTTTTGCTCATATGTAGTGATGAAAATAGCTATTTATTTTTGACTAATTTTTCTTTGAGTGAGGTTTTTTGGTAGTGATGATAATCACTATTTATTTTTCTCATATGTAGTGATGAAAATCACTATTTATTTTTTATTGATTTTTTTGAGCTATGTTTTATTTGAATTTATGATTTGTGTATTGGATTATTGCTTTGAAATCTGCACTTTATGCCTGGCCTTTTGAATATGTATTTTGCTTATTTTTATTTAAGCAAGGGATTTTGATAGGGTAAAGCTTTTCCTTTTGCTAATTCTCAACACATTTAAACCCGTTGCATAGGGGGATAAGCAAGGAAAATCCTTTTTGCTTAAGGTAACCTAGACCGCTTTGCAGTTTCATCTTTTCCTTGTACTAGCTAGGACTTTAGTGTTTCAATTATTGATGAGATCTTGAATATCCAAGGCATTATTATAGCTAGACCTTACCTTCTACTAATCAAAGTGGTTTTCCTAACAAGTTGATAAGATCACTAGGTGTGGTTGATTATCTGAAAAACCTTAGTATATTATGTATAGCAACAAATATGGTTGTGTTGAAAAACACAATTACACACATGTATTAATGGAGGTATGGATTTGAATGACTTGTGCGACAAATTGTGGTATCAATTTTAAGGCTCTCATGACATATACAATTGTAGTGGATATGAAAATGCAATGAAATGATGTGGATGCAAAATGTGAGATGCAATTGTTTTTATATTTTTGTTTTTATGTTGTTTTTGTATTTTTGTTTGATTTGACCAAAGGACTTTAAGTTGCCTTTGGAGCTTTTGTTTGGTTTTGACCAAGTGGTTTTATTTCCTTGGAGCTTTAGAATTGATGTTTGACCAAGTGATTTGAATACCCTTGGAGCTTTTTAAATTGATTGGATTTGACCAAGCGATTTGAATACCCTTGGAGCATTTTGAATTGATGTTTGACCAAGCGATATGAATTACCCTTGGATCCTTTGAATTGATTTTTGACCAAGCGGTATGAATTACCCTTGGAGCCTTTGATTTTATTTTTGACCAAGCGGTATGAATTACCCTTGGAGCCTTTGATTGTATTTTTGAAATTTTATGTTTTTATGATTTGTTTTGTGTTTTTGACATATTTGAATGTTTTTGAATTTTATGAAATATTTGAATGTTTTTGTGTTTTATGTGTAAAATACCTTTAGGTGAATGATATTGAGAGTTTTAGAATCTGCAACACCATCTAATGATATAAGGTGATATGCTCCAGGCCCAACTCTCAGTGAAATCATGTATGGACCTATCCAGTTTACCATGAACTTATCTCGCAGATGCGGTAGTAGATTTGAATTCTGCTAGTTTTCTTTGAGCACAAGATCTCCAAACTTGAATTCCCTTAGGTGGACTTTACTATTGTAAGCTCACGTAAGGTGATTTTTGTAAACATGAAGATGCTCTAAATAATTGACTCAACGTTCATCAAGAAGCATGATCAAGGAGGCCTTGCCGCACAACATCATCATCTATGAAGTCCTTTAATGCTATGCGTAGAATAAAAATTTCTAACTCTAGTGGCATGATGGCCTTGGTGCCATATACTAGTGAAAATGGTGTTACCCCAATGGGCGTTCATATACTAGTCCTGTATGCCCATAGTGCAAGAGGTAACTGCATGTGCCAATCCTTGTGATTGTCTTGCACCGTCTTCCTCAAAATGGAGACTATTGTTTTGTTTGAGGTTTTTGCTTGCCCCTTTGCTTGTGGATAATAAGGCATTGAAAAATGTGCTAAATATTGTATTTGTTAATTAAATCACACATATTTTTGTTCTTGAAATATTGCCTATTATACGATATTATCTTCGAAGGGACCCCAAAATGACTTATGATATTGTGGAGTATAAAATCCATAATCATTGGTCCAGTTGTTGATGTTAATGGGATCGCTTCTACCCATTTAGTGAAGTATTCTATGGAAATTATGATGAATGTGTATCTACCTGAGGATAGGGGTGGGATATTCCCAATCAAGTCTAGTCCCCACTATAAGAATGGCCATGCTGCCTGGATGGGCTGTGAGGTTTGCGATGGTAAGTGCATTATATTTGCATGATGTTGGCACTTACTACATTTCTTGACATACTTGTAGCAATCCCTTTCCATGGTGGGCCAATAGTAACCCATTCTCAAGATGTGTTTAATGATGGCCATGCCACTGAAATGGCCTCCACATGTTCTATCATGAGCTTGCAAAATTTCCCAAGATTCTTCTTGGGGCTTAAGACAATGAAGTAATACTCCATAATATCCTTGTCTATAGAGGATTTATCCTAGAAATATGTATCTTTTTGCTCTCTATTTGAATTTTTACCTATCAGTATGCAAAAAACCTTGAGGTACTATTCCAAGCTTCAAGAAGTCCCACAGTTAGGAAATCCAATCCTAATAAGCCATGGCTTCTATAGAAAATATAGCTTTTCCTTCATGTATTTTCGAGCTAGTGAGCATGGATTGAGGAACAACTCTATGGTGTATGGTTGCACCACACTCCATAGGTCCTTGGGAGATCAAAGACCCCTAAGGTACCATTTTAAAGAAATATTTGGCTACGAAGGACCAATCTTTATTTGGTTCAATGTTGATCATGTTGACTGATTCTTGATTATCAAAAGCCTCACGATGTATTGCTGAGTGTGAAAGCACTATTACATGAACGGTTGTAAAATTAGTAGATGTATTCTAAAGGATTAAGTATCCCAAAGATGCCATAGTTTCTAAAAATATATTCGATGTGTGAGGGATTGCCTCGATGTCGTACCATTCTAGTCGGGCTAGGTAGGTGTCAACAAGTTCCTTGTAAGTTTTCAATAGTGGGCACCTACATTGAAATAGTCCTTTGACCTGGTTTACTATGAGAAAGGAGTCACCAAAGATATTCAATCTTTTAATACCCATTTCTATGGCTATTTGGAGTCCCAGGATCAATGCTTCATATTTTGTATTGTTATTTGTGCACGGGAAGTCTAGTTTGAATGATAAGGGCAATGGAGTGCCATGTGGTGTGATAATGACAATCCTTGCTCTGCCCCCTTGTTCACACTTCAAACCATCAAAGAACAATGATGTGTCTCTTTATTTCTTAGGTTCTTTGAGTTTTGGCAGATCTGATAATGTAAGGACCGCATCATCAGGCAATTCTATGGTGAGAGGCTTGTTATCTTGAAGAGGCACCTCTACTAATTGATTTGCTATGATTTATCCCTTGATGGACTTTTTGCTTATGAACTCTAGATCAAATTTTGTCAATAGCATTATCCACTTTGCGGTATGTGTATTGTGATATGTCTTACTCATCTTGTGCTGCAAAGGATTTGTTTTAATATGGCATAGGTCGTATGGCTCAACATGTAATATCATAAATTTTGAGTTGCAAAGACAACTGCTAAACACAACTTCTCAACATATGCATATCCTAGCTCATAACTCACCAAGGTGTGACTAATGTAATATATGGCTTGTTCTTTATCTTGTGCATTCATTTGGGCTAACATGGTGCCCAATGTGAAATTAGTAGTCGATATATAGTAAAAATGGTATTTCTAGCCTTGGTGGAGCCAATACTGGCGATGTGGCCAGATAAGTTTTGATCTCTACAAAGGCTTGATGGCATTCTTCATCCCAATGAAAGGGAACTTCCTTGCATAGCAACCGATTCATAGGTATGCATTTGTATGATAATTGCATGATGAATCTTTTGATGGATGTTATCTTGCCTTGTAGGCTCCTTAGCTCCCTAATGTTGGTAGGGGCGGTCATTTCTAGTATAGCCTTTACCTTTGTAGGATCTACTTCAATGCCTCTCTTGTATATGATGAATCCCAAAAGCTTACCAGAAGTTACATCAAATACACACTTCTTAGGATTCAATTAGACATTGTATTCTATGAGGAGATCAAAGAATTATCTAAGGACTTTGGCATGCTCTTGCCGCAATAGGGACTTGGCCAGTAAGTCATCCATGTAATCTTATAATATATTATGTATATAGTCATGGAATATGTATGTCATGGCCTGCTGATATGTGGCACCAATATTTTTGAGACCGAATGACATCACTTTGTAATAGAATGTTCTCCATTGAGTAATGAAAGCAATTTTATGTTGATCTTCGAGCTTAATCTGGATCTAGTTGTATAAAAAAAACCATCCATTAGGGAGAGCATTTCATGACCTGCGGTTGCATCTACAAGAGCATATATGTTTGGAAACAAGAATGAATCCTTTGGTGTTGCCCTATTTAAATCTCTAAAATCTATGCAAATACGGACTCTTCTGTCAAGTTTTCCCACGGGTACCATGTTTGACACCCACTCAGGGTAGTCAATAGGAACTATGAATACTTCATCTAGTAGTTTTTGCAATTCGTTCTTCACCATCAAAGCGATGGTTGGATGCATTTTCCTCAATGTTTTCTTGACTGGCTTCTTCATGGGATCTAATGAAAGGTTGTGAATGACTAAATTTGGATCTATCCCTGGCATGTATTTGTAAGTCCAAGGAAAAATGTTTGGCCTCTATTTGAGGAGAGGAATTAGGATGGCTTGTTCCTCTGGAGATAGACTTTCTCTGAACTTGAATTTCCTTGGTTGGGTAATATTATCATTGATGTCCACCTCTAAAGTCGCTTCTATAGCCATATGTGACCCATCCTCTAGTTGATGAGGTCTGGGTATCAAATGAATGTCATTGACAGGATTTACAGGACCTAGAGACTCAGATTCCAAACCAACATGGAAGATGTCATATGCCCAACCTAATGCAAAATTGAATGGATATAACATCTCTTCATTGAGGAAGAGGTCTTTAGGCTCTTTGGTCAAATTAGTGCGATCTCAATAAATAGCCTCTACATCAAGATGCAATGATTTGGTAGGATCTACTAAATTATGAAGTGGAGTGGTCAAATCAATGGATATCATGTTGATGGATGGGATGAAGTCTCCAGGACCACATGGGTGAAATCTTGTCTTAGGGGTTTCTCTTCCATACTCGTGATGAGGTTCAAGAGGAATGGAAATTTTTGGATCTGGCCTATGAGCAAGGTAGACAATAGGATCATTGGGCCCTAATCACTCTCTAAATGTAGGCGAAGGGGAATTGACCATCCGATGAATGGTAGCTAGGTCAATAGGTCTTCCAAAAAATCGTAAGTGAGGGTATATGGCACAAAGTGCCGCCTCTCTCTACTAGCTCGTTGACTTGCTGCAAGTGTTGAGGTCTAAGATAAACCATTTCAATATCATCCTAAAAATCATCATCACTTATCTAGAAACCGTTAGCATTGGTATGCAGCCCTAAGACAAGGGGCTCATGTCTTGGCCCCAAGTAGGCCATTTCTATTTCATCTTCATATTCTTCGTCACTTATTAAGAATCCATTTGCATTGGTATGTGGCCCTAAGACAAGGGGCTCATGTATTGGTCCCAAGTAGGCCATCTTTGTTTCATCTTCATATTATTTTTTACTTATGAAGAATCCATTTGCATTTGTCTCTTACCCCAAATTTAGGGGTTGATGGCTTGGGCCCAAGTAGGCTCTTTCTGTTGAGTCTTCTGATTCATTGTCACTTTAATCTGATGTATATCCACTCTCATCGTGGATGGACCATGTGAATATTTGTAAATAGTAAGGCCCCTAATAGGCTAAGACAAGTTGTGCCTCATCATAACTTATTTCATATCCATTCTCTTCATCCCATGAGTTGTACCCTATTGGGGTGGAATCGATTGAGATGTTTGGATGATAAATTTCTAGTGGTGGTATGTTTACCGTAGCCACTTGTCTGTTGCTCAAATTTATTATTCTTAGGAGGTGATAAGGAATGAAATCAATGTCTTCTCCCAACCCTAAGCTTAATATTTCCAATGTCGCTACACAAGAGTCATCTTGAACTCTGATATAATAGTCTAAGCCAAATCTGTCAGAGGGAAGCTGATATTATGGCTCATATGGCCCTCTGTTCCCTTGCTCATATATGCCAAGGCCATAACAATGCTAATGGCAATGCTCAAAGTATCTTAGAGAAAACTTTGGGTTATAGAGGTAATGAACATTGACTATGAATAATTCATCACTATCCTCTTCTATATCTGAAGACTTATGGGCGCAGTCTACACTGGCGTAGACAAAATTGGTTTGGTTGGGAAGGATTCCAAGTGGAACCATTGTTCCCACTGGAGGCCTCAAGTCCTTAGGCCTTCCCATGTCTTTTGCAGACTCAATGTTAGGTATAAAACTTATGTTCTCCACAAGGTACTCCCCTATGCCTATGTTTGCCAAGTGTATTGATGCATTCTATGGTTGACACTAACAAAGTAGGGTGATAATCACTATCTTCATCTTGATCTTGAAGATATTATTCTTCCATAGGACTTGGCATTTTAGCAATGGATATAGTTGGCACTTCCTTGGGCTTTTCTTCCTTAACTAAGGGTGCCTTTAGCTTCTGATTGTCCTTTGGTTTTGATGTTGATGGTACTTTAGAAGCATTGACTACTTTGAGTGCACCAGGAGGTGTTGATGTGCATGGGTCTTTTCTTATCCCTTTATATTTGTTATCCACTTGTGTGGTTGGGGATGAAGGTGCCATGTACAGGTGAGTAGAAGGGATAACAAATTATCCTATAATTTCCACCTGATTGACATATTGAAAAGGCTCTTCATCGGCCAAGACCACATAGACTTTGTTCTCCTGCACATACTTGATACACTAGTGCAAGATCGAAGGCACACACTTCATGGTCCTTATCTAAGGATGCCCTAAGAGGATGTTGTACTACATAGCTCCATCCAAGACATGACACATTATAGGAATGGTTTAGTGCCCCACCTTGATGGGTAGTACTATTGTTCTCATAGTATTGCATAAAGCATCATTAAAATCTCTCAATGTGTAAGCTCCTAGAATGATATTGGACTTGGGGATCTTAAGGTGCTCTATTGCAGTTGTTGTGATAATGATTATCGATGAACTTGTATCAACGAAGACCCTCTTGAAAGGTAAGTTGTTGATTGTCGCTACAATGTTTAGTGGAGGGTCTGGTAAGGCAGTAGGTACTGTCTTAATCTCATGATCATAGAATTGAATCATAGGTTCCTGGCATTCTTGTCCTACAAAGTGAGTGAATGCATTTGCATCTTGTGGTTGGAGCTCAATTGTTCTTAAAATATCCATTAGAGTCTCCCTATGCTTTGGGGACTATTGTATGAGCTCATAGATGGATAACTTAGCTGGAGTCATCTATAGGTTTTGCTCCATTATACTTCGAATAGTCACCATAGGTCGTGTTGATGGACCTGGAAGGTTGTATTACCTTTGCCTAGGAGCAGCTGGGATGTTCATGGGAGCTGTAGGTGGTTGCGGTTGATCATACCACCTAGTACTTGTTGCTTTGTTAACAATCTCAACCATCACAATGCATCCATGGGTAGTTATATCAGCTCAAACCTGATTGACTTGGTCCCTTTGCTCTAGAGGGGCCTCATGATTGGGCGATTGGTTTTTGTATATGTCTATGTCTCTGTTATTGAGAGCCAGTGGGTTGTCAACTTTGAGTTCTCCCACCTCAATCATGTTTTGCACTTGATGCTTAAACCCGATGTAAGCCTCAATGTCATGCCTCGGTATCCTATGATAATGGAAAAATTGATATTCTCTATATCCTTTTGGCTTAGGATGGTTGGGATCTATAAGCGGTATATCAGGATATATGATCCTCCTGGCTTTGCTCAACTAATTAAAGATTAATTGTATTGATTTTGTCAGAGGTGTGAAATAATGAGGCAGCTTGCATTCTCGGTTTCTTCCCTGATTGTTCTTTTGGTCGTAATTAGATGGCGGGGGATGTGCTTGATAGTTCTAGGATTTTTGTGCACCTCCACCTTGGGTGTAGCCAATACAACTTGATTTACTGGAGCAGGGTTTTCCTACTTCTGCTTATACTTGTCATTCTTACCATTCTTATTCCACTACTTTTTGTTTTGGAGTTTAATGGTTCCCTCATCTACTTTTATTTCTTTGATGATCTTGGCTTGTGCCAAAGCTTCCTCAAATGAAGGATATTTCTAAATTTATAGCAAGAGGGAGATGTGTTTAGAGAAAATTTTGGTGAACATGTGAATGATCTCTTCTATGGGAATGGAGAATGATAATTTTGCCATGATTTTTCTCCATCTTTTCCCATAATCCATTACTGGCTCATCATCATACTATTTCAAGTTGGTCAGGTCTGAAAGGTTCACCTTCTTCTTAGAACTAAAGGAGAAACACTTTAAGAATACATTTACTAGTTTTTCAAAGTTGGTTATTCTATGCTTAGGTAGTTGGTTGAACCATTGAGTGGTAGCACCTAAAAATGTCATTATAAATGTTCTTAGCATGAGAGTGTCACTGTCTTCAAGATGAAAATAGGCATTGATAAAGTTGGTAACATGCTATTGTGCATCCTCTTCACCCTTAAACTTTTCTAACCTATGCATCTCAAAGTGCTTAGGATATGGAGGGCTAGGGATTGATGGGTACAATGGTTGGTTGTGTATTTTGCTCAATGTTGGTGAGTTCCCATTTGCCTCTTGTTTCACAAAGGTTTTCATATTTTCAGCAAGCTCTTGAAATACCTTTGATGCACGGATTTCCTCCTCTTGTAAGCTTATTCACATTGGCAATGGAGGTAACTCTCTATCCATTTTCCTCCTTCCTATGAGGGGACTCGGGATTATGATCTTGGTTTATTATGTTTGCCCTTCCCCCACTAGTTGGATTTCATTCATGATTTGGTGGGGGATTTCATTGTGGGCTATCTTGTGTAGTGCACCTCTCCTTAGGTGAGTCAGCGCATTTTGTTCTTTGGTGGTCACAACCATTTGTCTGTAAATTATTAAGAGCTAACTACTCGTCCTGCTCTCTTAAACGCTACTCATGTTGGTGCAAGAGTCTTTCTCTTTGTTTATCTTGTTTGAGAGCTTCCACTAGCTCTCGCTCCTTGCATAATGCATTTTCTAACCACCTCATTCAGTCATTTTTTGTGGTTACAAAAGACTCATGTTTATCTGACTCTATTCTTGTTTTCTTGACTCATAGATTCCTCAAGGAGGTTTCTGCTATATCTGTACTCTTGCTAGCTAATGTGACTTGTTCAGTGTACTATTGAGCATCCTTATGATAAGACTCCACACATCTACTATGGGGTCACTCTGAGGTACCCCTAGACTGAGAGATGTGTTTAGAATTCATATTTTGTGATATTCCAGATGTAGAGTTCTCAGTAGCTATAGTTATTTGAGTTTTTCATGTAGGAAAATGATCCAGCCCATCTAGTTGTATTATTTTCCATGTCTTGTCCTGTGGGGTGCCATTCACTCCTATGAGGTCATAATATATGTGAATATTTCCTTTTGTGTGAAGGTTTTCTTCTATTTGATTCCCATGGCTAGATGTACCTCTAGTTTCCTGCCCTTCAGTGGAAAAACCTATTTCATATATTTCTTGTGAGTCTTGAGGTGTTGCAATTCTTGTTTGCCTTATTGATGAAGAGGGCTTTGTGGTAACATGTTTTATCCATGTGGATGGATATGTAGTAGTATCATCATCCCTATGTGAAGAATGAGTTTTAGAACCTTCTTTATGTCCATGTGATGAGGAAGCCCTTGAAGCTTCCTCACATCTTTGATATGTTTCTGTATGTTTAGAGGAGGTCCTTGAGGTATCCTCATGTATCCTTGATGAGGATGGTTGTGAACCCTCTTTTTTTTATGTGACTTTGTTCCATTATGTGGCTCCTTACTTGGGTCTTCTCGAGGAGATCCCCAAAGGGTTGAATTATCACACCTTAGGCTCATGGAGCTACGTCTCATGGTCTTATGGGTGGGTTGTTTGATGTTACTACGACTACGCCTATGGGTATGAGTTACTTCTGTCTCTCCCTAGGTATCATACCAAGGGTGCTTACTTATTATTTTGACCATGTTGTCTATGAATTGATATTTTGAGTTGCAATTTAGGAATAACCACACAATACCAAACAAATTTTTATCTTTATTATTGATTTAAGTGTGCCCTAAACTATTTGGTGTGTTTTGATGTGTTGTTCTTTCAATTTCTTGCTCTTGTTTTTGGATTAAGAATGAGAAGACTCATCCATAGTGACAATCAAATACACTTGTACCAAACATGATTTTCTCAAAAGAAGCTAGGGTACACCGTTGAAGACCCAATGGAGGGTTCGCATAGCTCTTCCACTCTGAACCAATGATTCTTCCAACAATGGGAGACAGTTTGAGCACAAGTAACTTAGTGTCATTATAAGTAATTTTCTCAATCCATTTCTAGGAAGCTCTAGGGGGTAAACCAGTGGAAGGAGATGAATTCCAATTTCATTGTACTGAATTGAAGGTTGGTGATGAAATCCAACCCCCCAATGTTTAAATGGGACGTGCGTGTGTGGTGTTCATTTTAATCTTGTGTAACATAAAGTGCGTCAAGTAGCAGTAATGAATCTTTCCTATATGCCTAAGTGAAAAAATATGTTTCAATATTCATAAATATGCATGAAATACTATTATTTGAATGAGCACACTTTATTTCATGCAAATATGGCCTCTAACAAGGCCTCAAAGCAAGTAAACAACATACAATGTCTAAAACGTTGGATACTAGGGAAAAATTTTCAGGCATAAGTCGTTGTTCCTAGCAACGCCTAGTGGAAAATTTAAAAGAATATCTAAGATATGTGAAATGCTTAATTATTTCTCCTTTTATTCTTTCAATTTCCAAACATAAATGTGCATTAAGTTCTCTATTTTGGACACACACAAGTAGACAAAAAGTGGTAAAATATTAGAGAAGCTATACCAACCTTTGATCTAGCTTAGAGATTCGATTTTTTGACCTCTACTGCACTCCAGTTCTGGCCACTATCGACCAGAGCGGCTGGTTCTTGGCCGTTGTAGCTTAGAGCAGCTAAGATATATTGGTTGTTGTAGCTTAGAGAGGCTAATTTATGGCCATTGTAGCTCATATATGCTAGACCTGCACACAAAATAAAGTTAGTATTCTGGTAGAAAATAAAAAATTAGTTGTGGTCCCACCATGATCACCATCTGGAGTGACTCCATGATGCACACACCGACCATATTTAACTCTACTTGAAATGTTATTAAAAATCCAAGATGAAATGGAAGACAATGAAAAAGCATATAACAGAAATAACAAATATGGATCTCTTTATTTGTATTGAAACTCGGTTACATGTCGGTCCCTCTTAGGGATACCCATTTCGATACAATAAGTTATAAATAGGTAAAGAGTGCCCCTTTCATGAAGAGGTGGTGCACTTATAAAGGCTTCCTGGTTTCGTATACAAAAATGTATGAGGGCTTATATAAGCCTCCTTCTCCATGTATGTTTCCTAGAGGGATCCCTTTTACTCTCGTATGTTGTAGATTTCATTCGATAAACCTGTGGCCCTACAATAAATGAAACAACAACACCTACTTAGATGTCCAAGATTGCCTCCCAAGATGAGGTTGTTAGCAATAAAATAATGTAACGGAAATATGATGAAACTATGCCATGAAATCATGTAAATCTATGCTAATGATATGAAAACATGAACAAACAGAATAAAAGAAGCTATGTCTAAAACCTAAGCTAATCTTGCGGGCCACTGTCCAAGACAGTGGCCACTAAGGTAAACCTTGCTCTCTTTGCCCCAAAGCTATGGGTCAAAGCCTATATCTAAAGTTTAAATAATAGATGTTATGATCTTCAATCCGTAAGGGCTTCTTCGTACACGTTATCTCAAAGAGAACTCTCCAAGTCTCAAAATATCTCCTCAAAAGGATGTCTCTCTCTCTCTCTGATATGATCTCCTATGATATATGATGATTCTATCTATGATCCCTTGGTGCTCTTAGGCTTGCACATTTTATAATGTGAAATCCTAGGTCTATGTCCAAGACCTAGGAATGAATTTCTCATTCATAGTTTAAGTTAGCATAAGAAGCTCTTGTATTTTATCTATGTTTTAAGTCCAGTTAACTAAAATCTAACTGCCCACTTGAGTCTCCTATGTGAATTGTTCATGAAAATGAATGCAATGTTACTCCCGCTCACCTTTATTGCATGCAGACTGCCACTTCCATCTATGATTAGGCCTGTTTGTCGACAAAATGCTTCTTATGGCTTAGTCATTGTCATTTGTAGTGGCTAAGATCTGGCCACTGTCATCTATAGTGGCTAAGGTCTGGCCACTCTAGGCTTGAGCGGCTAAGATTTGGCCGCTCTTGGCTTGAGCGGATAGGCTTGGATGGCTTGAAAAGGCCCCAAATGAGTGGTGAGAACCACTATTAATGCTTGGAAAGTCCAAGATTATGTCTTATGATATTATGAGTGTGTCTATGTGAGTAGCTCCCCTAAGCATGACACAATTTAGGTGTCTACATGACCAATTCATATTCTTTAGGTAACTTTTCAATATATTTTGTATACTCTTCTATACAATAATCCTAAGTAGTCATCTCAATCTTAAGCTTGCTCACAAGGGGGATCATGGATCTATATGTCCTTTGCCTTGAAACTGGATCAACAAATATGCTTTTCCTCTTTGTGGACATCCTATTGGAAGGCTTGGACATCTTTTTCACCCAAAAATCTTGGATTTTTTATGTAGCTTCCTATTCCTTCTTAAAAATTTCTTGAGTAGGATAACTCGTAGGAAGAGGAGAAGAGGCCATAATGTATGCAAGAATAGAATCAACAGTTGACAATAGCTATGCAGAAGTAGCTACATCAAAATCTATGACCACATTAGAATTTGTGATCACTGCTATTGTTGCAATTGGCAAACTCATGGAAACTGAAGCAAGACTCACAGATGGGTGAGTGGGTGAACTCAAAATAGTTTACTTCTTAGATGATGGAGGTGGTTGTAATGGCAAGGATGGAACTATGGGAGATTATGAAGAAGGAAATTTAGATGATGAAAATGTAATTCGAGGTGACCTTGGAGGATATGGGTTGGTTTGCACCTCAGTTTTAATTGATGAAACAAGGGGTGAACTATGAGGTGGAGAAGGCACCTTAGCTTCAATTTCTTGCTTAGAAAGAGAGGGAGATTTCCTTGAGGAATTTGGAGGAGGAGGAGAAGAAGTATTAGAGACCATACCTTTGCTTACTGATTTAGGGTGTTGTGGAGTTGTCTATGTGATATTTTTTTGCACTTGTATTAATTATTTTGTAGTTGAATCGGTTTTTCTTTAACAATTTCCTCTTTATCCAACCTTAGTTTCTTGGAAATATCCTTCTCAACTCTTTTTGGTGCCCTTTTGGTCTTTCTCTTAAAAACATGCATGGTTACTATCTCAGTCCTTGTATATTCTTCATATAACCCTTCCTGTACTAATTCCTCCTATAAAGTCTATTTATAAATAGGATTAATTCCACTGTTGCTGCATTGGTGAAACTCAAAGGTGTAAACTTAAATTTCTCATCCTTCTCATTCTAGTATATCTTTGTATCTGAAGGCTATACACCTAGGGCTAGGCACTTGGGCCTACTTATTGTCTCTATGATTGGTGTACTGATAGATCTTTCATCAGAATAGTGTATCTTACTCATCAAATGTGCTCCTTTTGGAAATTTCTCTATTTGCTCAGTTGTAGGCTAAAAAGTCTTCAATTTTTTGATAGCATTCAATGGAGTATTAGGTTATTCTTCTTGAACTTATTCTTCTAGAGGTGGGGATGGGTAATCAAACCAATTTTGCAACTTCTTGTAGATTAGAACTATATTCCTTGGGTATTTTGGCTTCCAAGTTTTGATATTATTGTCATATATTTTAGAAAATTCACCATAAATTTTAATCCAAACTTTTATTTTTCTTTACCAATATTGATTCTCATCCTCCACTACTTTGATATTTTGGCTTCGTTCCATTTCTTCTTTTCCTCTACTTCATCACTAGTATATTCTTGAGACTAAGGGTCTTTTTTCTTTTCTATTTTTTCCTCAACTTCTTTGATGGTAGACTCCTTCAACCAATGTTTTGCATTATTGTCTAGATCAAAATCAACAATTTTTTCATAAAAGTCTAACCATGGAGGTAGTTGATCCATCTTGGAAACATTCCACTCCAAAAGTGTAGTTTCTTTGTTATTTCTACCCTATTCAAAATGAGGCCTAGATTTTTTCTCAAATTTGTAGGCCTTTTCTCCATTTAGGGCTATGTTCCTTTTGTAGAATACATCATCTGGATCATAACTCCATCTTTGAGGAATATAAAATAGACCCAACCTATCCATGTATTATTCAATTTGTTCACCCTGTTGCTTCTTGGTAATGGTTATGTCATCAACATTATGGTAGGTCAACATACATCTCCTTTTTCTCCCAGATCCATAGTTCAAATATGTAAATTCTACTTACCTTAAGTATTCTAAGGTGAATAGTATGTCTGTAACAAAATGGGGTAGCAAAAAAGGGTTACCCATAAATCCATACAGTCTAATTATTGTACCTTCTATTAGGAGGTACCAATCTTCCTCCTCTGCACCTTCTGTTCTTAACAATTTCTTGGCTAGAGGTGGTAGCCTTGGGCATTCTCCATACATTATTTTTAATGTCGGCCTTAAGAATTCCAAGTTGAATTTATAGAAAGAATAAATGCTTATTAGATAAGAATTCCAATAATAAATAGGAATGGGGTTTCCTTGGTTGTTCTTATCCTTGACCGGAATCCACGACATCATGTCTCTTATAGCAGCAAAGAATATCCAGACCAAGCTTGATCAATGCCTGAAACAAGGTGCATAATAAATCCTCTTCATTCTTACTAATTTCTCATGTATTCTCTGAGTAAGGAAAGTCGACTAGTCAAAATAGATAACCCTAATTCCTTTATTTTTTATGCCTTCCTCATACATCTTTTCATTGGAAATGCAATAGGTAGCGACTATTTTCTAATTGATCACCATTTTATCAGAGTCCAAACCCTTCATACAAGCTAATATAGAATATAGCTCCGGGTTAGCAAATTATTTGATAGGAATTGGAACTTTGGGTATTTCATCTTATTCTCTTATTATTTTAAATTGGAAATGAAGCCATATTTCTAAGACTTTATTTAATTCCAAAGCTATTAATGAAGCATAAAACCTAGCTTGTTCTGTTATGTTAAATTGTTTAGGCTCTAAGGATGGGCTCACCCCTAAGGTAAATAAATTGATGTAAATATCCTTGGTAATAGTGAATAGTTGTATTCCATCAGGATTTTTTACTATCCTCTTCTTAGGATCATAATATTTAATCATTGTAGAAACTAATTCAGGGCAATGGTGAATAAAATCACAAATATAGGAAAATAAGAAGGATTTTATGGCAATGGTACCTTGAGACCAATTTGGTTTCCCTTAAAAATTTTTGAATTAAAAGTTACTTATTAGGAAGGTCCTCCTTACTTGGGTCATTACTGTGTCATCCAATCACCTAGTTTGGTCCACATGGCCATCTAGCTCTGCTCCTATTTTCTGTACTTTTGTTAAAAATTTCTTCGGAGCCATTTTTGCAAACAATTATTTGGAAATTACAGATAAATACTCAGATATCATTCTGAAGTAGGGAAAAATAGTGCACCTAATTATGAATAACAATGCATGTATCTATCAGAACATCCCACAAATCTTGACCGGGTGAGGAAAGAAAGTAGAGAGGGGATGGCTTTGGTCCCTCCCCTGCTCCCCCTCCCATGGCTCCTGGTTCCTGCCCAGTTCCTAGCTCAACCCAGGTCATCCCTCCCGGGGAGTGGTTGTTTGCAGATGATCTCCTGGGGGAGATCCTTCTCCACTATCTGTGCCCCTCCCGGCCGGCTAGGGTTTCCTTGGTTATTTTTTCGGACTGGTGCTTCCTAGGGATCCCTGTTTGGTTGGGGATCCCTTCCCTTTTTCCCTCAGGCTTCCCCCTAGGGTTTTTTGCAAGTTATTTGCATGGATCTGGTCCCTTGCATTTCTCGGTGTGGTGGAGGTGATGGTTTAGGGTTTGGACAGCTTCCCCTTTTTCTTGTGAATCCTCGGTGGGCTCTGTGCTTGGACGGGATTCCTGGTCCCTGCTGCTGGGTTCCTCTTCTATTTTCTCGAGGCGGGTTCTTTGTGGTGCAACTCTTTGGTCACTTCCTGATGGGCTGGATCCTCTCTGTGCTGGCTGTCGGCTTCCTGTAGGATGGCTCTCGCTGAACGGAATGTTTTCCCGGTGGGCGGGATGGTTTCTCCACAGGGCGGGATCCGCCAAATCCGCCAGTTTTCCCGCGAGGCGGGATCCTTTCTTTTCTGCTGGTTTCCCGGATGGCGGGATTTCCTTGTTGCTTCCCGCTAGGCGGGACTGTTTGTGGTGGTTTTGACTGCTTCCCGCGAGGTGGGATTTTATTGTAACGATTTTTCTTTGCTTCCTACTGGGCGGGATCTTCTCGATGGTGGTTTTTGGCTACTCCCCGCTGGGCGGGATCTCCAAAACTACTTCCTTTCTTATTTGTCTGTTTCTCGCTGACAGGGATTGTTTCATGCTTACTGTTACCGCTGGGCGGGATTTCTGTTTTGGTGTTCAGTTTCAAGGGATTGATGCCCTAGGCCCATTGCTTATGTAATCAGGTTTTTTTAGGGGTTACGTTTTCTGTAATAGGCTTATACATAAAGCCAGGAGGCATGATGCAAGGCTGATTTTGTACATAAGGTTTTGGGATCCTCTATAAAAACCCTTTTTTAATCTACTATAATAATTACCAAAAAAAAAAAACAATGCATGTATCTATCCTATCTCGCTTATGAGCATCAAACAGAAGCATGCATGTGAAAATGAAGCAATACCAAACAATAAGGAATGAAATGAAACAAGTCTCTTTCTTATTAATTTGATGGATCAAATCCAAGTTTACATAGAATTCCCCTTGAGGGCTCAAATTTGATACAATTGTTACAAATTTTGGGTGCCCAAGGATTAAATCCTCCAAGAAATCCAGGTGCACATCTAGTGTCTTTCCTCGTACTCACAATCGAGGTGGGCGGTCCAAAGTCACCACTGCTTGTATATTTAATATATTATGTCTGATATTCCTTCCCAATGCCTTATAGGAACCTGAACCTACACACAAGAAAGCAAAAAGGGTCAAATAGCAAGGGCATGTGAAGGAAAACATGCAATCCCCATAGGCACAAAATGGCATATATATTAAAAATATATCAAATCAACTCAGAATGACTTGAAACTTTGTGGTGATGTTAAATAAGAGTTTTTTAGGGGATATCACTAAAAATAGATCTGAAATTGCATATATATACCCCTCTATTTTGTGTCGCCCGCTTGTAACCTATGAAGACCAAGATGAACAATTCTTGCACCTAAACATGTCTAAAACATATGCAATTTGGACAAAATTTATAAATAAACATTTTAAGACAACCCATATATTTATATTTTCAAAATGAGGCGTAGATCCACCTGCATGCAACTGGGGTGCCCGGATGGGCCCTACGAACCTACAAAACCTTAAAAATGTGATATCTCAGCCAATTTAACTCCAAATTGCATGAAATTTGAACTACATAATCATATAATAGTCTATAATAATACTAAAAAATAGTAAATAAATTGTGCAAGGATTTTTCCTCATACCTGGGGGGATGGTGGTGACTACAACTAATTTAAGGGCACCCTAGGAGGGGATACCCACCATTTTTTCACACTTTTTGCTACCAATCCCACTAGGGAATGATCCTAAATAGTCTAATGGGTGTTTTTGTTGAATTTGGTGAAGAAATTCACCCGGATGGAAAAGTTATGCTCAAAAGACCCTCTTGAATTCACCCGGTAACCTCCTTCGTAAAAGAGAGATTTCAAGGGCAAGAAGGCACAATAAAGTGAGGTGAAATATCGGAAAAAATCCATTGCATATCCTAGAACTCCTCTCCATAAATATGTGTATGTTTTTTTATGAAAATTATATCCATTTTATAGCCCAAAGGGGCTCATGTGCAAAAAGGCATGCAAGGGCATGCATGGCAGGAGGTGCCATTTGTCAAAAAGGAGGCATGCATTGGGTGTGGAAGAGAATATCCATTTTGGGCCTCCATTATGAAGCATGTCATAAGGATTCAGTGCCATCTAACCTGCATTCTTCAATTGGTGGGATAAATGGTAGTTTATGGGTGTCATTTGTCCCAAATTTGACTTTTTTGGGTCAAACTTGCTCACCGTCCCACCCTAGGACAATGGGTCACCACCGTCCCAAGGTGGGATGGTGGGAATATGCCACCATCCCAGCATGGTATGGTGGTAAATTTTGAGCCAAAACTTCCCAAAATTGGGCCAGAATCCTCCAAAACCTCTTTCGAAGTGGCTACAACCATTATGAGCCTTCTAAGGGTTGCCCAAGGGGCCATATGATGATAATTTGGTCATTATTTGTGGATGCTTAGTCAGGTTTACCATATTTTAGTGTCTATTGATTGCCCTTTTTGAGATACACTGTGTGCAGCATAGCGCTGAGCAAAAATAGATGACTAAAATGTTGAATGATTAAGGTTACTCGATAACCAAACCAACTTTAGATACCTCAATCATGGAAAGGGCATGTGTTCTTGAGTCCTTGTTTTTGACTCATTTAAATGAGTGTGCCTAAGCTTAAATATTATCTGTCATGAAGGGACAGAGCCCATGACTTCATGATGCTAGTAATTTCAAGCATTATGATGTGATATTGTGTGCTTGTTTGCTTCCCTAAGCAGGAGCATGATTGTATTTATCAAAGATTCATTGAATGAATGCAATTCATATAATTGAGTGTTTAATTTTTTATTTTTATTATGAATTTGTTAAGTATGACTACCCCCTCAAGTGATGAGTTGTTGAGGTAATGACCTAGCGAGAAAATCGATGAGTCTGTATCGCTCCAAATTTTTTGCATCCCTACCTTCAGGCTATTGGATCCGCGCCCGGAAGGAGGATGGGAAAAGGATGGTGCGGTACCTCGGACGAGAGGACTTTACGAAGGTCCCGCCTCTCAAGGGAGGTGTGTTTTGGTGATTTTTCGATGGATGGTGGGTTCACCAGGAAACATTTGGCGGCAGTTTCCACGCCTAGGTTTTTGGAATGTGTTTTGATGAGTTCGTTTTATCCTTTAAGCATTCATCCTAGGTTTGGCCGAATGAATCTAACTTAATCTATATGAAAATGCAATTTAAATGAATACAACAAACAGAGTAGAAAGCAAAAAATAGAGAATTTGCAGGAGGCCAATGGAGATTACCTGATCCGGAAGTCTGAAGAAGTTTCTGATGCTTGAAGCAGTCTGGATCGTCTGGAATTCGACGTAATCGCCTGTAATCTGACAGAATCGTCCGAATCTGACAGATTCGTCTGAGACTGACAGAATCGTCTGAAATCTGACGAATTCGTCAGACGAATTCGTCAGAGACCTGCAAAACAGAGAACAGATGCAAAATACAAGAATTCCTATTGTGCAAACAGAGGCAAAATATGCCAAATAATAAACTGAATATTGAACAAAGTTTAAAAATAGAAATTAAAGTAAATTGTTGTACTTTAATGGCAGATTATGAGCTTAACATGCAATCTAGACTAGATGGGTGAACTCCAGATGCAAAATAGGATAAAAACTAAATAGATTATCTAATTTGTAAAACAAAATAACCGAGGCAAAGTTAAGAAAAGCAAACTCCGAGCATCGATTGCCTCGATGTGGATCGCGATCGAGATCGTCTCGCATCGATACGAAATCGTCTCGAATTTGACAGGATCGCCTCCGATCTTGACAGGTTCATCGACGGCGATGGGTGCTGGCTTCGGTTGAAAATCAGTGGTATACCTGCATAAAAATTGCTATAGGACTAGTGCAAAAATAAGATTAAGGTGTTTTAGTGCGGAGGGATTCAACTTGCAGATAAAATTCAGCCAGGGGTTGGGGAGGGAATGTCCTAGAGTTTAAATAGGCATAGGGGAGTTGTTGGGAGGTTGGAGATCATCCCAATTTGGGAGATCTCCAACGGGGGAAGGGTCCCAACGGCGCAGACACGCTTCTGCCCGAATTGGAGACCCGTTGGAACAGAGTCTATCTATGCAAATTCGGTTTTGCGACAAGATCGTCTGGACGTCCTAGTCCAGACGAAATCGTCAAATACGGGGCGATATCGTCTGATCGGCGACGATATCGTCAAACGGTCAAAACAACCTCTAAAAATGGCACGGAAAAAGGGGAAACGGGTTTCTCGGCGGTTAACGGGCGGTTTGGGAGGTTAAATTTGAATTTAAAATTATTTACTAAGGTGAATGTAATTATTCCAATTTGACTGCGCCAATTTTAGGGTGCTACATTTTGCCCCCTCTTTAGCGAATTTTTCGAAGAAAATGCGTTAAAGAAGAGTTCTTCTCGATCTACGAGAAAGCAAAAATTATTCCCATTTTTAGGCGACGATTCTTGGTCGAATCGTACGACAGACTTACTATGGTGCCCCCTCCGTGTTTTTACCCAAATCGAACGTTTGAGGTAAAAACGCGAAAAAGCAAAAAAATTATTGTTGAATAAAATTAAGAAAAATAGGGTAAAACCCTAATTCATTATTACTTGTTCATTTTACTGTTTTAGAGCTCTGGAGCAAAAAATGGTTGAGACAGCATACGAATCTGCAGAGGTCCGACGCGGTCTACGGGTAAGGGTCTAAACTCAATTTAGATTGATTTAAGTTGCTTTTACATGCTTTCTAGATGAATTTTTAAGTGAATTTGGAGCATCGCGGCCGTTTTTGGCCGTCGACGTCGTCGGGACGAAATCGTCCCGATTTCGACGAAATCGTCTCAATTTCGGCAATTTCGCCCGAGGGCGAAATCGTCGAAAGGGGGACGATTTCGTCAAATTAGAGACGATTTCGAACTGCGAAATCGGAGACGATCGTGCTCAAATTTGGGACGATATCGTCCAATAGTGGGCGATATCATCAATTGCAAAAAATTGATCTTTAAGTTGCATTATTAATTACTGGAATTTATTGATTAATTATTGTTTGTTGTTTTGTTGTTTATGTTTGCAGAGAGGATTACTAAAAAGCAGAGAGTGGAAGTACGACGGATTGAGAGACGACTTGGCCGCTCTCACCCAGGCAGAGCGGGATCTGCTGGCACAGGCCGGATTGCAGCATGTGGCAGAGATGCCGCAGGTTTCCACAGACATGGGGCTACTGACAGCCCTAGCAGAGAGATGGTATCCGGGGTCTTCCTGTTTTCGGTTACCGACAGGGGAGATGACTCCCACACTGGAGGATGTATGGAGGATTTTGAGAATCCCCATACAAGGACGGATGATCACACCGACGGCCAATCAGGGCCACGCGATGGGACGGCTGTGTGGTGACCCGAGCTTCGCCCTGGAGAAGGGCGGAGTTAATATCGAGGCACTACGCCAGATGCCTGGGGCATCTAGACTCACACGGGTTCTGGTTGGGGTAGTTGGTGGACTTCTGCTGTGCCACCAGAGCGGGTGCAGGGTGCCGTGGATGCTCGTAGATGTGATCTACGACATGCGGGACCACGGCTACAGGTTCTCATGGGGCAGCTTTGTACTATGCCGGCTGTACAGGATCCTTTACGGGGTCGTGTACAAGGGCGGGCGATGTCTGGTTATGACATCGCTACTATAGGTTTGGTGTTGGGAGCACATTGCGGTGCGGAGGCCGGTAGGGCTTCCACTGATAGGGATAGACGGGGAGAGGCCCCGAGTCTTCTACTGGTGGCTCCGGAGAGGGGCACAGTGACGGATCGACCTACCGGTGTCCCGGAGACTACTGGATGACCTTGTCCCGGACTAGATCACCCGGAGGCCATGGAGGCGGCATCCGGGGTGGGCGAGAGGACGGACAGGAGCCGGCTCGCATCAGGCGAGTCTGTCGGTTGAGGATGGAGAGGGGAGAGGTGGAGCTCCACCGCTACGACCGAGTTTTGCGATAGTTCGGTCTACAGCAGGGGATCCCATCTCTCAGGGATTATGAGTTTTCCCGGACCGTCCGGGATAACACCACTGTTAGCGGGGCTCCAGACATGCAGCGATTCTGGAGCCAGGACTCAGATGATGCCCCCATTCAGCCAGTGGATGGGGATGACGCAGGAGTAGCCGATGGCTACGATGCCTGGTATGCAGGCATCCGCCCTCCTCGGATGACGAGGGCACAGGGCCCGATCCACGCAGTCGTGCGTCGGATAGGGAGGCGGCGCCAGGCGATGATAGAGGCAGCCCAGGGTCACGGCGGGAGAGATCAGAGGAGGCCACAGGCACAGGAGCGGCCGCGACAGAGAGAGAGGGAGAGGAGGGAGGCGAGACCCCCATCTCCACAGAGGCCACCATCGCCCGATAAGGGCAAGGGCATGGATATAGGAGAGAGTAGCGAGATGGCTACTCTCCGGGCAGAGAGGGATCATCTGCAGACTCAGGTGCAGACACTACAGGATGCAGCTGCACAACACCATGCTGAGGTGTCACAGCTACGAGACGAGAATGCACGTCTCAGGGCACGGGGTGGAGGGGTGAGCACTCAGGAGCTGCTGCGGTCGGTTTCTCAGACCGCATTCTATCAGGCTCTATACTACCAGGCGGTGCCGGAGGGCCAGAGGGTACAGCTATCGGCTGCCATAGCAGATCCGATCAGGACAGGGTCATCGAGGAGCTCATCTCGATCGACGACGAGGACTCGTAGTACCACACATACTGCGATGGGACCACCTCGTCCTCCGTAGGGCAGGGGAGGAGATGAGGCTGAGAGCTCTAGGGGCTCTCGAGACACTGCTCGGAGGACACTTGATTGAGTATGCCAAGATATCGATTGTGGCATACCAATCTATCTGATATGATGTACATATATATTTTTGAGATATATATATAGATGAGATATTTTTGGTCATATGACTTATGTTATGAGTATATTGATGATGCTTTGATTGATTGATTTTGATAATGCTTGTAATTATGTCGTTGGAAAAGAATTTATACCTTTTGATGTCATGCTGTAATATTGATGAAATAATCTGATGTAACAAATTGGTTGTTTGTGATGCAATGATTTGATAAAAGAAAAGGGGACTTTTAACAATAATTTCAAAGGACATTGTCGCTATTATAGACCATTTCATGGAGTCGCTGCTCACTCGATCGTCAAGCTAATCCCATTTATAGAAATATTGTGAAAAGTGAAAGAGTGCTTAAGAGACTGTCTTAAGACTTTGTTGTGATGATGCAAATGATGATGATGATGATGGTTTGTTTTCAGATTTCCATAAAAATATTATGCATGAAATATTTGTAAAAAATGATTTTTGCTAGGCATAAATTCCTAAGTGTGATAAAATTGTTGAATAATTCCTTAGGAATTATACCGTCATTGCAAAATTGGAGGTTGACATAATGACATGAAATAATGAAAATGTGCATTCTTTTGAAAAGCAAAATTTGTGTAATAAAATGAAGTCATATGGTTTTTATGAGTTTTGATAAATGGGGGAATAAAAATTGTTACAATGGTTTGCGCTAGGCATAGAATATGTAGGTATAGACTTATACCATCATCGCGAAAATCAAAGAAAATAGATAGTTTTATTGCATGATTGATTTTTGATGAACAGAAAATATGAAAATGAGGACTTGCGCTAGGCATAAAATTCCAATTTTGGTTTTAGAACTATACCATCGTCGCGAAAGTCGATATGATATATATGATATGTTCTGAAAGAAATTTGTGATTTTTCTACTATATAGTTGTCTTTATGGTAAATAATTGTACTTGATTATTCCAAACAAGTTGCAAAAATAATATTTCAAAGTATTTTGAAGACAAAAATTAGATTTATAAGGAATCCCATGTGCATATGTGAATTCATTTCCAATCTTGATTTATCATAATGATAGACAAAATCTCTCAAATACAAATGTGTGTGCAATTGTATTGTTCATTTACCAAGTTTGAGCAAGATACTATGATACAAGTGATTTGAAGAAACCAAATAAGTGTTCATTAACCATGATGTAGATGCATATAACCATATTAGACTACTATGTAGGTTGGATTATCAAGAGCTAGCTAATCCATAAGCGAGACATAGGTCTGTACAAAAGAAGGTCGCTAATGTGACGGACATATCGCCACGCTAGGAGTTACCCAAGGCCAAGCAGGTTGGGCACAAACCACCTGTTATGGGGCTTACCTCACGGTTTTCGAATAATTGAGAATTCCAGGGATTCAAGCTCATCAACCCTTCTTTTCTTTTCAAAGGGTAGGGAAAGGGATTTTATTGCTTTCTTGCTTTCTTTTGAACTTTGCTTATTTTTCTTTTTGTATTTCTTTTGCTTGATAATACTTGGAACATTGCTGAAATAACATTTTTCTTTTCTCTTTTTTTCTTTCTTGAATTTTTTTTTTTTTTTTTTTGTGCTAGGGATACTTGCTCAGATTAGCTGTAGAGCAAGGGATTTTTATTCTGGGTAGGGGTGAGCTTGTCCTTTTGCCAATTCTCAAAGATTCTAGACCATGTGCATGATAGGATAGCAGGGGAAACTTTTCACCCAAGAAATCAGTTCTACTATGTAGCAAAACATGGAAATTACAAATATAATCATTTTATTGTGAAAAGATGTGCTTGGTTTAAGTAAATAACAAGATCAATTCTCTATGCTCAAACTTTATTTAATTTGAATTTTGTGAACTTTGATATAAGAGAGATTAGTAATCATGCCAGATAAAATCAAGATATTTATTGTTTTGTGAGTGTGCAAGTGAGGGATGCCAAATAAATGCTAATTGTATCCAAAATAAGTTGAAACATATAACTGCAATAATTGTAAGAAAATATATATAAATGATTTTTGAGAAGTTGGAGAATGTTGACTCTCTCTTTCTTCTGTATATTGTTTTGGTTTCGAAAGAGTCAAGCATATAGTTGTTTTTAGATTTTTATTTAGATTTTTGTTTTTGAGCAAAAAGAACTTAACAAGTGCTTTAAATAAATGCAATAGATAGTTTTGAAGATTTTTGGAGATTTATAAATGGTTTTGATGTTTTTTGGATTGTATATAAATTTGAAAGAAATATAAGAGAGTAATTTTGAACAAATATATACATGGATGAAATGACCAAATTTATGCATAATAACGTTTGAGATGTAAAATATTCATGGGTTCTTTAAGTTCTTTACCATCTAAGGTAGATAATTTATATGCTCCTGATTCAAATTTTGCAGTAATGATGTATGGTCCGAGCCAGTTGGGCTCAAACTTACCTTTAAGTTCTTTGGTTGCATTTGTATTTTTTTGATTCTCTTTTAAAACAAGGTCGCCAATCTCAAAGGATCGGTGACGAACTTTCTTAGCATATGCTCTTTTAAGCTTGTTTTGGTATGCACGGAGATGCTCCAAAGCATTGATGCATTTTTCATCTAAGAGTTCCAGCTGACTGAGTCTGCCAGCACGATATTCATCTCCTACTTCGGTATCTTGAAGTAGCAGAGCCAAAGAAGGAACTTCCAATTCAAATGGAAAAACCGCTTCTGCACCATATACCAAAACAAATGGTGAAGTGCCCGTGGGGGTTCGAACACTAGTTCGATAAGCCCACAAGGCTGGATATAACTGAATATGCCAGTCACGACCAGTTTTATTGACCAATCGTTTGAGGATTTTGATTAAAGTTTTGTTAGATGCTTCTGCTTGACCATTACCCTGAGGATAATAGGGAGTGGACCAGCGGTGTTGAATCTTGTATTTTTGGCATAATTTTTTAACATCTTTATTTTTAAAAGGAGTTCCATTGTCAGAGATGAGATTCGCAGGAATTCCGAACCTGCAAATGATTTGATTAAAAATGAATTTAGAGACCTGTGAACCGAGTGCAAGAAGCTAAAGGCATAGCTTCAACCCACTTCGTGAAATACTCAGTGGCGGTTATGATGAACTTGTGTCCATCAGAAGACACAGGATTGATTTTACCAATAATATCCAAGCCCCATTTAGAAAAGGGCCAAGGAGACGAAATAGCCTGTAGCTCTTGTGCAGGCGCATGGACAAGGTCAGCATGTTTTTGACACTTGTCGCAATGGCGCACATACTCGTGTGCATCCGTTTCCATGGTAGGCCAAAAGTATCCTATCCGAAGGAGCTTTTTAGCAATGATACTACCACTAAAGTGTCCTCCACAAGATCCATCGTGGGCTTCACTCAAGGCTGATTTAGATTCTTCGAAATTTAGACATCTTAATAGGATACCTTCAAAAGATCTTCTATATAAAGTATTGCCAATTATTACAAATCGACTTGCTCGTCGACGTAATAACCGACGCTGGTTTCTATTAGAATTAGCAGGGAACGTCCCATTTTGGAGAAAATCCAATATGTCTGTATACCAAGGTTCAGGAGTAGTTTCATTGATTAGAAACACATCCAAAGGCTCTAAGCATGACTTATTTGAAGCGGGTTCCTGGAGTCGACGAATGATGATAGTGGCATATTCGTCGTCTAACTCCAAGGGCAAGAGGGATGCAGCTGCGGCCATAGCATCAATTGCACGGTTGCTAGTTCGAGGAATGGCTTCCAAAGTAACTTGATCAAACAAGGACATTAGTTGTAAAACATAGGCCTTATATGGACGAAGTTTATCATCTCGGGTTTGATAAACTTCATTAATTTGGTTTATAACCAATTGGGAATCCCCAAAAACTAAGAGGTTTTTGATTTTTAGTGCTAAAGCAGCTCGTAATCCAAGGATTAGAGCTTCATACTCAACAGTATTGTTGGTGCAAGCAAAGGTCAGTTTGAAGGACAGAGGAATAAGATGTTTTTGCGGAGATATTAAAATAATACCCGCACTTGACCCCACTCATACATCGGGCTCCATCAAAGTATAAGGACCATTGTTTAGGATGGTCTGCCTCTAATTGAAGGCATTCATCAGGAAACTCGATGATGAGAGGATGAGTAGACTCTAAGGGTGCAGCAACTAATTGATCTGCTATGATTTGACCCTTAACAGACTTCTGTCCTATGAATGTGAGATCAAACTCGCTTAGAGCAAGAACCCACTTGGCTGTGCGACCCGATAAATAAGGGCGACTCATAAGATATCTTAAAGGATCATATTTGGCAATGACATACGTTTTTTGGCTAAGCATATAATGTCGTAATTTTTGCGTAGCAAACACGACTGCTAGACATAACTTCTCTAACGCTGTATAGCGGGTTTCATAATTGACGAAAGTTTGGCTAATGTAATAATTAGCACGTTCTCGCTTTTCATCATCAAGTTGAGCTAACATAGCTCCTAAGGCAGAATCTGAAGCAAAAATATATAGAAGAAATGGGCGATCAGATTTAGGCGGTGAAAGCACCGACGGATTAAGGAGGTATTGTTTGAGAAGTTCAAAAGCTTCTCTACATTCTGTGTCCCAATTGAAAGGGACATCCTTCTTAAGAAGTTTGAGAAAGGGACCAGTTTTGTCCGCCAGCTTATCAATGAAGCGACGGATAGCTTGAAGTTTACCTTGTAAACTTCGTAGTTCAGATATATTAGTGGGTGCGGGCATATCTGTGATGGCCGCAATTTTGAGAGGGTCAATTTCGATACCACGTAAAGAAACTAAAACCCCTAATAGTTTGCCGGATTTAACTCCGAATATGCATTTTGTTGGATTTAATCGAATGAGATATTCTCGTAATCGATTAAAAACTTTTCTTAAATCATCTAAATGATTATTTTCAATAAGAGAGCGAGCTATAATATCATCTACATAATCATGTAAGATATCATGCATCATATCATGAAAAATGTAGGTCATAGCCCGTTGGTAAGTTGCACCGGCGTTCTTTAAGCCAAATGGCATCACTTTCCGACAAAAGGTACCCCAGGGGGTAATAAAGGCTGTTTTAGCCTGGTCTTCAGGAGCTATCCTGATCTGATTATAATCGGAGAATCCGTCCATTAAGGACATCATCCCACTTTCGGCAGTGAAGTCGATAATTTGATCCATGTTTGGAAGGGGAAAGTCATCTTTAGGGCATGCAGCGTTAATATCTCTAAAATCGGTGCAAACCCTAACTTTGGTAGCTTCCTTCTTAGTGACTGGAACTACATTTGAGATCCATTCAGCATAATCAATAGCTTGTATGAAGATAACATTCAGGAGTTTTTCTAACTCCCCTTTGACTAGCAGAGCCACTTTGGGATGCATTTTTCTAAGTTTTTGTTTAACCGGTTTAGCATCCGGATGGACCACTAGATGGTGCATGACGACAGAAGGGTCTAGACCTGGCATATCTTCATATGTCCAAGCGAAGACATCTTCATACTCTTTAAGGAATGCAATGTATTGTTCCTATTTTTCTTGACTTAGTTCTGATCCAATATTGATCATGTGAGGATTGTCCTCAGTTCCAATATTAATTTTAATGACATTTTCTACCTCCATGTGTAGATCTCTTTCAAAGTTAGGTGGGGCGGGTGAAACACCCAGTTCTTGTAATTCTTGTAAAGTTAATTTAGATAATTCATTCTGAGGATTAGTGGTCTCAAGCTGGGCTATAGTTGGTATAGAACCATCAAAATAGAATCCATTGTGCAACATCTCTTCAACAGAGACATCATGGAAGATATCTCCTTCCAACTCTTCATCGGGGTCAGCAATCATTTCAGGGTAGGCTATGGATAGCATGTTGCATGAAAATGACTGATTTTTAAGAGGCAAATCAACATGCCTATCCAAATAATCTTGATAGCATATGAGGTGATCATCATCCTCAAAAGGAAAGGGTTGTCCCTTACTAGGAAATAAGCCCACACCACAGCAGGCAGGCCACGGTTCTACCTCGAAAGGTTCTTTCATGCCATTTTGGAAAGGTCCTAAGCCTTTCCCTTTATATCCCATTTTAAGCATCATGGGTTTAGCTTTAACATAATCATTGGTAAAATAACAGCGAGCGTATCCCTCATGATGAGTTTTGATATTCCGAGGGATTCTTCCCCAGTCATATCCTTTATAAATGAAGGCACAACTCCCGACTTGGTAAGTACTTCCCATAGGTTGTGGGAGGCCCAAAGTACGAGGAGAGGGCGGTAATTTATTTAAAAGGTTTGAATCTTGCATGAAAGCATTCATTTTTTCTGATATTAAGGTTGTAGATAAATCTGGTAAAAGTTCATCAAAAAGGGCATAAGATGTAGAAGGTTTATTACTTATGTCTTGAGGTGTGGAAGGTATGATGGATGTGTCTAAAGGTTTTGAATTTATAGGAATAATAGTTGAAGGATTAGTTGTAGATTTGAGATCCTTTTGAGATTCTAAAATTTGTTTAGAAGGTTGTTGGTCTTTATAGGAAGATGAAGTTAATGGAGGAGGAATAGATGAAGTTATGGGTTTATGTTTCACGAGTTTTAGATGAAAAAGAAGAACTAGAATGTGTGGATGACAGAGCAGGGCAAAATTGCACTCCAACGGGTTCTGCCAAAGCACACATATCAAAAGGTCTAGGGTCACCATGAATAGTGACCAACTGATTTTTAAACTCAAATTTCACACATTGGTGTAAAGTTGATGGGACTGCTCGCATGGCGTTAATCCAAGGGCGACCCAAAAGTATATTGTACGATGCTGGGCAATGTACAATAAACACGGTTGTTTCTAGGGTTCTAGGGCCAACTTGCAATGGGAGGGTAATGACTCCACACGTTTCTTGTGTTTCGTCATTAAAAGCTTTGATAATCATATCAGTTTTCTTCATTTCATCACTTCTAAAACCAAATCGTTGGTAGAAGTCAAAGGTGCAAATTTTTAGAGATGAGCCATTATCAATCAGGACTCGAGTAATGTACAAGGGATTATCCTTGTGTAAACTGTGTTGTGGGATATCTTTATCCCGAAAGTCAATACAATCAATCTCTCGAGTGATGATAGTATTGGCCATAGCTTCGAGTTGAATGTTTTGAGGTACCATCATTTGGCTCAATGTAAGCATCAACTCATCCCTATGTGTGGGAGAGGATCTTAATAAATCTAAGAGGGAAATTCTAGCCGTGGTATTAGACAATTGTTCATTAATGCTGTAAGGGGGTTTAGGTTGAACAATAGGAGCATGATTCCCTTTATTTGGGTTTTTCAAAATGAATGGAGCTGATCCATCGTTCTGGTTTGGTTCTTGTTGAGAATTTTGAGCTTGTTGTCGAGTAACGACTCCGATGGTACCTACAATGTTATAGTGACGACGTTGAAACGGTCTCGGTTGAGAATTTATGGCTTGTTCATAGGGAAGGACTACATTAGAAGAAGGTCGAGTAGTGACTCTTCTAGGAAATGGTTCTTCTGGAACATTAGCATCTGTGACAGAGTTGAATAGGATCTGATTCGTTTTCAGAACTATTCGATTGAATAGTGTCTACTTCACTCTCACTATCTGACTCTATATCACTAGAATCGGAAGTTTGAAAATTATGTAAGGGCCTGGTTGTAACCAGGGATAAGGTTGTGTCAAATATTTGAGAATCCTGAACAGGTAATTGTCCGCTAATGGTTCCTACATATCGAGTAGGAGGGGGAACATTATGATGTTCGATTTGATTAGCTACCTCTTTACCATGTCGTGGTAAAGGGTGTTGAAATATGTCTAAAGTTTGATTGGCATTTTGATTTTGATTTTGGGGAACAGTATTTTGAGTATTATTAGGAGGGTTTTGTTTGGGTTGGAAGGCTTGCACTTCCATTTCATTATTGTCAATCAAATCTTGTATTTTATGTTTCAATCTCTTACAAGCGTTGGTAGAATGTCCAGGTCCTCTATGAAAGTCACAGTGCAAATCAGCTCTATATCCGGGTATACTTGGGTCAGGTTCTCGGATAGCTGGTAATTGGATTAAACCTCTTTCAAGCAATTGAGGTAAAATGGTTGACAAGGGTTGGTTTAATCTAGTGAATTCTCGAGGAGGCTTGTCAGGGGGTTTCAATATGAATTTTTCTGTTGTCTTTGTTGCATTGACATTAGCAACATTTTTGCTGTCAGTGACTCCGTCACCGACAACCTGTTTGTTTTTATATTGATTTCTAGATGTTTTCTCATCATCCTTCTTCCTAAGTTGGCCTCTCCTAATGAGGGCATCTTCTACTCTTCGAGCTAAGTCTATAGCTTGATCGAAGGTAGTCAAAGTAGCTGTTGATAGCTCATAAGAGAGTTGTTCTTGTAAATTATTGATGAAAATGTCTAGCATTTCCCTATAGGGTAGCACAAAGTGTAGTTTTCCTGTCAATTGTCTCCATCTAGCCAAGAAATCAGCAAAACATTCATCTTTATCTTGTTTTAAATTGTATAGGTCTTTAATAGTTACATGTCTCTCGATGTAGGCACTAAATTGATGAACAAATGATTCAGCTGTTTCTTCAAAGTTTCTTAAGGAGTGAGTGGGCAATTGATAGTACCACTCTAATGCCATTCCACCTAAACTTTTGGGGAACATTTTTAGTAATAGCAAGTCGTCATGCGATATGTCGTGACATGCTATCCTAAACATGCGAAGATGTTCTATGGGATCTTCGGTTCCTTTATATATAGGCAGGACGGGCATGGGAAAATGTTTAGGGTATGGTTGAGCTACCACTATGGGATCCAATGGTTGGCTACAAATCTCTCGATAATTGTACGAGGGACGGTAGGGATCTATCTGGTCCATACGTGAAGCCAATTGTTTCACCATAGCTTCCAGATTACTAGTTTGCCCCCCATATTGATTCGGTAGGGCATTGACATGAGTTTTATGAGCATAGGATGGAGGAACATGTAGATTAGATGCCATGTTACTATTGTGTAAAACTTTAGTAGGAAAAATGTTATGGAGGAATTTTGAAGTTGGATTATGTTGTGTTCCAGATTGTTGAAAATTTGTATTTAGCTTTGTTTTAGATTTCTGTTTATTTAAAGCATTTTGCTCAATAGTTTGGCGGAACAAAGTAGTGAAGGGAATTTTCTTTTGTGCAGGGAGTGGTTTTAGGTTGAGTAACGAGGTTCCTTAGGAGGTTGGGTAACCTTGTTGTTTTGACATGGCTTGGGCTATAGTGACCATATCCGTATTGGATGGTCCACCCTTATCACTCTCTTGATCAACAAAAGATAAAGGATTAGTGTGTATATCAAGCGCCCGTTCTATAGCTGCTTGAGCGTCACTAACTTCCCCTCTATCAATACGGACTGCTACATTAAGGATGTCGATATTTTGATTGAGAAATTTTTGAAAATGTTCTGCGTTGTCAAAAGTGATGCCCCCATTGGGAGCTATTCTAGGGGATGAGGATTCATTCTCTTTAACATTTCCTTCTTGTTCCTTATCTTCACCTAAGTCTTCGTCTGATTGACCTAGAGTTTCTCCTTCCGGATTTGTATCTCCAAGAAGGACATTTGGGTTTTCAGTTGTATCTTGCAACCAATCTTCTCCTTCCCCTAGAGTTTCTTTACCATTCCTAAGTTTAGGCATGGTGCTAAGTTTTGATTTCAGCAAATATATATATATTTATATATATATATATATATGCAACAAATTAAAAGGTATATATTTATATATACCTAATGCAATATTTGAAATGAAATGTTTAAGTTTTTACTATGTTGTTTTTTGATTTTTTTAGTTTTCTTTAAATTTTTGAAATAATACAATAAAGACAGCAAATGAAACAATAAATGCACGCAATAATAATAAAGCTGAAAGTAAATGAACTAATCTTCTATGAACAATTTATGAATATCATTAATAGGTTCGAGTTGTTCAGGGGTCATGAAATGTTCTTCTTCAAATTGAAAGTTTTCTTTTAAGAATTTGATGAAAAGGGCTATGGTGATATTGTCTGTCTCAGATGCTGGTTGATAAAAGTAAATCTCATGGCAATACTCTCGATATAACACAGCACGAGGAACTCTATTCCATCTTTCCCTATCTGTAAGAACAACTTCTTGGTCTTCTACAAGGCCTAGGAATCGGTGTACAATGTCTGCGTTCTCGAGGTATTCCTCGAAGCTGAACAATTCTGAAGATACTAAAGCTCTCCTATAGGCTAACCATCTATGGCGAGCTCTCTGAAGTTCATGATAGAAAACTAATTGATGAGGATCCAGGATTCTATCCAAGACTAGCCTCTTGATCTGTTTAAGTTGTGTGGACCTAGATGAGATGAGACTAAGTCTCCTATCAAGTTCGTCCCACAAGGATTGATTTCTACTTGTTTCAGGGATACTAAGGACAGAATTAACTTCTATAGCTGCCAATTGGTTTTCTACGTTTATAGTAACTGCTAACCTCTTTTTAGGAGCTACCATCTAAACATGATTTCAAACTTTAAGAGCTTTAAAATGCATCTAAGTTTTAGATGTTCTAATTTTTTTTTGTTTTTGTTTTTGGTTTTCAAAAGGTTATGATGCATTCACGTCGGGTTCACCAAAATGTATCGCTCCAAATTTTTCGCATCCCTACCTTCAGGCTATTGGATCCGCGCCCGGAAGGAGGATGGGAAAAGGATGGTGCGGTACCTCGGACGAGAGGACTTTACGAAGGTCCCGCCTCTCAAGGGAGGTGTGTTTTGGTGATTTTTCGACGGATGGTGGGTTCACCCAGGAAACATTTGGTGGCGGTTTCCACGCCTAGGTTTTGGAATGTGTTTAGATGAGTTCATTTTATCCTTAAGCATTCATCCTAGGTTTGGCCGAATGAATCTAACTTAATCTATATGAAAATGCAATTGAAATGAATACAGCAAACCGAGTAGAAAGCAAAAAATAGAGAATTTGCAGGAGGCCAATGGAGATTACCTGATCCGGAAGTCTGAAGAAGTTTCTGATGCTTGAAGCAGTCTGGATCGTCTGGAATTCGACGTAATCGCCTGTAATCTGACAGAATCGTCCGAATCTGACAGATTCGTCTGAGACTGACAGAATCGTCTGAAATCTGACGAATTCGTCAGACGAATTCGTCAGAGACCTACAAAACAGAGAACAGATGCAAAATACAAGAATTCCTACTGTGCAAACAGAGGCAAAATATGCCAAATAATAAACTGAATACTGAACAAAGTTTAAAAAATAGAAATTAAAGTAAATTGCTGTACTTTAATGGCAGATTATGAGCTTAACATGCAATCTAGACTAGATGGGTGAACTCCAGATGCAAAATAGGATAAAAACTAAATAGATTATCTAATTTGTAAAACAAAATAACTGAGGCAAAGTTAAGAAAAGCAAACTCCAGAGCATCGATTGCCTCGATGTGGACTGCGATCGAGATCGTCTCGCATCAATACGAAATCGTCTCGAATTTGACAGGATCGCCTCCGATCTTGACGGAGTTCGTCGGCGACGATGGGTGCTGGCTCCGGTTGAAAATCGGTGGTGTACCTGCATAAAAACTGCTATAGGACTAGTGCAAAAATAAGATTAAGGTGTTTTAGTGCAGAGGGATTCAACTTGCGGATAAAATTCAGCCAGGGGTTGGGGAGGGAATGTCCTAGAGTTTAAATAGGCATAGGGGAGTTGTTGGGAGGTTGGAGATCATCCCAATTTGGGAGATCTCCAACGGGGGAAGGGTCCCAACGGCGCAGACACGCTTCTGCCCGAATTGGAGACCCGTTGGAACAGAGTCTATCTATGCAAATTCAGTTTTGCGACAAGATCGTCTGGACGTCCTAGTCCAGACGAAATCGTCAAATCTGGGGCGATATCGTCTGATCGGCGACGATATCGTCAAACGGTCAAAACAACCTCTAAAAATGGCACGGAAAAAGGGGAAACGGGTTTCTCGGCGGTTAACGGGCGGTTTGGGAGGTTAAATTTGAATTTAAAATTATTTACTAAGGTGAATGTAATTATTCCAATTTGACTGCACCAATTTTAGGGTGCTACGAGTCGCTTGACCCATATTTGACTTAATTTTGGTGGGTTTTGGATCTTTTCTTTAGCTTTTTGTGTTGTTTTTGTTGTGTTTTAATTGTTTTTGAATTTTTGAGTTTTGATGAGATTTCATAGAAGAATACCTCATCAACATTGGATGCCCCAACCATGGAAAGGGTATGCCTCTCGGAATTAATGCCTTCGATAAGTTAAGGAACTTGATTTTGGTGTTCTTTGGCATATTGGCAAACAAGCTTAAGTCTAATCCTAGCCTTGGTGGCAGTTGGAAGATGAGCTCAAGTCTACGCTTTAGCCTAGCCTTGATGGCAATTAGGAGATAAGCTTAAATCAAATCCTAGCCTTGATGGCGATTTGGAGATAAGCTTAAATCAAATCCTAGCCTTGATGGCAATAGGAGATAAGCTTAAATCAAATCCTAGCCTTGATGGCAATAGGAGATAAGCTTAAATCAAATCCTAGCCTTGATGGCAATAGGAGATAAGCTTACTAGTTTGCTTGAATTTGCTTTTGATCTTTTGCTTATTTGCCCCAAGCAAAGGGGGTGCATGACTGTCTTTGGCAATGATTCACAAGATGAACACGATTAACTTGATTAAGTTATCCATTGTTGATTTGGATTAAACATGTTGTTATTATGACCAATGGACTTAGTGGATGCCATTGGGGCATTTGGGGTGACCAAAGGGTTTATGGATACCTTTGGGGATTTTTGAGGTTGATTGCTTAACTGTTTGATTGCTGATTAGGGGAGGTATGATACCAATAATGCCCCAATTGATGTTACAAAAATGTTTGCTTGATTTGCAATTATGATAATTTGGAGCGTTAGATGCATTATGTGTTATGATCTATGGATGCATTGATGGATGCATGTGTTGTACTATGATGTTATTTGATGATATGCAATGTGTGTATGCATAATGAAATGGATGATCTATTGATGTGTATTGATGGAATATGAACACTATATGACATACTATGTTAGCACCATAGACTGTATAGAATTCATCAATTCATGTGGAATATTGTCATGAGACTATGTAATGGATTTGTGCAAATGGAAACTGACATACATGTGATAAAATGGAATGAATAAAATGAATGTTCTAGAAGGCCTATGAGGTTTTCATGAGACTCAAACACTCTAGTCAACTGATCAAAAGTTGTATACTAACCATGCAGGACTTTTTGACAAGGTATGAATCTGCTAGGATGACCAAGGTACTTCATATCCCTGTGTGTGCAAGTGAGTTCATTCCTATGAGATGCATAAGGATACCGCCAGTGCCAAGCAGGCTCTCAACCAAACCTGTACTGAGGATCACCCAATGAATGCCACCATCCTAGGTTTCGTACTAAGTATGACTAGACCACTAGGCAATCTAGGTTACCAAAGCTAGCTCATCCACATGCAAACATTGGTCTACACATACGCCCAAAAGCTAATATGGTAGACATATCATCATGCGGGAGGCTACCACCATTGATGGATAGGCTATCCACCAAACCCGTAATGAGGATCACCTGATGGTTTTCCAAATGCTGAGAGTTCCAGGGATTCAAGTTCGACTCCCTACTTTCTTCAATTTTATTGGGATACTTGCTCTCATATAGAGTGATAAGAATCACTGTTTATTTTTCTCTTTTTAGTGATAATAATCACTATTTATTTTGAGTTTTTTTCTTTTTCTCTTGAGCAAGGGATTTGAATTTTGAGTGATGGGGATCACTGTTTCTTGTGCTTTTTGATGTGTGCACTTTTTGATTTTTGTATTTTTGTACTTTGAATTTTTGCTTTGTGGGGGTTTGCAAATTTAGACTATTGCAAACATGTGAAAATGTGGGATTTTGATGACAAAAAAGGGGGAAAACCACTTATTGTTGTGGGGGGAATTGGGTAGGGGAGAACTTGTCCTTTTGCCAACTCTCAACATTCTTGAACCATTCGCACAGGGGGATGAGCAGGATGACCTTTTCGCTTAAGGTAACCTAGACCACTTCATGGATTTCATCTATCTTTGTGCAAAACTTGGATTTTTAATGATTAATTGTGTTTGGGATATGATGTACACAAGGCATAATCTAAGCAAGATTCTACCTCCTAAAAATCATGCTAGCCTTCTACAAAATCTGAGTAGAGACTGGATATGGCTGAGTGACCAAAAACCCTACTGACATTCTAAAACAAATGGCTAAGTGAAGGGAATAGACACGACTATGGAAATGTGAAAAATGTGGGTGAAAATGATAATTGCAGCATTGAACTATGAGTACTTTCACAACATTGATTTTGAGCGGTAAGTAGTGTACCATCTTAGTGCTAGACATGTATGAGCAACTCTAAAATATAAAGTGCTAATGATGAATATGCCTAAATGCAAGCGATAATAAAATGCAATGGGATGCAATGTGATGTGATGCAATATTTTTAAATTTTTAAATTTTGATAATGTTTTTGAATTTTTGATTGATATGTATATACATGTGACCAACGGGCTTATTTGGGGGCCATTGGGGCATTTGAGGGACCAAAGGGCTTATGGATGCCTTTGGGGCTTTTAGGGTTGACCTAGATGATTGTAGATAGTCTAGGAGCATTTTTATTTGACCTAGATGGTGAAAACCCGCTAGGAGCCTTTTGGGTGACCTAGATGGTCAATGACACTTAAAAGTGTCTACGACTACCTAAGGGTATTTGGTTGTGACCAAAGGGATTATGGATGCCTTTGGGGATTTTAGGGTTGACCTAGATGATCGTAGATAGTCTAGGAGCATTTTTATTTGACCTAGATGGTGAAAACTCGCTAGGAGCCTTTTGGGTGACCTAGATGGGCAGCGACACTTAAAAAGTGTCTATGACTACCTAGGGGTATTTGGTTGTGACCAAAGGGCTTATGGATGCCTTTGGGGCTTTTAGGGTTGACCTAGATGATCGTAGATAGTCTAGGAGCATTTTTATTTGACCTAGACGGTGAAAACCCGCTAGGAGCCTTTTGGGTGACCTAGATGAGCAACGACACTTAAAAGTGTCTACGATTGCCTAGGGGTATTTGGTTGTGACCAAAGGGCTTATGGATACCTTTGGGGATTTTAGGGTTGACCTAGATGATCTTAGATAGTCTAGGAGCATTTTTATTTGACCTAGATGGTGAAAACCTGCTAGGAGCCTTTTGGGTGACCTAGACGTTCAGCGACACTTAAAAAGTGTCTACGACTGCCTAGGGGTATTTGGTTGTGACCAAAGGGCTTATGGATACCTTTGGGGCTTTTAGGGTTGACCTAGATGATCGTAGATAGTCTAGGAGAATTATGGGTTGACCAAGCGATATGTAGATACCCTTGGAGCCTTTTGGGTCCTATAGTTTGTAGCTAGGGGTGTTATAGAGTTGACCAAGAATGTGGATAGATCCCTTGGAGCCTTTTGTAACTTTGCTTACTTTGTGTTCTTAGGAGGAAGGTGCAATACCTTGTATAACCCCAACATTTACTGGTGTGATTGATGCGATGTTAAACAGGACCTATCCTAATGCAAGTATAATGGCTGAAAAATACCTAATGCAATGCAATTAAAGTATGCAAGGGTACATGCCAAATGTTTTTGTGTTTTAATGTTTTGCAATATTTTTGAAATTTTGATTATTTTGAATGTTTGTGGATTTTGACATTTTATGATTTGTTTGGATTTTTGGTGTTTTAAATTATTTTTGAATTTTGAGTGTTTTGCGAGGGGGAAGGCACGATACCTTAGGCACCCCTAGTGTGTGTGCTACTCAATGAAGGTGAGAAAGGTGTGATATCATTAGAGTTCTCACTATGATTCATTGGTTGTGATGTGGATGGTGGGGAAGGTATGCTACCTTTGGGTTGCTCAAAGTGGTTGGCAGATGTTGTGTTTGCTTCGTGTATGGGCCAGAGGTCTTGGAAGTCTCCTATCGGTTGGTTGTTAGGAGCAAGAGGATTGCCCACCGGAAGCTCTTGCCTCTCGATCATATCCTGAACTAAATATCTAAAGGGATAACATGTCTGGATGTCATGACCTCTTTGTCTATGGTAAACACAGTATAGATCTTTCCTGTGTGCCTTTGATCTACGTTTGTTAGGTTTCAATGGATGGATCTCGGGAAGCGTGATTGCTCGTGCCTCATACAATCGATTGAAGATTGATGCTAAGGGCTCTGAAAAATGAGTATATTGTCTTTGCTTTTGTTGCAGATGGTTTTTGGCCAATGAAGGTTGAGCCTGGTAATTAGGTTGCATTGGTAATTGCGGTGGGGGAGCTTGGTTTAAGGGTTCAGGGATGCTTAGAACCACTTGATTGATTGGGGCTACATTTTGCTGTGTGTTACCACCTTTAATGTTCTTGTTTGGTTGTTCCCCTTTGTGGAGTCATACATCACCCTCCTGGACCTTGATGTCCTCAATGATTTGGGCTTGTGCTAAGGCCTCCTCGAATGTTTGATATCGTTGTAATTGTAAAAGAAGTGAAATCTGCTTTGAACAACTTCTAGTAAACATTCGGATGAGTTCCATTGTGGGTAGGGTGAAAGGTAGTTTTAACATCACCTTTCTCCATCTATTACCATACTCCATGACTGGCTCATCATCAAGTTGATGAAGGCTAGACAAGTCAGTCAAGTTTATCCTTTTCTTAGCGCTAGAGGCAAAACGTCCCAAAAATGCATCGGCCAATTGCTCAAAGGTGTTTATGCTATGACGTGGTAGATGATTATACCATTCTAAAGCATCTCCAGATAATGTTGTAATGAATATTCTCAACATCAAAGGGTCATAATATTGAAGATGAGAGCACTTAAGAATGAAGCTTGTCACGTGCTCTTCTGCATCTTCATCATCTTTGAAATCTTCAAGTTTGGGCATCTAGAAATTTGATGGGTATGTCAGTGATGACACTGATGGATGTACAGGCTGATTACTAAGCTGCTTTAGTGTGGGTTTTTGATAACCCAAAATTTGATCTGGCCTTTCTAATGCCTTCAACCGATCAGCTAGCACTTTGTATGGCCCTGATGACATAATATGATCATCCTGTTGTCGCCCTTTATTAGATGAAGGAGGTCGCTTTTGATGTTGAGGTGGATGATAAGTATGATCATTAGGTACCTCATCATAACTGGGTTTAGGGTAGGCATCTATTTGATCCTGATGTTCCCATTGGGACTCTTCATATGATTCCTCCTCGTATTGATCTTGGTATTGTTGAGGAGTATGAGGCTTTTGATGATAACTAGATAATGGCCTTTGATGTTGAATGCGAGTTTGGCATGGCCGAGGGGGAATATTTTGAGATTGTATTGGGTGTCTTGCCCATTGTTGCATCCTATAGGTGCTAGGTGTAAGCACAACTTTAGGTACTGCATTATGTAATTGCTCTTGTTGTATCTTTTGTTGTTCTTGTATCTTTCATTGATACAACTCTTGTAGGTGTGCTCATTGTGAGTCCACCCATTGTTGATGTACTTGTTGTTGAGCCAACTAGAGTTGATCTGTATGTTGTTGCCTATTAAGATTTGGCCTAATTGCCTGATGAGTATGATCTGGTTGCTCCATTGCATGGGGTTTGTGTATCCTCATATTTGAAATATGGATGGGTTTATCATGTCTTTCCCCCCTAGTAGGGTCTAATGCTTGTTTTCCATGCTCCCTAAGGATCACATTACCTTGAGACTCTAATTATGAATTGGCTCTGTATAGTCCGATGATGTAGAGCCATCATATGGTTGCACCAAGTACTCTTCACGAGGAGTAGGTAGATGGTTGGGATCTTCTCCCTCATCTATTAGGAAAGCCTCATATTTAGTTTTGGATGTAAGCTCTATATATTCAGGCTGCATAGAAGCATGATGTGTGGATGTTGAGCACTCTCTGTGAGGAGTATGAGGGCGACTTGCTCGATCAAATGGGGTGGTTTGCTCATCCAGGCTAGGCCATGGTGTACTCTCATGTTCATATTCTGATTGATGTATAGAGTAAGTTGGGGTGTGAACCCATGATATTGATCTATTAGACCCCTCAATGGGCAGATTATTTTCTATATAGAATTCTATCAAGGTATCCCAATCAGGGAGTTTTCCTAGAGGACCTATGGGTGCTTCCCTAGTAGGGGTATCTCGAAGGTTTGCCCCCTAGGGATGATATTGTTGTTATGATAGGACCTAGGATGCCATTCAGGTATGGGCATGTCCTCTAGAATTATTTGGAGATATTCACTAGCTATGGAGCTTGAATCTCTCACTAAATTGGAGGTCTTGTTTTCAACCGCCTTTGGACCAAATTGGTAAAACGGGGGTCCATCGACCATTTTTAGAAAATTTTGACTTTCCTAAAAAGGTTATAAGTGTTATATATCAAAATTATTAGTGTGACGAGCTGATCATAATGGGCTAGGTCTCCAAAATTTGATTTTTGGGTCAAAAATTTGTATTTTTGGATTTATTTTTGGAATATTTGGCCAACCGGGGCCTATGGGGAAATGCCCACTTTTAGGATTTTTTGGGAAATTTTGAACCGTGAAGAGTTAGGACTCAAAATTTTTGGGAGAGGTGCAGAAGGGTCTAACTAAGACAACAAAACAAATTTGGCAAGTTTTGGAGTTGTCTAGACCATTCTATGACCATTTTAGTGCAGTTTTTCCCTATTTTTGGCTTCGAAAATAGAGTAATCATAAAACCAAAATAACTTTTTTGTTATAGCTCCATTTTGCACGATTCTTGAAGCATTGGATGCAGAATAAAAAAGTATATTTTTTGTTTTTTTTAAACCCTATTTTTTGAAAAATTAGGGTTAGGGTTTTGTCCCAAATAACAAAGAAACACACAAAGCAGACAATATGATTATCTTTTTACTGATTAAATGTGTGTCCTAAACTGGTTTCAGTGTGTTGTTGTTCTTTGCTCTTGTTGTGGAATTAGAATGAGGGAACTCAACCAAAGTGGTGACTAGGGACACTAGTGCCAAACATGATTTCTCAAAAGAGTCTAGGGTACACCGCTTAAATCCCAGTGGGGGGTTCGCCTAGCTCTTCCACTCTAAAACAATGTTTCCAATAGTGGGAGGCAGTTTGAACATTAGTGACCTATTCCATCTTGAGAGAGTGCCCTATTCTATCTAAGGCATATAGAGGGCAAGTTGGTGGAAGGAGGTGAAATCCAACGTCACCAGTCTGAATTGGGGGTTGGTGATGAAATCCAACCTTACCAATGTTATAGTGGAACGTGCAAGTGTGTGTGGTTCCTTTTAATCCAAAGAAAGTAAGCAAAGAAGCATTCAATGATCATTCACTAAATGCATGCAATAGGTGTGTTTTAATTTCAAAAATCTAGGATAAAAGGAACCTACAAATGTCACTTATAGATGCAAGCCCTAAATGCTAACCTACCCATTGGGTAAGCCACAAGCAATCAAGCCATAAAGATGCATTGCTACTTCAAGTTTCTTTCGATTTTTCTTCTTCCTTTTGCTATTTGATGTTATAAGAAAAGTAATAATATGAATTTTAACCTTTCTATGCAAACAAATGAAGCAAGAAAAACTAATTTTAACATTCTCTAAAAATGCAGCAGAAAAACAGAGGGTTTAGGCACTCACCTTATCAATTTTGAGACCTCCAAATTCTAAAATTTTGAGCAGAAATTTCTTTGTTTCCTCACCGCTCTAGGGTGGGATGATTAGAAGCCTCACCACCATCCTAGGGTGGGATGGTGAAGCCACCATCCTAGAGTGGGATAGTGAAGCCACCATCCTAGGGTGAGCTAGATAAAGGTTCTGCCACCGTTCCAGGGTGGGGAGGGGAGCACCTGCAACACAAAAAGGGCAAAATTGGCAAAAAATGGAGTCAAATTTTCACCCAAAGCATAAGGGACAAGGGTCCCACCATGATCACCACTGAATTAGGGAAAAATGGTGCACCTAATGATGAAAAAAAATATATGTATCTATCCTATCTCGCTTATGAGCATCAAACGGAAGCATGCATGTGAAAATGAAGCAATACCAAACAATAAGGAATGAAATGAAACAAGTCTCTTTCTTATTAATTTGGTGGATCAAATCCAAGGTTACATAGAAGTCCCCTTGAGGGCTCAAATGTGATACAATTGTTACAAATTTTGGGTGCCCAAGGATCAAATCCTCCAAGAAATTTGGGTGCACATCCAATGCCTTTCCTCGTACCCACAATCGAGGTGGGCGGGCCAATGCCACCGCTGCTTGTATCTTTAATATCTGATGTCTGATATTCCTTCCCAATGCCTTCTAGGAACCTGCACCTACACACAAGGAAGCAAAAAGGGTCAAATAGCAAGGGCGTGTGAAGGAAAACATGCAATCCCCATAGGCACAAAATGGCATATATATTAAAAATATATCAAATAAACTCAGAATGACTTGAAAATTTATGGGGATGTTAAATAAGAGGTTTTGAGGGGATATCACCAAAAATAGATCTGAAATTGCATCCGTAGACCCCTCGATTTTGCACCACCCGCCTACAACCTACGAAGACCAAGATGAACAATTCCCGCACCTAAACATGTCCAAAACACATGAAATTTGGAAATAATGCATAAATAAACATTTTAAGACAACCCATGTGGTTATATTTTCAAAATGAGGTGCATATCCACCTGCATGCAATTGGGGTGCCCGGATGGGCCCTACGAACCTGCAAAACCTTAAAAATATGATATCTCGGCCAATTTAACTCCAAATTGCATGAAATTTGAACTAAAGAATCATATGATAGTCTAGAATAATACTAAAAAAAATAGTAAAGAAATTGTGCAAGGATTTTTCCTCGTCCTAGGGGGACGGTGGTGACTGCAACTAATTGGAGGGCACCCTGGGAGGGGATACCCACCAATTATGCACACTTTTTGCTACCAATACCACTGGGGAATGATCCTAAACACTCTAAGGGGTGTTTTCATCGAATTTGGTGAAGAAATTCACCCGGATGGAAAAGTTATGCTCAAAGGACCCTCTTGAAGTCACCCGGTAACCTCCTTCACAAAAGAGAGATTTCGAGGGCAAGAAGGCACAATAAAGTGAGGGGAAATATCGGCAGCACTCCATTTGCATATCCTAGAACTCCTATCCATATATGTGTGTGTTTTTTTGTGGAAATTGTATCCATTTTATAGCCCAAAGGGGCTCATGTGCAAAAAGGCATGCAAGGGCATGCATGGCAGGAGGCGCCATTTGTCAAAAAGGAGGCATGCATTGGGTGTGGAAGAGAATATCCATTTTGGGCCTCCATTATGAAGCATGTCATAAGGATGCAGTGCCCTCTGACCCGCATGCTTCAATTGGTAGGGTAAATGGCAGTTTTTGGGTGCCATTTGTCCCAGATTTGACTTTTTTTGGGTCAAACTTGCTCACCGTCCCACCCTAGGACGATGGCTCACCACCATCCCAGGGTGGGATGGTGGTGAATTTTGGGCCAAAACCTCCCAAAATTGGGCCAAAAGCCTCCAAAACCTCTTCCGGAGTGGCTAGAACCACTGTGAGCCTTCTAAGGGCTGCCCAAGGGGCCATATGATGCCAATTTGATCATTGTTTGTGGATGCTTAATCGGGTTTACCATATTTTAGTGTCTACATGTTCCTACTCTATTTCACTTCGAAAATATTGCTCTTTCTTGAATAAGTGAACATTTGTATTTTCATCACTTTTATACCTCCATGCATGCACACCCTCCACCATTAATGCGGCCACTATGTGAACTTCCTGTTAGCACACTCTTCGACTTAATTGCATTTCTTTCGGTGGCTTGGAGGTACAATTCTAAATTTTTATTGGCTGAAATTCAAACTTACTCTATACCTTCATGGCATTTCTTTATCCTTTTCTCCCTTTCGAGCATAGGAAATTTGAGCATTTATTGCAAACCTTTTACCTTTTGGATGTAGTGTGATGCAAAATCCATTTTCCACTCAAAAACACTTGCATTTTTTGCGGATTGAAACCTTCTTTTATTCCACTCAAAATAACTATGAATTTTGGTAGATTAGAACCTTCCCTATTATGCACAATAGTAGACTTAAAATCTGGTGGATTAGCATTCCACGTTATTCCACTGCCACTTAGTCTTCTTAAGTATGGAAAATAACACATGCAACATTCCACTGGTGTTGTAGTTCATTTAGGTGTGGATTGGAAGTCACTTGTCATTCTAATGCTTCCTTAGTGTATTTGAGTGTGGAATGGAAAATTGGATGCACCCTTGGGAACACTTGGCCAATTTTGCACTTTTATTTTATATTTTTTTTTATACAACATGATTTCAAAATAAAACATGGTATAAAATGCAAAAAATAAATAAATATGATACAAAGTATGTACATATATTACAATGAGCTTATATTTCAATCAAAATAGAGTTTAAGATGAAAACCATTAACCATAATTGGTTGTATGTTTCCCTCCAGATATTCAAGCTGGAAAACATTGGTCTCTTTAACCTCTATTATCTTTAAAGGTTCATCCTAGAAGGAATCAAACTTCTAATGATGTCCTGGTTTAGCTCTTTCAACATTCCACCTGAATATTGAGTCCCCACCCTAGAATTTTCTGAACCTTACCTTCTTGTCAAACCATGCCTTGATGTCCCCTGAATGCTTTTGAAAATTTTCATAGGCCTGAGTTATTTTCTCTTCTAACTGTAGTAGGTGTGTAAGCCTTGTATCCAATAGATTTTCCTTATATTCCTCTTCTATGTTTGTTAACTTGAGTTCCAGAATCTCCAAATGGATAGGTAATACTACTTCCTTGCCATATACTAAGGCACAAGGAGAAGTTTTGATGGAATTCTTAATAATAATTCTATCTGCCCATAAAGCTTGCTCCAACATTAGGTGCCAACTTCTTTTGTTACCCTCTAGTGATCTTCTCAAAATCCTTAACAAGTTTTTGTTAGTTGATTCTACAAGTCCATTTCCTTGAGGGTAGTAATTTGAAGTATTCTTAATGGTGATGCCATAATTTTTGGCAAAATCAATGTACTTGGATCCTATGAATGCTGGTCCATTTTCACTCACCAAGGCTTCCAAAACACTAAACCTTGAAATCAAGATTTCCATAAAATTGATTACCACTTCCTGGTCTGATTTCTTGGTAGGAATAGCTTCTACCCACCTGGTGAGGTATTTTGTAGCGGTTAGAATGTACTTATGCTCAACTAAAGAATGAGGGTTAATAACCCCTATGAAGTCCAAATCCTATTGCTGAAAAGTTTCCTCCACCTATATTGGCTTAAGGGGGAATGAAGCATTCATTTTCCTTCCTACATGCCACTGGAATTTTTCATAGACTCTAGTGACTTTGAAGGTATTAGAAAATATGGTAGGGCAGTAATAGCCTACTCTAATGATTTTCAAAGTTGTAATTCTACCTAAGAAATGTCCTCCAACTAGCCCTCCATGGAACTCCTTTATGACCTTTTTTTGTTGATCATATTTTAAACACCTAATGAGAACTCCATCAAGGTTTCTTTTATATAGGCCCTATGGTAGTAAAACATACTTCAAATATTGCAACATATATATTCTTATTTTTTATGCATTAAGATCAAAAGGGTAATAATCCAATTTGAAAATACTTGACCATCTAATCTACCCAGTCTGATTCATCTGAATGTAATCTTTCAATCTGATCATCTATTATTGCTTGATAAGTTGTTACCTCTACTGAGACTGTTGCTTCTGTCAGACCTTGGAATATAGATCTTTCCATTACCATATTGGTAGGATGAATTTCCACATCATATTCTTGAATTTTAGTAATCCAATCAGCCCTCTTATCCCATAGTTCACCTTGTAGAATAAAACTTCTTACATCTGTATGAACAACATAAACCAGGGTCTTTCTTTGAACAAGTACTGCCTAATTTTTTTAATGATTTCATTACAACAAATACTTGCTTCTCAATAAAATTATCCTTAACCTGGTACTTATGGAGAGTATGTCTCCAAAAGAATATAGGGTGTTCCTCCCCTTGATCATTTTTCTGGGTGAGCACGGATGCATAACTTTCTTCAACTCCATAAGCATAAAGGATGAAATATTTACTGAAATCTAGATTGACTAGCACTGGAGCTTTTGCAATGGACTATTTTATAATCTCAAAGGTTTGCTTTCTTACTTCAGTCCATTTGAACTCTACATCTTTCTTTAGTAATTCAAATATAGGTCTCACCTTCTGTGCAAAGTTAGAGATGAATTTCATGACAAAATTTATTTGACCAAATAAGGACTACAAGGCCTTCTTGTTCACAAGCATTGGAAGAGCAAGAATGGATTTGATTCTATCTAGATATATGGCCATACCTTCTTTTGAGACCACATGACCTAGCAACTTTCCCTCATGTACTGAAAAAATGATTTCTTAGGATTACGGGAAATGCAAAATTCTCTACACTTTTGAAAAAAAAAATTAAGGTGTGTTAAGTGGTCATGCGTATTGTAGGAAAACATAGTCATGTCATCTAAATAAATTAGAATAACCTTGTTAATGACTTCCCCAAAGGAATAATCCATGGCCCTCTAAAATGTGGCTCCTGCATTGGACAACCCAAAAGGCATTCTTTGGTAGGTAAATATGCCCTATTTTGTGGTGAATGTTGTTTTGTACTAATCTTCATTCTTCACCCAAATCTGGTTATATCCAGAGAAACTATCCAGCAATGAGAAATTTTTTACCCCTACCACTATCTATAATATTTGATCAATCTATGGAAAGGGGTAGTGATCCTTAAGTGACACTTGGTTAAGATTTTTGAAATCCACACACAAGCGAATATCACCATTATTTTTCCTCACAGGTACCAAGTTGGCTACCCAGGTTGAATGTTTAATTGGATATATGATATTAACCTTCAATAACTTCAAGATATCTTCTATCATTATGGCTTAGATACTTGGATTTAAATGCCTTTGCTTCTACCTAAATGGCTTGGCATTAGGCTCTAGCTCAATGGTGTGTTGGATAACCTTTTTATCATATACTTTGAAGTCTTCATACGACCAAGCCATGGTGTCTTTCTACTTCATAATATCCTTCTATTCATTTGGATAACACTGAATTCCAACCTTGAGCTTTTTTTCTTTTTCAATTTCAACTTCTTTTAGATTTTATCATTTACTTTCATGGATTTGATCATTTTCTTGTCTTTATTGTCAAACAAGATATCTAGAGTGACAAAACCTCCAGGTATGTGATTGTTTTTAAGTTGAATTACATACTATTTATCAATATCCTCTGGATTTTCCTCTTTCATAGTGGATATATAGGCTTATCTTACCAAAAAATCAATGATTTTCTTATCACTATCAAAGACCTAGCAAAAAAAATGCTTATTTGGCAATGTGGGTCTGAAAATAATTTTGATCCCCTTGTCTTTCTTAACTCCTATATCTATATAAAGGTTGAAGTTAGCTCCCTTCATTTCCAAGGAGTCTGCCAAAATATTATTTCCTCTGGGAACAAAATTTATGTTTAGGACATGAAAGGAATCCATCAAATCCCATACCCTGTTTCTATATGCCTTCAAGTAATGAAGCTTACTACTGCACATTTCTCTTACATTATTTACTATCAACTCAATGTTACCATATATGTTCAATATCTTAAAGCCCATATTTTCTACTTGCATTAGTCCAAGGTACAGAGCCTCATATTTTTCAATATTATTGGTGCATGCCAATGTTAATTTGTAGGTAAAACTCTTTATCCCTTATGATTAGGATTGTAACACCACACCAACACTAGAACTATTTACATATGGAACCATCAAAGTGCATGGTCCATGTTTCTATTTCTCTCAGAGACTGATTAGATATAACAAGATTTTTCTTCTCTAATTCTACAAAAATGCTATATGTACCCATACCTCTCCCAAACTAGTTGTAATATTATTTGAAAGGTAGTTCATATTCAATTTCCAACTCCTCAAAGTCATCCATTAATTCAAATTATTCAAGAGGAGTGAGATTGCATATTTATCCTTCAATGTTTTCAATGTGGTAAGATACTGGCTTCTTAGGTGTTATCCTTATCCTCTTTCCTTTGAAAGGAAAAACCATGTTGGAATAATCCATGTACATGCATCCACCTAACTTTGCAGCAAACTCTCTTGAAATACATAAGTTAAAATAAGGCTCTAGATCCACCACTACTATTTCTTGTACTATAGTCACCTCTGGTGCTCTATGCAGCCTCATTAAGACAACTTTGATTACTCCCATTATTTTTACAGGTGTTCCATCCAATTGTAGTAGTTCAGGTTAGGATCGGGTATAATCCATACCCATATCCTTGCAAAATGCTTTAGGCATAACTGTAGTAGATGCCCCTAATTCAATCATACAATTCTAGACCATCCAAATTTCCATACTCAAAGAGATGTAGAAAAGAGGAGGTTTATTTTTTTAAATAACAAGGGAAATTTCTTTATTTTTAGAGGGTATACTAAGAATTATGGTGTCCTAATTTTATTGTTGATATTTGTTCAAGGAAGATTTTAGTAGGTCAATATAGCCAGGAATGAAGAGGGTGTCATATAGACTAGCTTTTGATGGTATTCTCTTCATTTATTCCACAATATTGTCTTCAATATTAGCCAAGGTGGGTCTCTCAGGCCTTCTTTCTAGATCACCATATTTTCTATTATATTTTTGAGTTGCTTCTATTCTTTTCCTTTTTGGTATAGAGGGGAATCTAAGCCTCTCTTGAGCCTCATCCTTAGACTTCATTTTGTCTCCCTTAGTTTCTCTCTCAAATATCTTGGGAAGACTATTTTCTTTTTCCTTAGTTTGGGGAATAGAGAAAGTGTTACTACTTTGGGGAGGTGGATCACTTTTATTTTGAAAGGGAACCTAAACTAACCCATATTCTATGGATCTACCTGTAGTGTCTTTTTACCAGATCTTATCATAACAACAATAGATCCATCCTCATTTAGCTCTTTCCCAACCATGATCTGGTCAAGTTGCCATAGCATGTTTACCCTTATTTTTTGGTTTCTTTCTTCTTGATCCATAACTTTGGACATGGTTTTGGTACATAATACAATATTGTGAATCATGTGGATCATTACATACCAAACACCAGATATTTACCAAACTTTTTTCTGAAGAACACTCTGGATCTTCATAAGCTATATTTACTCTGACCCCAATACTATTACTAGGACCATGTCTTTGGTATTTATTAACATATGGGAATATCCTTTGTTGAGACCTCTCCATATCTCTCTTTTCCATTGAATTCATTTTGTTACTAAGAGTTTTTAATGTATTATGAATATCAAGTATGACAAAAAATTCTTAAGGATTCTGAGAAGGAAGTGGAGGGAAAGAAACTACAATAAATGGTGCTTTTGGTTGAGGAATGGGAGACATATATGGGAATAGGTATGACAATGTAGGAAGGTCCATATAAGATGAATAAGTAGCTTGGTTTAGGATATTAGTGGTTTCTAGATTGTAAGGTAGCATAGCTTTGGTAGGTAATCTCCCCATATTAATTAGAATATTTTTTGCATGAACTGCTACATTATAAACTTGTGGGAAGGTTTCCACCCTAGATTGTTGGGTTTGAAATTCTAGCTCTAATCCAAGAGCTCTGATATAATACATATAAGCAAGGCATGTGGCTGGTCTAGCTGTAGGAGGAATTTTTTTCTAGGTTCTACTAAACTTCAAATTAAAATCTGAGACAGTTTCTTGCTAATGCTTCTGCATAGATGTGAACTGGTTAAGCAAGGATAAAGGGTCAAAAGATTCATTAAATTCTTCTACAAAATGCTCAACCAATACTGCCCATGAAATGATGGTTGATGCGTAGTCATTATACACATCATTAATTCTCAATGAATTTGTCAATCCAGGGCAATGTACAAGGCTATCTACGGAAGAAGGGGTGAACAGAGTTATAACTTAGGTCAATTTAGAGCAACAGGTCTTATTGGTGAAACTAATTGTGTGGAGGATTTTGGACATTCCTATCTCTAAATTGCATGAAATAAACCTTAATCTAAGTTGCAGAATTGGAAACTAATCATTAACTGTAGAAATGAAGTCCTAATTACAATTGCAGAATGAGACCTAATTATGTTGCAGAAATAACAGTTGCAGAATTAAGTCTGATTATAATTGCAGAAAGGAAATATATTTACTTTTGCAACAATGAAAACCTACTTCTAACATGGAAATGAAACCCTGTCAAGGCTCTGTAATAGAAGGTTGTCAATCTTCTGTGTAGGGGTTGACAGCAAAACATAAAATGCAGGAAATTACAAAAAATAGTAAATTTTGGAAATGACAGTCTACAATAAATTGAAAGATTTGCTAAAAGTGGGAATTAAAACCAAACCATTAATCACAAAACATAAAATAAGCTAATATTGCAAATATCATTAGTTGTTTACAAAGGAATGAAATGACAAGTTCTACAACTCATTCTGCTGTAGCAAAATCAGAATAAAAACCTGTTGTTAGTCATCCTCCTAGGTATGGAAGTGGCTAGCCTCATTGTCTAGAAGAAGGTATGAGTCTCTCTCTCTCTAGATCTTACTCACACTCATTTATAGGCAATATGAAATAGAAATAGTACACTTTATTGATTCAAACACATGATTACAATGATTCTGCTGAAAACCTGTTATAGGACTGTAACAGTCACTTTTTTGATTATTGCCTATTTTCTACTTTTTGCTTTCTCTATCTTCTATCTCCACTTTCTCTACTCTACTAGCTCAACCTGAATGGGAGCCATATTTATAGATGTCCTAAGATCTACTAACAAGATGAGAATATCTCAAAATATCTAATCCTATTATGCTGCAACAATTCTTGGTTTTATCCTAGAAGATCACACTTGATCTTACCATAAATGGTGGCTTTGGTCGGCAAGGATGACAAAGTCAAATCTGAGATATTTTCCCTTACCCTTTTCAATATTTATTTCCCTTTTTCTAGTGTCAGAATTTGGTCAATAAGTCAAAAAGCACATTCTATTTTCATTTTGAAGATAAGTGGCTCATTCCGAAGATACTGCAATTCTCATTCCGAAGATCCGCTCATTCCGAAGATACTACAATTCTCATTCCAAAGATCCGCTCATTCTAAAGACACTATGTTTTCTCATTCTGAAGATATATGTTCATTCTAAAGAGACTTTAGAATGAACAAATGTGGGCTCCTTAAATGATTTCCTCTACATTTCTCATGTGGGTTACTTCTCAGGATCAGCTTCCAATGGTCTTCATTTCTTTCCACATGAGAATTCCATGTCTTGCCATTCATTGGCAGCCGGTTGGAATGTACATGGGAAAACCAAGTTTTTGTTGCACAGTAATAATTTTCTTGCACTGTTGCCAGATTTAGGTAAAACAAATGCTTGAGATATATCAAAACATGATTAGTGAAATGTTGCCATCAATCTAAGCATATCTCATTTAGCAAGTCATAACAAAAAAACATAAAACTCATGCAAAAAGCTATAAAAATTAGAATATATTATTTCAGATACATTCATCATGCAAATAGTTAATACACAACATATTGAATTAACTTAACTAGCATATTAGATTAAACATAAGATTTTATAGGCAATTTCAGTGTTCAAAATATGTTATGATTGCGGCATTTCCAGGCCTCATCATTTCCCCCCCAAATTATATTGATGCATGTTCTCATGCATTATGTTGGGCTATGGAATCACATATGTCCATGGTCAAATTTCATGACCTGTAGAACAAATTCTTGCCTATATAAAATCCCCTATTCTTCTGAAGGTCCCTGAGCCATTCTTCAAACTGTTCATCGGGTTGGGCATCTTCTTCAAAGTAGAATGGAACTGGAGTGATAATGGTTGGAGGCATAAATCTGAGACCTATCCAATTATGCTGCATGATTTCAATAAACTGTATTACTCCTTCTGCCCTTCTTCTGGACCATTCTAAGTTGATGGGGGAAATGGGTTCTCTTTTCTGCAAAGACATGGAAAGTTCAACCCATCTATTTCTATAGACTGATAATGCTGGCATAAAATTATGATTACATAAATTGTGGAATCTATTCACATAGTCCCTCAAGTTTGTCAAGTACATTCTATTCACATCATCCCTATTCATCATAGTGAAGTGTTGTTTTATGATAATGAGGTGATTTGGCTGAATTGCTCTGACTAACAATTTAGCTCTTGTTTCAATCTCTTTGTTCTGCCTTTTCTCTTGGTCCCAATAAAATTTATTCTGCAAGGTGGACATGAATGCCCTCAATTGAACATCTCCAATGTAGATCTATGGATGAAATTCTACTTCTTTTGGAATAAAGAAACTATGTAAAAATAGTTCACACAGGATATTTTTTTGCTCAATAGGGCTATCAAAATATGCTTCCAAGAAATCTGTAGTGGTGTCCAATTTATATGGAAGACCTAAACTAATCCTCATGACCTGCCATCTGAGGTATTTCTCCTTCAAAATAAGACTGTAAAATCTGGCTGGTCATCTGAATTGGACTAAAAATTCAGCAATTTGACATAAATAAGATACCTTTTCTTTCAATGCCTGAATCTCTGTTTCCTTGGCCTCTAGTTATTTTCCTTCCAATTTGAATTTTTTAGTCTTAGTGGAAAGCTTCTCATATATAATCACCCAAATAGCTATGTCTACATTGTATTGTTCTAGGGACGCAGTATTAGGTGGTCTGACTACAGGTGGAACTCTAGGTAGCAGATCTACTTGAACCCCTTTTTCTGCCACTTCCATTGGTTGATTATCTGTCAATAATTCTACCTCTACCCCCTTTTCTACTATTTCTATTGGGTTGTCATCAGATAGTAATTCTACTTGCACCCCCTTATCTGCTACTTCTACTGATGGTGTAATAGTTTGAAATACAGGGACATCAATAGAAGTACTTACTTGATCTATTTCATGCTACTACTTAGACTGTTCCTATGCTGTTGACTCATCTCCAATAATTTTTGCTATGCTTTTTGCCAAGTTTGAAGCATCTTCAGAATGAAAGGGTGCTTCTGAATGAGAAGGCACATCTTCAAAATTAAAGGGTGCTTCTTTAGATTGAGCACCTATGTCTGTCTCAATAGATTCATCTGCCCTAGTTAAATCTACAAGTAATTGAGCCAAATTGTCCTCATCAATGGATACAATTGGCTGTTTTTCAGACTATGATAGCCTTTCTCTCAATTCTTCCACTTTCTGTTGTAACTCTACAATTTTTCTTTCATGCATCTCAATGATGTTTTCTCTCTCTTAAATCCATCTGTTTTGTATTTTGACAACACTCCTTGCTACTCTCAGCTAATCTGTGATGTCTTCCTCCTCTATTTATGCTATAGAATCAGATGCAAACAAGTCAGCTACAGTAGGCTACTCAACAGCTGACTCCTCTGCAACATCTTTTTGCTCCTGTTCAGGAGGTTCTATGAAACTGTCTATAATTACATATACCATTTTTGTGGCTTGTTGAACTATAGCCACCTCCAAATTATCTTGCCCAACATCTTCCTCAATTATCTATTCAGGGAATTCTGAGAAGTTTTTAGGGTTTGGTTGTATCTCTGTGACATCTAGACTGCTTTGTCCACATTCTTGTTCTATGACCTGGTCTGCCATTTCCCTCAAGTGGAGTCTTGTAGACCTCCTAGTTCCAGATGCAAATTTCTTTTTGCTCTATTTTTGGGTGACAGCAAGGGTTGTGGGGTCAAGTTCAGATGCTTCTGTTTCCCTTGTTGTTTCTTCCCATATTAGGCTAGGTGCTTCATTTATCTATTCTAACAAATTAGTTGCAACTTCAAAAAAATGGACCTTCTTCTATTTTTTTGTTCTACTACCAGATCTAGACCCTCTTTTCTTTTGCTTCTTGGCTCGTGAAGTTGAAGGTTCTGGAGTAAGGTGTTCTGCTACTGCTATTGAGTGTGTTTCTTTTTCTGCAACAACTTTTATAGCAGTTTATGTTTCATCTTATGCAACATATTTTGCAGTAGCTATTTATTCTTCTGTAACAACATCAGTAGTATCTATTTATTCCTCTTCATCCTCATCTCCAAAAATTACATTATTTAAGGTATAGTAAAACCTCTCAAAGCTCCTAGGGTTTCCTATAAAATGGTGCTGGCAAACTAGTTTGATGAGACAATGGTGGCAAAGACTCCCTTTTCCTTCCTGATATCTTTTTACCATGTTTTTTAATTCCTGGTGCAAGTATAGGGGAATATTTACCCTAACATCTGGTTGTTGCCTACCATGTCTGAGATGATTTAAAATTTTTATATGATGCCCTAACAATAGTACATACTGCCCTTCATAGGTTAGAAATTTGATTACCCATGTGGCCACTTCATCCTAGGGTTCCTACAGGCTGGCCCTTTTTACCCCCTTGCATGTGTTATTATGTGTTAAATATTCTGGTGCCCTATCGTTTTCTTCCAAAAATTGATTAACTGTATTTACCAATGTATTTTTGTCAGATCTAGAAATTGGAAGACCTTATAATGGTAGCTTAGTAATTTGACTCAAAATTTTAGGGGTTACCTCAATAGTCATGTCGTTAAAATGTGCCTGGTTGTTTCTGAATGTGTGGGCGAACATGCCGGCCAAATCTTCAGAGGATCCATTAAACTTATCCAAAAATAGCATAAGCCCTCCATCTTCAAAAATCTACAGCACTTCTAGATTTTCTCGAAGGTGGGTGGTATCCACTGGTTTCATTCTCATTTTTTGCCCCATTTTCCTATCTTGGTATGTTACAAACTACTCACTTCTACTGCTATTCCTTCACTGGATATCTGGTTTTTGGTATTTATAGATTTGGTTCCAAGTTTTCAATTGCCCTGTTTTTGTCCTTTGAAATGAACCTTAATCTGAGCACTGTACCTCGTAGTCATTTTGTGCTAGCAAATATGTCTTCGGAAAGAAGAGTGGCACACGTTTCTATTTTTTCTTTGAACACATGTCCATCAATGGGTGCGTAGATGTCCTTTTCGTCAGATCCACCTTTACTCATTTTTAGTTTTTCTATTTTTCTTGCAGACTCTCACATGCATGTTTATTAGCATCAAAAATTGGTGACATACGGTTGGTCACGTCCTCCATGATTCTGGTATTTTCTAAATGGGTGCAAGAACAAACCATATCCTAACTGACACATGTTCATTTCTCGTATGCAACCAAAATATTTTTTATCTGATCATGTGCCTTTTCTTCCTTGGATTCCACGTGGAGATGTTATATTGAACGCTCTTTCCAAAGATTATGATCTATTTCAAAAAAAAGAACTTATTCTAAAGATTATGACTTCATTCTGAAGACAAGTCTTCATTCTGAAGATTATGTTTTCATTTCGAAGACAAGTCTTCATTTTGAAGATCATGCTTCTTTGCGATGTCAAATCCTCATTCCGAGGACAAATCCTCTTTCCGAAGACAAATCCTCTTTTCAAAGATAAATCCTCATTTCGAAGACAAATCCTCTTTTTGAGGATTAGGCTGTATTGCGAAGGCAAATCATTTTGAAGATAGAACTTCATTCTAAAGACAATTCCTACTGCATTCTGAAGACAAATCTTGCTTCATTCTGAAGATGAAGCTTCATTCCGAATATGATGCTTCATTTCGAAGACAAATCATCATTCCAAAGGCAAAGCTTTATTTCGAAGAAAAATCGTCATTCTAAAGAAAAAGTGCAACATTCATTCTACTGTCATTCCGAAGATAATTTCAATCCAAAGACAATACAACAATTAGTCTGAAGAAGATAGCAGACACTATTTTTGGCATTCTTGTTCCGAATATTAGGCAAAAATCAAATATTCTCATTCTCAAAACATGTTTTAAGTATGCCAACTCTTATGGATACCTTTTATGTTAATGGTTAATTGTTATATACTATATACCAATCATTTACAATAAAGAAATGTAAGAAATATATACCTGATTAAAACAAGTTAATGCAAGTTTTTGAAAGATGGCTGCTTCTGTTGATGTTCTGCTGATATTTTTTGCAATATTTCAAAACAAGTGCAGTTGGTGAATTTGTACAATGATGGTTCAGAAATTTTCAAGGTTATATATGCTAGAAAACTGGTTTTCATGTATACCAACCCAGTAGTGCCTTAGAAAAGGTTTTCACTGCTGAGTTATTCATTTTTCTCTCTTCTTCTTTTTTTTTAATTATTTTACCTCTCCTTTTCTTTTTTTTTTATTCTCTTTTTTTTCTTTATTCTGACTATGCCCATAAAGGAATTCATGATTTCCTTGAAATCATGCCCATGAAGGAATTCATAATCAAAATTTATTCATCTTTTTGTTTTTTTCTTTTTCTGATTTTTTTGTATTTTTCTGTTTTTTTCTTGAAATCCATGATCATGTTGATTGTTTTGAAGTGGAAGAGGAAATTTCTTCCACCTGTTGTGTATCCAAACTATCAAGTCGCTATAATAATTCCTCTTTATTCAGAGGTGTATGGTACACCCTGAGGCGATGTCCATTCACTACCAACTTTCTCTGTGACCCATCAATAGGAGATAAATGAGCTACTCCATTGTCAAATACCTCTTTAATCCGATAAGGTCTAAGCCATCTAGTTCTCATCTTTCCAAGGAAGTCCTCATAGCAAGAATCAAATAGTAAAGTCCAATATCCTTGTTGAAGTTTCCTCTACTGAATGTGACTATCATGCCACATATTCCTCTGCTCCTAAATTACTTTAGTTTGGTGTAGAGCATCCATCCTAAGTTCATCCAATGCATTCAACTGTAGAATCTTGTCTGTCTGTGCCTATGACAATTCAATTCCAATTTCCAATGTTATGCGTAGTGTTAGTAGCTCAAATTCAATAGGTAAGAGGGGCTTTTTACCAAAGACTAGTTCATAGGGTGTGAATCCAGTAGTGGATTTCCAAGTAGTATTGTAAGACCACACTGCTTCAGGTAATTTATCTATCCAGTTTCTCCTATGAAAAGCTACTATTTTTGTTAAGATTCATTCTAGTTCCCTATTTGTTACCTCAACTTGGCCATTTTCTTGTGGGTGATAAGGTGATGATTTTCTATGTGTATCGCTCCAAATTTTTCGCATACCTATCTTCAGGCTATTGGATCCGCGCCCGAAAGGAGGATGGGAAAAGGATGGACTCAGGCTATTGAATTCTTCCAACATTACTGATGGACTCATATTGATTTGAGTAAAAACTCATGGTTTTTTTTTTTAGTACTTCTAAAAGTAATATTTAGCATCTACTATTTAGGATTGAATATAAAACATACAAACTTGAAATGATGATTTTGTTTTTGTTTTTCTTGTATATATATATATTTTTTGTTTTTTTGTTTTTGTTTTCAAAAGGTTATGATGCATTCACGTCGGGTTCACCAAAATGTATCGCTCCAAATTTTTTGCATCCCTACCTTCAAGCTATTGGATCCGCGCCCGGAAGGAGGATGGGAAAAGGATGGTGCGGTACCTCGGACGAGAGGACTTCACGAAGGTCCCGCCTCTCAAGGGAGGTGTATTTTGGTGATTTTTCGATGGATGGTGGGTTCACCAGGAAACATTTGGCGGCAGTTTCCACGCCTAGGTTTTGGGAATGAGTTTTGATGAGTTCGTTTTATTTTTAAACATTCATCCTAGGTTTGGCCGAATGATTCTAACTTAAACTACATGAAAATGCAATTTAAATGAATACAAAAAACATAAAAGAAAGCAGAAACAGAGAATTTGTAGGAGGCCAATGAAGATTACCTGATCCGAAAGTCTGATGAAGTTTCTGATTACTTGTAGCAGTCTGGATCGTCTGCAATTCAACAGAATCGCCTTCAATTTGATAAAATCATCTAAACTGACAGGATCGTCTACAATCTGACGAATTCGTTAGACGAATTCATCAGAGACCTGCAAAATAGCAAACAGATGCGAAATACAAGAAATTCTATTTTGTAAACAGGGGCAAACTATATGAAAAAGTAATATGAGTATTGAACAATATACAAGAACAAAAGTAAATGCAAATCACTGTGTTTAGATAGCAGAATATGATCTTAATATGCAAACTAGACAAAATGGGTGAACTCCGGATGCAATATAGTATAAAAACTGAATAGACAATCTAATTTATAGCATAAAATGACAGATAAAAGAGAAAGAAGAGCAAACTCCAGGCACTGATTGCCTCGATGTGTGCTGCAGTCGAAATCGTCTCGCATCAGAACGAGATCGTCCCTAATTTGACGAGATCGCCTCCGATCTTGACAGGTTCGTCGACTGCGATAGGTGCTGGCTCCGGCTGAAAACCAGTGGTGTACCTGCAATAAAATTAATATAGGACTAGTGCAAGAGCAAATTTGAAGTGTTTTAGCGCATAGGGAGTTGATTTACATAAAAATTCAGCCAGGGGTTGGGGAAGGAAAAGTTTTAGAGTTAAATAGGCATAGGATAGTTGTTGGGAGGTTGGAGATCATCCCAATTTGGGAGATCTCCAACGGGGAAGGGTCCCAACGACGCAGTACACGCTTCTTCCCGGATTGGAGACCCGTTGGAACGGATTCCAACTATGCAAATTCAGTTTTGCGACAAAATCGTCTGGACGTTCTAGTCCAGACGAAATCGTCAAATCTGGGGCGATATCGTCTGATCGGAGACGATATCGTCAAACGGTCAAAACAACTGCTAAAAATGGCACGAAAAAGAGGAAACGGGTTTCTCGACGGTTAACAGGCGGTTTGGGAGGTTAAATTTGAATTTAAATTTATTTACTAAGGTGAATGTAATTATTCCAATTTTACTACGCCAATTTTAGGGTGCTACATTTTGCCCCCTCTTTAGCGAATTTTCCGAAGAAAATGCGTTAAAGATGAGTTCTTCTCGATCTACGAGAAAGCAAAAAATTATTCCCATTTTTAGGCGACGATTCTTGGTCGAATCGTACGACAGCTTACTATGGTGCTCCCTCCGTGTTTTTACCCAAATCGAACGTTTGAGGTAAAAATGCGGAAAAGCAAAAATTAATTTGAATTATTTTTGAATGAAATTATGTTTGATATATGATATGTTTTTGATCATATGACTTGTGTTATGTGTATGTTTATGATGCTTTTATGTTTGATTGATTGATTTGATAATTGGATTGATGATTCATGAAATTATGTCGTTGGAAATATTATAATTTGAATGTCATGCTATAAAATTTTAAATGAAATAATCTGATGTAACAAAGTGGTTGTATGTGATGCAATAATTTGATAAAAATAAAAGGAGACTTTTAACAATAATTTCAAAGGACATTGTCGCTATTATAGACCATTTCATGGAGTCGCCGCTCACTCGGTCGTCAAGCTAATCCCAGGATAGAAATATTGTTAAAAGTAAAAGAGTGCTTAAGAGACCTGCCTTAAGACTTTGTTGTGATAATACAAATGATGATGATGATGATGGTTTGTTTTCAGATTTCCATGAAAATATTATGCATGAAATTTTTGTAAAATGATTTTTGCTAGGCATAAATTCCTAAGTGTGATAAAATTTGTTGAATAATTCCTTAAGAATTATACCATCATTGCAAAATGCAAAGGTTGACATAATGATATGAAATAATAAAAATGTGTTTGCTTTTGAAAAGCATAATTTGTAAAAAAAATGAAGTCATATGTTTTGTATGATCTTTGATAAATTGGGAAATAAAATTGTTACAATGGTTTGCGCTAGGCATAGAATATGTAGGTATAGACTTATACCATCATCGCGAAGATCAAAGAAAGGATAGTTTTATTGCATGATTAATTTTTGATGAACAGAAAATATGATAATGAGGACTTGCGCTAAGCATAAAATTCCAATTTTGGTTTTGAAACTATACCATCGTCACGAAAGTCGATAAGATATATATGATATGTTTTGATTGAAATTTTTGATTTTTTCTATTATATAGTTGTCTTTGTGGTAAATAATTGTACTTGGTTTATTCCAAACAAGTTTGCAAAAATAATATTTCAAAGTATTTTGAAGACAAAAAGTTAGATTTATAAGGAATCCCATGTGCATAAGTGAATTCATTGCCAATCTTGATTTATCATAATGATAGACAAAATCTCTCAAATACAAATGTGTGTGCAATTGCATTGTTCATTTACCAGTTTTTGAGCAAGATACTATGATACAAGTGATTTGAAGAAACCAAATAAGTGTTCATTAACCATGATGTAGATGCATATAACCATACTAGGCTACTATGTAGATCGGATTATCAAGAGCTAGCTAATCCATAAGCGGACATAGGTCTCGTACAAAAGAAGGTCGCTAATGTGACAGACATATCGCCACGCTAGGAGTTACCCAAGGCCAAGCAGAGTTGGGCACAAACCACCTGCTATGGGGCTTACCTCACGCTTTTCGAATAATTGAGAATTCCAGGGATTCAAGCTCATTCACCCTTCTTTTCTTTTCAAAGGGTAGGGAAAGGGATTTTATTGCTTTTCTTGCTTTCTTTTGAACTTTGCTTATTTTTCTTTTTGTATTTCTTTTGCTTGATAATGCTTGGAACATTGCCGACATAACATTTTTCTTTTCTCTTTTTCTTGAATTTTTCTTTTCTTTTTCTTTTTCTAGGGATACTTGCTCACATTAGCTGTAGAGCAAGGGATTTTTATTCTGGGTAGGGGTGAGCTTGTCCTTTTGCCAATTCTCAAAGATTCTAGACCATGTGCATGATAGGATAGCAAGGGAAACTTTTCACTCAAGAAATCAGTTCTACTATGTAGCAAAACATGGAAATTACAAATATAATCATTTTATTGTGAAAAGATGTGCTTGGTTTAAGTAAATAACAAGATCAATTCTCTATGCTCAAACTTTATTTAATTGAATTTTGTGAACTTTGATATAAGAGAGATTAGTAATCATGCCATATAAAATCAAGATATTTATTGTGTGAGTGTGCAAGTGAGGGATGCCAAATAAATGCTAGTTTTATCCAAAATAAGTTGAAACATATAATTGCAATAATTGTAAGAAAAAAAATGATTTTGAGAAAGTTTTGAGAATGTTGACTCTCTCTTTATTCCGTATATTGTTTTGGTTTCGAAAGAGTCAAGCATATAGCTGTTTTTGGATTTTTATGTTGATTTTTGTTTTGGAGCAAAAGGAACTTTACAAGTGCTTTAAATAAATGCAATAAATATTTTTTGAAGATTTTTGAAGATTTTATGAATGTTTTTGAGGTTTTTGAATAAATTGAAAGAAATACAAGATAATGATTTTGAACAAATATATACATGGATGAAATGACCAAATTTATGCATAGTAACGTTTAAGATGCAAAATATTCATGGGTTCTTTAAGTTCTTTACCATCTAAGGTAGATAATTTATATGCTCCTGATTCAAATTTAGCAATAATGATGTATGGTCCGAGCCAGTTGGGCTCAAATTTACCTTTAAGTTCCTTAGTTGCATTTGTATTTTTTTGAAGATTTTGAGGATTTTGATTTTTTTTTGTATTTTGATTTTAATTTATGAATTGAAATTGATGGTATATACAAGATGATCTATATACACTATACAAGGTTATTTGAGTATAGCATGTCTAAGGTTGCTTCAAAATCAAAGGAGGTTTTGAAGGATAATCTGGTTGTGTTGAAGGTAAGAACAAAAGGTGATGAGTAAAAGATAGTGATAACAAAAGCTTTGTTATAATGTAAAATAATGTAGCAAAAGATTTGACTTTTATATGTGTAAAATTGATCATGTTACAAAATAAAATGTCAAAGATATAAGAAAGTTCTTCATTCTTATTATTATATTCCAAGTTTTGATAAGATGGAGAAAGTATATGTGAAAGATATGCATGGATGTTATTTGGTAAACAAGGATGATCATATATGGATGAAGAAAAGTGATGGATAGAAGATAATTGTGACAATAGAGAATGTATAGAACTTGATGTTTCAATCGTTAAATATTCTTCAAATGGTTTTGGGTCACCATGTATGGTAACAATTTTATTTGCAAGTTCAAACTTCAAACATTGGTGAAGAGTGGAAGGGAAAATCCTCATCGTATGAATCCAAGGACTCTGGAGAAATAGGTTGTAAGGTGAAGGACAATATCCTACATAGAATAAAGTATCCAGGATCTTGGATCCAATATTAAGGGGAAGAATTATAGTACCTTGAGCTTCTTGAATTTCATTGTTAAAATATTTTATAATAACATTTGATTCATTAATATCTTCTTCCTTTGATTTGAGTTTTTGGAATAATTGATAAGTGCATAAATTAAGAGAGGAGTCATTATCTACCATGATAGTTCTAACAAGTGTTTCTTTACTAGATCCGATAATGTAAAGATAGGAGTCTTCTTGTGGAGTAGAGGAAGGAATATCCTCATCATAGAATGAAATATGGTTAACCTCAAGAGGGTTTACACCATTAATTATGTTCTTAGAGAAAATATGATGAGGAACAAATTGTTGGCTAGGTATTTTGAACAAAATTTCCTTGTGAGAAATTTGTAATACTTCTAAAAGGGATATCTTTGCTTGAGGATTAATCACTTGTTGTTGGTTATCAAAGTGGATTTCAGATTGAGATTTTGATTCTAAAGATGAGCTTTCTATGCTTACATTCCATTTTGTATCATTCTCTAGAGCCAAAGATAGTTTTGAAGGTTGGTCAAATGAGGAATCCATATCTTGAATATCGGATTGAGTTGATTGAACTTGAGGTTGCTCATTTGTAGTTTTTGTTACAATATTAATAATATCATCATGATGGGACACATTAACATGCAATATTTGATTGGTTTCTTGTTGTTGATAATTGAATAGGGGTTCTTGGGAGATCCCCATGTCTTGATTGATTATTGGTATTTGTTGTGTAGGAGTTTGATTGTTTAATGGAGATTTATAATCAGTTGTAGATTGTAATTCCTTTATATTAAAAAGATCCTTATCAATCAAATCTTGAATTGCACATCTTAAATCTTTACAATTTTGTGTCATATGTCCATCTACTCTATGATATTCACAATGTAGCTCAGGTTTAAACCAATCTGATGTGGTATCAAAGTTGTCTTATGGAAGGAAGTTCAATAATATTTGTGTCAAGTAAATACTTGAGAATTATATCCATTGGTTGATTAAGCTTAGTAAATTTACGTGATGAAGGTTTTTGAGAGGTTTTTGATAAATGCCTTAGGAATTTTGTCATAAAAGGACCTAATGGTTTCTCACCTCTACTTTCTTTATTATGGGTAGAATGATGACAGGAAGATTGCGATGTAGGAGGTGAGTGCACGGTAGAATTGGAAGAATAAGTATTTTCTTGTTGAAATGGATGTGTTGTATTGAAAGAAGAGTATTGAAAAGGTGGCGGAGGATTATATGTGGATTGATAGACATAATATGGATATATGGGAGAATAGATAATATCATTATGAAGAGGATTGGCAAAGGGATTGTTTTGTTGGGTTATGGATGAAAAATAAGAAGAGTGTGATGGAGGTGGTGTTGAATAGGGATGAGGTTGGTCATAATCAACAAATGTATTTAGCTGAATTCTTCCAACATTACCGATGGACTCATATTGATTTGAGTAAAAACTCATGGTTTCTTTAGTACTTCTAAAAGTAATATTTAGCATCTACTATTTAGGATTGAATCTAAAACATACAAACTTGAAATGATGATTTTGTTTTTGTTTTTCTTGTATATATATATATTTTTGTTTTTTTGTTTTTGTTTTCAAAAGGTTATGATGCATTCACGTCGGGTTCACCAAAATGTATCGCTCCAAATTTTTTGCATCCCTACCTTCAGGCTATTGGATCCACGCTCGGAAGGAGGATGGGAAAAGGATGGTGCGGTACCTCGGACGAGAGGACTTCACGAAGGTCCCGCCTCTCAAGGGAGGTGTATTTTGGTGATTTTTCGACGGATGGTGGGTTCACCAGGAAACATTTGGCGGCGCTTCCACGCCTAGGTTTTGGGAATGAGTTTTGATGAGTTCGTTTTATTTTTAAACATTCATCCTAGGTTTGGCCGAATGATTCTAACTTAAACTACATGAAAATGCAATTTAAATGAATACAGCAAACAGAAAAGAAAGCAAAAACAGAGAATTTGTAGGAGGCCAATGAAGATTACCTGATCCGGAAGTCTGATGAAGTTTCTGATTACTTGTAGCAGTCTGGATCGTCTGCAATTCAACAGAATCGCCTTCAATTTGATAAAATCGTCTAAACTGACAGGATCGTCTGCAATCTGACGAATTCGTCAGACGAATTCATCAAAGACCTGCAAAATAGCAAACAAATGCGAAATACAAGAAATTCTATTTTGTAAACAGGGGCAAACTATATGAAAAAGTAATATGAGTATTGAACAATATACAAGAACAAAAGTAAATGCAAATCACTGTGTTTAGATAGCAGAATATGATCTTAATATGCAAACTAGACAAAATGGGTGAACTCCAGATGCAATATAGTATAAAAACTGAATAGACAATCTAATTTATAGCATAAAATGATAGATAAAAGAGAAAGAAGAGCAAACTCAGTGCACTGATTGCCTCGATGTGTGCTGCAGTCAAAATCGTCTCGCATCAGAACGAGATCGTCCCTAATTTGACGAGATCGCCTCCGATCTTGACAGGTTCGTCGACGGCGATGGGTGCTGGCTCCGGCTGAAAACCAGTGATGTACCTGCAATAAAATTAATATAGGACTAGTGCAAGAGCAAATTTGAAGTGTTTTAGCGCATAGGGAGTTGATTTACATAAAAATTCAGCCAGGGGTTGGGGAAGGAAAAGTTTTAGAGTTAAATAGGCATAGGATAGTTGTTGGGAGGTTGGAGATCATCCCAATTTGGGAGATCTCCAATGGGGGAAGGGTCCCAATGGCGCAGACACGCTTCTTCCCGGATTGGAGACCCGTTGGAACGGATTCCAACTATGCAAATTTAGTTTTGCGACAAAATCGTCTGGACGTTCTAGTCCAGACGAAATCGTCAAATCTGGGGCGATATCGTCTGATCGGAGACGATATCGTCAAACGGTCAAAACAACTGCTAAAAATGGCACGGAAAAAGAGGAAACGGGTTTCTCGACGGTTAATGGGCGGTTTGGGAGGTTAAATTTGAATTTAAATTTATTTACTAAGGTGAATGTAATTATTCCAATTTTACTGCGCCAATTTTAGGGTGCTACACTATGTTTGATTTTGTATAATTTTGTAAATGCCTCAATGAATTTAGATGCAAATTGGGGTCCTTGGTCTATGGTGATAAACCGGGGAGCTCCAAATCTCTAAAAAATTTGAGTATACAAGAAATCAGAGACCTTCTCTTCATGAGCATGTTTGAAAGCATGCACCTCTACCCACTTTTTTAAGTAATCAGTGCATACTAGAATATGCACGTTTCCTTGAGAAGGTGGATCAATAGGTCTGTTGAGTGGTATTTTCATCCGATTGTGAAAACACACTCTCCGATAGGATTTGGGTTCCAAATCCTCTCTTGCAAAGAAATTAAATAAATAATTTCTCCAAGGTCTCCGCTATATTAGCATTTTACATTTGTGTATTAATAATCTCAAATAAAGATATTCAATTTAAGTGCTTGAAACACCTTAGTGGTTGCAAGTAACTGAAAACAAGGGGCAATGTTGGTTTATTTTATTGTGAAACTTTAATGATTGTTCGTTGAACCCGAATAAAGCAAATGTGATCTGGCCCTTGTATGACCACGTTGTAACTTCAAAGTGGAAATTGATGAAATGCCATAAAACAGAACTCCTTCAATGAAATTGGAATTTTCATGAAGGGAATGTCATCATCGGCTCATGAATGAAAAACAAAACTGAAAAATGAAATTCTGGCCCTAAAATGGAAATTTTCTATTTTTGGATTTTAAAGTTTTTTAATTTTTTATTTTAATGCCTGAGAATTAAAAGAAAATTGAACTTTCTGAAACAATAAAGTGCAAAAAATGAAAATAAAATGCAAAAAAGAAAATGAAAAATGCATTCAGTATGATGCTATCCTATTTTGACAAATACAAAGATATGAGGTTTCCTGCATACAACCTAACCTATTGGACCTGCAAAACATGCACAATCCTAATAAGCTAAGTGCTAGTTCCTAGGGTTTTGAATGGGGTTTTCAAATTTAGACATTCGCTTGGAGCAACCAATATAACTTGCTTTAAACTCCACCTATAAGCCTAAAATCTAAAAAGGGGAAAAATAGACATTAAATCTTGCATGCAGAAAATAACTCCTTATTTCTTGTCAATGAGGTGCAACTCTCTGAATTTTCTGTATTAAAAATTGATCATTTTACAATAACAGAAGTCTCTAGTTTTCTCAAAACTAGAAAAAGGGGAAGAAAAACACTTCAAAGCAGGCCCAGAATGGCTTATCACCCTCAGCTCTGCAACCCTGCCCGCAACGGTTTTCGACCTAAGGGTGATAAACTATTTTATTTCCAAAAAGTTTAACTTTTATTTTAATTACAGTCATTCAAATAAACAATTGAAAATCTACCAAAATCTGAAAACAAAATAGTTTTATCATTTCACATCGAATTCATTCAGATCAAACGAACAATCATTGAAGTGTCAAATGAAATAAACCAGCTGTGCCCCTTGTTTACAGTTACTTGCAATCACTAAGGTATTCCAAGAATTCAAATTGAACAATATTATTTGTGCAAAATGATAACATAGCGGAGACCTTGGAGAAGTTACTTGTTTAATTTCTTTGCAAGAGGGGATTTGGAATCCAAATCCTATTGGAGAGTGTGTTTTCACAATTGGGTGAAAATACCACTCAAAAGGTCCTAAAAAATCAAGCCTTCACCTCTCAAATGGCTCTAAAACCAATTGAGGCTGTAGTGGCATTTCATTTGTATGAGTGGGTTTCCCCATTCTTTGGCATGCATCACAATGCCTGATGTACTTTTTCACATCCTTGTGAAGAGATGGCAAATAATATCATGTCCCTAAGATTTTCCTAATTATGCTTTTTACAGAGGAGTGTCCACCTGAGGGTTCATCATGACAATACCCAAGGATATCATACACCTCATCCTTTCGGATCCACCTATGTAACACATGGTTAGGAATGCACTTAAAAAGTATACCCTTGATCCATTCAAAAGAATAACTCCGTTTGATCAATTGTTTTTTCTGTTTTGAAGTGAAATGTGGAGGAACTTTCCCTGTGACCAAGTAATTGGCTATATCTACAAACCAAGGTGATTGGACTGATATAGAAAATAATTTTTCATCAATAAAGGTGTCTTCAACTAATTCCCCTTCATCCGTGTTCTGTAATCTAGACAAGAAATCTGCTACAACATTAGCTTTTCCTGGTTTGTTGATTATACTGATATCAAATTCTTGTAGCAAAAGTAACCAAAGAATAATTCTTGCACTTACCATAGGCTTATTCATCAAATAATTAAATGTTGTGTGATCTATGTGAATAAATATTTGATAACCTGTGATGTAATGCCTAAATTTGTTGATGGCATAAATTACTGCCAAGAATTATTTCTCAGTTGTGGTATAATTTTTCTTAGCTCCTATCAAATTCTTACTAATGTAGTAGATGACATAGTGTTCACCATTGTCAATTTGTCCTAATGCTGCTCCAATTGCAGTATTGGAAGCATCAACCTGTATGTGAAATGGTAATGTCCAATTAGGGCCTCTTAACACAGGTGGAGTTACTAATTTTTTTTTAGAGCTTCAAATGATTCATGACATATTGCAGTCCAGGAAAACTTAGAATCTTTAGTCAATAGGGCAAACATGGGATTGGCTATTGTGCTAAAGCTGGGAATAAACCTACGGTAAAAACCAATGTGACCTAGGAAGCTTCTGACATCAGTCTGAGTTTTTGGAGGAAGGAGGTTCTTAATAATTTCCACCTTATTTGGATCAACCTGGATCCCTTGAAGAGAGATGTGATGACCAAGAACTATCCCTTCATTCATCATCATAAAACATTTTTCTGGATTCAAGGATAACTGGTATGTTTCACAACGAGTTAAAACTTTGTCAAGGTTTTCTAATGTAAAGTCAAAAGTCTATCCACATACTGTGAAATCATCCATGTATATCTCAACACTGTTGGTAGTCAGATAATTTTTTTTTACTAAAACTACTCGTTGGAATGTTGTTGGGGCATTACACAAACCAAAAGGTAAAACCCTATATGCAAATGTTCCCCATGGATAGGTAAAGGTTGTTTTCTCTTGATCTTTAGGTGCAATTTGAATTTGATTATATCCATTAAATCCATCAAGAAAACAAAAGTATCTCTTTCCAGCAAGGGTATCTAACACCTAATCTATGAAAGGTAATGGAAAATGTTCTTTGTATGTCACTTTATTCATCTCTCTATAGTCTACACATACTCTCATTTTTCCATTTTTCTTAGGAACTATAACCAATTGAGAGACCCACTGGCTATCAAAAATTGGGTAAATGAATCCTACCTCTAGAATTTTTTCAATTTCTTCCTTTAAAATATCCCTTAGGGTAGGATTCAGTCTTCTTTGGGGTTGTATTACTGGCTTGACTTCTTCAGTATAAATTCTTTTGGTACATATATCAGGGTGAACTCCTGACATATCTTTATAGTCCCAAGAAAAAGCATGAACATGCTTTTGTAAGACAACTATCAATTTATCTTCCTCTTCCCTAGTAAGACAGTTGTAAATGTTCAAAAATTTCCCTGGCTAGGCTTCTATTTGTTTTGTATTTGGAAGGACTGAACTCACTTCTTCATACCTGGTGATTAGGGAGTTAAGAGGACACTACTGAGATGGGAGGAAATAAGAAATTTTTGTTTCATTATTTTTTGATGGAAGCATATCCTGTATGGAATAATGAGAAGGAAAAATCAAGTGATGGTGCCACCCATGTGGTAGTGAAACAGAGTTTTCTTGTGATAGTACATATGGTTCACCTTCAGAGTTTTGGTTCTTCTCATTCCTTAACAATTGTTGGATATTTACTACTTCCTCTTCTAACCCTTGTTCCTGTAGAACATTCATTAGGATAGTTTCATTTTTTGAATTTTTTGTGTCTTGGAGGTCTTCTATGTGTTCTCTTACTACCAAGGTGGATAGTGTTGAAATAACCTCCTCTTATTCTTCATATGAATCAGGAAACCATAATTGACCTAAAAAATAGTTGGAGGGTCTTGCAGGAGGATACAAAGAGATCTATTTTAGATCAATACCATTTGAAATAGTCATTTTTCTAGATCTACAGTCTATGAAGGCTACTGCAGTTTCAAGCCAAGGTCTTCCTAAAATGATGGGATATCCATGTGCTAAATTTCTTGGCTATAAAACCCAAAAAATCTATAGGGAATTCCCAAGAAGAAACTTCTATAGGAACATCTTCAATGATACCTTAAGGTTTTGAAACTGACCTATCAGCCATTTCTAAAATTGTAAATGTGGGATTGAGATGTTTGAGCTGTAATTGTTTCATTATATCCTTGGTCATGACATTTATTGTAGCTCCTAGATCTACTAAGACATTTGATATTGGTACTGAACCTATGGTAACTATGATAACTGGACTTCCTAGGTCACTATACTTTGGAGGTACTAGTTTTCCAGACAAGAGATTAGCTATCTTTTCTTCAATCTAAACAGTCTTAGGAAATGCTTTCTTTTTTCTTCCTGCTCTTTTGATGCACAAATATGAGATAGTACTTTTAATCATTGGTATATCCTTAATGTATTGCAATAAGGGCAATGATATAGTTAACTTTTTAAGTTCCTTGACCAGGTTTGACTCAAAAATTTTTGCTATGGTATTGAATCTTTCAGGATATGGAATTATCCTTGATAAATGTAATTGTTCTGCCTGTGGTTCTATTTTTTCTTCTTCTTTCTCTATTGTTAGTTTGACTCTAACTGGTTCCAAAGGTTCTTGCTCTTTATTTTCTTTACTTTTATTTGAAACAGGTTCAGGTACAACTTTTCTTGAACGAAGTTGGATGTTACTACAATCAATAACATTTATTTCAACATTTTCTTTGACTTTAGCCACATAGACAGGAGATGCCTGTCTCATGCTATTTGGATTAGTGACTGATTGAGATGGAAGTTGAGGTTGTTTCACCTATTGTGTTTGTTGTGGTTGGTTCTGTTTTTCTTGAAAGTTTTGATTAGGTGTAGGCAAAAAATGCTGATTTTGACCTTGATTTCTTTGTTGCCTTGGATAGGACTGGTATTGTTGATTCCACTATGGTTGACTTTGCATCCAATGTGGATTAGTCTGATTCTAATTATAGGATGGGTTTTTTTGATTCCATGATGGGTTTTTTTGACTCCATGATGGGTTGTTTTGATTCTGATTCCAGGTTGAATTACTCCAATTTGTTTGTGGTCATTCTTAGGAATTTGTCCATTGAGGATAATTCCAAGGATGTTGGGGTGGTTTTGATTGTCCCCAAGGCATAGTCCCAGGATTATGCCCCCAATTTGTAGGAAAACAAGGGGGATTTTGGTATTGAGATAAATTTCCCCCTTATTTTGGTCCAACATAGTTGAGTTCCTTAGTTTGACTTTCTAACACAATTTTGAGTTGTGGTAGCAGGTGGCATTGATCAATTGAATGCTTCTTTGAATAGATACTACAAATGGCTAAGATGGATGTTTTATTCAAATGAAATTCCTACAAAGCATGTTTATTTCTACATCTTGGGCAATAAATTGCCAAAGGTTCTGTGTTTTTTGCTTTTGCAGACATTTCCCCCAAAGTTGTGTTTAATTGCACTAGAATATCAGTTTTAAAATTTGCAAGTTCTTCTATTAGGTCCTTCACATCAGTGCTATTTGTACTCTTTTTTCTTCTTCCCTACTTATTGTGAGAGTAATTTTTTTAGAGACCCATAATTTCCTCATTATTGAGAGTATTTACATCCCATTTTCCCATCAAATCCAATACTTCTCTGGATTCATCTTGTAATCCTCTCAAAAATATGGTTTTACATAACTCTGGTTCTACAAGTCCACATATCCTTTGAACAAAGGAGAACCTATCAAGATAGTCTTCTAATGTTTCATAATCTTCCTATTTAATCCTGAATAACTCATCTTTCCTGTTCCTTACATGATAATACTCTTGATATTTGTCTAAAAACACAATTTCCATTTGATCCCAAGTTCGAATGGAATTTGGCTCTAAGCTCATGAACCAACGTAATGTTGAGTCCTTGAGTGTTGAGGGAAAGACCTTAAGTTTCTAATTGTCATTTACATAATCATAAGTTTGACAAACTACCTTAATTCAAACAAAAACTGATCAAGATCTTCAGATACAACACCTCGAAAGGTTGGAAGTACTGAAGGTGAAATGATTTTCATGGAAGAGTTTTGTATTGGATTCAAATGAATAGGATATTCAAATGTTCTGAAAGGTTGAGGAATATATTGATCATCTCCTTCATCATGGACATAGCCATGTTGGCCATCTCTATCTAGATTGCCTCCTTCTACCATAGTTTCCTGTTCTTTGGGAATAGTTAACCCTATCCAAATTTCACTCTCAAGAGGTCCAAGATCCTTTGTTTATGATGAGTCTAATGATTCTTCTTTCTTAGGGTGTTCTAATGATGGTGAAACTGGTGATTTTCCTTTCTCATAATGTTTTAATGATGTTGAGACTAGTTATTTTTCTTTCAATCTTTCTGGTAATTCAAACACAGGTGATTCACCCCTTAGGCATTAAGATCTCCTTAATGGAACAAGTCAGGGATCTTTTTGGGTAATTCTACATTTTTCATCTCTAGACTTACTCATTCATGTTTACTCGTAAATGACATAAATTATAGGTGAATAGTTGTTATTTTAACCCGCTGTTCTATTCAGATTTTATCCTAAATCTTCACAGTTCAGTCTAATTAACAGCTATTGGAATATTGTTACCTTCTAGCAACACAATTCTCTGGCAATGGTTCCAAAATGATGCGTAGTCATTATACACATCATTAATTCTCAATGAATTTGTCAATCCACGATAGTGTACAAGGCTATCTACAGAATAAGGGTTGAACAGAGTTATAACTTAGGTCAATTTAGAGCAACAGGTCTTATTGGTGAAATAAATTATGTGGGGGATTTTGGACATTCCTATCTCTAAATTGCATTAATTAACCTTAGTCTAAGTTGCAGAATTGGAAACTAATCAGTAATAGCAAAAATGAAGTCCTAATTACAATTGCAGAATGAGACCTAATTATGTTGTAGAAATAATAGTTGCAGAATTAAAAGTCTGATTATAATTGTAGAAAGGAAATCTATTTACTTTTGCAGCAATGAAAACCTACTTCTAACATGGAAATGAAACCCTGTCAATGCTCTGTAATATAAAGTTGTCAATCTTATGTGCAGGGGTTGACATCAAAACATAAAATGCAGGAAATTATTAAAAATAGTAAATTTTGGAAATGATAGTCTACAATAAATTGAAAGATTTGCTGAAAGTGGGGATTACAACCAAACTATTAATCACAAAACATAAAATAAGCTAAGATTGCAAATATCATTAGTTGTTTATAAAGGAATGAAATGAAAATTTCTACAACTCATTCTGCTATGGAAAAAATCAGAATAAAAACCTGCTGTTAGTCCTCCTCCTAGTTCTGGAAGTGGCCAACTTCTTTGTCCAGAAGAAGGTATGAGTCTCTCTCTCTAGATCTTACTCACACTCATTTACAAGCAATATGAAATAGAAATAGTACACTTTATTGATTCAAACACATGATTACAGTGATTCTACTAAAAACCTGTTACAGGACTATAACAGTCACTTTTTTGATTATTGCCTATTTTCTACTTTTTGCTTTCTCTATCTTCTATCTCCACTTTCTCTACTCTACTAGCTCAAATTGAACAGGAGCCATATTTATAGATGCCATAAGATCTACTAACAAGCTGAGAATATCTCAAAAGATCTAATCCTATTATGCTACAACAATTCCTGGTTTTATCCTAGAAGAATATTACACTTGATATTTCCATAAATGGTGGCTTTGGTTGGCAAGGACGGCAAAGTCAGATCTGAGATATTTTCCCTTACCCTTTTCAATCTTTATTTTCCTTTTTCTAGCATCAAAATTCGATCAATAAGTCAAAAAGCACATTCTTTTTTCATTTCGAAGATAAGTGGCTCATTTTGAAGATACTGCAATTCTCATTTCGAAGATCCACTCATTCTGAAGATACTGTAATTCTCATTTCGAAGATCCGCTCATTTCGAAGACATTGTGTTTTCTCATTTCGAAGATATCTGTTCATTTTGAAGAGACTTAAAAATGAACAAATGTGGGTTCCTTAAATGATTTTCTCAGGATCATATTCCAATGGTCTTCATTTCTTTCCACATGTGAATTCCATGTCTTGCCATTCATTGGCAGCTGGCTGGAATGTAATGGGAAAACCCAGTTTTTGCTGCACAGTAACAATTTTCTTATACTGTTGCCAAATTTAGGTAAAAAAAATGCTTGAGATATATCAAAACATGATTAGTGAAATGCTGCTATCAATCTAATCATATCTCATTTAGCAAGTCATAACAAAACAACATAAAACTCATGCAAAAAGCTATAAAAATTAGAATATAGTATTTCAGATACATTCATCATGCAAATAGTTAATACATAGCATATTGAATTAATTTAACTAGCATATTAGATTGAATATAAGATTTTATAGGCTATTTGAGTGTTCAAAACATGTTATGATTGAGGCATTTTCAAGCCTCATCATTTTCCCCCCAACTTATATTGATGCATGTCCTCATGCATTCTGTTGGGCTATGGAATCACATATGTCCATGGTCAATTTCCATGACCTGTAGAACAACTTCTTGCCTATATAAAATCCCTTATTTTTTTGAAGGCCCTTGAGCCATTCTTCAAACTCTTCATCAGGTTGGGCATCTTCTTCAAAGTAGAATGGAACTAGAGTGATAATGGTTGGAGGCATAAATCTGAGACCTATCCAATTATGTTGCATGATTTCAATCAACTGTATTACTCCTTCTACCCTTATTCTGGACCATTCTAAGTTGATGGGGGAAATGGGTTCTCTTTTCTACAAAGACATGGAAAGTTCAGCCCATATGTTTCTACAGATTGATAATGCTGGCATAAAATTGTGATTACATAAATTGTGGAATCTGTTCACACAGTCCCTCAAGTTTATCAAGTACATTCTCTTCACATCATCCCTATTCATCATAGTGAAGTGTTGTATTATGATAATGGGGTGATTTGGCTGAATTGCTCTGACTAACAATTTAGCTCTTGTTTCAATCTCTTTGTTTTGCCTTTTCTCTTGGTCCCAATAAAATTTATTCTGCAAGGTGAACATGAATGCCCTCAATTGAAAATCTCCAATGTAGATCTTTGGATGAAATTCAATGTGCAAGGTGCAACCAAAGTATTATCATTGTTGTCAACACAGTCAGGTTGATCAGTTGATGCAATGGATAGGAGTGCAGCCAAAGTATTATTGTTGTCAACATAGACAGATAGATCAGTTGATGCAGTGGATAGGAGTTCAGAGTTCAGTCAGAACATTACAGTAAATTTCCAAGAAGACAAAAGTGGCCCAGATTCATAAAATCAAAGAAAAATACAAGTAAGAAAACTATCACGATATCACGACATGTTTTCTGTCATGATTTTGCGACATGGCTAAGGAGAGAGAAGGTGCAAGCAAAATTGTCGTGATTTCATGACATGGTCAAGGAGAGAGAAGGTGCAAGGAAAACTATCGTGATTTCACGACATGTTGGAGGCAAAGAAGCCAAGTGGAAAAAATGTCATGATTTTACGACATGTTGAAAAGCTAAAAAAGAAATTGTCGTGATATCACGACATGTTGAGAAGCTGGAAAAGAAACTGTCATAATTTCGTGACATGTTGAGAAGCTGGAAAAGAAACTGTCACGATTTCATGACATGTTGAAAGCAAAGAAGCCAAGTGGAAAAACTGTCATGATTTCGCGACATGTTGAAAGCAAAAGAGGCAAGTAAGAAAACTATCGCGATTTCGCGACATGTTGAAAGCAAAGAAGCCAAGTGGAAAAATTGTCGTGATTTTGTGACATGATGGAAGAAAAAGAGGAAAGTAAGAAAACTGTCACGATTTTGTGACATGTTTGGAGAAGAAGCGCTTGCAAGGAAAACTGTCGTGATTTCATGACATGTTCGGAGAAGAAGCGCTTGGAAGGAAAACTATCATGATTTCGTGACATGTTCGGAGAAGAAGCACTTAGAAGGAAAACTATCATGATTTTGTGACATGTTTTGAGAAGAAGTGCTAAGGAGAAAAAGTGTCATGATTTCATGACAAGTTGTAAGAAGAAGCGCTAAGGAGAAAAAGTTTCACGATTTTGTGACAAGTTGCAAGAAGTGCAAAGGAGAAAAAGCATCACGATTTCGTTACATGTCGCATTTTCATGACAATAGTAGAGTGGAAGGCTCTGAAAGATGAAGTGTCACGATTTTGCGACAGAAGAAAAACAAAAGAGCAAGGAAGTGGAAGCGTCGCGATTTTGTGACAAAGTCAAGGAGGAAGTGCAAGGCAACGAAAGTGTCACGATTTCGTGACATGTTTCGATTTCGCTAGTGCATGCCGAAAAGAAGTACAAGGCAGCGAAAGTGTCACGATTTTGTGACATGTTTCGATTTCGTTGGTGCATGCCGAAAAGAAGTACAAGGCAACGAAAGTGTCATGATTTTGCGACATGTTCCGATTTCACTGGTGCATGCCGAAAAAGTGCAAGGAAGAGAAAAGTGTCACGATTTTGTGACATGTTCCATTTTCGCAGGTGCATGCAAAGAGAAGTGCAAGGAAGCAAAAAGTGTAGCGACTTTGCTACATGTATTATCGCGGGCCGAAGGAAAGGTAAAGTGCAAGAAACAAAAGTGTAGTGATTTCGCTACATGTTGTATTATCGCGAGCCGAAGAAAAGGTAAAGTGCAAGGAAAAAAAGTGTAGCGATTTTGCTACATGTTGTATTATCACAGGCCAAAGCAAAGGTAAAGTGCAAAGAACAAAAGTGTAGCGATATCGCTACATGATGTATTATCACGGGCCGAAGCAAAGGTAAAACGCAAGGAACAAAAGTGTAGTGATATCGCTACATGTTGGGTTTTCGTGACCCGAAGAGAAGAGAGAGCGTAAGGATGCGAGAGTGTCGTAATTTAGTGACATGTTCTAGTGTCGTGGGTAAAAGTTGAAAAACATACACAGGGACAGTTGCAGAATAAAATCATTCAACAAAACAAGAACTGTTACAGGTGGGGTTACATAAACGCTACAGTGTAACAAGCAGACAGAAAATACAATGCGGTAAAATGAGCACGACAAATGAGGAAAATGAAAGCATGGCAAAATAAGAAAAAGGAAGCACAGAAAAACATGGTAAAAAGGAAAGCATGGGAAAATAAGGAAAAAGTAGAGTGCAGTAGTGGGTCTATAGTAAGAGCGCAGAATGCATGGGCTGTAATAGAATATAATAGGTTGCTGTAAAACATGCAAAAGCTGAGAAAGAGCGGTAGTTAAAGGGGCAGTTATAGTAACAATAAATGGAAGTCATAACTGCAGTTACAAGAGTGTTAGTGAAGTCAGAGTGGCAGTTACAGGGCCCATTACGAAGTAAATTCGACGAGCGATGGCTCTGAGAATCTAAATTAAAGAGACAAATCTATTAATAGGTTACATGCAAGATTTTTGCAGTTATAGAAGACTTAGGGTTTCAAGATGAATATATTATTATAAAAGGGTAGTTACGTGCATAAGTGAAATAAGCTCAAAATTGAAAAGGGTGCCGCCATAAAGAGGGAAGGTGTCATTGATAAGGATGTCAGAGCACCGAAATAAGAAGATAAGGCTGTCAGAGCATAGAGCTGTAAGAATTTAGGGTTTAAGCTCAATACAATAAGAGAAAATAAAGTGTGTTGCTATCCGTAGAGGATCTTTACTATAGAGCTAGTTAAGAAAGATAGATAACTGCTGAGAGAATAGAGCTGTGATGAGAAAGAGTGTTGCTGGATAGAGGAATAGTGTTGTGAGCTAGAAGAATGTTGTAAGCAGTACAGAGCTGTGAGAGCTGCAAGAGGAAGCCATATGAAATGGTTGTAAGTGTGCAGTAGGTAAAGCTGAAAAAGAGTGTATGCTTCCATGAAATTGATTTGAGTTAAGATAGACTAGTGAGGGTCTTGTAACATAGATGGCATTTTTATGTCAATCAAGATTTAAAATAGAAATCCAAGTTGGTGCTTGGAATCAAGGGTTGGTACTCCTTCCAGTTGGTGCTAGTAAATTAGGGGTTGGTGCTCCTTCTAGTGGATGCTGGTAAATTGATTTTAAAGTTGGTGCTTTGTAATGGCTGGATTTGGATGGGAGTCCAAGCAGTCTAATTTGAGGAGTAGCTAAAACTGGTGAACCTCATTACATCTTGTGTTATGTGATGCTCTATTGTGATACTTGCTATTTCTAGTTTTAAGCTTTCATTTTTTTGGCTTTAAGAGTTAAAGTTTTAAGTTTTAAATAGCTGCACTGATTCACCCCCCCTCTTAGTGCCATTGTAAGACTAAAAATTGGTATCAGAGCCAAGTTCCCAATTTTGACTAAATCAGTCAAGGTTGATCTTGGATTAGTACACAATGGCTAAGAAGAATAGATCCTCCTCCAAAAAGGCATCCCAATCAGTTTCAGTTCCTGTAGAAGAGAAATTTGAACCAAAAAAAGGTAGAAGAAGTGAATCCTGAAGTTTGTGATGAAAATCTTGAGGCTGAAGTAGATCTTGAAGGAGAGTTGATATCTACACTTGAAGAGTTAAGTATACAAAATAAAAAGAACTCCAGACTATCCAAAAAGTTGGAAGAATATGGGGATGAGATTGAAAATCTCTTCTTACAAATTCAAACAGCCAAGAAAATAGAAGAATCCTTGAAGACACAACTGGAGGATAAGGTCGATGCTGATTGCAAACGTGAAGAAGAATCTAACAAAGCTGTTAGTAATCTAAAGCTGCAAGTAGAAGTGTCCAAAAGGGTTGAAGAAATCCTCAGGTCTCAGATCAAGGAGAAAGAAACTGTTTGCTGCAAACAAGAAGAGATTGTTTTATTGAAGAAACAACTAGAAAAATCCAATACAAATCTCAAATTTGAAAATAGCACAGAGTTGCTAAAAAAAATGATAAGCCAACAAAGAAGTTCCATGGATAAGCATGGTCTTGGATATGAAGCTAAACAACCTTCATCCTCCAAATATGCAGAGAAGAAGAAGTTCACAGTTAAAGGATCGAAGCAAGAAATGGTGGAAGCAGAACAACCTTCATCTTCCAAATGTGCAGAAAAGAAGGAGCTCACTGTTGAAAAATCAAAGCTAGAAAAGGTTGAATCTGAATCCTCAAAAGAAAGAAAATATCAAAGGAGATCTACAGCAAAGCAACCAAAACAAAAGAGGTTTTATCACTCCCATTCTATTCATAATAATGCTTTTAACGACTATTGTTTTAGATGCAATCATTATGGTCACAAGGCAATTTATTATGGATTAAATAATAGATCAAAGAGTTTTGCTGATAGAAATTCATCCGCTTCTCTGAGTGAACATCTTGTGCAATGTTTTAATTGCAATGGCCATGGGAACATAGCAAGGTTTTGTCCTAGTACTTCTATATCCAATCTAAGGAAAGACCATAGATGTCATCAGACACAAAGAGGGCAATACAGACAGAGAATAAATCATGTGCACAACAGAAAAGAAAATAATCATCCTTCAAGGATGCATAAGAGACAACCCAGCAAGAGAAATGATCAAGTTATCAAAAAGGTGCAAAATAGGGATATGGTTGAAAAACTCAAGCCCAAGCCCAAAAAAGTCTGGAGAAAGAAAGAAGAGAGGAAATCATGTCTCCTTGGACTGAAGGAGATTACTCCTCTATTGCACTAAGCAACTCCAGGTAGCACACCCTCAGGGGGAGCCATGTTAAAGTTCATTTTAATGCTCCTATGTATTTGTGTAATTATCTTAGGATGAAAGGAAAGTAGTCGGGGAGTTTTTGTACAACTGTCAAAGTGTGTTTTTCTATTCTTGCAGTTGTTTGTGGTAATGCCATGAAGGGTTGTGTTTATGTTGAGAGTCGTCACCATTGGTAGTAGTGCCATATGTCATTGTTGTACTATTAATGGTTCTTGTTGTAACTGTTCATAAGCTATGGATTATAACAGTTCAGATAAGTTGGTTGAGTGGAAAGAATGTTTGCCCTAGCTGCATATATGTGTTTCGATAAAAGCAATGTGCATATTTGTACTATGCTTTGATGTAAAGATTTTTAGATCTCTCATGTTGCCTTGGTGAATATATTTAATTCATAGATAGTTTCATTTCTACTGTTGATCAAATTCCAATCCGAGGTTAAGAAGTATGAGGCTGAGTAAGGTGCACTATGGTTGGCCATAAAGTGTTTGACAAAATGTCTTCTCCTGATTTGCACAGTTGAAAGAAAGATGTGATCTGCAGTAACTATAGAAAATTTAGAACGGGTTGCAAATATAAAAAGGAATTTGGTTATGCTGCAGTACAGTATTTGATGCTTGCACAGAATCGACAGTAAACTTGCAGTGAGATGGTGAAACCCTTAGTTGGCTATTTTGAGATTGTTGGTTGAATTGCTTTCATAGAGGTTGTTTTGATCAAGTTAATACTTTACTTGATACATGATTTGGGCTTACTCCATTGAGATTGATTTGAGCAAGTTATTCTTTGCTTTGGTTATTTATGTTGGTGGCTATTTTGTTCAAATACCTTTGGAAGGAAAAGGATGTCTATTAGTTTTCTTTTCATGCAGTGATTGGTTGAATGCTTCAAGGTTAATCTTGAGTTGAATGTTGTTGGTTAAACCTTGTCTATAAGTATTATTGTTAAAGCCCTAAATGGTTGAGAAAAGATATTGGTTATGAAAAGAACAAGAGTATCTTTGTTATATGATTTATTGCATGGTTGACATTTTTTGGGTTGTGTTTCATGTTCTTGAGAAAAGCATACTACATCTATCTTATTCTTTTGAGATTGAGATTGAGCTGAGATTGATATTGGGAGTTAAGTATAGAACATATTGAGTCTCTAAAAATTCTCTTTATGCTTCTATGAGGTTGATGAATCACATTGGGTCTCTAAAAATTCTCTTTGTGGGTTCATGCTAAGCAAGTTTTTCTTGATGAACTTGTGAGCTAATTTGGACAAGTTCTAATGAAGACTTGTGAGCTGATTTGGACAAGTTCTAGTGAAGACTTGTGAGCTGAATTGGATAGGTTCTAGTGAGGACTTGTGAGCTAATTTGGACAAGTTCTATGTGAGCTTGTTAAGCAGGTTCTATGTGAGCCTATTGATAGAGTACAGAGAACAAAGTCTCAATGGATAGAGATCTAGCAGCCAACACAGTTGAAGATAGATCTGAATAATGCCCTTTATGATTTTCATGATGGTGTCAAACAGTGAAATGAAGTGGTCACATATTCCCAAGAATAATCTAAGAATTGACTAGATATCAGGATCAAATTCTCAGGGGGAGCATTTATGCATCTATTTATCATATTGCTAATGTTTATGCTTTTTGCTAACCGTCATAATTTTTTCCTGAGAATGTTGTGCATGGACTCAGGGGGAATTTTGTAGTCGCCCTTTGGTATTATGGTAAAAGGGGGAGAATATTTACAGTGTTGCCAACAATTTCAAAGGGGGAGATTGATGTGCAAGGTGCAATAAAAGTATTGTCATTGTTGTCAACACAGTTAGGTTGATCAGTTGAAGCAATGGACAAGTGTATCGCTCCAAATTTTTTGCATCCCTACCTTCAGGCTATTGGATCCGCGCCCGAAAGGAGGATGGGAAAAGGATGGTGCGGTACCTCGGACGAGAGGACTTCACGAAGGTCCCGCCTCTCAAGGGAGGTGTGTTTTGGTGATTTTTCGACGGATGGTGGGTTCACCAGGAAACATTTGGTGGCAGTTTCCACGCCTAGGTTTTGGAATGTGTTTAGATGAGTTCGTTTTATCCTTTAAGCATTCATCCTAGGTTTGGCCGAATGAATCTAACTTAATCTATATGAAAATGCAACTTTCAATGAATACAGAAAACAGATTTTGAAAGCAAAAAATAGAGAATTTACAGGAGGAAAATGGGGAATACCTGATCCGGATGTCTGAAGAAGATTCTGGAGGTTGATGCAGTTTGGATCGTCTGGAATTCTACAGAATCGCCTGCAATCAGACGAGATCGTCTGAGATCTGACGAATTCGTCAGAAACCTGCAAAACAGAGAATAGATGCAAAATGCAAGAACTCCTACTATGCAAACAGAGGCAAAATATGCCAAATAATAAACTGAATACTGAACAAAGTTTAAAAACAGAAATAAAAGTAAATTGTTGTACTTTAATGGCAGATTGTGAGCTTAACATGCAATCTAGACTAGATGGGTGAACTCCAGATGCAAAATAGGATAAAAACTAAATAGATTATCTAATTTGTAAAACAAAATAACTGAGGCAAAGTTAAGAAAAGCAAACTCCGTGCACTCGATTGCCTCGATGTGGACTCGCAATCGAGATCGTCTCGCATCGGCACGAAATCGTCTCGAATTTGACGAGATCGCCTCCGATCTTGACAGGTTCGTCGACGGCGATGGGTGCTGGCTTCGATTGAAAATCGATGGTGTACCTGCATAAAAACTGCTATAGGACTAGTGCAAAAATAAGATTAAGGTGTTTTAGTGCAGAGGGATTCAACTTGCAGATAAAATTCAGCCAGGGGTTGGGGAGGGAATGTCCTAGAGTTTAAATAGGCATAGGGGAGAGTTGTTGGGAGGTTGGAGATCTTCCCAATTTGGGAGATCTCCAACGGGGGAGGGTCCCAACGGCGCAGACACGCTTCTGCCCGGATTGGAGACCCGTTGGAACGGATTCCAACTATGCAAATTCAGTTTTGCGACAAAATCGTCTGGACGTTCTAGTCCAGACGAAATCGTCAAATCCGGGGCGATATCGTCTGATCGGCGACGATATCGTCCAACGGTCAAAACAACCTCTAAAAATGGCACGAAAAAAGGGGAAACGGGTTTCTCGACGGTTAACGGGCGGTTTGGGAGGTTAAATTTGAATTTAAATTTATTTACTAAGGTGAATGTAATTATTCCAATTTGACTGCGCCAATTTTAGGGTGCTACATTTTGCCCCCTCTTTAGCGAATTTTTCGAAGAAAATGCGTTAAAGAAGAGTTCTTCTCGATCTACGAGAAAGCAAAAATTATTCCCATTTTTAGGCGACGATTCTTGGTCGAATCGTACGACTGCTTACTATGGTGCCCCCTCCGTGTTTTTACCCAAATCGAACGTTTGAGGTAAAAACGCGGAAAAGCAAAAAAAAATTATTGTTGAATAAAATTAAGAAAAATAGGGTAAAACCCTAATTCATTGTTACTGTTCATTTTACTGTTTTAGAGCTCTGGAGCAAAAAATGGTTGAGACAATCGCACGGATCTGCAGAGGTCCGACGCGGTCTACGGGTAAGGGTCTAAACTCAATTTAGATTGATTTAAGTTGCTTTTACATGCTTTCTAGATGAATTTTTAAGTGAATTTGGAGCATCGCGGCCGTTTTTGGCCGTCGACGTCGTCGGGACGAAATCGTCCCGATTTCGACGAAATCGTCTCAATTTCGGCAATTTCGCCCGAGGGCGAAATCGTCGAAAGGGGGACGATTTCGTCAAATTAGAGACGATTTCGAACTGCGAAATCGGAGACGATCGTGCTCAAATTTGGGACGATATCGTCCAATAGTGGGCGATATCATCAATTGCAAAAAATTGATCTTTAAGTTGCATTATTAATTACTGGAATTTATTGATTAATTATTGTTTGTTGTTTTGTTGTTTATGTTTGCAGAGAGGATTACTAAAAAGCAGAGAGTGGAAGTACGACGGATTGAGAGACGACTTGGCCGCTCTCACCCAGGCAGAGCGGGATCTGCTGGCACAGGCCGGATTGCAGCATGTGGCAGAGATGCCGCAGGTTTCCACAGACATGGGGCTACTGACAGCCCTAGCAGAGAGATGGTATCCGGGGTCTTCCTATTTTTGGTTACCGACAGGGGAGATGACTCCCACACTGGAGGATGTATGGAGGATTTTGAGAATCCCCATACAAGGACGGATGATCACACCGACGGCCAATCAGGGCCACGCGATGGGACGGCTGTGTGGTGACCCGAGCTTCGCCCTGGAGAAGGGCGGAGTTAATATCGAGGCACTACGCCAGATGCCTGGGGCATCGAGACTCACACGGGTTCTGGCTGGGGTAGTTGGTGGACTTCTGCTGTGCCACCAGAGCGGGTGCAGGGTGCCGTGGATGCTGGCAGATGTGATCTGCGACATGCGGGACCACGGCTACAGGTTCTCATGGGGCAGCTTTGTACTATGCCGGCTGTACAGGATCCTTTACGGGGTCGTGTACAAGGGCGGGCGATGTCTGGTTATGACATCGCTACTACAGGTTTGGTGCTGGGAGCACATTGCGGTGCGGAGGCCGGTAGGGCTTCCACTGACAGGGATAGACGGGGAGAGGCCCCGAGTCTTCTACTGGTGGCTCCGGAGAGGATCACAGCGACGGATAGACCTTTCGATGTCCCGGAGACTACTGGATGACCTGGTCCCAGACCAGATCACCTGGAGGCCATGGAGGCAGCATCCAGGGTGGGCAGAGGACGGACAGGAGCTGGCTCGCATCAGGCGAGTCTGCTGGCTGAGGATGGAGAGGGGAGAGGTGGAGCTCCACCGCTACGACCGAGTTTTGCGACAGTTCGGTCTACAGCAGGGGATCCCATCTCTCAGGGATTATGAGTTTTCTCGGACCGTCCGGGATAACACCACTGTTAGCGGGGCTCCAGACATGCAGCGATTCTGGAGCCAGGACTCAGATGATGCCCCCATTCAGCCAGTGGATGGGGACGATGCAGGAGTAGCCGATGGCTACGATGCCTGGTATGCAGGCATCCGCCCTCCTCGGATGACGAGGGCACAGGGCCCGATCCACGCAGTCATGCGTCGGATAGGGAGGCGGCGCCAGGCGACGATAGAGGCAGCCCAGGGTCACGGCGGGAGAGATCAGAGGAGGCCACAGGCACAGGAGCGGCCACGAGAGAGAGAGGGAGAGGAGGGAGGCGAGACCCCCATCTCCACAGAGGCCACCATCGCCCGATAAGGGCAAGGGCATGGATATAGGAGAGAGTAGCGAGATGGCTACTCTCCAGGCAGAGAGAGATCGTCTGCAGACTCAGGTGCAGACACTACAGGATGCGCCGCACAACACCAGGCTGAGGTGTCGCAGCTGCGAGACGAGAATGCACGTCTCAGGGCACGGGGTGGAGGGGTGAGCACTCAGGAGCTGCTACGGTCGGTTTCTCAGACCGCATTCTATCAGGCTCTATACTACCAGGCGGTGCCGGAGGGCCAGAGGGTACAGCTACCGGCTGCCATAGCAGATCCGATCAGGACAGGGTCATCGAGGAGCTCATCCCGATCGACGACGAGGACTCGCAGTACCACACATACTACGATGGGACCACCTCGTCCTCCGCAGGGCGGGGGAGGAGATGAGGCTGAGAGCTCTAGGGGCTCTCGAGACACTGCTCGGAGGACACTTGATTGAGTATGCCAAGATATCGATTGTGGCATACCAATCTATCTGATATGATGTACATATATATTTTTGAGATATATATATATAGATGAGATATTTTTGGTCATATGACTTATGTTATGAGTATATTGATGATGCTTTGATTAATTGATTTTGATAATGCTTGTAATTATGTCGTTGGAAAAGAATTTATACCTTTTGATGTCATGCTGTAATATTGATGAAATAATCTGATGTAACAAATTGTTTGTTTGTGATGCAATGATTTGATAAAACAAAAGGGGACTTTTAACAATAATTTCAAAGGACATTGTCGCTATTATAGACCATTTCATGGAGTCGCTGCTCACTCGGTCGTCAAGCTAATCCCATTTATAGAAATATTGTGAAAAGTGAAAGAGTGCTTAAGAGACTGACTTAAGACTTTGTTGTGATGATGCAAATGATGATGATGATGATGGTTTGTTTTCAGATTTCCATAAAAATATTATGCATGAAATATTTGTAAAAAATGATTTTTGCTAGGCATAAATTCCTAAGTGTGATAAAATTGTTGAATAATTCCTTAGGAATTATACCGTCATTGCAAAAGGTTGACATAATGACATGAAATAATGAAAATGTGCATTCTTTTGAAAAGTAAAATTTGTTGTAAGAAAATGAAGTCATATGGTTTTTATGAGTTTTGATAAATGGGGGAATAAAAATTGTTACAATGGTTTGCGCTAGGCATAGAATATGTAGGTATAGACTTATACCATCATCGCGAAAATCAAAGAAAATAGATAGTTTTATTGCATGATTGATTTTTGATGAACATAAAATATGAAAATGAGGACTTGCGCTAGGCATAAAATTCCAATTTTGGTTTTGAAACTATACCATCGTCGCGAAAGTCGATATGATATATATGATATGTTTTGAAAGAAATTTGTGATTTTTCTATTATATAGTTGTCTTTTAAAAAATAATTGTACTTGATTATTCCAAACAAGTTGCAAAAATAATATTTCAAAGTATTTTGAAGACAAAAATTAGATTTATAGGGAATCCCATGTGCATATGTGAATTCATTTCCAATCTTGATTTATCATAATGATAGACAAAATCTCTCAAATACAAATGTGTGTGCAATTGTATTGTTCATTTACCAGGTTTGAGCAAGATACTATGATACAAGTGATTTGAAGAAACCAAATAAGTGTTCATTAACCATGATGTAGATGCATATAACCATATTAGACTACTATGTAGGTTGGATTATCAAGAGCTAGCTAATCCATAAGCAGACATAGGTCTGTACAAAAGAAGGTCGCTAATGTGACAGACATATCGCCACGCTAGGAGTTACCCAAGGCCAAGCAGGTTGGGCACAAACCACCTGTTATGGGGCTTACCTCACAGTTTTTCGAATAATTGAGAATTCCAGGGATTCAAGCTCATCAACCCTTCTTTTCTTTTCAAAGGGTAGGGAAAGGGATTTTATTGCTTTCTTGCTTTCTTTTGAACTTTGTTTCTTTTTCTTTTGTATTTCTTTTGCTTGATAATGCTTGGAATATTGCTGAAATAACATTTTTCTTTTCTCTTTTTTCTTTCTTGAACTTTTTTTTTTTTCTTTTTCGTGCTAGGGATACTTGCTCGGATTAGTCGTAGAGCAAGGGATTTTTATTCTGGGTAGGGGTGAGCTTGTCCTTTTGCCAATTCTCAAAGATTCTAGACCATGTGCATGATAGGATAGCAGGGGAAACTTTTCACCCAAGAAATCAGTTCTACTATGTAGCAAAACATGGAAATTACAAATATAATCATTTTATTGTGAAAAGATGTGCTTGGTTTAAGTAAATAACAAGATCAATTCTCTATGCTCAAACTTTATTTAATTTGAATTTTGTGAACTTTGATATAAGAGAGATTAGTAATCATGCCAGATAAAAGCAAGATATTTATTTTTTTGTGAGTGTGCAAGTGAGGGATGCCAAATAAATGCTAATTGTATCCAAAATAAGTTGAAACATATAACTGCAATAATTGTAAGAAAATATATATACATGATTTTTGAGAAGGTTGGAGAATGTTGACTCTCTCTTTCTTCTGTATATTGTTTTGGTTTCGAAAGAGTCAAGCATATAGCTGTTTTTAGATTTTTATTTAGATTTTTGTTTTTGAGCAAAAGGAACTTAACTGGTGCTTTAAATAAATGCAATAGATAGTTTTTTGAAGAGTTTTGGATGATTATAAATGTTTTTGATGTTTTTGAATTTTTTTATAAATTGAAAGAAATATAAGAGAGTAACTTTGAACAAATATATACATGGATGAAATGACCAAATTTATGCATAGTAACGTTTGAGATGTAAAATATTCATGGGTTCTTTAAGTTCTTTACCATCTAAGGTAGATAATTTATATGCTCCCGATTCAAATTTTGCAGTAATGATGTATGGTCCGAGCCAGTTGGGCTCAAATTTACCTTTAAGTTCTTTGGTTGCATTTGTATTTTTTTGATTTTCTTTCAGAACAAGGTCGCCAATCTCAAAGGATCGATGACGAACTTTCTTAGCATATGCTCTTTTAAGCTTGTTTTGGTATGCACGGAGATGCTCCAAAGCATTGATGCATTTTTCATCTAGGAGTTCCAGCTGACTGAGTCTGCCAGCACGATATTCATCTCCTACTTCGGTATCTTGAAGTAGCAGAGCCAAAGAAGGAACTTCCAATTCAAATGGAAAAACTGCTTCTGCACCATATACCAAAACAAATGGTGAAGTGCCCGTGGGGGTTCGAACACTAGTTCGATAAGCCCACAAGGCTGGATATAACTGAATATGCCAGTCACGACCAGTTTTATTGACCAATATTTTGAGAATTTTGATTAAAGTTTTGTTAGAAGCTTCTGCTTGACCATTACCCTGAGGATAATAGGGAGTAGACCAACGGTGTTGAATCTTGTATTTTTGGCATAATTTCTTAACATCTTTATTTTTAAAAGGAGTTCCATTGTCAGAGATGAGATTTGCAAGAATTCCGAACCTGCAAATGATTTGATTAAAAATGAATTTAGAGACCTGTGAACCAGTGCAAGAAGCTAAAGGCATAGCTTCAACCCACTTCGTGAAATACTCAGTGGCGGTTATGATGAACTTGTGCCCATCAGAAGACACAGGATTGATTTTACCAATAATATCCAAGCCCCATTTAGAAAAGGGCCAAGGGGACGAAATAGCCTGTAGCTCTTGTGCAGGCGCATGGACAAGGTCAGCATGTTTTTGACACTTGTCGCAATGGCGCACATACTCATGTGCATCCGTTTCCATGGTAGGCCAAAAGTATCCTATCCGAAGGAGCTTTTTAGCAATGACACTACCACTAAAGTGTCCTCCACAAGATCCATCGTGGGCTTCACTCAAGGCTGATTTAGACTCATCTCGAATTTAAACATCTTAATAGGATACCTTCAAAAGATCTCCTATACAAAGTATTGCCAATTATTACAAATCGACTTGCTCGTCGACGTAATAACCGACGCTGGTTTCTATTAGAATTAGTAGGGAAAGTCCCATTTTGGAGGAAATCAAATATGTCTGTATACCAAGGTTCAGGAGTAGTTTCATTGATTAGAAACACATCCAAAGGCTCTAAGCATGACTTATTTGAGGCGGGTTCCTGGAGTCGATGAATAATGATAGTCGCATATTCGTCGTCTAACTCCAAGGGCAAGAGGGATGCAGCGGCGGCCATGGCGTCGGCTGCACGGTTGCTAGTTCGAGGAATGGCTTCCAAAGTAACTTGATCAAACAAGGACATTAGTTGTAAAACATAGGCCTTATATGGGCGAAGTTTATCATCTCTGGTCTGATAAACTTCATTAATTTGGTTTATAACCAATTGGGAATCCCCAAAAACTAAGAGGTTTTTAATTTTTAGCGCTAAAGCAGCTCGTAATCCAAGGATTAGAGCTTCATACTCAGCAGTATTGTTGGTGCAAGCAAAGGTCAGTTTGAAGGACAGAGGAATAAGATGTTTTTGCGGAGATATTAAAATAATACCCGCACCAGCCCCACTCATACATCGGGCTCCATCAAAGTATAAGGACCATTGTTCAGGATGGTCTGCCTCTAATTGAAGGCATTCATCAGGAAACTCGATGATGAGAGGATGAGTAGACTCTAAGGGTGCAACAGCTAATTGATCTGCTATGATTTGACCCTTAACAGACTTCTGTCCTATGAATGTGAGATCAAACTCGCTTAGAGCAAGAACCCACTTGGCTGTGCGACCCGATAAATAAGGGCGACTCATAAGATATCTTAAAGGATCATATTTGGCAATGACATACGTTTTTTGGCTAAGCATGTAATGTCGTAATTTTTGCGTAGCAAACACGACTGCTAGACATAACTTCTCTAACGCTGTATAGCGGGTTTCATAACTGACGAAAGTTCGGCTAATGTAATAATTAGCACGTTCTCGCTTTTCATCATCAAGTTGAGCTAACATAGCTCCTAAGGCAGAATCTGAAGCAAAAATATATAGAAGAAATGGGCGATCAGATTTAGGCGGTGAAAGCACCGGAGGGTTAAGGAGGTATTGTTTGAGAAGTTCAAAAGCTTCTCTACATTCTGTGTCCCAATTAAAGGGGACGTCCTTCTTAAGGAGCTTAAGAAAGGGACCAGTTTTGTCCGCCAGCTTATCAATGAAGCGACGAATAGCTTGAAGTTTACCTTGTAAACTTCGTAGTTCAGATATATTAGTGGGGGCGGGCATATCTGTGATAGCCGCAATTTTGAGAGGGTCAATTTCGATACCACGTAAAGAAACTAAAACCCCTAATAGTTTGCCGGATTTAACTCCGAATATGCATTTTGTTGGATTTAATCGAATGAGATATTCTCGTAATCGATTAAAAACTTTTCTTAAATCATCTAAATGATTATTTTCAATAAGAGAGCGAGCTATAATATCATCTACATAATCATGTAAGATATCATGCATCATATCATGAAAAATGTAGGTCATAGCCCGTTGATAAGTTGCACCGACGTTCTTTAAGCCAAATGGCATCACTTTCCAACAAAAGGTACCCCAGGGGGGTAATAAAGGCTGTTTTAGCCTGGTCTTCAGGAGCTATCCTAATCTGATTATAACCGGAGAATCCGTCCATTAAGGACATCATCCCACTTCCGGCAGTAAAGTCAATGATTTGATCCATATTTGGAAGAGGAAAGTCATCTTTAGGGCATGCAGCGTTAATATCTCTAAAATCGGTGCAAACCCTAACTTTGGTAGCTTCTTTCTTAGTGACTGGAACTACATTTGAGATCCATTCAGCATAATCAATAGCTTGTATGAAGATAACATTCAGGAGTTTTTCTAATTCCCCTTTGACTAGCAGAGCCACTTTGGGATGCATTTTTCTGAGTTTTTGTTTAACCGGTTTAGCATCCGGATGGACCACTAGATGATGCATGACTACAGAAGGGTCTAGACCTGGCATATCTTCATATGTCCAAGCGAAGACATCTTCGTACTCTTTAAGGAATGCAATGTATTGTTCTTGTTTGTCTTGACTTAGTTCTGCTCCAATATTGATTATGTGAGGATTGTCCTCAGTTCCAATATTAATTTTAATGACATTTTCTACCTCCATGTGTAGATCTCTTTCAAAATTAGGTGGGGCGGGTGAAACACCCAACTCTTGTAATTCTTGTAAAGTTAATTTAGATAAGTCATCTTGAGGATTAGTGGTCTCAAGCTGAGCTATGGTTGGTATAGAACCATCAAAATAGAATCCATTGTGCAACATCTCTTCAACAGAGACATCATGGAAGATATCTCCTTCCAATTCTTCATCGGGGTCAGCAATCATTTCAGGGTAGGCTATGGATAGCATGTTGCATGAAAATGACTGATTTTTAAGAGGCAAATCAACATGCCTATCCAAATAATCTTGATAGCATATGAGGTGATCATCATCCTCAAAAGGAAAGGGTTGTCCCTTACTAGGAAATAGGCCCACACCACAGCGGGCAGGCCACGGTTCTACCTCGAAAGGCTCTTTCATGCCATTTTGGAAAGGTCCTAAGCCTTTCCCTTTATATCCCATTTTAAGCATCATGGGTTTAGCTTTAATATAATCATTGGTAAAATAACACCGAGCATATCCCTCATGATGAGTTTTGATATTCCGAGGGATTCTTCCCCAATCATATCCTTTATAAATGAAGGCACAACTCCCGACTTGGTAAGTACTTCCCATAGGTTGTGGGAGGCCCAAAGTACGAGGAGAGGGCGGTAATTTATTTAAAAGGTTTGAATCTTGCATGAAAGCATTCATTTTTTCTGATATTAAGGTTGTAGATAAATCTGGTAAAAGTTCATCAGAAAGGGCATAAGATGTAGAAGGTTTATTACTTATGTCTTGAGGTGTGGAAGGTATGATGGATGTGTCTAAAGGTTTTGAATTTATAGGAATAATAGTTGAAGGATTAGTTGTAGATTTGAGATCCTTTTGAGATTCTAAAATTTGTTTAGAAGGTTGTTGGTCTATATAGGAAGATGAAGTTAATGGAGGAGGAATAGATGAAGTTATGGGTTTATGTTTCACAGCTTTAGATGAAAAAGAAGAACTAGAATGTGTGGATGACAGAGCAGGGCAAAATTGCACTCCAACGGGTTCTGCCAAAGCACACATATCAAAGGTCTAGGGTCACCATGAATAGTGACCAACTGATTTTTAAACTCAAATTTTACACATTGGTGTAAAGTTGACGGGACTGCTCGCATGGCGTTAATCCAAGGGCGACCCAAAAGTATATTGTACGATGCTGGGCAATGTACAATAAACACGGTTGTTTCTAGGGTTCTAGGGCCAACTTGCAATGGGAGGGTAATGACTCCACACGTTTCTTGTGTTTCGTCATTAAAAGCTTTGATAATCATATCACTTTTCTTCATTTCATCACTTCTAAAACCAAATCGTTGGTAGAAGTCAAAGGTGCAAATGTTTAGAGATGAGCCATTATCAATCAGGACTCGTTTGACGACCTACATCTCCAATTAGAGCAAGTAATGTACAAGGGATTATCCTTGTGTAAACTGTGTTGTGGGATATCTTTATCCCGAAAGTCAATACAATCAATCTCTCGAGTGATGATAGTATTGGCCATAGCTTCAGGTTGAATGTTTTGAGGTACCATCATTTGGCTCAATGTAAGCATCAACTCATCCCTATGTGTGGGAGAGGATCTTAATAAATCCAAGAGGGAAATTCTGGCCGTGGTATTAGACAATTGTTCATTAATGCTGTAAGGGGGTTTAGGTTGAACAATAGGAGCATGATTCCCTTTATTTGGGTTTTTCAAAATGAATGGAGCTGATCCATCGTTCTGGTTTGGTTCTTGTTGGGAGTTTTGAGCTTGTTGTCGAGTAACGACTCCGATGGTACCTACAATGTTATAGTGACGACGTTGAAACGGTCTCGGTTGAGAATTTATGGCTTGTTCATAGGGAAGGACTACATTAGAAGAAGGTCGAGTAGTGACTCTTCTAGGAAATGGTTCTTCTGGAACATTAGCATCTCGTGACAGAGTTGAATAGGATCTGATTCATTTTCAGAACTATTCGATTGAATAGTGTCTACTTCACTTTCACTATCTGATTCTATATCACTAGAATCAGAAGTTTGAAAATTATGTAAGGGCCTGGTTGTAACCAGGGATAAGGTTGTGTCAAATTTTTGAGAATCCTGAACAGGTAATTGTCCGCTAATGGTTCCTACATATCGAGTAGGAGGGGGAACATTATGATGTTCGATTTGATTGGCTACCTCTTTACCATGTCTTGGTAAAGGGTGTTGAAATATGTCTAAAGTTTGATTGGCATTCTGATTTTGATTTTGGGGAACAGTCTTTTGGGCATTATTAGGAGGGTTTTGTTTGGGTTGGAAGGCTTGCACTTCCATTTCATTATTGTCAATCAAATCTTGTATTTTATGTTTCAATCTCTTACAAGCGTTGGTAGAATGTCCAGGTCCTCTATGAAAGTCACAATGCAAATCAGCTCTATATCCGGGTATACTTGGGTCAGGTTCCCGGATAGCTGGTAATTGGATTAAACCTCTTTCAAGCAATTGAGGTAAAATGGTTGACAAGGGTTGGTTTAATCTAGTGAATTCTCGAGGAGGCTTGTCAGGGGGTTTCAATATGAATTTTTCTGTTGTCTTTGTTGCATTGACATTAGCAACATTTCTGCTGTCAGTGACTCCATCACCAACAACCTGTTTGTTTTTATATTGATTTCTAGATGTTTTCTCATCATCCTTCTTCCTAAGTTGGCTTCTCCTAATGAGGGCATCTTCTACTCTTCGAGCTAAGTCTATAGCTTGATCGAAGGTAGTTAAAGTAGCTATTGATAGCTCATAAGAAAGTTGTTCTTGTAAATTATTGATGAAAATGTCTAGCATTTCCCTATAGGGTAGCACAAAGTGTAGTTTTCCTGTCAATTGTCTCCATCTAGCCAAGAAATCAGCAAAACATTCATCTTTATCTTGTTTTAAATTGTATAGGTCTTTAATAGTTACATGTCTCTCGATGTAGGCACTAAATTGATGAACAAATGATTCAACTTGCTTTCTTCAAAGTTTCTTAAGGAGTGAGTGGGCAATTGATAGTACCACTCTAATGCCATTCCACCTAAACTTTTGGGGAACATTTTTAGTAATAGCAAGTCGTCATGCGAAATGTCGTGACATGCTATCCTAAACATGCGAAGATGTTCTATGGGATCTTCGGTTCCTTTATATATAGGCAGGACGGGCATGGGAAAATGTTTAGGGTATGGTTGAGCTACCACTATGGGATCCAATGGTTGGCTACAAATCTCTCGATAATTGTACGAGGGACTGGTAGGGATCTATCTCGGTCCATACGTGAAGCCAATTGTTTCACCATAGCTTCCAGATTACTAGTTTGCCCCCCATATTGATTCGGTAGGGCATTGACATGAGTTTTATGAGCATAGGATGGAGGAACATGTAGATTAGATGCCATGTTACTATTGTGTAAAACATTAGTAGGAAAAATGTTATGGAGGAATTTTGAAGTTGGATTATGTTGTGTTCCGGATTGTTGAAAATTTGTATTTGGCTTTGTTTTAGATTTCTGTTTATTTAAAGCATTTTGCTCAATAGTTTGGCGGAACAAAGTAGTGAAGGGAATTTTCTTTTGTGCAGGAGTGGTTTTAGGTTGAGTAACAAGTTCCTTAGGAGGTTGGGTAACCTGTTGTTTTGACATGGCTTGGGCTATAGTGACCATATCCGTATTGGATGGTCCACCCTTATCACTCTCTTGATCAACAAAAGATAAAGGATTAGTGTGTATATCAAGCGCCCGTTCTATAGCTACTTGAGCGTCACTAACTTCCCCTCTATCAATACGGATTGCTACATTAAGGATGTCGATATTCTGATTGAGAAATTTTTGAAAATGTTCTGCGTTGTCAAAAGCGATGGCTCCATTGGGAGCTATTCTAGGGGATGAGGATTCATTCTCTTTAACATTTCCTTCTTGTTCCTTATCTTCACCTAAGTCTTCATCTGATTGACCTAGAGTTTCTCCTTCCGGATTTGTATCTCCAAGAAGGACATTTGGGTTTTCAGTTGTATCTTGCAACCAATCTTCTCCTTCCCCTAAAGTTTCTTTACCATTCCTAAGTCTAGTCATGGTGCTAAGTTTTGATTTCAGCAAATATATATATATTTATATATATATATATATATATGCAACAAATTAAAAGGTATATATTTATATATACCTAATGCAATATTTGAAATGAAATGTTTAAGTTTTTACTATGTTGTTTTTGATTTTTTTCTTTTTTAGTTTTTCTTTGAAACAATATAATAAAGACAACAAATGAAACAATAAATGCACGCAATAATAATAAAACTGAAAGTAAATGAACTAATCTTCTATGAATAACTTATGAATATCATTAATAGGTTCAAGTTGTTCAGGAGTCATGAAATGTTCTTCTTCAAATTGAAAGTTTTCTTTTAAGAATTTGATGAAAAGGGCTATGGTGATATTGTCTGTTTCAGATGCTGGTTGATAAAAGTAAATCTCATGGCAATACTCTCGATATAGCACAAGCACTAGGAATTCTATTCCATCTTTCCCTATCTGTAAGAACAACCTCTTGGTCTTCTACAAGGCCTAGGAATCGGTGTACAATGTCTGCGTTCTCGAGGTATTCTTCGAAGCTGAATAATTTTGAAGATACTAAAGCTCTCCTATAGGCTAACCATCTATGGCAGGCTCTCTGAAGTTCATGATAGAAAACTAATTGGTGAGGATCCAGGATTCTATCCAAGACTAGCCTCTTAATCTGTTTAAGTTGTGTGGACCTAGATGAAATAAGCCTAAGTCTCCTATCAAGTTCGTTCCACAAGGATTGATTTCTACTTGTTTCAGGGATATTAAGGACAGAATTAACTTCTATAGCTGCCAATTGGTTTTCTACGTTTATAGTAACTGCTAACCTCTTTTTAGGAGCTACCATCTAAACATGATTTTGAACCTTAAATGTTTTAAAATGCATCTAAGTTTTAGTTGTTCTAATTTTTTGTTTGTTTTTGTTTTTGGTTTTCAAAAGGTTATGATGCATTCACGTCGGGTTCACCAAAATGTATCGCTCCAAATTTTTCGCATCCCTACCTTCAGGCTATTGGATCCGCGCCCGAAAGGAGGATGGGAAAAGGATGGTGCGGTACCTCGGACGAGAGGACTTCACGAAGGTCCCGCCTCTCAAGGGAGGTGTGTTTTGGTGATTTTTCGACGGATGGTGGGTTCACCAGGAAACATTTGGCGGCAGTTTCCACGCCTAGGTTTTGGAATGTGTTTAGATGAGTTCGTTTTATCCTTTAAGCATTCATCCTAGGTTTGGCCGAATGAATCTAACTTAATCTATATGAAAATGCAACTTTCAATGAATACAAAAAATAGATTTTGAAAGCAAAAAATAGAGAATTTACAGGAGGAAAATGGGGAATACCTGATCCGGATGTCTGAAGAAGATTCTGGCGGTTGATGCAGTCTGGATCATCTGGAATTCTACAGAATCGCCTGCAATCAGACGAGATCGTCTGAGATCTGACGAATTCGTCAGACGAATTCGTCAGAAACCTGCAAAACAGAGAATAGATGCAAAATGCAAGAACTCCTACTATGCAAACAGAGGCAAAATATGCCAAATAATAAACTGAATACTGAACAAAGTTTAAAAATAGAAATAAAAGTAAATTGTTGTACTTTAATGGCAGATTGTGAGCTTAACATGCAATCTAGACTAGATGGGTGAACTCCAGATGCAAAATAGGATAAAAACTAAATAGATTATCTAATTTGTAAAACAAAATAACTGAGGCAAAGTTAAGAAAAGCAAACTCCAGGCACTGATTGCCTCGATGTGGACTGTAGTCGAGATCGTCTCGCATCAGTACGAAATCGTCTCGAATTTGACAGGATCGCCTCCGATCTTGACAGGTTCGTCGACGGCGATGGGTGCTGGCTCCGGTTGAAAATTAGTGGTGTACCTGCATAAAAACTGCTATAGGACTAGTGCAAAAATAATATTAAGGTGTTTTAGTGCAGAGGGATTCAACTTGCAGATAAAATTCAGCCAGGGGTTGGGGAGGGAATGTCCTAGAGTTTAAATAGGCATAGGGAGAGTTGTTGGGAGGTTGGAGATCTTCCCAATTTGGGAGATCTCCAACGGGGGAGGGTCCCAACGGCGCAGACACGCTTCTGCCCGGATTGGAGACCCGTTGGAACGGATTCCAACTATGCAAATTCAGTTTTGCGACAAAATCGTCTGGACGTTCTAGTCCAGACGAAATCGTCAAATCTGGGGCGATATCGTCTGATCGGCGACGATATCGTCCAACGGTCAAAACAACCTCTAAAAATGGCACGAAAAAAGGGGAAACGGGTTTCTCGACGGTTAACGGGCGGTTTGGGAGGTTAAATTTGAATTTAAATTTATTTACTAAGGTGAATGTAATTATTCCAATTTGACTGCACCAATTTTAGGGTGCTACAACAGGAGTGCAACCAAAGTATTATTGTTGTCAACACAGACAGATAGATCAGTTGATGCAGTTGATGCAGTGGATAGGAGTTCAGAGGTTAGTCAGAACATGTACAGTAAATTTCCAAGAAGACAAAAGTGTCCCAGATTCAAAAAATCAAAGAAAAAGACAAGTAAGAAAACTATTGCGATATTGCGACATGTTTTCTGTCATGATTTCACGACATGGCCGAGGAGAGAGATGGCATAAGCAAAATTGTCATGATTTCATGACATGGTCGAGGAGAGAGAAGGCATAAGGAAAAATATCATGATTTCGTGACATGTTGGAGGCAAAGAAGCCAAGTGGAAAAACTGTCGTGATTTTGCGACATGTTGAAAAGGTAAAAAAGAAACTGTCGCGATATCGTGACATGTTGAGAAGCTGGAAAAGAAATTGTCATGATATCGCGACATGTTGAGAAGCTGGAAAAGAAACTATTGTGATTTCACATGTTGAAAGCAAAGAAGCCAAGTGGAAAAATTGTCATGATTTCGTGACATGTTGGAAGCAAAAGAGGTAAGTAAGAAAACTATCACGATTTTGCGACATGTTGAAAGCAAAGAAGCCAAGTGGAAAAACTGTCGTGATTTTGTGACATGTTGGAAGCAAAAGAGGCAAGTAAGAAAACTATCATGATTTCGTGACATGTTTGGAGAAGAAGCACTTGCAAGGAAAACTGTCATGATTTCATGACATGTTTGGAGAAGAAGCACTTGGAAGAAAAATTGTCATGATTTCACATGTTCAGAGAAGAAGCGCTTGGAAGGAAAATTGTCATGATTTCGTGACATGTTCTGAGAAGAAGCGCTAAGGAGAAAAAGTGTCATGATTTCGTGACAAGTTGCAAAAAGAAGCGCTAAGGAGAAAAAGTGTAGCGATTTCGCGACAAGTTGCAAGAAGAAGTGCAGAGGAGAAAAAGCGTCGTGATTTCGTGACATGTCACATTTTCACGACAACAGTAGAGAGGAAGGCTCCGAAGGATGAAGTATCACGATTTCACGATGAAAGCAAAATGAAAGAGCAAGGAAGCGGAAGCGTCATGATTTCATGACAAAGTCAAGGAGGAAGTGCAAGGTAGCGAAAGTGTCATGATTTCGTGATATGTTTCGATTTTGCTGGTGCATGCCGAAAAGAAGTACAAGGCAACGAAAGTGTCATGATTTTGTGACATGTTTTGATTTTGCTGATGCATGCCAAAAAGAAGTACAAGGCAGCGAAAGTGTCACAATTTTGCGACATGTTTCGATTTCGCTGGTGCATGCCAAAAAAGTGTAAGGAAGCAAAAAGTGTCACGATTTCATGACATGTTTCATTTTCACGGGTGCATGCAAAGAGAAGTGCAAGGAAGTGAAAAGTGTAGTGATTTCACTACATGTTGTATTATCGTGGGCCAAAGGAAAGGTAAAGTGCAAGAAACAAAAGTGTAGCAATTTTGCTACATGTATTATCATGGGCCGAAGCAAAGGTAAAGTGCAAGGAACAAAAGTGTAGCGATTTCGCTACATGTTGTATTATCGTGGGCCGAAGCAAAGGTAAAACATAAGGAACAAAAGTGTAGTGATATCGCTACATGACGTATTATCACGGGCTGAAGCAAAGGTATAACGTAAGGAACAAAAGTGTAGCGATATCGCTACATGTTGGGTTTTCATGACCCGAAGAGAAGAGAGAGCGTAAGGATGCGAGAGTGCCACAATTTAGCGACATGTTCTAGTGTCATGTGTAAAAGCCAAAAAACATACACAAGGACAGTTGTAGAATAAAATCATACAGCAAAACAAGAACTGTTATAGGGGGGTTACAGAAATGCTATAGTGTAACAAGTAGACAAAAACTACAGTGCGGCAGAATGAGCACAAAAAACGAGGAAAATGAAAGCATGGCAAAACAAGAAAAAGGAAGCACAGCAAAACATGGTAAAAATGAAAGCGTGGGAAAATAAGGAAAAATTAGAGTGCAGTAGTGGGTCTGCAGTAAGAGCGTAGAATGCATGGGCTATAATAGAATATAATAGGTTGTTGTAAAACATGCAAAAGCTGAGAAAGAGCGACAGTTAAAGGGGCAGTTACAGTAATAGTAAATGGAAGGCAGAACTGTAGTTATAGGAGTGTCAGTGAAGTCAGAGCGATAGTTACAAGGTCCATTAAAAAGTAAATTTGGCGAGCGATGGCTCCGAGAATCCAAATTAAATAGACAAATCTATTAATAGGCTGCATGCAAGATTTTGGGAGTTACAGAAGACTTAGGGTTTCAAGATGAATATATTATTATAAAAGGGTAGTTACGTGCAGAAATGAAATAAGCTCAAAATTGAAAAGGGTGCCATCATAAAGAGGGAAGGTGCCACTAATAAGGATGTCAGAGCACTGAAATAAGAAGATAAGTCTGTCAGAGCACAGAGCCATAAGAATTTAGGGTTTAAGCTCAGTACAATAAGAGAAAATAAAGTGTCTCTATTCGTAGAGGATATTTACTGTAGATCTGGTTAAGAAAGATAGAGAACTACTGAGAGAATAGAGCTGTGATGAGAAAGAGTGATGTTGGATAGAGGAATAGTGCTATGAGCTAGAAGAATGCTATAAGAAGTACAGAGCTATGAGAGCTGCAAGAGGAAGCCATATGAAAGGGTTGTAGTGTGTAGTAGGTAAAGCTAAAAAAGAGTGTATGCTTCCATGAGATTGATTTGAGTTAAGATAGACCAATGAGGTTCTTGTAACACAGAAGGCATTTTTATGTCAATCAATATTTAAAATAGAAATCCAAGTTGGTGCTTGGAATCAAGGGTTGGTGCTCCTTCCAGTTGGTGCTAGTAAATTAGGGGTTGGTGCTCCTTCCAGTGGATGCTGGTAAATTGATTGTAAAGTTGGTGCTTTGCAATGGCTAGATTTGGATGGGAGTCCAAGCAGTCTAATTTGAGGAGTAGCCAAAACTGGTGAACCTCGTTACATCTTGTGTTATGTGATGCTCTCTTGTGGTACTTGTTGTTTTTGGTTTTAAACTTTCATTATTTTGGCTTTAAGAGTTAAAGTTTTAAGTTTTAAATAGCTGCACTGATTCACCCCCCCCTCTTAGTGCCATTGTAAGACTAACAATTCTACTTCTTTTTGAATAAAGAAGCTATGTAAAAATAGTTCACATAGGAGATTTTTTTTCTCAATAGGGCTATCAAAATATGCTTCCAAGAAATCTGTAGTGGTGTCCAATTTATATGGGAGACCTGAGCTAATCCTCATGACCTACCATCTGAGGTATTTCTCCTTTAGAATAAGACTGTAAAATCTGGCTAGTCGTCTGAATTGGACTAAAAATTTAGCAATTTGACATAAATCAGACACTTTTTCTTTCAATGCCTAAATCTTTGTTTCCTTTGCCTCTAGCTATTTTTCTTCCAATTTGAATTTTTCAATCTTAGTGGCAAGCTTCTCATATCTAATCACCCAAATAGCTATGTCTACATTATATTGTTCTAGGGATACAGTATTAGGTGGTCTAACTACTGGTGGAACTCTAGGTAGCAGATCTACCTGAACCCCTTTTTTTGCCACTACCACTGGTTGATTATCTATCAATAATTCTACCTCTACCCCCTTTTATGCTATTTCTATTGGGTTGTCATCAGATAGTAATTCTACTTGTACCCCCTTATCTACTACTTCTATTGAAGGTGTAATAGTTTGAAATACAGGGACATCAATAGAAGGAGTACTTACTTGAACTATTTCATGCTACTGCTTGGACTATTCCTATGTTGGTGACTCATCTCCAATGATTTCTACTATGCTTTTTGCCAAGTCTGAAGCATCTTCAGAATGAAATGGTGCTTCTGAATGAGAAGGCACATCTTCAAAATGAAAGGGTGCTTCTTCAGAATGAGCACCTATGTCTACCTCAACAGAGTCATCTGCCCTAGATAAATCCACAAGCAATTGAGCCAAATCATCCTCATCAATGGATATAGTTGGCTATTTTTCAGACTGTGATAGCCTCTTCTCTCAATTCTGCCACTTCCTGTTGTAACTCTGCAATTTTCCTTTCCTGCATCTCAATGATGTTTTCTTTCTCTTCAATCCATTTGGTTTGTGTTTTGACAACACTTCTTGCTACTCTCAGTTGTTCTGTGATGTCTTCCTCCTTTGTTTCTGCTTCAGAATCTGATGTAGACAAATCAGCTACAACAGGCTGCTCAATAACTATCTCTTCCTCTACAACATTTGTTTGCTCCTATTTAGGAGGCTTTATGAAACTGTCTATAATTGCATCTACCATTTCTATGGCTTGTTGAACTGTAGCCACCTCCAAATTATCCTGCCCAGCCTCTTCCTCAATTATCTGTTTAGGGAATTCTAGGAAGTTTTCAGGGGCTGGTTGTATCTCTGTGACATCTGGACTACTTTGTCCACCTTCTTCTTCTATGACCTGTTCTGCCATTTCCCTCAAGTGGAGTCTTGTAGACCTCCTAGTTCCAGATGCAAAATTCTTCTTTTTGCTCTATTTTTGGGTGATAGTAGGGGTTGTGGGGTCAAGTTCAGATGCTTCTATTTCCCTTGTTGTTTCTTCCCCTGTTTGGCTAGGTGCTTCACTCCTCTATTCTAACAAATCAGTAGCAACTTCAAAAAAATAGACCTTCTATTTTTTTTTTCTGCTGCTAGTTCCAGACCCTCTCTTCTTTTGTTTCTTAGTTTGTGAGGTTGAAGGTTCTGGAGCAAGGTGCTCTATTGTTGTTGTTGGGTGTGTTTCTTTCTCTGCAACAGCTTCTATAGTAGTTTCTATTTCATCTTCTACAAAATCTTCTACAGCAGCTATTTCTTCTTCTGCAACAACATCAATAGTATTTGTTTCTTCCTCCTCATCCTCATCTCCAAAAATTACATCATTTAAGGTAGAGTAAAACCTATCAAAGCTCCTAGGGTTTCCTCTAAAATGGTGTTGGCAAACTAGTTTGATGAGACCATGGTGGCGAGGGCTCCCTTTTCCTTCTTGATATCTTTTTGCCATGTTTTTCAATTCTTGGTGTAGGTATAGGGGAAGATTTACCCTAACTTCTGGTTGTTGCCTACCATGTCTGAGATGGTTTAAAATTTTTAGATGATGCCCTGATAATAGTACATACTGCCCTTCACAGGTTAGAAATTTGATTACCCATGTGGCCACTTCATCCCAGGGTTCCTGTAGGTTGGCCCTTTTTACCCCCTTGCATGTGTTATTATGTGTTAAATATTCTGGTGCCCTATCATTTTCTTCCAGAAATTGATTAACTATATTTACCAATGTATTTTTGCCAGACCTAGAAATTGGAAGACCTTCTAATGGAAGCTCAGTAATTTGACTCAAAACTTTAGGGGTTACCTCAATTGTCATGTCGTTAATGTGTGCCCGGTTGTTTCTGAATGTGTGGGTGAACATGCCGGCCAAATATTCAGAGGACCCATTAAACTTATCCAAAAATGGCATAAGCCCTCCATCTTCAAAAATCTGCAGCACTTCTAGATTTTCTCGGAGGTGGGTGGTATCCGTCGGTTCCATTTTTGTCTTTCGCCCCATTTTCCTATCTTGGTATGTTACAAACCGCTCACTTCTACTCGCTATTCCTCTCGTTGGATCTCTCGGTTTTTGTATTTGCATAGTTTGGTTCCAGGTTTTCAATTGCCCTATTTTTCTTCTTCGGAATGAACCGTAATCTGAGCACTGTACCTCGTAATCATTTTGCGCTAGAAAATATGTCTTCGGAAAGAAGAGTGGCACATGTTTCTATTTTTGCTTTGAACACATGTCCATCAATGGTTGCACAGATGTCCTTGTCGTCAGATCCACCTTACTTGTTTTTAGTTTTTTTGTTTTTCCTACGGATTGTCACGTGCATGTTTATTAGCATCAAAAAATGGTGGCATACTGTTGGTCACGTCCCCCATGATTCTGGTACTTTCTAAATGGGTGCAAAAAAAAACCACATCCTAACTGACATATGTTCATTTATCGTATGCAGCCAAAATAATTTTTACTTGATCGTATATTTTCCCTTCCTTGGATGCCACGTGGAGATGTTATATTGAATGCTCTTTTCGAAGATTATGATCTATTACGAAAAAAAAACCTTATTCCGAAGATTATGACTTCATTTTAAAGATTATGTTTTCATTCGAAGACAAGTCTTCATTTCGAAGATCATGCTTCTTTGCGAAGTCAAATCCTCATTTCGAAGACAAATCCTCTTTCCGAAGACAAATCCTCTTTTCGAAGATAAATCCTCATTCCGAAGACAAATCCTCATTCCAAAATAGGTTGATTGCGAAGGCAAATCATTTCGAAGACAAACTTCATTTCGAAGACAAATCCTCTACATTCTGAAGACAAATCTTGCTTCATTCTGAAGACAAAGCTTCATTACGAAGATGATGCTTCATTTCGAAGACAAATCATCATTCCAAAGACAAAGCTTCATTCTGAAGACAAATCGTCATTTCGAAGACAAAGTGCAACATTCATTCTACTGTCATTTCGAAGACAATTTCAATCCGAAGACAATACAACAATTAATCTGAAGAAGATAGCAGGCACTATTTTTGGCATTCTTGTTCCAAAGATTAGGTAGAAATCAATATTCTCATTCTCAAAACATGTTTTAAGTATGCCAACTCTTATGGATACCTTTTATGCTAATGGTTAATTGTTATATACTATATACCAATCATTTACAATGAAGAAATGTAAGAAATATATACCTGATTAAAACAAGTTAATGCAAGTTTTTGAAAGATGACTGCTTCTGTTGATGTTCTACTGAGATTTTCTACAATATTTCAAAACAAGTGCAGTTGGTGAATTTGTACAATGATGGTTCAGAAATTTTCAAGGTTATGCATGCCAGAAAACTGGTTTTCATGCATACCAACCCAGTAGTGCCTTAGAAAAGGTTTTCACTGCTGAGTTATTCATTTTTCTCTTTTTTTTTGATTCTTTTTTTTTCTTGATTCTGACTATGCCCATGAAGGAATTCATGATTTCCCGAAATCATGCCCATGAAGGAATTCATAATCAGAATTTATTCATCTTTTTGTTTTCTGCTTTTTCTGATTTTTTTGTATTTTTCTATTTTTTTCTTGAAATCCATGATCATGTTGATTGTTTTGAAGTGGAAGAGGAAATTTCTTCCACCTATTGTGTATCCAAACTGTCAAGTTGCTGCAAGAATTCCTCTTTAGTCAGAGGTGTATGGTACACCCTGAGGCGATGTCCATTCACTACCAACTTTCTCTGTGACCCATCAATAGGAGATAAATGAGTTGCTCCATTGTCAAATACCTCTTCAATCTGGTAAGGTCCAAGCCATCTAGTTCTCAGCTTTCCAGGGAAGTCCTCATAGTGAGAATCAAATAGTAAAGCCCAATCTCCTTGTTGAAGTTTCCTCTGCTGAATGTGACTGTCATGCCACAACTTCCTCTGCTCCTGAATTACTTTAGTTTGGTGCAGAGCATCCAACCTAAGTTCATCCAATGCATTCAGCTATAGAATCCTGTCTGTCTGTGCCTGTGACAATTCAATTCCAATTTCCAATGTTGTGCGTAGTGTTAGTAGCTCAAATTCAATAGGTAAGAGGGGCTTTTTACCAAAGACTAGTTCATAAGGTGTGAATCCAGTAGTGGATTTCCAAGTAGTATTGTAAGCCCACACTGCTTCAGGTAATTTATCTAGCCAGTTTCTCCTATGAAAAGCTACTATTTTTGTTAAGATTCGTTCTAGTTCCCTCGTTTGTTACCTCAACCTCGGCCATTTGCTTGTGGGTGATAAGGTGATGATTTTCTATGTTTGATTTCATATAATTCTGTAAATGCCTCAATGACTTTAGATGCAAATTGGGGTCCTTGGTCTGTGGTGATAGACCGGGGAGCTCCAAATCTCTAAAAAATCTGAGTATACAAGAAATCAGCGACCTTCTCTTCACGAGCATGTTTGAAAGCACGCACCTCTACCCACTTTGTCAAGTAATCAGTGCATACTAGAATATGCACCTTTCCTTGAGAAGGTGGATCAATAGGTCCTACAAAATCAAGCCCCCACCTCTCAAATGGCTCTAAAACCAATTGAGGCTGTAGTGGCATTTCATTTGTATGAGTGGGTTTCCCCATTCTTTGGCATGCATCACAATGCCTGATGTACTTTTTCACATCCTTGTGAAGAGATGGCCAATAATATCTTGTCCCTAAGATTTTCCTAATTATGCTTTTTACAGAGTAGTGTCCACCTGAGGGTTCATCATGACAAGCCCTAAGGATATCATACACCTCATCCTTTCGGATGCACCTACGTAACACATGGTCAGGACTGCACTTAAAAAGTATACCCTTAATCCATTCAAAAGAAGAACTCTGTTTGATCAATTGTTTTTTTTTTTTTGAAGTGAAATGTGGAGGAACTTTCCCTGTGACCAAGTAATTGGCTATATCTGCAAACCAAGGTGATTGGACTGATATAGCAAATAATTTTTCATCAGGAAAGGTGTCTTCAACTAATTCCCCTTCATCCGTGTTACGTAATCTGGACAAGAAATCTGCTACAACATTAGCTTTTCCTGGTTTGTTGATTATAGTGATATCAAATTCTTGTAGCAACAGTAACCAACGAATAATTCTTGCACTTACCATAGGCTTATTCATCAAATACTTAATGGTTGTGTGATCCGTGTGAATAAATATTTGATAACCTATGATGTAATGCCTGAATTTGTTGATGGCATAAATTACCGCCAAGAATTCTTTCTCAGTTGTGGTATAATTTTTCTCAGCTCCTATCAAATTCTTGCTAATGTAGTAGATGGCATAGTGTTCACCATTGTCAATTTGTCCTAATGCTGCTCCAATTGCAGTATTGGAAGCATCGACTCGTATGTGAAATGGTAATGTCCAATTAGGTCCTCTTAACACAGGTGGAGTTACTAATTTCTCTTTTAGAGCTTCAAATGATTCCTGACACCTTGCAGTCCAGGAAAATTCAGAATCTTTAGTCAATAGGGCAAACATGGGATTGGCTATTGTGCTAAAGCTGGGAATAAACCTACGGTAAAAACCAATGTGTCCTAGGAAGCTTCTAACATCAGTCTGAGTTTTAGGGGGGAAGAAGATTCTTGATAATCTCCACCTTCTTTGGATCAACTTGGATCCCTTGAGGAGAGATGTGATGACCAAGAACTATTCCTTCCTTCATCATCATAAAACATTTTTCTGGATTCAAGGATAATCGGTATGTTTCACAACGAGTTAAAACTTTGTCAAGGTTTTCTAATGTAAAGTCAAAAGTCTGTCCACATATTGTGAAATCATCCATGTATATCTCAACACTGTTGGTAGTCAGATCAAAAAAATTGCTAAGACTGCTCGCTGAAATGTTGTTGGGGCATTACACAAACCAAAAGGTAAAACCCTATAGGCAAATGTTCCCCATGGACAGGTAAAGGTTGTTTTCTCTTGATCTTCGGTGCAATCTGAATTTGATTATATCCACTAAATCCATCAAGAAAACAAAAGTATTTCTTTCCAGAAAGGGTATCTAACACTCGATCTATGAAAGGTAATGGAAAATGGTCTTTGTATGTCACTTTATTCAGCTCTCTATAGTCTACACATACTCTCATTTTTCCATTTTTCTTAGGAACTATAACCAATGGAGAGACCCACTGGCTATCAAAAATTGGGTAAATGAATCCTACCTCCAGAAGTTTTTCAATTTCTTCCTTTACAATATCCCTTAGGGCAGGATTCAGTCTTCTCTGGGGTTGTCTTACTGGCTTGACTTCTTCAATATAAATTTTGTGGGTGCATATATCGGGGTGAACTCCTGACATATCTTTATAGTCCCAAGCAAAAGCATGAACATGCTTCTGCAAGACAACTATCAATTTTTCTTCCTCTTCCCTAGTAAGCCAGCTGTAAATGTTCAAAAATTTGCCTGGTTGGACTTCTATTTGTTTTGTATTTGGAAGGACTGAACTCACTTCTTCATACCTGGTGATTAGGGAGTTAAGAGGACACTGCTGAGATGGGAGGAAATAAGAAGTTTTTGTTTCATTATTTCTTGATGGAAGCATATCCTGTATGGAACAATGAGAAGGAAAAATCAAGTGATGGTGCCACCCATGTGGTAGTGAAACAGAGTTTTCCTATGATAGTACAGATGGTTCACCTTCAGAATTTTGGTTCTCCTCATTCCTTAACAATTGTTGGATATTTATTGCTTCCTCTTCTAACCCTTGTTCATGCAGAACATTCATTAGGATAGTTTCATTTTCTAAATTTTCTATGTCATGGAGGTCTTCTATGTGTTCCCTTACTACCAAGGTGGCTAGTGTGGAAATAACCTCCTCTGATTCTTCATCTGAATCAGGAAACCATAACTGACCTAAAAAATTGCTGGAGGGTCTTGCAGGAGGATACAGAGAGATCTGTTTTAGATCAATACCATTTGAAATAGTCATTTTTCCAGATCTGCAGTCTATGAAGGCTGCTGCAGTTGCAAGCCAAGGTCTTCCCAAAATGATGGGATATCCATGTGCTGAATTTCTTGGTTGTAAAACCAAAAAATCTGCAGGGAATTCCCAAGAAGAAACTTCTATAGGAACATCTTCAATGATACCTTCAGGTTTTGCAACTGACCTATCGACCATTTCTAAAACTGTAAATGTGGGGCTGAGATGTTTGAGCTGTAATTGTTTCATTATATCCTTGGTCATGACATTTATTGCAGCTCCTAGATCTACTAAGACATTTGATATTGGTACTTGAACCTATGGTAACTGTGATAACTGGACTTCCTGGGTCACTATACTTTGGAGGTACTAGTTTTCCGGACAAGAGATCAACTATCTTTCCTTCAACCTGAACAGTCTTAGGAAATGCTTTCTTTTTTCTTCCTGCTCTTCTAATGCACAAATATCGGATAGTACTTTTAATCATTGGTATATCCTTAATGGCTTGCAATAAGGGCAATGATATAGTTAACTTTTTAAGTTCCTTGACCAGGTCTGACTCAGAATTTTTTGCTGTGGTATTGAATCTTTCAGGATATGGAATTATCCTTGATGAAGGTAATTGTTCTGCCTGTGGTTCTATTTTTTCTTCTTCTTTCTCTATTGTTGGTTCAACTCTAACTGGTTCCAAAGGTTCTTGCTCTTCATTTTCCTTGCTTTTATTTGAAACAGGTTCAGGTACAACTTTTCTTGAACGAAGTTGGATGTTACTACAATCAATAACATTTATTTCAACATTTTCTTCAACTTCAGCCACATAGACAGGGGATGCCTGTCTCATGCTGTTTGGATTAGTGAATGATTGAGTTGGAAGTTGAGGTTGTTTCACCTGTTGTGTTTGTTGTGGTTGGTTCTATTTTTCTTGAAAATTTTGATTAGGTGCAGGCAACAAATGCTGATTTTGACCTTGATTTCTTTGTTGCCTTGGATAGGACTGGTATTGTTGACTCCACTATGGTTGATTTTGCATCCAATGTGGATTAGTCTGATTCTGATTCCAGGATGGGTTGTTTTGATTCCATGATGGGTTATTTTGATTCCATGATGGGTTGTTTTGATTCTAGGCTAAATTACTCCAATTTGTTTGTGGCCATTCTTGGGAATTTGTCCATTGAGGATAATTCCAAGGATGTTGGGGTGGTTCTGATTGTCCCCAAGGCATAGTCCAGGGATTATGCCCCCAATTTGTAGGAAAATGAGGGGGATTTTGGTATTGAGAGAAATTTCCCCTTGTTTTGGTCCAACATAGTTGAGTTCCTCAGTCTGATTTTCTAACATAGTTTTGAGTTGTGGTAGCAGGTGGCATTGATCAGTTGAATGCTTCTTTGAACAGATACTACAAATGGCTGAGATAGATGTTTTATTCAAAGGACATTCCTACAAAGCATGTTTATTTCTACATCTTGGGCAATAAATTGCCAAAGGTTCTATGGTTTTTGCTTTTGCAGACATTTCCCCCAAAGTTGTGTTTAATTGCACTAGAATATCAGTTTTAAAATTTGCAAGTTCCTCTATTAGGTCCTTCACATCAGTGCCATTTGTACTCTTTTTTCTTCTTCCCTGCTTATTGCGAGAGTAATTCCTGTAGAGATCCATAATTTCCTCATTATTGAGAGTATTTACATCCCCTTTTCCCATCAAATCCAATACTTCTCTGGATTCATCTTGTAATCCTCTCAAAAATATGGTTTTGCATAACTCTGGTTCTACAAGTCCACATCTCCTTTGAACAAAGGAGAACCTATCAAGATAGTCTTCTAATGTTTCATCATCTTCCTGTTTAATCCTGAATAACTCATCTTTCCTATTCCTTACATGGCAATACTCCTGATATTTGTCTAAAAACACAGTTTCCATTTGATCCCAAGTTCGGATGGAATTTGGCTCTAAGCTCATGAACCAGCGTAATGCTGAGTCCTTGAGTGTTGAGGGAAAAACCTTAAGTTTTTTATTGTCATTTACATAATCATAGGTTTGACACACTACTTTGAATTCAAACAAAAATTGATCAGGATCTTCAGATACAACACCTCGAAAGGTTGGAAGTACTAAAGGTGAAATGGTTTTCATGGGAGAGTTTTGTGTTGGATTCAAATGGATAGGATATTCAAATGTTCTGGAAGGTTGGGGAATATCCTGATCATCTCCTTCATTATGGACATAGCCATGTTGGCCATCTCTATCTAGATTGCCTCCCTCTGCCATAGTTTCTTGTTCTTTGGGAACAATTAAACCTATCCAAATTTCACTCTCAAGAGGTCCAAGATCCTCTATTGATGATGAGTCTGATGATTCTTCTTTCTTAGGATGTTCTAATGATGATGAAACTGGTGATTTTCCTTTCTCATAATGTTCTAATGATGGTGAGACTGGTGATTTTTCTTTCAATATTTTTGGTAATTCAAACACAGGTGATTCACCCCTTAGGCGTGAAGATCTCCTTAATGGAACAAGCCAGGGATCCTTTTGGGTAATTCTACCTTTTTCATCCCTAGACTTACTCATTCATGTTTACTCTTAAATGACATAAATTATAGGTCAATAGTTGTTACTTTAACCAATTGTTCTATTCAGATTTTATCCTGAATCTTCATAGTTTAGTCTAATTAATAACTATTGGACTATTGTTACCTTCTAGCAACACAATTCCCTGGAAATGACACCAAAATGATGCGTAGTCATTATACACATCATTAATTCTCAATGAATTTGTCAATCCAGGGTAGTGTACAAGGCTATCTATGGAAGAAGGGGTGAACAGGGTTATAACTTAGGTCAATCTAGAGCAACAGGTCTTATTGGTGAAACCGATTGTGTGGGGGATTTAGGACATTCCTATCTCTAAATTGCATGAATTAAACCTTAATCTAAGTTGCAGAATTGGAAACTAATCATTAACTACAGAAATGAAGTCCTAATTACAATTGCAGAATGAGACCTAATTATGTTGCAGAAATAACAGTTGCAGAATTAAAAGTCTGATTATAATTGCAGAAAGGAAATCTATTTACTTTTGCAGCAATGAAAACCTACTTCTAACATGGAAATGAAACCCTGTCAAGGCTCTGTAATAGAAGGTTGTCAATCTTCTGTGCAGGGGTTGACAACAAAACATAAAATGCAAGAAATTACAAAAAATAGTAAATTCTGGAAATGACAGTCTACAATAAATTGAAAGCTTTGCTGAAAGTGGGGATTACAACCAAACCATTAATCACAAAACATAAAATAAGCTAAGATTGCAAATATCATTAGTTGTTTACAAAGGAATGAAATGACAAGTTCTACAACTCATTCTGCTGTAGCAAAATCAGAATAAAAACCTGTTGTTAGTCCTCCTCCTAGGTCTGGAAGTGGCCAGCCTCCTTGTCCAGAAGAAGGTATGAGTCTCTCTCTCTCTAGATCTTACTCACACTCATTTACAAGCAATATGAAATAGAAATAGTACACTTTATTGATTCAAACACATGATTACAATGATTCTGTTGAAAAACCTATTATAGGACTGTAATAGTCACTTTTTGATTATTGCCTATTTTCTACTTTCTGCTTTCTCTATCTTCTATCTCCACTTTCTCTACTCTACTAGCTCAACCTGAATGGGAGCCATATTTATAGATGTCCTAAGATCTACTAACAAGCTGAGAATATCTCAAAATATCTAATCCTATTATGCTGCAACAATTCTTGGTTTTATCCTAGAAGAAGATCAAACTTGATCTTTCCATAAATGGTGGCTTTGGTCGGCAAGGACGGCAAAGTCAGATCTGAGATATTTTCCCTTACCCTTTTCAATATTTATTTCCCTTTTTCCAGCATCAAAATTCGGTCAATAAGTCAAAAAGCACATTCTATTTTCATTTCGAAGATAAGTGGCTCATTTCGAAGATACTGCAATTCTCATTCCGAAGATCCGCTCATTCCGAAGACACTATGTTTTCTCATTCTAAAGATATCTGTTCATTCCGAAGAGACTTCGAAATGAACAAATGTGGGCTCCTTAAATGATTTCCTCTGCATTTCTCATGTGGGTTACTTCTCAGGATCAGATTCCAATGGTCTTCATCTCTTTCCATATGTGAATTCCATGCCTTGCCATTCATTGGCAGCTGGCTGGAATTTACATGGGAAAACCCAGTTTTTGCTGCACAGTAACAGTTTTCTTGCACTGTTGCCAGATTTAGGTAAAATAAATGCTTGAGACATATCAAAACATGATTAGTGAAATGTTGCTATCAATCTAAGCATATCTCATTTTAGCAAGTCATAACAAAACAACATAAAACTTATGCAAAAAGCTGTAAAAATCAGAATATAGTATTTCAGATACATTCATCATGCAAATAGTTAATACACAACATATTGAATTAACTTAACTAGCATATTAGATTAAACATAAGAGTTTATAGGCAATTTCAGTGTTCAAAACATGTTATGATTGAGGCATTTCCAGGCCTCATCATTTTCCCCCAACTTATATTGATGCATGTCCTCATGCATTCTATTGGGCTATGGAATCACATATGTCCATGGTCAAATTCCATGACCTGTAGAACAACTTCTTGCCTATATAAAATCCCCTGTTCTTCTGAAGGTCCCTGAGCCATTCTTCAAATTGTTCATCAGGTTGGGCATCTTCTTCAAAGTAGAATGGAACTGGAGTGATGATGGTTGGAGGCCTAAATCCGAGACCTATCCAATTATGTTGCATGATTTCAATCAACTGTATTACTCCTTTCGCCCTTCTTCTGGACCATTCTAAGTTGATGGGGGAGATGGGTTCTCTTTTCTGCAAAGACATGGAAAGTTCAGCCCATCTGTTTCTACAGACTGATAATGCTGGCACAAAATTGTCATTACAAAAATTGTGGAATCTGTTCACACAGTCCCTCAAGTTTGTCAAGTACATTCTCTTCACATCATCCCTGTTCATCATGGTGAAGTGTTGTCTTGTGATAATGGGGTGATTTGGCTGAATTGCTCTGACTAACAATTCAGCTCTTGTTTCAATCTCTTTATTCTGCCTTTTCTCTTGGTCCCAATAAAACTGATTCTGCAAGGTGGACATGAATGCCCTCAATTGAACATCTCCAATGTAGATTTGAGGATGAAATTCTACTTCTTCTGGAATAAAGAAACTATGTAAAAATAGTTCACATAGGAGATTTTTCTGCTCAATAGGGCTGTCAAAATATGCTTCCAGGAAATCTACAGTGGTGTCCAATTTATATGGAAGACCTGAACTAATCCTCATGACCTGCCATCTGAGGTATTTCTCCTTCAGAATAAGACTGTAAAATCTGGCTGGTCGTCTGAATTGGACTAAAAATTCAGCAATTTGACATAAATCAGACACCTTTTCTTTCAATGCCTGAATCTCTGTTTCCTTGGCCTCTAGCTGTTTTCCTTCTAATTTGAATTTTTTAGTCTTAGTGGCAAGCTTCTCATATCTAATCATCCAACTGGCTATGTCTGCATTGTATTGTTCTAGGGACACAGTATTAGGTGGTCTGACTATAGGTGGAACTCTAGGTAGCAGATCTACCTGAACCCCTTTTTCTGCCACTTCTACTGGTTGATCATCTATCAATAATTCTACCTGTACCCCCTTATCTGCTATTTCTATTGGGTTGTCATCAGACAGTAATTCCACTTGCACCCCCTTATCTGCTACTTCTACTGATGGTGTAATAGTTTGAAATATAGGGACATCAATAGAAGTACTTACTTGATCTATTTCATGTTGTTGCTTGGACTGTTCCTGTGTTGGTGACTCATCTCCAATGTTTTTTGCTATGCTTTTTGCCAAGTCTGAAGCATCTTCAGAATGAAAGGGTGCTTCTAAATGAGAAGGCACATCTTCATAATGAAAGGGTGCTTCTTCAGACTGAGCACCTATGTCTGCCTCAACAGAGTCATCTACCCTAGATAAATCTACAAGCAATTGAGCCAAATCATCCTCATCAATGGATACAATTGGCTATTTTTCAGACCGTGACAACCTTTCTCTCAACTCTGCCACTTCCTTTGTAACTCTACAATTTTTCTTTCCTGCATCTCAATGATGTTTTCTCTCTCTACAATCCATCTGGTTTGTGTCTTGACAACACTCCTTGCTGCTCTCAGCTGCTCTGTGATGTCTTCCTCCTCTATTTCTGCTTTAGAATCAGATGCAGACAAGTCAGCTACAATAGGCTACTCAATAACTAGCTCTTCCTCTGCAACATCTGTTTGCTCTTGTTCAGGAGGCTCTATGAAATTGTCTATAATTGCATCTACCATTTCTGTGGCTTGTTGAACTGTAGCCACCTCCAAATTATCCTGCCCAACCTCTTCCTCAATTATCTGTTCAGGGAATTCTGGGAAGTTTTCAAGGGCTGGTTGTATCTCTGTGACATCTGGACTGCTTTGTCCATCTTCTTGTTCTATGACCTGGTCCACCATTTCCCTCAAGTGGAGTCTTGTAGACCTCCTAGTTCCAGATGCAAACTTCTTCTTTTTGCTCTATTTTTTGGTGACAACAGGGGTTGTGGGGTCAATTTCAGATGCTTCTGTTTCCCTTGTTGTTTCTTCCCCTGTTGGGCTAGGTGCTTCATTTCTCTGTTCTGACAAATCAGTTGCAACTTCAAAAAAATGGACCTTCTTCTATTTTTCTGTTCTGCTTCTAGTTCTAGATCCTCTTTTCTTTTGCTTCTTGGCTTGTGAAGTTGAAGGTTCTGGAGCAAGGTGTTCTGTTGCTACTGTTGGGTGTGTTTCTTTTTTTGCAATAGCTTCTACAGCAGTTTCTGTTTCATCTTCTACAACATCTTCTGCAGTAGTTGTTTCTTCTTCTACAACAACATCAATAGTATCTGTTTCTTCCTCTTCATCCTCATCTCCAAAAATTACATCATTTAAGGTAGAGTAAAACCTCTCAAAGCTCCTAGGGTTTCCTCTAAAATGGTGCTGGCAAACTAGTTTGATGAGACCATGGTGGCGAAGACTCCCTTTTCCTTCCTGATATCTTTTTGCCATGTTTTTTAATTCTTGGTGCAGGTATAGGGGAAGATTTACCCTAACATCTGGTTGTTGCCTACCATGTCTGAGATGATTTAAAATTTTTATATGATGCCCTGACAATAGTACATACTGCCCTTCACAGGTTAGAAATTTGATTACCCATGTGGCCACTTCATCCCAGGGTTCCTGCAGGTTGGCCCTTTTTACCCCCTTGCATGTGTTATTATGTGTTAAATATTCTGGTGCCCTATCATTTTCTTCCAAAAATTGATTAACTGTATTTACCAATGTATTTTTGCCAGACCTAGAAATTGGAAGACCTTCTAATGGCAGCTCAGTAATTTGACTCAAAACTTTAGGGGTTACCTCAATAGTCATGTCGTTAACGTGTGCCCGGTTGTTTCCGAATGTGTGGGTGAACATGCCGGCCAAATCTTCAGAGGACCCATTAAACTTATCCAAAAATGGCATAAGCCCTCCATCTTCAAAAATCTATAGCACTTCTAGATTTTCTCGGAGGTGGGTGGTATCCGCTGGTTCCATTCTCATTTTTCGCCCCATTTTCCTGTCTTGGTTCGTCACAAACTGCTCTCTTTTGCCGCTATTCCTCTGTTGGATCTCTGGTTTCTGGTGTTTGCATAGTTTGGTTCCAAGTTTTCAATTGCCCTATTTTTGTTCTTCGAAATGAACCGTAATCTGAGCACTGTACCTCGTAATCATTTTGCGTTAGCAAATATGTCTTCGAAAAGAAGAGTGGCACACATTTCTATTTTTTCTTCGAACACATGTCCATCAATGGTTGCGTAGATGTCCTTGCCGTCAGATCCACCTTACTCATTTTTAGTTCTTTCTGTTTTTCCTATGGACTCTCACGTGCATGTTTATTAGCATCAAAAAATTGGTGGCATACTGTTGGTCACGTCCTCCGTGATTCTGGTATTTTCTAAATGGGTGCAAAAACAAACCACATCCTAACTGACACGTGTTCATTTATCGTATGCTGTCAAAAGAATTTTTACTTGATCGTATTTCTTTTCTTCCTTGGATGCCACGTGGAGATATTATATTGAATGCTCTTTCCAAAGATTATGATCTATTGCAAAAACAAAACCTCATTCCAAAGATTATGACTTCATTCTGAAGACAAGTCTTCATTAAGATTATGATTTCATTTCGAAGACAAGTCTTCATTCCGAAGATCATGCTTCTTTGCGATGTCAAATCCTCATTTTGAAGACAAATCCTCTTTTCGAAGATAAATCCTCATTTCGAAGACAAATCCTCTTTCCAAATATTAGGTTGTATTGCGAAGGCAAATCATTTCGAAGATAGAACTTCATTTCGAAGACAATTCCTGCTGCATTCTGAAGACAAATCTTGCTTCATTCTGAAGATGAAGCTTCATTCCAAAGATGATGCTTCATTCTGAAGACAAATCGTCATTCCAAAGACAAAGCTTCATTTTAAAGACAAATCGTCATTCTGAAGACAAAGTGCAACATTCATTCTACTGTCATTTCGAAGACAATTTCAATCCGAAGACAATACAACAATTAGTCTGAAGAAGATAGCAGGCACTATTTTTGGCATTCTTGTTCCAAAGATTAGGCAAAAATCAATATTCTCATTCTCAAAACATGTTTTAAGTATGCCAACTCTTATGGATACCTTTTATGCTAATGGTTAATTGTTATATACTATATACCAATCATTTACAATGAAGAAATGTAAGAAATATATACCTGATTAAAACAAGTTAATGCAAGTTTTTGAAAGATGACTGCTTTTGTTGATGTTCTGCTGAGATTTTCTGCAATATTTCAAAACAAGTGCAGTTGGTGAATTTGTACAATGATGGTTCAGAAATTTTCAAGGTTATGCATGCCAAAAAACTGGTTTTCATGCATACCAACCCAATAGTGCCTTAGAAAAGGTTTTCACTGCTGAGTTATTCATTTTTCTCTCTTCTTTTTTTATTTATTTTACCTCTCCTTTTTTTTCTTTTCTTTTTTATTCTCTTTTTTCTTGATTCTAACTATGCCCATGAAGGAATTCATGATTTCCCTGAAATCATGCCCATGAAGGAATTCATAATCAAAATTTATTCATCTTTTTGTTTTCTACTTTTTTTGATTTTTTTGTATTTTTCTATTTTTTTCTTGAAATCCATGATCATGTTGATTGTTTTGAAGTGGAAGAGGAAATTTCTTCCACCTGTTGTGTATCCAAACTGTCAAGCTACTGCAAGAATTCCTCTTTAGTCAGAGGTGTATGGTACACCCTGAGGCGATGTCCATTCACTACCAACTTTCTCTATGACCCATCAATAGGAGATAAACGAGCTGCTCCATTGTCAAATACCTCTTCAATCCGGTAAGGTCCAAGCCATCTAGTTCTCAGCTTTCCAGGGAAGTCCTCATAGCGAGAATCAAACAGTAAAGCCCAATCTCCTTGTTGAAGTTTCCTCTACTGAATGTGACTGTCATGCCACATCTTCCTCTGCTCCTGAATTACTTCAGTTTGGTGCAGAGCATCCAACCTAAGTTCATCCAATGCATTCAGCTGTAGAATCCTATCTGTCTGTGCTTGTGACAATTCAATTCCAATTTCCAATGTTGTGCGCAGTGTTAGTAGCTCAAATTCAATAGGTAAGAGGGGCTTTTTACCAAAGACTAGTTCATAAGGTGTGAATCCAGTAGTGGATTTCCAAGTAGTATTGTAAGCCCACACTGCTTCAGGTAATTTATCTAGCCAGTTTCTCCTATGAAAAGCTACTATTTTTGTTAAGATTCGTTCTAGTTCCCTGTTTGTTACCTCAACCTGGCCATTTGCTTGTGGGTGATAAGGTGATGATTTTCTATGTTTGATTTCATATAATTCTGTAAATGCCTCAATGACTTTAGATGCAAATTGGGGTCCTTGGTCTGTGGTGATAGACCCGGGAGCTCCAAATCTCTAAAAAATCTGAGTATACAAGAAATCAGTGACCTTCTCTTCACGAGCATGTTTGAAAGCACGCACCTCTACCCACTTTGTCAAGTAATCAGTGCATACTAGAATATGCACCTTTCCTTGAGAAGGTGGATCAATAGGTCCTACAAAATCAAGCCCCCACCTCTCAAATGGCTCTAAAACCAATTGAGGCTGTAGTGGCATTTCATTTGTATGAGTGGGTTTCCCCATTCTTTGGCATGCATCACAATGCCTGATGTACTTTTTCACATCCTTGTGAAGAGATGGCCAATAATATCCTGTCCCTAAGATTTTCCTAATTGTGCTTTTTACAGAGTAGTGTCCACCTGAGGGTTCATCATGACAAGCCCTAAGGATATCATACACCTCATCCTTTCGGATGCACCTACGTAACACATGGTCAGGACTGCACTTAAAAAGTATACCCTTGATCCATTCAAAAGAAGAACTCTGTTTGATCAATTGTTTTTTCTGTTTTGAAGTGAAATGTGGAGGAACTTTCCCTGTGACCAAGTAATTGGCTATATCTGCAAACCAAGGTGATTGGACTGATATAGCAAATAATTTTTCATCAGGAAAGGTGTCTTCAACTAATTCCCCTTCATATGTGTTCAGTAATCTGGACAAGAAATCTGCTACAACATTAGCTTTTCCTGGTTTGTTGATTATAGTGATATCAAATTCTTGTAGCAACAATAACCAACGAATAATTCTTGCACTTACCATAGGCTTATTCATCAAATATTTAATGGTTGTGTGATCTGTGTGAATAAATATTTGATAACCTGTGATGTAATGCCTGAATTTGTTGATGGCATAAATTACTGCCAAGAATTCTTTCTCAATTGTGGTATAATTTTTCTCAGCTCCTGTCAAATTCTTGCTAATGTAGTAGATGGCATAGTGTTCACCATTGTCAATTTGTCCTAATGCTGCTCCAATTGCGGTATTGGAAGCATCAGTCTGTATGTGAAATGGTAATGTCCAATTAGGTCCTCTTAACACAGGTGGAGTTACTAATTTCTCTTTCAGAGCTTCAAATGATTCCCGACACCTTGCAGTCCAGGAAAATTCAGAATCTTTAGTCAATAGGGCAAACATGGGATTGGCTATTGTGCTAAAGCTGGGAATAAACCTGCGGTAAAAACCAATGTGTCCTAGGAAGCTTCTGACATCAGTCTGAGTTTTAGGAGGAAGGAGGTTCTTGATAATTTCCACCTTCTTTGGATCAACCTGGATCCCTTGAAGAGAGATGTGATGACCAAGAACTATTCCTTCCTTCATCATCATAAAACATTTTTCTGGATTCAAGGATAACTGGTATGTTTCACAGCGAGTTAAAACTTTGTCAAGGTTTTCTAATGTAAAGTCAAAAGTCTGTCCACATACTGTGAAATCATCCATGTATATCTCAACACTGTTGGTAGTCAGATCAAAAAAATTGCTAAAACTGCTCACTGAAATGTTGTTGGGGCATTACACAAACCAAAAGGTAAAACCCTATAGGCAAATGTTCCCCATGGATAGGTAAAGGTTGTTTTCTCTTGATCTTCAGGTGCAATCTGAATTTGATTATATCCACTAAATCCATCAAGAAAACAAAAGTATCTCTTTCCAGCAAGGGTATCTAACACCTGATCTATGAAAGGTAATGGAAAATGGTCTTTGTATGTCACTTTATTCAGCTCTCTATAGTCTACACATACTCTCATTTTTCCATTTTTCTTAGGAACTATAACCAATGGAGAGACCCACTGGCTATCAAAAATTGGGTAAATGAATCCTACCTCCAGAAGTTTTTCAATTTCTTCCTTTACAATATCCCTTAGGGCAAGATTCAGTCTTCTCTGGGGTTGTCTTACTGGCTTGACTTCTTCAAGTATAAATTCTGTGGGTGCATATATCGGGGTGAACTCCTGACATATCTTTATAGTCCCAAGCAAAAGCATGAACATGCTTCTGCAAGACAACTATCAATTTGTCTTCCTCTTCCCTAGTAAGCCAGTTGTAAATGTTCAAAAATTTGCCTGGTTGGACTTCTATTTGTTTTGTATTTGGAAGGACTGAACTCACTTCTTCATACCTGGTGATTAGGGAGTTAAGAGGACACTGCTGAGATGGAAGGAAATAAGAAGTTTCTGTTTCATTATTTTCTGATGGAAGCATATCCTGTATGGAACAGTGAGAAGGAAAAATCAGGTGATGGTGCCACCCATGTGGTAGTGAAACAGAGTTTTCCTGTGATAGTACAGATGGTTCACCTTCAGAATTTTGGTTCTCCTCATTCCTTAACAATTGCTGGATATTTATTGCTTCCTCTTCTAACCCTTGTTCATGCAGAACATTCATTAGGATAGTTTCATTTTCTAAATTTTCTGTGTCATGGAGGTCTTCTGTGTGTTCCCTTACTACCAAGGTGGCTAGTGTGGAAATAACCTCCTCTGATTCTTCATCTGAATCAGGAAACCATAACTGACCTAAAAAATTGTTGGAGGGTCTTGCAGGAGGATACAGAGAGATCTGTTTTAGATCAATACCATTTGAAATAGTCATTTTTCCAGATCTGCAGTCTATGAAGGCTGCTGCAGTTGCAAGCCAAGGTCTTCCCAAAATGATGGGATATCCATGTGTTGAATTTCTTGGTTGTAAAACCAAAAAATCTGCAGGGAATTCCCAAGAAGAAACTTCTATAGGAACATCTTCAATGATACCTTCAGGTTTTGCAAGTAAATGTGGGGCTGAGATGTTTGAGCTGTAATTGTTTCATTATATCCTTGGTCATGACATTTATTGCAGCTCCTAGATCTACTAAGACATTTGATATTGGTATTGAACCTATAGTAACTGTGATAACTGGACTTCCTGGGTCACTATACTTTGGAGGTACTAGTTTTCCAGATAAGAGATCAACTATCTTTCCTTCAACCTGAACAGTCTTGGGAAATGCTTTCTTTTTTCTTCCTGCTCTTCTAATGCACAAATATCGGATAGTACTTTTAATCATTGGTATATCCTTAATGGCTTGCAATAAGGGCAATGATATAGTTAACTTTTTAAGTTCCTTGACCAGGTCTGACTCAAAATTTTTTGTTGTGGTATTGAATCTTTCAGGATATGGAATTATCCTTGATGAAGGTAATTGTTCTGCTTGTGGTTCTATTTTTTCTTCTTCTTTCTCTATTGTTGGTTCCACTCTAACTGGTTCCAAAGGTTCTTGCTCTTCATTTTCCTTGCTTTTATTTGAAATAGGTTCAGGTACAACTTTTCCTGAATGAAGTTGGATGTTACTACAATCAATAACATTTATTTCAACATTTTCTTCAGCTTCAGCCACATAGACAGGGGATGCCTATCTCATGTTGTTTGGATTAGTGACTGATTGAGCTGGAAGTTGAGGTTGTTTCACCTATTGTGTTTGTTGTGGTTGGTTCTATTTTTCTTGAAAGTTTTGATTAGGTGCAGGCAGCAAATGCTGATTTTGACCTTGATTTCTTTGTTGCCTTGGATAGGACTGGTATTGTTGATTCCACTGTGGTTGATTTTGCATCCAATGTGGATTAGTCTGATTCTGATTCTAGGATGGGTTGTTTTGATTCCATGATGGGTTGTTTTGACTCCATGATGGGTTGTTTTGATTCTGATTCCAGGCTGAATTACTCCAATTTGTTTGTGGCCATTCTTGGGAATTTGTCCATTGAGGATAATTCCAAGGACGTTGGGGTGGTTCTGATTGTCCCCAAGGCATAGTCCCAGGATTATGCCCCCAATTTGTAGGAAAATGAGGGGGATTTTGGTATTGAGAGAAATTTCCCCCTTGTTTTGGTCCAACATAGTTGAGTTCCTCATTTGACTTTCTAACACAGTTTTGAGTTGTGGTAGCAGGTGGCATTGATCAGTTGAATGCTTCTTTGAACAGATACTACAAATGGTTGAGATAGATGTTTTATTCAAAGGACATTCTTGCAAAGCATGTTTATTTCTACATCTTGGGCAATAAATTGCCAAAGGTTCTATGTTTTTTGCTTTTGCAGACATTTCCCCCAAAGTTGTGTTTAATTGCACTAGAATATCAGTTTTAAAATTTGCAAGTTCCTCTATTAGTTCCTTCACATCAGTGCCATTTGTACTCTTTTTTCTTCTTCCTTGCTTATTGCGAGAGTAATTCCTGTAGAGATCCATAATTTCCTCATTACTGAGAGTATTTACATCCCCTTTTCCCATCAAATCCAATACTTCTCTGGATTCATCTTGTAATCCTCTCAAAAAGATGGTTTTGCATAACTCTGGTTCTACAAGTCCACATCTCCTTTGAACAAAGGAGAACCTATCAAGATAGTCTTCTAATGTTTCATCATCTTCCTGTTTAATCCTGAATAACTCATCTTTCCTGTTCCTTACATGACAATACTCCTGATATTTGTCTAAAAACATAGTTTCCATTTGATCCCAAGTTCGGATGGAATTTGGCTCTAAGCTCATGAACCAACGTAATGTTGAGTCCTTGAGTGTTGAGGGAAAGACCTTAAGTTTTTTATTGTCATTTACATAATCATAGGTTTGACACACTACTTTGAATTCAAACAAAAACTGATCAGGATCTTCAGATACAACACCTCGAAAGGTTGGAAGTACTGAAGGTGAAATGGTTTTCATGGGAGAGTTTTGTGTTGGATTCAAATGAATAGGATATTCAAATGTTCTGGAAGGTTGAGGAATATCCTGATCATCTCCTTCATTATGGACATAGCCATGTTGGCCATCTCTATCTAGATTGCCTCCTTCTGCCATAGTTTCCTGTTCTTTGGGAATAGTTAACCCTATCCAAATTTCACTCTCAAGAGGTCCAAGATCCTCTGTTGATGATGAGTCTGATGATTCTTCTTTCTTAGGATGTTCTAATGATGGTGAAACTGGTGATTTTCCTTTCTCATAATGTTCTAATGATGGTGAGACTGGTGATTTTTCTTTCAATATTTTTGGTAATTCAAACACAGGTGATTCACCCCTTAGGCGTGAAGATCTCCTTAATGGAACAAGCCAGGGATCCTTTTGGGTAATTCTACCTTTTTCATCCCTAGACTTACTCATTCATGTTTACTCTTAAATGACATAAATTATAGGTCAATAGTTGTTATTTTAACCAATTGTTCTATTCAGATTTTATCCTGAATCTTCATAGTTCAGTCTAATTAACAGCTATTGGACTGTTGTTACCTTCTAGCAACACAATTCTATGGCAATGATACCAAAATGATGCGTAGTCATTATACACATCATTAATTCTCAATGAATTTGTCAATCCAGGGGAGTGTACAAGGCTATCTATGAAAGAAGGGGTGAACAGGGTTATAACTTAGGTCAATCTAGAGCAACAGGTCTTATTGGTGAAACCGATTGTGTGGGGGATTTAGGACATTCCTATCTCTAAATTGCATGAATTAAACCTTAATCTAAGTTGCAGAATTGGAAACTAATCATTAACTACAGAAATGAAGTCCTAATTACAATTGCAGAATGAGACCTAATTATGTTGCAGAAATAATAGTTGCAGAATTAAAAGTCTGATTATAATTGCAGAAAGGAAATCTATTTACTTTTGCAGCAATGAAAACCTACTTCTAACATGGAAATGAAACCCTGTCAAGGCTCTGTAATAGAAGGTTGTCAATCTTCTATGCAGGGGTTGACAACAAAACATAAAATGCAAGAAATTACAGAAAATAGTAAATTCTGGAAATGACAGTCTACAATAAATTGAAAGCTTTGCTGAAAGTGGGGATTACAACCAAACCATTAATCACAAAACATAAAATAAGCTAAGATTGCAAATATCATTAGTTGTTTACAAAGGAATGAAATGACAAGTTCTACAACTCATTCTGCTATAGCAAAATCAGAATAAAAACCTATTGTTAGTCCTCCTCCTAGGTCTGGAAGTGGCCAACCTCTTTGTCCAGAAGAAGGTATGAGTCTCTCTCTCTCTAGATCTTACTCACACTCATTTACAAGCAATATGAAATAGAAATAGTACACTTTATTGATTCAAAAACATGATTACAATAATTCTACTGAAAACCTATTATAGGACTGTAACAATCACTTTTCTGATTATTGCCTATTTTCTACTTTCTGCTTTCTCTATCTTCTATCTCCACTTTCTCTACTCTACTAGCTCAACCTGAATGGGAGCCATATTTATAGATGTCCTAAGATCTACTAACAAGCTGAGAATATCTCAAAAGATCTAATCCTATTATGCTGCAACAATTCCTGGTTTTATCCTAGAAGAAGATCAAACTTGATCTTTCCATAAATGGTGGCTTTGGTCGGCAAGGATGACAAAGTCAGATCTGAGATATTTTCCCTTACCCTTTTCAATATTTATTTCCCTTTTTCCAGCATCAAAATTCGGTCAATAAGTCAAAAAGCACATTCTATTTTCATTTCGAAGATAAGTGGCTCATTCCGAAGATACTGCAATTCTCATTTCGAAGATCCACTCATTTTGAAGATACTGCAATTCTCATTTCGAAGATCCGCTCATTTCAAAGACACTATGTTTTCTCATTTCGAAGATATCTGTTCATTCCGAAGAGACTTCGGAATGAACAAATGTGGGCTCCTTAAATGATTTCCTCTACATTTCTCATGTGGGTTACTTCTCAGGATCAGATTCCAATGGTCTTCATCTCTTTCCACATGTGAATTCCATGCCTTGCCATTCATTGGCAATTGGCTGGAATTTACATGGGAAAACCCAGTTTTTGCTGCACAGTAATAGTTTTCTTGAACTATTGCTAGATTTAGGTAAAATGAATGCTTGAGACATATCAAAACATGATTAGTGAAATGTTGCTATCAATCTAAGCATATCTCATTTAGCAAGTCATAACAAAACAACATAAAACTTATACAAAAAGCTGTAAAAATCAGAATATAGTATTTCAGATACATTCATCATGCAAATAGTTAATACACAACATATTGAATTAACTTAACTAGCATATTAGATTAAACATAAGAGTTTATAGGCAATTTCAGTGTTCAAAACATGTTATGATTGAGGCATTTCCAGGCCTCATCATTTTCCCCCCCAACTTATATTGATGCATGTCCTCATGCATTCTGTTGGGCTATGGAATCACATATGTCCATGGTCAAATTCCATGACCTGTAGAACAACTTCTTGCCTATATAAAATCCCCTGTTCTTCTGAAGGTCCCTGAGCCATTCTTCAAATTGTTCATCAGGTTGGGCATCTTCTTCAAAGTAGAATGGAACTAGAGTGATGATGGTTGGAGGCCTAAATCCGAGACCTATCCAATTATGTTGCATGAGTTCAATCAACTGTATTACTCCTTCTGCCCTTCTTCTGGACCATTCTAAGTTGATGGGGGAAATGGGTTCTCTTTTCTACAAAGACATGGAAAGTTCAGCCCATCTGTTTCTATAGACTGATAATGCTGGCACAAAATTGTCATTACAAAAATTGTGGAATCTGTTCACACAGTCCCTCAAGTTTGTCAAGTACATTCTCTTCACATCATCCCTGTTCATCATGGTGAAGTGTTGTCTTGTGATAATGGGGTGATTTGGCTGAATTGCTCTGACTAACAATTCAGCTCTTGTTTCAATCTCTTTATTCTGCCTTTTCTCTTGGTCCCAATAAAACTGATTCTGCAAGGTGGACATGAATGCCCTCAATTGAACATCTCCAATGTAGATCTGTGGATGAAATTCTACTTCTTTTGGAATAAAGAAACTATGTAAAAATAGTTCACATAGGAGATTTTTTTGCTCAATAGGGCTGTCAAAATATGCTTCCAGGAAATCTGCAGTGGTGTCCAATTTATATGGAAGACCTGAACTAATCCTCATGACCTACCATCTGAGGTATTTCTCCTTCAGAATAAGACTGTAAAATCTGGCTGGTCATCTGAATTGGACTAAAAATTCAGCAATTTGACATAAATCAGACACCTTTTCTTTTAATGCCTGAATCTCTGTTTCCTTGGCCTCTAGCTATTTTCCTTCTAATTTGAATTTTTTAGTCTTAGTGGCAAGCTTCTCATATCTAATCACCCAACTGGCTATGTCTGCATTGTATTGTTCTAGGGACACAGTATTAGGTGGTCTGACTACAGGTGGAACTCTAGGTAGCAGATCTACCTGAACCCCTTTTTCTGCCACTTCCACTGGTTGATCATCTGTCAATAATTCTACCTGTACCCCCTTTTTTGCTATTTCTATTGGGTTGTCATCAGATAGTAATTCTACTTGCACCCCCTTATCTGCTACTTCTACTGATGGTGTAATAGTTTGAAATACAGGGACATCAATAGAAGTACTTACTTGATCTATTTCATGTTGTTTCTTGGACTGTTTCTGTGCTTTGGTGACTCATCTCCAATGTTTTTTGCTATGCTTTTTGCCAAGTCTGAAGCATCTTCAGAATGAAAGGGTGCTTCTGAATGAGAAGGCACATCTTTAGAATGAAAGGGTGCTTCTTCAGAATGAGCACCTATGTCTGCCTCAACAGAGTCATCTGCCCTAGATAAATCTACAAGCAATTGAGCCAAATCATCCTCATCAATGGATACAATTGGCTATTTTTCAGACTGTGACAACCTTTCTCTCAATTCTGCCACTTCCTGCTGTAACTCTGCAATTTTTCTTTCCTGCATCTCAATGATGTTTTCTCTCTCTTCAATCCATCTGGTTTGTGTCTTGACAACACTCCTTGTTTCTCTCAACTGCTCTGTGATGTCTTCCTCCTCTGTTTCTGCTTCAGAATCATATGCAGACAAGTCAGCTACAGTAGGCTGCTCAACAACTGGCTCTTCCTCTGCAACATCTATTTGCTCTTGTTCAGGAGGCTCTATGAAACTGTCTATAATTGCATCTACCATTTCTATGGCTTGTTGAACTGTAGCCACCTCCAAATTATCCTGCCCAGCCTCTTCCTCAATTATCTGTTCAGGGAATTCTGGGAAGTTTTTAGGGGCTGGTTGTATCTCTGTGACATCTGGACTACTTTGTCCATCTTCTTGTTCTATGACCTGGTCCGCCATTTCCCTCAAGTGGAGTCTTGTAGACCTCCTAGTTCTAGATGCAAACTTCTTCTTTTTGCTCTATTTTTGGGTGACAACAGGGGTTGTGGGGTCAAGTTCAGATGCTTCTGTTTCCCTTGTTGTTTCTTCCCCTGTTGGGCTAGGTGCTTCATTTCTCTGTTCTAAAAATCAGTTGCAACTTCAAAAAAATGGACCTTCTATTTTTTTGTTCTGCTTCCAGTTCCAGACCCTCTTTTCTTTTGCTTCTTGGCTCGTGAAGTTGAAGGTTCTGGAGCAAGGTGTTCTGTTGCTGTTGTTGGGTGTGTTTCTTTTTCTACAACAGTTTTTGTTTCATCTTCTGCAACATCTTCTACAATAGTTGTTTCTTCTTCTGCAACAACATCAGCAGTATCTGTTTCTTCCTCTTCATCCTCATCTCCAAAAATTACATCATTTAAGGTAGAGTAAAACCTCTCAAAGCTCCTAGGGTTTCCTCTAAAATGGTGTCGGCAAACTAGTTTGATGAGACCATGGTGGCGAAGACTCCCTTTTCCTTCCTGATATCTTTTTGCCATGTTTTTCAATTCTTGGTGCAGGTATAGGGGAAGATTTACCCTAACATCTGGTTGTTGCCTACCATGTCTGAGATGATTTAAAATTTTTATATGATGCCCTGACAATAGTACATACTGCCCTTCACAGGTTAGAAATTTGATTACCCATGTGGCCACTTCATCCCGGGGTTCCTGCAGTCGGCCCTTTTTACCCCCTTGCATGTGTTATTATGTGTTAAATATTCTGGTGCCCTATTGTTTTCTTCCAGAAATTGATTAACTATATTTACCAATGTATTTTTTCCAGACCTAGAAATTGGAAGACCTTCTAATGGCAGCTCAGTAATTTGACTCAAAACTTCAAGGGTTACCTCAATAGTCATGTCGTTAACGTGTGCTCGGTTGTTTCTGAATGTGTGGGTGAACATGTCGGCCAAATCTTCAGAGGACCCATTAAACTTATCCAAAAATGGCATAAGCCCTCCATCTTCAAAAATCTACAGCACTTCTGGATTTTCCTAGAGGTGGGTGGTATCCGCTGGTTCCATTTTCGTTTTTCGCCCCATTTTCCTGTCTTGGTACGTTACAAACTGCTCACTTCTACTGCTATTCCTCTGTTGGATCTCTAGTTTCTGGTGTTTGCATAGTTTGGTTCCAGTTTTCAATTGCCCTATTTTTGTTCTTCGAAATGAACCGTAATCTGAGCACTATACCTCGTAGTCATTTTGCGTTAGCAAATATGTCTTCAGAAAGAAGAGTGGCACACGTTTCTATTTTTGCTTCGAACACATGTCCATCAATGGTTGCACAGATGTCCTTGCCGTCAGATCCACCTTACTCATTTTTAGTTTTTCTGTTTTTCCTGCGGACTCTCACGTGCATGTTTATTAGCATCAAAAATTGGTGGCATACTATTGGTCACGTCCTCCGTGATTCTGGTATTTTCTAAATGGGTGCAAAAACAAACCACATCCTAACTGACACGTGTTCATTTATCGTATGCAGCCAAAAGAATTTTTACTTGATCGTATTTCTTTTCTTCCTTGGATGCCACGTGGAGATATTATATTGAATGCTCTTTTCGAATATTATGATCTATTGCAAAAACAAAACTTCATTTCGAATATTATGACTTCATTTCGAAGACAAGTCTTCATTTCAAAGATTATGTTTTCATTCCGAAGACAAGTCTTCATTCCGAAGATCATGCTTCTTTGCGATGTCAAATCCTCATTTCGAAGATAAATCCTCTTTTCGAAGACAAATCCTCTTTTCGAAGATAAATCCTCATTCCAAAGACAAATCCTCTTTCCGAATATTAGGCTGCATTGCGAAGGCAAATCATTTTGAAGACAGAACTTCATTTCGAAGACAATTTTTGCTGCATTCTGAAGACAAATCTTGCTTCATTCTGAAGATGAAGCTTCATTCTGAAGATGATGCTTCATTTCAAAGACAAATCGTCATTTCGAAGACAAAGCTTCATTCCGAAGACAAATCGTCATTTTGAAGACAAAGTGCAACATTCATTCTGCTGTCATTCCGAAGACAATTTCAATCCGAAGACAATACAGCAATTAGTCTAAAGAAGATAGCAGGCACTATTTTTGGCATTCTTGTTTCGAAGATTAGGCAGAAATCAATATTCTCATTCTCAAAACATGTTTTAAGTATGCCAACTCTTATGGATACCTTTTATGCTAATGGTTAATTGTTATATACTATATACCAATCATTTACAATGAAGAAATGTAAGAAATATATACCCGATTAAAACAAGTTAATGCAAGTTTTTGAAAGATGACTGCTTCTATTGATGTTCTATGAGATTTTCTGCAATATTTCAAAACAAGTGCAGTTGGTGAATTTGTACAATGATGGTTCAAAAATTTTCAAGGTTATGCATGCCAAAAAATTGGTTTTCATGCATACCAACCCGATAGTGCCTTAGAAAAGGTTTTCACTGCTGAGTTATTCATTTTTCTCTTTTTTTTTTTTCTTTTACCTCTCCTTTTCTCTCTCTTTTTTTTTTTTTTATTCTCTTTTTTTTTTGATTCTGACTATGCCCATGAAGGAATTCATGATTTCCCTGAAATCATGCCCATGAAGGAATTCATAATCAGAATTTATTCATCTTTTTGTTTTTTGTTTTTTTTGATTTTTTTGTATTTTTCTATTTTTTTCTTGAAATCCATGATCATGTTGATTGTTTTGAAGTGGAAGAGGAAATTTCTTCCACCTGTTGTGTATCCAAATTGTCAAGCTACTGCAAGAATTCCTCTTTAGTCAGAGGTGTATGGTACACCCTGAGGCGATGTCCATTCACTACCAACTTTCTCTGTGACCCATCAATAGGAGATAAACGAGCTACTCCATTGTCAAATACCTCTTCAATCTGGTAAGGTCCAAGCCATCTAGTTCTCAACTTTCCAGGGAAGTCCTCATAGCGAGAATCAAACAGTAAAGCCCAATCTCCTTGTTGAAGTTTCCTCTGCTGAATGTGACTATCATGCCACATCTTCCTCTGCTCCTGAATTACTTTAGTTTGGTGCAGAGCATCCAACCTAAGTTCATCCAATGCATTCAGCTATAGAATCTTGTCTGTCTGTGCCTGTGACAATTCAATTCCAATTTCCAATGTTGTGCGCAGTGTTAGTAGCTCAAATTCAATAGGTAAGAGGGGCTTTTTACCAAAGACTAGTTCATAAGGTGTGAATCCAGTAGTGGATTTCCAAGTAGTATTGTAAGCCCACACTGCTTCAGGTAATTTATCTAGCCAGTTTCTCCTATGAAAAGCTACTATTTTTGTTAAGATTCGTTCTAGTTCCCTGTTTGTTACCTCAACCTGGCCATTTTCTTGTGGGTGATAAGGTGATGATTTTCTATGTTTGATTTCATATAATTCTGTAAATGCCTCAATGAATTTAGATGCAAATTGGGGTCCTTGGTCTATGGTGATAGACCGGGGAGCTCCAAATCTCTAAAAAATCTGAGTATACAAGAAATCAGTGACCTTCTCTTCATGAGCATGTTTGAAAGCATGCACCTCTACCCACTTTGTCAAGTAATCAGTGCATACTAGAATATGCACCTTTCCTTGAGAAGGTGGATCAATAGGTCCTACAAAATCAAGCCCCCACCTCTCAAATGGCTCTAAAACCAATTGAGGTTGTAGTGGCATTTCATTTGTATGAGTGGGTTTCCCCATTCTTTGGCATGCATCACAATGCCTGATGTACTTTTTCACATCCTTGTGAAGAGATGGCCAATAATATCCTGTCCCTAAGATTTTCCTAATTGTGCTTTTTACAGAGTAGTGTCCACCCGAGGGTTCATCATGACAAGCCCTAAGGATATCATACACCTCATCCTTTCGGATGCACCTACGTAATACATGGTCAAGACTGCACTTAAAAAGTATACCCTTGATCCATTCAAAAGAAGAACTCTGTTTGATCAATTGTTTTTTTTGTTTTGAAGTGAAATGTGGAGGAACTTTCCCTGTGACCAAGTAATTGGCTATATCTACAAACCAAGGTGATTGGACTGATATAGCAAATAATTTTTCATCAGGAAAGGTGTCTTCAACTAATTCCCCTTCATCTGTGTTCTGTAATCTGGACAAGAAATCTGCTACAACATTAGCTTTTCCTGGTTTGTTGATTATAGTGATATCAAATTCTTGTAGCAATAGTAACCAACGAATAATTCTTGCACTTACCATAGGCTTATTCATCAAATATTTAATGGTTGTGTGATCTGTGTGAATAAATATTTGATAACCTGTGATGTAATGCCTAAATTTGTTGATGGCATAAATTACTGCTAAGAATTCTTTTTCAGTTGTGGTATAATTTTTCTCAGCTCCTGTCAAATTCTTGCTAATGTAGTAGATGGCATAGTGTTCACCATTGTCAATTTGTCCTAATGCTGCTCCAATTGCAGTATTGGAAGCATCAGCCTGTATGTGAAATGGTAATGTCCAATTAGGGCCTCTTAACACAGGTGGAGTTACTAATTTTTCTTTCAGAGCTTCAAATGATTCCTGACATCTTGCAGTCCAGGAAAATTCAGAATCTTTAGTCAATAGGGAAAACATGGGATTGGCTATTGTGCTAAAGCTGGGAATAAACCTGTGGTAAAAACCAATGTGTCCTAGGAAGCTTCTGACATTAGTCTGAGTTTTTGGAGGAAGAAGATTCTTGATAATTTCCACCTTCTTTGGATCAACTTGGATCCCTTGAGGAGAGATGTGATGACCAAGAACTATTCCTTCCTTCATCATCATAAAACATTTTTCTGGATTCAAGGATAACTGGTATGTTTCACAGCGAGCTAAAACTTTGTCAAGGTTTTCTAATGTAAAGTCAAAAGTCTGTCCACATACTATGAAATCATCCATGTATATCTCAACACTATTGGTAGTCAGATCAGAAAAAATTGCTAAAATTGCTTGTTGAAATGTTGCTGGGGCATTACACAAACCAAAAGGTAAAACCCTATAGGCAAATGTTCCCCATGGACAGGTAAAGGTTGTTTTCTCTTGATCTTCAGGTGCAATCTGAATTTGATTATATCCACTAAATCCATCAAGAAAACAAAAGTATATCTTTCCAACAAGGGTATCTAACACCTGATCTATGAAAGGTGCAATCTGAATTTGGTTTAAATTCCTTATAATAGTGGACCCTATATAAGGTAACTCACAATAGAAAAAAGAGTCAGGATTATTTCTTTTGAATGACCTGGTATACATGAAATAACAATGGTCTACAGGGATAATTCTTTTTTGGGTTTAAATATCAGGAGTCACCAGGTGAATTTGCTATCCTCTGCTTAGCAAGGTCAAGATAATTCACCAAATCTTGATTCCTCTATGTAAATAACAATAACTCTTATGATAGGTTTTTATGTTCCTTATGAACTGGTCCCATCATATGTGCCAAAAACTGTTGGGCATTGACATCAAGTTTTACTTGACAATATGATTGTCTATCTTCCAATTTTTTGTCCAGGCATGCACCCAATAGTCACAACTTGATACTCAACATTGGATGGACCAAAGGAAAATTAAATCCAACCTCCAGAGTAGGCTAGTTCCTTGTCAACTAAAAATGGTGTTGATACAATTAAAGCTCAAATAGTATTTTGAGGAGATATTATAAAAAATAGTGGTCGAATAGGCTAAAAACTTAGGCAACTACAATAAAAATCTCCTACAAACTATTTCTAGTGTCTCATCACTCAATATTAACAACATCCAAACCCATGAAATATTCATACATTAAAGTATAAATAGAGATATATTATAGAAATCAATTCCAATATCTAATATTGATAATCCAAATTAGTAGAATAGACCAATAGTTAGATTTAATAGAAATAAACTTTCTAACAACACAGATATAACCATGAATAAATTTCTACTCTCACAACTAGTAATCCAATAAGCTGGAATGAACTAACCATTAAAGTATTAATAGAAATGTAGCTCAAATATTTGAACCTCTTGTACAAGATGATGAAGATGACAAATTTTCAATCAAAAATTAGGGTAATGCTCCTTCCATTGGATCATAAGAATATTTATAGTAGAGCAAGCAAATGCACTAGAGCCGACCCTTAAAAATGAGGGTTTAGCCTCTATATATAGTTTGTAAATGAAATAATATTAAGGAGACATTACAAAGATTACACGTTTATAGCTTAGCAGATATTTTTATTGGTATTGTCTTACTGGTTTATGACTTTTTGGAAATCCATTGTTAGTAATCCACCATGATAGCTTGGATCTCTGCAACTTGTTGGTTCTTTAATGGTAGTTGGCATTTAAGCCATTGGAGACCACATCTAATCTATTAATCATTCTTGAAAGCTCACTCCATCGTAGATACACAACTGCTTCTGCTTCTTGTTCTTGGAAACCCTCTGATGCTTTCTCTTCCTAACCTCCAACTGACTACTCTCTGGTCTGGCAAGAAATTGCTTTTAAATACTTCAACAGTGTTAGCAATTTCTAAGTTGTTGATATCCATCATGGATGGCTATGATTAAAACTCTAAAAATACTTTGGAAATTAGTGGGGAAATACCAAAGTGCCATTCCACACTTTTTAATAATTGACATCATCATTTGTGGCCTTGATTCTATGAAATCAAATTTTGGTATAAAATGCACTAGCAACGAGTGAGATGCATTTCATTGTCAACCAGTTTACTTAGTCTTCTTTCTCAAGTTCATGCAAATTATAATCTACAAAATAAAGTATGCTGACATCATATTTTCTTTAACCAAAATGTAGAATCTCCAATCTGCACCAAAGCTAGTGCAAAATAAGACTTTGTCATCATTTCACTTAGGAAGTAGTACAAAATAATTTTTGTTACCATTTCGTACTCCTTTTAGTGTTTTAGACCTTCATGTCTTCATTTTGCACATGAGTTAGTGTAAAATACTCTTTGTTTCCATTGCACACTCTTTGTAGTGTTTTCTAATTTTAAATTGCCATTCCACACCAAATTACTCTTGGAACTCAATTAAATGAGAAATCATCAACACTTAGCCACTCGAAGCATGCAAAAACCACCCATAATCACCATTCTGCACTTCTTTTTGTACTGACAACATCATCACCCAAAAAATTTATGGAATAAATACTCACCTGGAATCCACTTCCAAATACATTGTGAATTGAATGGAATGAAATTTAACTTGATTAAGGAGAAAATACACTAAGTTTTGAGTATATTGGGAAACTCTTATTATAGATCCACTCCAAAATACACTAGGAAATGTGCGGAATGGATATTTCATGCCTTAGAATAAAATTTTCAATGCTTTCTAAGGATGTGGCCATTTTGGACCTACAATAATCTTTGATAGAAGTTGATATTACCAAGTTTTTATAATGCATTATGACTCCCTAGTTTGCTATGGATAAGATATAGTGCTTTTTGTAAATTATAGTTCAATATGTGATTGAGTTTGTAAAGGTTTTGTAGATGTCAAAATAAATTCTTATTAGCCTTTATTACTCCTATTGAACTAAGCACTGATCCCAAATTTTAAAGAGGTAATAATGTTAGACCTTTTGTCTCCTTTTGATAGATTTGAGACAATAATATGTATATCCAACCTCTGAAATAGCTTTGATAAAACTCTCTTTATAAATAACCTATTAGGAGTTAGGTTTAGTGTATCTAGTTTTCCAATTAATTAATTTGATGTAGTAGCCCTTATGAATCCCTAATATTTGGATAAATTAGATCAAAATAATATTTGCAAATAATTATTATTCATTCCAGTAGAAATCCTTATAGCTCCTAGGATTTATTTTACAAATATTGTTTTTTATATGATAAAGTTTTCCCTTTGATAAATTGCTTTCAATTAATTAAATTCCTTTAATTACAATCTTATGAGTCCCTAGGAATAATAATGAGAATTAAAATTTACCTTTCACCAAGCAATATACGGTGTTATTCTTGCTAAGAAGCTAGGGCTGCATGCAATTTACGTAGACATCTTGATGTTGTGATTGCATCCTACAATGGAATTTATTGGAGCTATATGTGTTTCAAAACTGGTGCTGCTTCTTGCTTTGACCTCGCTTGGATTGAGCATTGAAGGCTCTAGCACCTTATTTCCATGTTTCAATTCTACACTGTACACATAAATGGAGAAGTGTAAATACTGATATGAGAATTTACTTTCCCTCTCCTTTGACCTTGATCATTGATGTCCTTAATATGGAGAATTTTCTTGTCTAAGGTGCAAAGTGGCATGTCCATTTCACATTGAGCGCTTGAGAGGATTTTGGTGCAAATGATACACTTGTATTCCTTCTTGTAATGTTCAGACATTACACTCTTTAGCAAAATATTAAATATTCCAAGAGACAAGTGTATCCCATACACTCAATGCACCAACCTTTTTCATAAATTATTTCTTGAATATGAGTGCTCTCTTGACTTGAGCCTTATGGTTCTCCATTGGTGACAAGTGTCACATTCTTCTCTACATGGATGTCCTCCCTTTCACTAGTTCAAATGGACCTTTTGGAGATACTTTAAGCTTTCAATAATCTCCACTTCTCTTTCATTCATTTGCACTTGCTTTTAGCTAGGATATGGAGCAATAATATGGAGGTTTTGAGTACCAACTTATGCCAATAATCATGGAGTGAGTGATACTCCAATGGTGTTTTTTTTCCTTTCTCTCTTGCTTGTTTACATATGTTAGTGTAACTATGTTATAACTATGTTATTGCATTATTGGCTAGGGCTGTTATGTTGTTGTAACAAGGTCTATATTGCGCCTAGGTGGTTCCATTATTTATGGACTATTCTAAGGCTGGTGATGTATTATTTAATCAATTCAATACAATGGCCTATTGTTCGTGCTCACGTGGTATCAGAGCTATCTAATTTTTTGGGCACGCTACTATGAATTTTGGGCATGTTAATATGAGTTTCATCAAAATTAGCACGTAACCCGATGTAGGGTTAGACTTGCATCTCAAGCACTTTTCTCGAGATAGGATCCTCAGACATAAATCCTGAGTGATCGAATGCGAGGAGGCAGACACGACTAGCTTGAAAAGGCAGACAAGACGTGGGTACTGAGACTCTAAAAATTTGGGACAATGAGGATCAAAGTAAATAGAGGATCAAAGGTGCTTTGGAAGCAACCGCCCCACGAACCTTCAATTAGGGGAAGGAGTCCCCTAGTCATCACTGAGCCACCTAGCTCAATTGACAGGCGGCCTCGACACTAAGGCTCGTGGAGTAAAGGTTGCGGGATCAATTCTCGTCGACCCCCCAAAACGTATTTTTAGTAAGGTATATATATTTTTTGTTATGTTTTGTTAATTAATTTTCTTTTATAGTCATTTTTTAATTTTTTTTATTTAGTTTAATTAATATTAAACTTTAATTACTTTTTTCATTATAAAAAAATATATTTTTTAATAATTTTTATGAAAAAGTAATTATTTAATTAATTAAACTTTATAAAGGAAAATTTAAAAAAAAAAAACTTTAGAAAAGGATTTTTTTTTTCAAAATTTAACAAGGGGGGCCATTTTTTTTTCAAAAACTACAAAATTCAGAGGGGGATAGTGAAAGATTTTTTCAAGCTTTTCAAAAAAATTGGAAAAATTTGTAAAAGGTGCATTCTTGGTGGGAACCGACACCTTAGGTTCATTTTTTGATGATTTAAGTGATGTCTGTTGCATTTTCCTTTCTGCAATATTTCTAAAGCAAAAACTCCTAAGTTCCAAAATTTGAAACCCATCCGTGCAATTTAATTGCACATTAGCATTTGGTATTAATGATACCTCTGGCCCATGCTTACAGGTAATGCTATTGTGACTGGGATATTGTATCTATAGCCTAATACAGCTGCAACAACGATGTTTGAGCTTGTTCTCTATCAATAATCGAGGAGAAATAAGGTTGCCATTTTTTGCTATTTTTTGTTCACTCCATTTCCACTACCCTAATCACTCTCATGTTTAGGCATAAATCCTGATGAAAGTTTTGAAATCTAAAGTTTTTAGGGGAAGTTACACCCCATGCATGAGGATTTATGACTATCTAATATAGGTGCCATCAACGAGGTGATTTCATTTCAGTACCACCTAAGTACCACGTATTGTATAATATTTAAAATTACCTATAGTCTCCCTCACATAAGGGCGGGTAATTTTTTTATTTTTTAAAATACCTATAGTCTCCCTCACATAAGGGTGAGTATTTTATACAATATAATGACCTAGAATTAAGGTATATTGAGAAGGTGACCATTTGGTGATATAAGGAACCTTCACAATGATTGCAAAGTTAATGATTGATTCTCATCAGTTGTTGAAAGGTCCTAATTACACACCATGGAAAAACAAGATGAAGGCTATATTAGTCATGGATGACTTATGGGATGTTGTTTTGGGAGCAACAACAAGACCTTCACTAGCTTCTGGATTCACAGTAGCCACAACTACATTTGCTACTCAGATAGACTTTGAAAAGAAAGACAACAATATAAAAGTGCTCATCTTGCTTGCTATTTTAGATGAATTTCAAACCCACATTGTTGACTGTGCACATAGTAAAGAGGCATGGGATTCCCTTAAAACTATATATGAAGGAAATAATGACTCCACTAATATTTACCTTCAATCTCAATTACACAATCTAAGCATGAAGCATAGAGAGACAGTTGAACTCTTTCTTTGTAGAGTGTTTGAGTTGAAAGCAAAATTGAGTTCTTTGGGAGAAACTATAGATGATAAGCTCCTTACTTCAGTAGTATTGAGAGCTTTACCTAATTCTTATAGGTTGTTGATCACCTCAATTCAAATGTCACAGAGAAAAGTTACCTTTGTTGAGTTGGTCAATCTTCTTCAAGAAGAAGAGGCACACCAACTTCAAAGAGATGATTCTTCTAATACATCCTTATACTCCAACAGGAAGGGTTAAAAGCAGAAGGGTACTTTTCAAAAAGGAGGAAATTATCACAAATATTCAAAAGGGAAACAACCTCAACAAATAAATATATATTATAAAATCTATGACAAAGACAATCATGATACAAATAGATGTTGGCACAAGAATAAGCAACCTAAATAGAAAGGCCAGAACAAACCACAAAACAAGAACAAGAAACCCAAGGTGAATGTTGTTTTTGAATAATCTAAATCAGATTCTGAGTGGGCACACAAGGTGCTCATGACTACCACAACATCCAAGCAGAAGGATCTTGTATGGTATGTCGATTCTGGTGCTAGTAAGCATATGACTGGCGATAAATCATGGTTTGAATAATTTGAAGCCAAGGAGGGCAAACCTATCACTATTACTGATGACAAAACCTACAAGGTTCAGGGAGAAGGTACAGTTTTAGTCACTCTTCCTAATGGAAAGTGCTAGATTGAAAAATTCCTCTATGTTCCAGGATTGGCAAACAATTTATTGTCAGTCAAACAAATTCTGGATAAGGATATGGTTGTGAACTTTAGTGTTGAGGGTGGTAAGAAGTGTTTTTCTATTACCAGTAGGGGTAATAACATTGCAACCACTTCATATAAGCATGGATTATTTGCCTTAGATGCTATCTCTACTCCCCATGTTGCCATGACAATATCTACAAAGGAGGCAACTTCCCTATGGAACAAGAGATATGGGCATCTTAGTTCTGGCTACTTACTTGACATTAGTAAGTATGAGATGGTAAAGGGTCTTCCTTACCTTTCTTCCACATTGCCAGTATGCTCTGGCTACTTGGTAGGAAAGTAGCATAGAGTACCTTTTGAGAAAATATCTACAAGAGCAAAGAAACCTCTAGAGTTTATTCACATCGATCTGTGTGGTCCTTTCACACCCATAAGTTGTGTGGAAAAGAGGTATTTTCAGTTTTTTGTGGATTATTACTCATGAAATATGTGGGTGTTCTTTCTTAATCTGAAATTTGAAGCATTTGGTTTCTTCTAGCAATTCAAGAATTTTTTTGAGGAGTCAGGGACTTCTATAAAGACGCTCTGCTCAAATCGAGGGAGGTAGTTTACCTCTAAATAATTTTTTGCATTCTTGACTGCACATGGGATCATGATACAGTTAACTACTGCTTATACTCCTCAGTAAAATGTTGCTAAAAGGAGGAACCATTCCATCACGGAAATGGTTCATTGCATGCTCACAGGAGCTAGTCTTGAGCAACAATATTGGCTAGAAGATGTCACCACAGTAGTATATATATGAATAGGGCACCCACAAAGGCTCTATAAGGAATGAATCCACAAGAATCTTGGAGTGGGCGAAAACCCTCCATATCTCATCTACGTATTTTTGGATGTAAATATTTCATGCACATATTGAAAGAGAAAAAGAAGAAGCTAGATGAGAAGACATTGCAGTGTATTCTTCTTGTCTATGATGAATACTCTAATGGTTATCATTTGATTGATCCTTTTACCAAGAAGATTCATGTCAGTAGAGATGTTTTTGATGAATATTTCACATCAAAAAGCACATCTGATGTATACCTAGATCTTGTGGAAACTAAAGTTGAGAAGTCCCATTCGTCATCAAATACTAGAGGTTCATCTACTTCTTCATCTTCTTCACCACCATAGAAGAAGAATCCAAAATGGTATACAAGTACAATCAGAGACTCGAAGTTATCCACTCCACCATATTTGACTTTGGATAGACCTCGTACTCACAACATGGCTCGACAGGAGAGAGCAGTAGCAGAGACTACTAAGGTTGATGATATTTGTCAATATTTTGAGGAAATTTCTATAGATCTAGAGAGAAACAGAGGATATGGATATAGATGATGATAGGTTGTTTATGTATTCAATGAATGAACATGAACCTGCTTCTATACAAGATGCCCTTAGTGAGCTATAATGGAAGGTTGCTATGGATGCTGAGTATAAATCTTTGATGAAAAATAAAACTTGAGAGCTTGTCAATCTACCACACGAAAAGAAGCCCATAGGCTGCAAATGGGTGTACAAAGTCAAGTACAAGGAACATGGGACTATTGATAAACATAAGTCCCATCTTGTTGTAAAGGGCTATACACAAAAGGAAGGCATTGACTATGAGGAAATTTTTGCACCTACTACTCGAATGACCACCATTCGAGTTCTTTGTGCTATGGAAGCACAATATGGGTGGAAATTTCACCATATGGATGTCAAGAGTGCCTTTTTGAATGGTGATCTCCAATAGGAAGTCTACATGACTCAACCTGAAGGATTTGAAGTGGAAGGCCAAGAGCAAAAGTGTACAAGTTGGTCAAATACTTATACGACTTAAAACAATCTCCTCAAGCTTGGTATATAAAAATGGATAATCACCTCCTACAACATGGATTTAAGAGATGTCCATCAGATTCAAACCTCTATTTCAATAAATAAGGTTCTGAGATAGTGTTGCTTGTACTCTTTGTTGATGATCTGCTCATTACAGGGAGTTCAAAAACTATGATCTCTGCTATCAAAAGAGACTTGTGTAAATATTTTGAGATGACAGATCTCAGATTTATCCATTATTGTCTTGGTCTAGAAGTGATCCAAAAGGAGCACAACAACAAAGTGACTCAGAAAAATTATGCCAAGACACTATTATAAAAATATCACATGACTTATTGTAAGCCGATGGCAACTCCAATGGAATTAGGGCTTTAGTTATCATGATATTATGATTCACATTAGGTAGATGGTACTCTCTATAGACAACTAATTAGGAGTCTCATATATCTAACTAATACTAGGCCAAATATCATATTTACTGTCAACTATCTTTTGAGGTTCATGCAGGAACCTAAGAATACTCACTGGAAAGCAGCAAAATGTGTTCTTCACTATGTTCGTGGCACAATGGAATATGGCCTAGAATACAAGAGGAATGACAAATTCTTCTTGCAAGGATACACATAATTTTTACTATGCCAGGTCATATGATGATCATAAGTCAACTTTAGGATATATAATTCATCTTGGATCTGGTCTTGTCTCTTGGCATATCAAGAAGTAACATGTGGTTGTTATCTCATCTACAGAGGGAGAGTATCATGTCATACATGAAGCTATGTGGGAAGTGATATGGTTGCATCACATTCTAACAAGTATGCGTCATCCATAAAAATCTCCAATACACTTTTTATGGGACAACCAAGGTGTTTTGAACCTTGTTAATAATCCAGTGCATCATGAGAAAACCAAGTACATTGACACACAATGTCACTTCATTCGAGACAAAGTTCCAAGGCACCGAATTTAGCTTCAGTACATCTCCATCGATGCTTAAGTTGTAGATATTTTCACTAAGGCACTTGCACGTGTCAAATTTGAATTGTTTCATAGCTCTCTATTTATTGCGAAATGATGTAATGAGGGGGGATGTTAGTATAGCTAGTAGTTATCCTATTACCCAAATAATGTAATAAAGGGGGATGTTAGCGTAACTATGTTATTCCATTATTGGCTAGGGTTGTTATGCTATTGTAAAAAGGTCTATATTATGCCTAGGTGGTTCCTTTATTTATAGACTATTCTAAGGCTGGCGATGTATTATTTAATCAATTCAATACAATGGCCTATTTTTCAATTGCTCACAACATCCTCCTTCCATAGATTCTATTGCTATTTTATTAACATTGTTTTCCCTTTATTTTGCATGTTGTATTTTGTAAATTCATCCATCTTGGATGCGAGGAGGATGATCCCATTGATTGGCTCCTTGATCTGAGGTTTATTTCTCCTAGAATACGACCTTTGGCTATTTTTTCAGCAAGTGTAGTGCCTCTAGAGCACCTTTAAATATGTATTTTTCTCCTTGTATAACTATATTAGGATTCATGCATTAAATATTCTTATTGCACCTTCATTTTGCACTCTTTTTTCACATATAAATTTATATTTTTGAGGCATAATATTTAAGTGCAATAGGGGTTTTGAGTTTTTACTTTATAATGGACATCATCCCCTTTTAGCTTGGATGTTTTATGAAAGGTTCCAAGCTTGTAACCACATGATGGAATATTTATTTTACTGTATTTTCTGCACTATTATTGTACTTTGAACTTGAGACTCACCAAGTCTTGCTCAATGCTTCCTTTGATTCTCTTTTTGGTGGTTAATTTCTTCTCCAAAAACTTGGAGGATAGAGATTATTTTTTGGCTTCCTCAGGCCACCCAAATTTGCAGATATCTATGCACTAATAGTGTCTTTAGACACTTTGATTAATTCTATTTTTGTGCCCTTCTCAAGAACACAAGCAATAATCTTGTTGAGAGCAATCTAATAATGCAAATATAATAATATTTAAATGCACTAATAATATCACCTTATTACTCCAATTAACTCTCAAAAACTAATGTACTTAATCAATATACTACAACTAATCAAGAATAATTTGAAATGAATCTTCAATAATTATTGTGAAATTTCCTTAACAAAAAGGTAATAGGATCTAATCTTCATTTTATTTTCTAAAGTAGATCATAGGTAGTTGATAGATAGTTTAAGATTTCTGAAATCTAATTAACTTCTAAAGTGCAAATGAGCCCTAAAGAATCCTTTCTTTTTGCACCTTTTTTAATACTCTAATTTAATTCTCCTTTTTGTAACTTCAATCTAGTTAAGGTGCTTAAAAAAATCTGATAAGTAGTCCACTTAATGAATCTACTTGCACCAATAGTTGCTTACCTTTTTATAAAATACCTTTTCACCACTTTCATAGAGGATGTAGATCTTGGTGTCTATGATCATCAAGTTGCTATCTTAGATGAGATATTGCAAATCTTTTTGTAGGCTTCCTTGAACAACTTTATATTCACCAAAATATGGTCTCACTTTCATGAGCCTAGAATTTTTGGTGGCTTGTTCTCCTCTTGTAGTCTCCTCATTTTTATTGTAGATGTGAAGATATATTTGATTCTAAAGTGGTACCTTATTGATGTGAGAGGTAATATCTAGGTCTCCTGGATTTGATAGGCTTCTTCTCAAGATTTTGTATGTCTTGAGGTCTTCTAAGATTTGGCACTCCTTACCAAATTCTTCTTCTTGGGCTTGTTATCAGATGGTGACAATTGTCCCAAATATTTCACTATCTCTAATAGTGAATTTCTCCAATGAGTTATTCTTGGAACTCCTTTTATGAATTCTTTAGCAAGGGTCACCAAGCCTTTTATTGGATACTCATAGAGACCTCTCCAAGATCTTTGATTCTATAGCTTCTTTTGGTCTTCCTTGAGACCTTATCTTCAACCTTCTACTTATAGAAATTTTGGTGCTTATATCGTCTCTTGGATCTCTAATTTTACTACCTTTGTATTCAATTAGGACTCTCTTATTCTTTTTTTATCAATGATATCTTCTCTTGATCTCTTTTGCTTCAGGTGATGGATTGATTCTGAAGAAGATACTCATTTTAACCTTCTTGTAGGAAGCTTTCCCAACTCATTGAATATTCATGTTCTTGCAACAAAATATTAGTACTAAAATCTACTTCTGAGTTAGATACTTTATTTTGAAGTCTTGTTTAGGATCAAGGCTTCTATGGCCTTTTTTAGTATCAAGGCTTTTGTGGCCTTTTTCAGGATCAAGGCTTCTATGGTATTTTTTAGTACCAAGGCTTCTATGGCCTTTTCAAGTTTTCTATGGTCTTTCCTTCTGGATCAAGGATTCTATGGCATTTTATTCTATATCAAGTCTACTATGGACTTTTAAGGCTTATATGACATTTTATTCTTGTGAAGTTTCCAATATAGCAATGGAGATATCCTATCTCCCAAATTCACCATAATTCTGCTCCAAAAGTTTCTTTTGTAGTATTCTTCTCTTGTAGTAACTAATCTCTACACTATGAAAGAACTCCATATTTTGGGCAACTAAGTTAAAATCTCTTATATTTCTATTGTATGAGGTGTCCCAATAATCTAAGAATCAATTCCTTATAATAAAAGAAACTTTAGGTCAATTTCTCTAGGTCTCTTTGATGAGCTTCACTAGTTGACACATCAAACTAGTGGATCAAATGTCGAGTCCTAGTATTCACAAGTTTTCACTTTAAACTCTATGGAAGGACTCCAGCCATATGCAATCTCAGTATTCTATAATCTAATATTTCTTTCATTCCTAATATTTTTGCTTTCCTTAATTCCACCACCTAGACTCTCCTGAGTATTTTGACAGTGACTGGTCCAATGGCATGTTAGGTTGACAAAAAACTTAGGGTCTATGACAATGGTGGTTTTTATATTGACCTACCATAGCTCCAATACCATTGTTAGATTTTTATGCAACATGTAATGGAAGATAGAAAACACAATATGTAGAATAAAATGACAAATTAAATCTACGAGATGACTAAAAATAATATTTATAAATAATGAAGATGTTTACAAAATAGCTCTAGAGGAAATGAAAACTCCATGAATAGAGCTATTACTCAAGAATGGGCATTGAGCATATTACACCCCATCACACTACAATGCTACATCATAACATTCTAACTCTATATGCAACTATATGCTCTCTATCTATGTTTCTCTATATCTATGAACTATACCTATGGCCCTTTATATAGAAAATAAGTTCCTTGGCCAACACTCTACCAAGATTTGCAAGGGACATATTGCACATATACAACTTGCACTTTAACAAGTGTGCAATTATTAAAATGCATGAAGTAACTAGATAACTTCCCCCTAAATTAATTTAATGTCCTAAGTATGTACCAAGGTAAAGGTACATTTACATGATCCAAATTATGTAATAAACTCTATTTCTAACTTTACCATCAACAAAATTTATTTTCCCCTTTGCAGTTTCAATATGGACTTCCTGAACCACCTTAGGGGTATTAAAAATATGAATATACTAAATTACTTGTATAGGTCCCTTGAGCTATCCATAAAAAATATCAGGAGTGGAAAATCCTCCCATTTCATCCATCAAGACCTGCATATTATCTTTTATAAGCATGCCCTCAATTTTTACTCCAAGAAAGATGTGGTCTTTTACAACCTACCCCTCCCAATACCACCCAAAGCCCCAATCAACCCACCCCCCTAAACCCATAGAAAGCAATAGTCATGAGAATCCTATCTACAATATCACTAGAAATGATAACGATCCCAAATTTCCCTCCCTTTATACCCTAAAGAAAATCCCTAGTTATGAGCCCAAGGATGTATCTCCGTATGGTGAGTTCAAGTTAAAGCATAGGCCTTTCAAACACTCTTCATCCAAGTTTTTATACAATCCTAACCCTTATTTTGTCCATGCCTCCCCTCACTTGAAGAAGCTAAAAAATGGAGATACATTTCCCTAGAATCCAATGAGTAGATTCCTTCTAAGAAGAAAACACCAAAGTGCATGGATCCTTATACGTAGCTTTATCCTTAGCCACATTGCCAAAATAGTTTCCACCTTGTCTACGGTAGCCAACTCTTCCAAGGTTGTTTGGACACACTTTAACCAAGTGGTGAAGGTTTTGGACAATGTTCATAGATACCTTAGGACTATCTTTAAGGAGGTTGTTGATTATCCTAACATTAGTAATGGTAATTAAGTTATAGTATTCTAGTCTATGGGGTCTCTCCTTTGGGCCCACCCCTACCTCTCCTTTTTGTTATTTCAAGATCATATCTGCGACATATCCTCGTTTGGCTATGTTTTTCTTTGTAAGGTTGGTTTCCCTCATGGAATGCCCTCTATTTTGTGTTATGGGTCTGAGGAGATATCATTTTTTCCATGATATAATAAGTTTTTGGGGCTCCTTTCAAAACCCACTTTTAATTAAAGTTTTTTACTGATAAAAAAAATTAGGGGATTCCATTAATATTATAGTATCAAATAATGTTTTCCTAAGGATTATGTATGAATGCAAATAGGTTTTAATGTATAAATATATTTGCATACCAAGTGATTGACAATAGTCCCATGACATCTAGCATCACCCTTCCTCTTGGAGTGATGAGCTTTAGTAGCTCATATAGAACCTATGATCATCTCTCTCAAGGATATAATATTTCAAAAACCCCTCATTGGATTATATTAACACACTTTAATCCTCATTCCACCTTCTCTTCCCTCTTTTTTTACAAAATATCCCTTTAGAGCAAAATCTCTACTTAAGCACAAAATATGGCTTCACATAAAATCATTGATCACATATTTTTAGTAGTGATTCTATGACTAAGGGATGATGCTCATAAGTCAAAATCACTATAGGCTAGTGATATCATACTTACGATATTTTTGGCACCCCACAAAAATTTTGGGTTCCTAGTCATTGATAGAAAACAAAAAAAATCCAAAAATTTAATCCAAAATCCAAATAAAATGCATGTAAATTCACTAATGGATCTTGAGAATCAATATTTACTTATATGCCTATGCCTTCTAGACCTCCCTCACCCCTCAAAATTATTTCACAATGCACTAGACATGTCATATCTCTCCTCATACCAAAGATCTCTTTCTAAACTCATACAAGGTAAAATTATTATTTTTTACGCCCCCCCCCCTCTCTTTTTAACCCACCTTACCTCCATTTCTTCTTTCTCTTACACCCTCCTACTTGCCTTATCTTATGTTTTCCTAGCCTTTTTTATTTTCCTTGGTAACCATCAATTTTCCTCTAAAACGTGAGGGGGCACCTTGGCTGGGGTATTAGAGCAATTAATGCTCCATAAAGAGGTGATTTTTCAAAGGGATTAACAATGAATTATTTTTACACCATAGCTTTCCCTTAGCATAATGATCAACATTATAAATTTTTCTTAAAAACAAGGACATCTACTATTATGTTTGATGCATTTTTTGCATTATAAATGCATAAAAGGGGGGTAAATATAGGTATCCAAATTTGAATCACCTAACTTGCAAGCCACTCACCAAACATCAATGAGATAACAATATTACTCAAATTTCTCAATATTGTGCTTACCAATAGGAAATTATTGGTGGTTATGCTAAGGTAGCATTTTTTCTTTAAGATATTTTCCCACTCAAATTTCAAGATTCAACCTCCTTCCTACATGACCCCTCTGAAATGGTCATGTTTATAGAACCATTGTCATGGGATTAATGGAAATGATTTTGAGGTAGCGATTCTACCACCCAAGGGATAAACCTACAAATATTGTATCATCTACCTCCTCAAGACCTATTCAATTTATTGTGCCACTCTTCCTCGAATACATGTCATTCGATATTGCCTTCCCAATATACATATTTTGGATTCATCTCCCCCTACCTCAAGATTTGAGTTTGAAATATTACCTACCCTTCCCATCAAACATAAATTCTCTTAGTTCAATCCCAAGAATTTGAGTTTGAGACTTTTTAGAGACCACCCAATAAAAATTCCAAGATATTTCCAAACTATGATAAGAGAATATGAAGTTGAAGTTGAAGCTCCAAGAGAAATAATAGCTATTTTGTATGATTGCAAAGAAATTTCTGGATATAAAGAGACAATGTGTTGAAATTATTATTATTTTTTATGAGTTTGTCCCAAAAGTAGAAAATAAATATTTAAAAGTAACGTAGAAGTTGCAAAAATATATAGATTCCAAAGAGGATTTATCCCAACTCCAAACCAAGTATGAATATATGGAGAAAGTGAATAATATCTCTCATTGTTCTACCAAAGAAACTAGCATCATGATAGACATTAATGGCAAATAAATATGATTTTAATTATATAATTGGAAAAATGTAGTAATTCAGTTGTCTTTTGAGATGTATTCTAAGAGAATAGGTTCCAATATTTTAAATAAGATGACCTATCAAAGACAAAGGCTTAATAAGCATGGTCAAGGAATAAAATATCATATTGAAATGTTCTCTTAACCTTAATGTAGGAGTTATATATTATGGAAAATAGGAATTTTCCATGAATAATTTTAGTATTCATTTGAATTCATAGGATAAATATCCATTTGCCCCATATTTTTTTTAAAAAATAAAGTAAAACAATTAAACAAGAACTATAAAAAGGTGGAATACAAGCTTTTGGTAAGGGAAACACAAGAAAACATGCAACAATGAAAAGAAGTATGAACACCAATCTTCCATTTTTTATTTTGTTGTGATTGTTTTGGAATATAAGGATATATATTAGTTTTGTTATGGCCTTTGAGCTTGTGAATATTCTAGCAAAGATTTCATGATAGCAACATGTATATGAAGCTTTAGGTTTCTAAATGCATGAAAGAAATATCTTATGGGAAAGCAAAGGTCGATGAAAATTTTTATCATTTTATTGTAAATACCATAATATTAGAATATATTTAGATCAATTCAAGCAAATTAAATGTGATAGTTACATGTTTCAAAACCATATATACATGCAAATCCTCCACTATAAGTATTTAATGACAACCCTTCTATTGTGGAGTTACTATGTATGAAGAAAAAAGTTTATTAATACATCAAATTGGGATAGTCATTCATTAAGTTTATCCCATCCAAAAGTGTTATTTATAATATAGTTGATGTTAGTTGTAAATTTAAATAGTGTGAGTGCATTGTTAGTGAAAGAAATATTAGTTGAGAAGTGAAAACACGAGATTCCGGAAATAAAAAGGATAAACTAAAAATGCAATGTAAACGAAACTAAAATAACACTTAAACCCTATGTTATTGAAAAATGTGTAAAAAGAAAGAACATGAACACAAGATATCAAAGCAATATAAAATATGGCCCTTTTATTGATATGCTTTTCAAATTTGTGTTACAATGCGTCTCCTTCCTTTTTAGGGGATAGGAGCGTTAAATGTTGGTCTTTTACAACTTGTTTCAGAATTCCTTCTTCCACGTGCCCACATATAAGATGGGCGAACCAAAAAATTGTCGCCACTTGCGTTGGTAAAGGTAGATTCCTCGCTACTCCTCTAATGCTACAAATCTGCGTTCAAAGAAACAAACAAAGAATCAGTAGCACCTAAGTATGAAAAATAAAAGATAAATCTAACGATGGTTAAAATGAGTCTAAATAAACTAAAAACTTGACAAAAGCATAAACATGAAACTAGCTAAATACTACAAAAGAAATAAAGCGGGGGGTGCCCGAAGGCAAACCACCCACGGGTGAAACTTTGCTTCGACACCAATCCGCTTAGGATGGGTCCGAAACCTGATGTGATGTGTTGTCGACAAATTGGTTGGATATTGTGGTCAAAAAAATTGGGGTTGGTTCTTGATTCATGCCTTCAAAAGTCACCCAATAACCTCTCTTTCAATTAAGAGATTATGGATGTTGAAAACACAAATCACAAGTAAGTGAATTAGCAACACTTCGTCGCTCAAAATGCTCCTTCTCTATATATCTTTTGGGTGAGGAAACTCACCATTTTATAGACCCAAGGGGTTTCTTTGAATTAACATGCAAAAGTGTTTCTTTGCATGAATGCTTTTTTGTGAAGAGAAGACTTCTTCTTGATCAAGGGCTTCTTAACTGCCTCTGTGCATGTCTTTGTATGTTTTAGAAAAGCTCACTCTCATTCCCATGCAGTGAAGGGAAAGTCAATTGGCAGATATGAGTTGTCAAAAGAACTCACTCGCACTCCTATGCCATGCAAGAAAAGCTAAGTGGCAGTTTTGAGTTGTCATGCGTCGAGATCTGACTTTTTGTTGGTCAAACCTAGCGTTCGTCCCACCCCAAAGCGAGTGCTAGTAATCATATTTGGGTGAAACGAGTACTAATACACACTCGTCCTTGGGTAGGACGAGTAAAAATCTGCACTCGTCCTTGGGTAGGACGAGTAAAATCTGCACTCGTCCCTGGGTGGGAGGAATAAGTAGCTGAGTGTCTAAAAGATGCCAAATTGATCCCTGACTTGTAAAAACTATTGTGTGAGTGGTTAGAACCACTATTTGACCTTTGGGGGCTACCCTGGGGGCAGTGTGTGTTAGTCTGATCAGTGCTTGTTGTCACATAATCGGATTGATGCTATTTTGGTGTCTACAGATGCCCCTTTTTGGAAAGCGCTACACATGGTGCAGTGTTGAGCAAAAATACATAACCAAAGCACTAATGATTAGGGTTTCTCAATAACCTAACCAACTCTTGATGCCCCAAGTATGGAAAGGGCATGCATTCTTGAATCCTTGCTTCTGACGAGCTAAGAAACTTAAATCAAGTATTAACCTTGTTCGATGAGGTATTACTTGAACTTAGACAGTGATCAGTCATGAATAGGCAAAGGGCGTAACCTTTTGTCTATGGGAACCTTGAGTTCATGATTCATGAATGCCAAGTATATGAACAGTTTGTGATAATTGCTTGTTTGTTGCCCCAAGCAGGGGCGCGATTGTCTTTTGCAATGATCCTTTGAATGCGTGTCATTTCCAAGAGTGGGTATATTTTTGTTGATTGGCAACTAAGTGTGACTACCCCCTCAAGCGACGAATCGATGAGGGAATGATCGACATGAGAAAAGCGACGAGTCGCTTGACCCAAGATGACTTAAGTGAGGGTGCCTTCAAATGTTATCTAGTGCATGCTCGAGCAGTTTCCCGATTGTTTTGACCTATTTTTGGTGGGTGTGAACCCATTTTGGGATGCCATTTGGGGTTAACATTGGCAAAAATCCGTCTTCCCGGGAGCGGTCCGGCTATGGTAGCCTTCTTGGGGAGTAGGATAATGACAAGGTAGACCCCGAAATCAGTTTTATTATGCCAAGAGGTTAAGTGCAAGAGCACTTTTGTTCGGTAATTTTTATTGGTTTTGTGGGCATTTGTCATTTTTAATTTTTTGGGTGTTTTTGATTTGTTTTTTTTTTTTTTATTCGTCCCGTGGGGGGAATAACGCCAGGATGATACTCGTCCTAGGGTGGGACGAGTGTGCCTCCGAGGAAAAAGTGCTTGTTCCAGACAGGGACGATTACCAGCAAGCAAAAAGTATAAATATGCAAAAATGACGGATTTGGCTCATTTGCACTGTTCAACGATTGCGATTTGGAGCTCTGGGGAGGAGGAGGTAGATTTTCTGACGCGAAGTGCTACCAGATTTTCCAGCCACCATGAGTGCACAGACCGGGTCGTCAAGCGACGAAGCCGAGGTGAGACCAGTAAGTGCACTATCTCCTCGAGTTTGAATTTGAAAAATGCAAATGTGTTTTTATTATGTTTTTTGTTTGTTTAAGACATGAAACCCTAATTAATTAAATTTAAAAGGTGAATGAATTAAAGACCATGAAACCAAATAAAACGTGGATGCAAACCGATGGAAACTTAGATGAAAACCGTAGGATAAACCCAAAATAAAACTTAGAGTAACACCTTAGGGTAACCATGGTTATAAAAATGTTTTTTTGTTGATGTGAATGGTAAAACTTAATTCGAAACCGTAGGTAAACCATGGCCATTTTTTTTTTTTTTTTGTAATTTTTATGGAATTAAAAAATGAAAAATGGATGAATTTTTTGTGTTGAAATGGTAAAATTAGGTCGAAACCGTAGGTAAACCATGTCGAATTTTTTTGTTATTTTTATGGAATTAAAAATGAAAAATGGATGAATTTTTTTATTGAAATGGTAAACTTAGGTCGAAACCGTAGGTAAACCATGTCGAATTTTTGTGTTATTTATGTAATTAAAAATGAAAAATGGATGAATTTTTTTTTGTTTGAAATGGTAAACTTAGGTAAACCATAGGTAAACCATGTCAAATTTTTGTCGTTTTTGATGAAATTAAAAAAAATGAAAAATGGATGAATTTTTTGTGTTGAAATGGTAAACTTAGGTCGAAGCTGTAGGTAAACCATGTCGATATTTTTTTGTTATTTTTATGGAATTAAAAAAATGGATGAATTTTTTTTTGTTGAAATGGTAAACTTAGGTAAAACCGTAGGTAAACCATGTCAAAGTTTTGTTGTTTTTGATGAAATGTAAGATGAAAACTGAATGATTTTTTTTTGTTTTGAAATGGTAAACTTAGGTAAAACCGTAGGTAAACCATGTCAAATTTTTGTTGTTTTTGATGAAATGTAAGATGAAAACTGAATGAATATTTTTTTTTGTTTTGAAATGGTAAACTTAGGTAAAACCGTAGGTAAACCATGTCAAATTTTTGTTGTTTTTGATGAAATGTAAGATGAAAACTGAATGAATTTTTTTTGTTTTGAAATGGTAAACTTAGGTAAAACCGTAGGTAAACCATGTCAAATTTTTGTTGTTTTTGATGAAATGTAAGATGAAAACTGAATGATTTTTTTTTGTTTTGAAATGGTAAACTTAGGTAAAACCGTAGGTACACCATGTCAAATTTTTGTTGGTTTTTTTTTTTTTGTTGGTAATGGATGTACATGTGAATGAAAGATGTTACTGTACAGTTATGCAGTTTTGTATATGTGATGGTAATTTGATGCATGTTTTTGATGTGTGTTATTTTCTGTGATGTGCAGGTGGTGAAGAGTCGACATCGGGTACCGACTATTTTTTCTAATGCCCGTGAGGCATTGAGTGTTGAGGACTAGGAGTGGCTTGACACCTTAGGGCTCAAGCATATGGCTCGGTTGGATGCAGTTGTTGTGGATCGGGCATACATTATAGCTTTGATCGGCCTATGGGATGTTTAGACGAACACCTTCCATATTTCGATGGGGGAGATGATAGTCACCTTAGAGGACATGTATCGGATTCTCCAGATTTTGATAGACGGGGTTCCCATTCGGACGACACCACGAGGCCAGAGGACGGCTATACTGACTCGATATTTTGGACATGGGGAGGATGTGGATGGGATGAGCTCATTGGAGAGGGTGGAACTAGATTGTCATATTGGGGGGATTTTGGTACGATGGTGTTACGTAAGGGGAATTTTGGGAGTGAGGCATGCACTACTCATGAGCCTCATTTCAAACATGCTCCTGCAAGACTCGTCAGGAGTGAGGTTCCCATGGAACCTATTGGAGGTGGTGTGGCAGTTAGTGGATTGTTCGATGACAGATCCGGTGATCATGAGATGAGGCCAAACACTTTTGGCTCAATTATATGATGAGTTATATGAGGTCCGCTGTTGGAGGCAGAAGGGGATTGGCTGCAGTTACTTGTTACAGTGCTGGGCATGGCAGCATATAGTCATAGAGCGACCAGGAGGGCTACCCTAGACTACATGGGCAGACATGGTGGACAGAGATATTGGTTATGGTGCTCTATGGTATCGATCTGAGGAACAGGGGCAGAGTCGACGATTTGCAAGAGACGTGGACCATTACAGAGATGCATTGGCATGACTGACTCCCAGAGATGTGGTGTGGAGGCCATATTAGGATTGTCCCGCATGGCTAGATGTTGATGAGTGGCTTCAGCAGGTCTGAAGGGGGAGATGGGTCATTGGACGACACGGGACGGAGCAGGATTACTTCCATTATCTCCAAGTGACACAATAGTTTGGGGTACACCAGGGGTTGCCTAGGGAACCCGTAGTCTATCGGCATCGGACCAATGAGAGGACCCTAGCTGCACCAATCCTTGAGCTGCTGGGGGAGGAGTCAGATACAGTACTGGACATTCTGAATGTGGATGACGTCGGAGTGACGGCTGAGTACCAGGAGTTGTGGACGCTCTGGCAATGGCGAGGTGAGGGGCCATTGGAAGGGTATGAGGCAGCGGGAGGTAGAGAGGGTGCAGAGGCACCAGAAGAGGGTTGGGGAGCTCCTGCTGATGTGGATATGGTGGAGGTGGCAGATGCAGGAGAGGAATTTGGGGATGAGGAGCAGCCAGAGATGCAAGATGCTTTAGAGCAGGCTGATGCTCCAGAGAGGTCGAGGCAGCTGGCCGGGTCGAGGGATATAGAGGCAGGGTTGCACACTGAGGTAGTGCGATTGATGGGGTTATTGCAAAGATGAGATGGAGAGCTTGGGGAGATGACACAGGAGAGAGATCTCTTGTGAACATAGTTGGCAGAGCGGGAGAGCGCAGGGGCTGCGTCTCACCAGTAGAAGGGTGATACGAATGCTACATGGGATAGGGATCTCCTACGAGTGCAGCTAGCACAGCATGATGATGCAATCACGTACTACTATAGGTAGGAGGTAGAGTGGAGGTGATGGGAGGCAGATTGGGGGTGGCATCAGCTAGATATGGAGGGTGAGATTATTTGCCTTGGTGGGCGAATACTAGAGCCTTCGACGAGTGGCTTATCATATCGAACGAGAGACATCAGGACAGAGCAGTCGGCATCATCCCGTCATAGGCAACGAGATGAGGGAGGTGCGAGTGGGCATGATGCAGGGGCGAGCAGTCACCCTGAGAGGTCCCAGAGGACCGATACTGCAGGAGGTAGCTCTCGTCGCATCGATCCTGCATGATCATGGTGGCCGATGCCCTAGGCTAGGGATTTTTGACTGTTTGGATTATGGGAGCGAGGTTCGAGGACCGGTTCACTATAGCTTACGAGCAATTTTGTTATGATATATATATATATACAGATGACTCTTTTTGGTGTTTGTACATTATTCATGATTTATTTTTATGTGCATGTTTTTACATTGATGTATGCATATGCAATTATGAATGCAATGATTCTAATTTGTATGATGTATGCATATGGAATGAATGAAATGAATTATTGATGATTTGTCGATGCACCATAGACTGGACAAAATTGGATTGACTTGCTATAGTAATGGGATAACATTGTGGAATGCTTGTGCATGTGAAAACTTTGTTTTTGTATTTTGTCTATTTTTTGATAGTGATGTACGAAATGAAATGTACCGGTTGTTTGAAAATGTAGTTAATCTTTTCTGAGATGTAGATATTTTAACTAACTAGCCAAGACTGTACATTGATTTTGTAAGACTTCTAAACAAGGTCTAAATCCAACTTGAATTTAACCAAGTTATTTTGCATCCCTGTGTGTGCAATTGAGTTCATTTATGTGGTATTTGTCAGGATACCACCAGTTTCAGATGGGCTTTCAACCGAACCTGTATTGAGGATCACCTAATTAGCTCCACTAACTCCTTTATTGTATTTAGTCAGATTATTCTATGATGTTATCTAGGATACCGTAAGCTAGCTCATCCACATGCAAACATTGATCTGTACACAAGTTAATGTGACAGATATATCGTCATGTGGGAGGTTTACCGCCAGTGACCAATAGGCTATCAACCAAACCGATACTGAAGCTTGCCTCATGACCTGTCGAAATGCTGAGAGTTCCAGGGATTCAAGTTCGACTCCCTTATTTTCTTCAATTGTATTGGGATACTTGCTCCTTTGTAGTGATAAAATCACTGTTTATTTTTGGGATATTATGTTTTTTTTTTTTTTTGAGCAAGGGATTTGGATTTCGAGTGATGAGAATCACTATTGTATGTGCCTTTTGATGTATGCACTGTAGGATGTCAAATTTTAGTGTTTTGACATTTTGCAAATTTTTGATGTTTTGCAACTTTTGAGAACTTGGGATTCGTGGGGAATTGGGTAGGGAGGATGCTTGTCCTTTTGCCAACTCTCAGCATTCCTAGGGTCATTTGCACAAGGGGATGAGCAAGATAGTCGTTTCGCTTATGGTGACCTGGATTACTATGCAGGTTTCATCTTTCGTTCACACAACTTAGGAATTTTTATATGTGTGTTAATTTGTGTTGGGATGCTACATAACAAGGTGGGATCCAAGTAAAACTTTCTCATGTAAAATTTGTTTAACTATGTACGGTTTTGGCTAGAAATTTAAAACAACTGAATGACGAAAACCCTATATACATTAGGAGACAACTGACGATGCTACAAATGGCGATGGTGCTATTCTAGATGTAGGCATTTATGAAAATGGATCTGAGGTGGAAAAGGATGGAATTTCCAAGTAATGACTGTCTATGGTGCTTTTGACTTGTATGACCTAGCGAAGTATGCAATGTATGGATGCAATGCTTAATGCAACCTATATTTTTGTATTTTGATTTTTATGAGAATGCATGGAATTGAAATGCAATTGTTTTTGTAATTTTGATTGTTTTTTTTTTTTTTTTGAGTATGCATGGAATTGAAATGCAATTGTTTTTGTGATTTTGATTTTTTTATGAGTATGCATGGAATTGAAATGCAATTATTTTTGTGATTTTTATTTTTGTGTTGTTTTTGTTGATTTTTGAATATTTATGTTGACCAAGCAATTATGGTAACGCTTGGAGCTTTTGGTGTTGACCAAAGGATTTATAGATACCTTTGGGGCATTTAGGGTTGACCAAGCGATTATGATAATCCTTGGAGATTTTGGCTTGACCAAAGGTTTTATAGATACCTTTGGGGCATTTAGGGTTGACCAAGAAATTATGATAATCCTTGGAGCTTTTGGCTTGACCAAAGGGTTTATAGATACCTTTGGGGCATTTAGGGTTGACCAAGCGATTATGATAATCCTTGGAGCTTTTGGCTTGACCAAAGGGTTTATAGATACCTTTGGGGCATTTAGGGTTGACCAAGCGATTATGATAATCCTTGGAGCTTTTAGTTGACCAAAGGGTTTATAGATACCTTTGGGGCATTTAGGGTTGACCAAGCGATTATGATAATCCTTGGAGCTTTTAGTTGACCAAAGGGTTTATAGATACCTTTGGGGCATTTAGGGTTGACCAAGCGATTATGATAATCCTTGGAGCTTTTAGTTGACCAAAGGGTTTATAGATACTTTTGGGGCATTTAGGGTTGACCAAGCGATTATGATAATCCTTGGAGCTTTTAGTTGACCAAAGGGTTGATAGATACCTTTGGGGCATTTATGGTTGACCAAGCGATTATGATAATCCTTGGAGCTTTTAGTTGGACTATGGCTCTTTAGATGTGGAATAGCCTCAAATGAATGATATTCAAGGGTTCTGTTTCCTTGATTCCTTCAAGAGAGGCAAGTCGGTATGTTCCATGTCCTATTTTACTGTCAATGATGTAAGGACCTAACCAGTTTGCCATGAACTTGTCCCGTAGATGGGATGACAAATTAGAATTCTACTGGTTCTCTTTTAAGACCAAGTCACCAACCTGAAATTCCCTAAGGTGGACTTTCATGTTGTATGCTTTCTTAAGTCGCTCTTGATAGATATGCAAATGCTCGAGAGCATTAACACGTCGTTCGTAGAGCAACGTTAGTTGATCTAATCGGGCCTGCCGCGCAGTGTCATCATCGATGAAATCTTGCATTGAAATGCATAGGGAAGGGATTTCCAACTCAAAAGGCATGACTGCCTCGGAGCCATACACCAACAAAAATGGAGTTGCCCCAGTGGGCGTTCGAATGCTGGTGCGATAAGCCCATAGGGCAAGTGGGATTTGAATGTGCCAATCGTTATGATTGTCTGCAACTATCTTTTTGAGAATGGCGACTAGCATTTTGTTTAATGCCTCTGCTTGCCCATTTGCTTGTGGATAATAGGGTGTTGAAAAGCTGTGCTAAATTTTGTACTTTGTGGTCAAAGCACGCACATATTTATTCTTGAATGGTGTCCCATTATCTGACAGGATCTTGGATGGAATACCAAAATGACATATGATGTTATACAAAATAAACTTTGTAATGCGGGATCCAGTTGTAGTGGTTAGCAGAATTGCTTCCACCCATTTGGTAAAGTACTCTGTGGCCGTTAAAATGAATGTGTGATGACCAGACGATGCAGGGGAGATCTTTCCAATTAGATCAAAGCCCCACTGCGAAAAAGGCCAAACTGATTGGATCAACTGCAAGGCCTGAGAAGGTACGCGTGGCAAATTAGCATGGTGCTGACACTTCACGCACTTCTTCACATATGCACAACAATATCGCTCTAAATATGGCCAATAATAACCCATGCAAAGAATGCGCTTTGCAATGGCCATATCGCTGAAGTGGCCACCACATGTACCATCATGAGCTTGGGTGATCGCCCAAGTGGACTCTTGTTGGTCCAAACAATGAAGGAGGATTCCTTCATAATTTCGACGATACAAAATGTCTCCTAACAAGACATGCTTTGTCGCTTTCTGTTTGAATGATCTTTTCACGGCTTGTGTCAATCCAAGTGGAAGATTACCTAGCTTGAGGTAATCCTGAATGGGTGTGTACCAATCTTGCTGATCAGAAACCTTGATAGTATGAACGGCCAATCCCTCTTGAATTCCATCCCAAACAAAAGCTGAGCAGGAAAGAACTTGTAAAAACAACGTGGTGTTGCTAGTAAGAGGGGTCGGGGAGAACAAGGACCCCTAATTGGCTTGAGTCAAACAATCTCGAATTTGAGAGACCTTATCCATAGATGGTTCAATCTGGATCAGGTGGATTCCTGGCGTCAGATCAGAGCTTGCACGCTCCATCACAGATTGCGATAATGTTTTAACCTGAATGGTTGTCATTTCACCAGAAGAGTCTTGCGAGATGAGTGACCCCAAGGAGGCCATAGTATCCACAAAATTATTTGATGATCGAGGGAGTTCCTGGATGTCATACCATTCAAGTTGTGCCAGGAATTTGTCCACAAGGGATTTTTAGGCCTACAAAACTGGACACTTACATTGGAATATCCCCTTTACTTGATTGACAATTAACAATGAATCACCAAAGATGTTCAATCGTTTAATGTTCATGGTGATTGCTGTCTAAAGACCTATGAGCAAGGCTTCGTATTCTGCATTGTTATTGGTGCATGAGAAGTCTAATTTAAATGACAAGGGCATTGGAGTGCCTTGTGGAGTGAAGAATACAATTCTCGTGCCACTCCCTTGCTCACATTTAGAACCATCAAAGAATAAGGTTATGTCAGCCTGTGACTCAGGCTCATCAGAATCTGGCAACTATGAAACATGGAAGACCCCATCATCAGGTAGTTCAAAAGTCAGAGGCTAATCGTCTTCAAGAGGAGCCTCGACTAGTTGATCGACGATGACTTGACATTTTATGGATTTTTGTCCAATGAACTCTATGTCAAACTCTATCAACAACATGATCCATTTTGTCGTGCGGCTACTATGATAAGTATGACTCATCATGTATCATAATGGATTCTCCTTAGACACAACATACGTCTTATTATCGAGCATGTAGTGGCATAGCTTTTTTGTAGCAAACACCACTGCCAAGCAGAGCTTTTCAACATATGCATAGTTAAGTTCATAACTGACCAGGGTGTGGCTAAGATAGTATGTATCCTGGTCTTTGTGAAGTTTTTTTTTTTGGGACAGCATGGCACCCAGTGCCACCTCAGTGGCTAAGATGTATAAATAGAATGGCACTCCTGGTCTAGGTGGTGCCAATACTAGCGACGAAGCCAAGTACTATTTAATGTCGTCAAAGGTAGACTGGCACTCGTCATCCCAATGAAATGTGACCCCCTTATGCAATAATTTATTCATGGGTCGACATTTGTCAGATAACTGCGCTATGAAGTGCTTGATCGACGCAACCTTTCCCTCGCACTCTTGAGCTGCTTGATGGTGGTTGGGGGATGCATTTCAAGGATTGCCTTGACTTTGTTTGGATCAACCTCAATTCCTCATTTGGAGACTATGAAACCCAAGAGCTTTCTAGAGGTAATGCCAAAGACGCACTTCTTGGGGTTTAGTTTGACTTTATGTTCAATGAGGCGATCAAGGACCTTGCTCAAGTCACCGATGTGATCTGGGCACAAAAGATATTTGGCCAACAAATCATCCATGTAATCTTCCAAAGTTTTGTGCATGTAATCATGAAATATGTACGTCATGGCACGTTGGTAGGTGGCTCTGGCATTTTTAAGGCCAAAAGGCATGACCTTATAGCAAAATGTCCCCCAAGGCATTGTAAATGCCATTTTTAGTTGGTCTTCAGGATTGATACGAATCTGATTGTATCCTGATAAACCATCCATAAGGGAAAGCATTTCATGGCCCGCTATAGCGTCTACCAACGCATCGATGCTTGGCAAGGGAAAATCATCCTTAGGACTCGCTTTGTTAAGATCTCAAAAATCGGTGCATATGCGAATCCTCCCATCGAGATTCTTGATGGGAACCATGTTAGACAACCATGGAGGATAATCCACACAGATGACAAACTAGGCATCCAACAACTTTTGTAACTCATCTTTTACCATTAAGGCCACTGTTGTGTGCATCTTGCATAGTTTTTGCTTGACTGGCTTGATTGTCGGATCAAGCGTTAAATTGTGCGTGACTAGCTGTGGGTCTAGTCCTAGCATATCCTTATATGACCATGCAAAAACCTCCTTCTTTTCCTTAAGAAGGGCAACATAATCGGCTCGCTCTTTGGGAGAAAGACTTACCCCCAGCTTGAGAATCCATGGATTCGTTGGATCTGTGCCGATGTCTACATCAATCGTTGCTTCAACCGACATATGGGATCTATCTTCCAACTGGTGTGGAATTGGGATCAGATGGATATCGTTTGCTAAACTAAGATCATCATTAGGAATGTCAAGTTCCTCTTCAGCATGGAAGACATCCTGAGTCTGTCCTGGAGTGAAATGAAACATCCCATTGCAAGGCCAATACTCTGATGGAGATGGTGATGTGCCAACATGATCCCAATCAATAGCCTCTATTTCTAGATGCAATAATCATGTTGGATTGGTTCGATCATGGATGGGGGCGGTCAAGTCAATGGAGACCATGTTTATGAAATGATTGTAATCTCCATTACCACAAATATGACAACTTTGACATTCAGGATGTTCTGGGTGCTTTGGATCTGGCTCTGTAAGCACTGGCACAAAGGGATCAGCCCTATGCGTGGACCTGCAAATAGGGTCTGCCCTAGGCACTGATGGTTTGATAGGGTCTCCAAGCGGAAGATGATTTCTATATGCCTGGAGTGGCGGGTGTAGTAATTGCTATAACTACGCCAGGTTGAAATGCCTCCTATGTCTTGGACCTATGTGTAAGTGTTCAAACATGTCATCGATGTCCAAAGGATATTGTTTTTGTTGAGGTAGCATATGCTCATTGGGATAATTCAATGGGAACATCATCAGGAAGCTCTCCTTATCGTCATTCATTGGATATTCGTGCGAATAATCGTACTCCAACTCATCTTCAGAAGACCCTTCATGGTCTTGTCCATCTTCCCCTTGTGGGTGAGTCCATGAGGTTTCTCCTTGTTTGGCCATAGGGAAAGGGTTGTTGAGGTCAACAAGGTTATTTGTTTGTAATGGGAAATAATCCCCCAATGTATAAGTTGTATTTGGATTGGCATATGGATCTGATGCCAACCCATCCTTGTTGCCTATCCCTAGGCTTTGCATGTTTTTGACCAAGATGTCAAGGGGAAAAGGGTGATTAAACCCTACTCCTGACTTGTCATAAGGCATTTGGTATCTTGGTTGGCACAAAACATGCATTCCTTGTTCATACCTGCCTAACCCATATCCATGCCAATTGCATTGGCTAAGATATCGTAATGCGAATTTTGGGTTAGCTAGATAATTGACATCTTCCACAAATGGATCTTCATCTTCCTCTTCTTTTTGGGAAGGTTCAACGCCATGATCCAGGCCCCCAAAAATAAAATTTGTCTGATTAGGTGGGTAGCCTAAAGGAACCATGGAGCCTATGGGGAGTCGAGGTCTTCCCATGTCTTGCATAGACTGAAGTGTGGGCGTTGCAACAACATTGTGCACTATATACTCCCCCATGCCTGTGTTAGACATCTCAACAGTAATCGTTGGCGATTGAGAGGAAGTGAATGGGAGTTCTCCTTGAGTCCACTCCATGTGAGGTGGACTATGCGTCTCAACTTCCATTCTATGAGGCGTCTCTTATGTAGAGATGTTGGAGACTAGAGGTGGTTTCACTTCCAGGGGCTTCTTTCCTTTGTCCGTTGGTGTGGCCACCATAGGTGGCATTGTTGTGGGAGGACTGGATGAAGAAGATGAACCCACATAAAAATTTGATTGATTTGGTAATGGAGGTTCTTGCTTAGTCGGACCCCTCTTAGATGGATTTAACTGGAAATCCACATGTGTTGAAGGGAGGGTCGACTGCAGCATGATTTGCACTGAGTTGCAATATTTAAAAGGTTCCAAATCTACGGGGACCACGTGCACGCCATTGAAAACATGAGATTCTGGAAACAAAAAGGATAAACTAAAAATGCAATGTAAATGAAACTAAAATAACGCTTAAACCCTATGTTATTGAAAAATGCATAAAAAGAAAGAACATGAACACAAGATATCAAAGCAATATAAAATATGGCCCTTTTATTGATATGCTTTTCAAATTTGTGTTACAATGCGTCTCCTTCCTTTTTAGGGGATAGGAGCGTTAAATGTTGGTCTTTTACAACTTGTTTCAGAATTCCTTCTTCCGTGTGCCCACATATAAGATGGGCGAACCAAAACGTTGTCGTCGCTTGTGTTGGTAAAGGTAGATTCCTCGCTACTCTAATGCTGAAAATCTACGTTCAAAGAAACAAACAAATAATCAGTAGCACCTGTGTATGAAAAATAAAATATAAATCTAACGATGGTTAAAATGAGTCTAAATAAACTGAAAACTTGAAAAAAGCATAAACATGAAACTAGCTAAATACTACAAAAGAAATAAAACGGGGGGTGCCCGAAGGCAAACCACCTACGGGTGAAACTTTGCTTTGACACAATCCGCTTAGGATGGGTCTGAAACTTGATGTGATGTGTTGTCGGAAAATTGGTTGGATATTGTGGTTAGAAAAATTGGGGTTGGTTCTTGATTTGTGCCTTCAAAAGTCACCCAATAACCTCTCTTTCGATTAAGAGATTATGGATGTTGAAAACACAAATTGCAAGTAAGTGAATTAGCAGCACTTCATCGCTCAAAATGCTCCTTCTCTGTATATCTTTTGGGTGAGGAAACTCACCATTTTATATACCCAAGGGGTCTCTTTGAATTAACATGCAAAAGTGTTTCTTTGCATGAATGTTTTTTTGTGAATAGAAGACTTCTTATTGATCAATGGCTTCTTAACTACCTCTGTGCATGTCTTTGTATGTTTTAGAAAATCTCACTCTCATTCCCATGCAGTGAAGGGAAAGTCAATTGGCAGATATGAGTTGTCAAAAGAACTCCCTCGCACTCCTATGCCATGCAAGAAAAGCTAAGTGGCAGTTCTGAGTTGTCATGTGCCAAGATCTAACTTTTTGTTGGTCAAACCTGGCGTTCGTCCCACCCCAAAGCGAGCGCTAGTAATTGTCTTTGGGTGAAATGAGTACTAATACACACTCGTCCCTGGGTAGGACGAGTAAAAATCTGCACTCGTCCCTGGGTGGGACGAATAAGTAGCTGAGTGTCTAAAAGATGCCAAATTGATCCCTGACTTGTAAAAACTACTGTGTGAGTGGTTAGAACCACTGTTTGACCTCTGGGGGCTGCCCTGGGGGCGGTGTGTGTTAGTCCGATCCGTGCTTGTTGTCACATAATCGGATTGGTGCTGTTTTGGTGTCTACAAGAAGATGATAGTTAGAGGGAAGCCAATTGTACCTTTGAATGGGAATCCATTTACGAATAGTGAATTAGTTTGAAAAATCCAACTATTAACTTTGTTTAAATTTTCGATAGATAGATGATAAGGGGATTTTATTCATTGGAATCATGTTTGTTCTTCATATTGGCACTAGAAAATAATTTTCTCATAGTATTCTTGAAGGAATATAAAATGATAAAGTAAGGGATCCAACACCACATTTGCACCAGTGATGATAATTTTCTAACTTGTGACATTCCTTCTATAACCAATGGTTTTTTTATTAATTAGTAGAGAAAGAGGAGTAAACAAGGGGAATAATAATTGATTGTAAATTTGTTTGCTAATTTTTTAACAAGTTCATTTTAAATCCTCAATTTATATTTCTTCATAGAGTGGATTATTTGTAGATTAATAAAAAGAGTTTGAAAATAGGATAGTCAATATTCATCTTCATTATATATTACTACAATGGAGCATAGGTGATTGGTCATTTGTAGGCTATTCACAATTTATTGTAAGGGATATTTAAGTTAACAATAAAAAAGTAGATAAAATTTCTAGTTTCAAGAAAATATTGGCATTCACACTAATGTAATCAAAGTATAAAAAAAAGGTATTATGCACTTGATATTTTTAGTTATGTTGCATTATATCCACTTTATCATTTTTTTTTTTTTGATATATAGAAGCAACGGTTAGAATCATAATTTTTAATAACTACCAGCACATCTGGTAGGGTTCAAACTATCTATGAAGGCTCCCAGGACTTCCACCGTCTCGGTAAATGGTAACTCGGCGTGATATGGGGACCGTCGGATGCACAGGGGTTGCACCGTCATCATCAATATGGCGCACCACTTAGAGGAATCGGATCTGGGCTACTGTCTATGCATGGGCAAGCCTGTGGGATTGGAACCTAGGTCTCCTCTCAGTAAGCACCCCAACTTACCAATCCACCCACTTTATCATTTTACCAAACAAGGAAATAAGATGAAATGCACTTTTCTACAAAATAACAGTTCTTATTAGTCATCCATTTCACCATGTTGGTGATGACCAGTTTATATTTCTAATTATGTGGGCTATTTTGATGCTTAGAATTTTTAACAAGAATTCAAAATAGCTCATACTTATGAGCTTGTTAAGTATTTATGCTAAAAAGCTTTTGATGAAGAGAAATCATTTAATGGCATACATATATTCTAATTTTTTGTAGATTGTTGTACTATCCATTTTGTTATAAACATATTAACTCTCTTGTTTTAGTATATGTAACCGAAACAAAGGCATAATATCTTGGTATTTGGAATTCTTTCCATTGAAGGATGATAAATTTTGGCCAAGTTTGATGGATTGACACATGGAATTGGTATTGGTTGTAATTTTTCCCTTTCATGGGAGGCATGTTGTATTTGAATGTGGTTCCTAGATATCCATTATTTATTTAGGCTTATAATAAATTGATAATAGTTATTAGAAATATTTTTTATATACTCATAACTATTTATACAATGAGATACATTTTGGAAAAGGCAACCTCTTGAGGTGTGATTTTGTTAGGTTACAAAAACCACTCGACAACTAGGACTCAAAGTCCTCTCTTGCAAAGAAACTAAACTTCTCCAAGGTTCTCACTCAATGTTTTTATGTGTCATACATATGTGCGTAAACAAGTGCTTGAATAATTTCAATGGCTTGCAAGTACTGTTAACAAGGGGCCTAGGAATCAGGTAATTAATTTGGAATTCATCATGTATTAAGTGCCTTTTCACCAATTCTTTCTCTAAACAATAATAGATAAATTTGCCTTATAATTTTAATAAATTGTGCAAATCTATTCTATCATCTCAAAACAACATTTTATTTAAAATGCTTTGAATGGTTTAAATCAAATGTTTAATCTAGCATTTCAATTAATATAAAATTTCAATTACTTTAATAAAAATCAAAGTATGTGAAATTTCAAATGAAATAAAAGCCCTGATTATATTATTCATCCTTTTAAAATCTAATGAAAATATTATATTCATCCCAAATATAAAATCAACATTAAAATATTTGAAAAATGAATAAAATTAATAATGTTTAACCCCAAAATTGTAAGGTTTTCAAACCTTATAATTATAATTTATAGGGTTTTAATAAAAACCTGATCTATGAACTGCGAATCTTATGCTTTGAAAATCAAGTTCATAAATATGTTTTTCTCATATTATTTTTTTATAAAATATTTAATAAAAAATATAATCCTCCAATGTAAGGTTTGGATCGGTAAATAAATAAAACTATATTTAAAACATGAAATCCAAACAAATTTTAATAAAATATATCAACTCTAATTCTCAACTTTATTAAATCAAAGTTGGAACCAGAATACTCATTTATCTTTTATAAATTTATTTATTTAAATATTAAAACAATTTAATATTTAAATAATAAATTATTGATAACCTAGTGTAAGGTTTAATTCTTATAAAAATTGAACTAGGCTATGTAAAAATAATTTAATATAACATAAATAATTAAAAAAAGTATGATAAGAAACTGATCTTCTATCTCGAACAAATACTATAGACTAATACCAATCATAAAGACTTAAACCAAATCATTGTCTACCATTATTCACACAACAAGACAATGATATGATGCAATCTTTAGTGGAGTATTAATTATTGAAAATTATATCAAACATTTTAATTACAATTCAAATACCATATTGATGCTTATTTGAATCTCTTCCAACTCTCTATAGCTTCTTCTTTTCCTTTGCTTTACTCCTTCAACTTTTTTCTCTTTCTTCTCTACAAAAATATCCGACCTTTTTTCCTCTATTCATTCTTTCATTTATAGATAAGGAAATTTGTTATTTCCATTCTATAATTCATTCACTCTATTTTCATTCCATTGTTGTATTAATTGCAAACAAATTCTATAACTATTTGTATTTCAACATTCTTCTCGTAATATTCTATGCCTATGCAAATTATTTTTCAATTCATAATGTTGATAAATTCCTTTATAATCCTTTGTCCTTTCTTAAATTTTGTATAATAAATCCATCGCCATAGATTTATATTCCTATAACTCTTTATTTGTCACAAAAATACCCTCCATTTATTTGTCGTGAAATTATCCTCCTCATAATTTTAGAATGAAAATATTTAATAAAGTCTCACTTTAATCTTCCTGAAATAGTCATCATCAAATTTGAAATTATCTTTGAATTTTCCAGGTGATTCCTTTTTTCTGTCAACCATGTTTGATTTTGGAGTGATGTAAATTTATTGTCAATTCACGCAGTCCTTCGGCTTCAAATAACCTATGGGAACAACATGTATCACCAGAGCTTGTTGTAAGGTTTCCCATGAATCTAGCCACTCCTTTGCTATAATTCACTCCTTCTATAACTCACGTCACCTCCTATTCATGCTAGATAGCCTATTTCCATCTACCATTCACACCAGGCCCACACTATGGGTGCTCCTTGAACCAAATCTTCCAATCATCCAAATTAGAGGAACTACTGAAGGTACAAAAAATCAAAAAGTTGGTTATTCACATGATCATCTACAACTTACACACTGCTTTAAACTCCTGGATAACAATCACATCTGAGATAGATGAAATATTACGATGATGACTTGAACCTACATGTACGCCCATCCATACACTATTCTTGTCTGATGAAATTTCAATTCAACTTTAACCCCTACACATATATTTCCCACTGTTGTTCAAAAAAATATGAATCTGCTATTGCATTCTTACTTGGCAGCCATAAATCCTTTTGGTCATGATAATGCCTGTAATACCTTCATGTATGTGCCTCTGTGAAATTTTTGTATAACCTCTTGTTCTTCTGCTTCCAAACCATCAATGATTGTACTCCCAATAGTGGTGGTAGCTAGAGTGTTCTCCATTTGCAGTGACTATTCTTCAACTGGAAGTGACAAATACATCATTGTCCATATCTACATGCATAACCAACATCAATGTTGAAATGCATGCCCAATTCCTTGAACACGAGATCCATCTTGACCTCCAAGCCAAATGCACCTAAAATCTGCAAAAAGCAATGAAAAAATAGTTTCATCAACATTTTAAAATGTTACCTTGCAATATAATAGAAACATAAAATAAAATATACATAGTTAAATAAAATAAAAAAGAATAGACATAACAAAAAGACTAACAAAAACTAAAGATAGAAACTTAACATAATTACATAACAAACAAAATTTAAAACAAACCTAAACTATAAAATAAAATAAAATAAAGATATAACATAGTAACTACAACAAATATAAGATAAAATAATTACAAAACCAAAACATTTTACAACATAAAACAAAACTTTACTTTATAACAATATAACAACCAACAAATAACATAACAAATGTATATGATAAGTTATAACATAAGATATAACAAAATACAACTAATAACCATCATATACATGTAAACTAAACATAACATAATCTTAAAACAAACAAAACAAAATAACTAATCAACATAATGCAAAAACATTACACACAAATACAATAACATAACCAACCAAATCTATCACAAATATACTAACATAACAAAAGAACAACATATAAACTAAAGGATTTAATCAGTTGACTACATAATGATCTTGGCAAGCACAACTCAAAAATATTTGCATCACTAGATGGATTTTGGCATTGTATTCAACTATATGACCATTCACAGGAGTATGAACAATTTTGATATTTCAATGATGACAATGGTGAATGATAAGCACAAGAAATGATTTAGAAAAAACTTTTAAATTTCAAGTGGGTCCTCAATTTTGGGGTCATTGTGAAGGAGTCACAATAAATGGCGACTCTACTAGTAAATGTCCTTGGACATTTAGGATTTAAAAACTAAACTCTGAAAACAATAAAAACCCAAATATGAGAATTATAAGCGTCAATAATATCTAGAGAAATAGACCAATTTGACATAAACCATCATAATCATTAGCATCAGCTTGGTGTGTGTAAAGTGATTCATTCTATACATTTTGAAATCATTCAGCATTCCATTTTCAATTTTGCATTTCAGGCTATGAAAATTTTCTCTTTGAAGAAATACCTCCACCTAATTCCCTTCAAACATTGCTCTACTACCTGCCGAACATCTATAGCTCCAATAGAGATTATCTGAAACTTCCAAATATTAGGTAAATTTTGAATGTTGCATTTCCTTTATTTTAGACATAGCTTCACTACCAACCAAGTTTCTATAGCTCTGATGAAGATTATCTAGTTCATGGTGATATATTTGACTTTACTTTTTTTTGTATTCATCATCATTTTTTTCTCTCTTTTTCTATCTCATTTTTTTTCAATGAAATTCCCTCTTTTATTTGGTAATATGGTAATTTGCAACAAATCCACCTGCCACTTGGGTTAGAGATCAGGTAAGGCTGAAAGAGTATATAAAATTTTTCACCTTAATTTACAAAAATTGATAACTTCATACATCCAAAATTTCAAAAAATAATCCTTAATGTGTTTGTGGTACTCGTGAAGCTTTTGCAATATGATTCTAATATTTAAAATTTCCTTATCTTAGTTCATATTCATGAAGATATAGACTAACATATCACTTTTCATTTTCTCCATGTTTTGCAAGTTTTCAAAATAGGTAATTTCATCCTATACGGCCCAGGACCAAATACCAAAAAAAACCATCAAATGAATAGTGTCTCAGTAACAACTACCTTAATCCTTGAAAATCCCCTTGAAACTTCATCAAATACAAATATCATCACAAAACTCCCAAAAATTGGCAAAGCCAATTTATTGCAACATAACAAAATTTCACGAAACAACAAATTACGTACAAAAATAAATAAAAACACAAAAACCCCCAATTTTTTTTTTTACAAAGTATACACTATGTACAAAATGATAACATATTTATGCTATCATCTTCCTGGATTCCAAATACGATTGGCACATTGTACAAGACATATATGATTTGCATTTCAAGCTTTACATAAATCCAACCAAAAAAATATTAAGTGAAATGATGTAATCTTCATTTTGCCTTTCACACCCCACTGATTTAAAACTTATAAGCAATTCCATGTTTAATATTTGATCCATTAACCCTACAAGTAAATACATGATCTTCCATGATCTTATGCTTATTGAGCAAGATGGGAATTTCAAACCTTGATTCATCACTTTGACCTAAATTCTCATTTTCACAAGCATATAAGATTTATTTCAAATAAGAAGAAAATTCTGAAAATTTTAATGTAAAATCATCATCTATGTTTTTAGGCCAATCATATTCATGTAACAATTTACAAGAATCTAGGATATTTACAAAATAAGAATCATTATAGTTTTGTATCCTAGATTGAATTGTTAACTATTGTTGAACTTGGTTCAATGATTCAAGCATGTCTATTTTTTTATTTAGCAATGCAAACTTATTTGTAGTGGCAAAAGGAATCCACTTTAATTCTTGATCAACCTCCAATGGCATTTTATTATAAACAACATCTAAATCCAATAAATGACTATACAAACTTTTACCTGATTCTTGGATGTTTAAATACAAAGGATAAGATTCTACCTTTTGTACACCTTCATTTACCCCTACTTGATGAGCCATTATAGTCTTTTCTTTGTCTTCATGATCTCTATCATCACCACCATAATTTTGTATTCTTTCATCAATGACCTTCTCTATTTCTGAAATTGACACGTCATTTTCCAGTTGGATAGAAATTGTTAGATCTTCATGCAAGATAGGGGTTTCAACATCCTACATATCAAATGAAATAAAAAATTATCATTAGGATAATTAGAAACAAATAATTCCTCATATCTTCCCCAATTATAATAATCATCTTCCTGAAACATTTGATGAAATTGCATCCCTTATTTAATTTTTTCTTGATCTTTATTTTGAGGGTAATGAAAATTTTGATCATCATTTTCAATAATCTCATCTAAATTTATGAAAGATCCTGATTTATCATGTGTTTCAAAACTAGCCCACTCTAGGACTTCTCCATTGTCTAAAATAATATCACTTTTATCATCTTCAATCTTTGTCTCATGCAAAAAGGTTTTCACTCAATGTTTTTATGTGTCATACATATGTGCATAAACAAGTGCTTGAATAATTTCAATGGCTTGCAAGTACTGTTAACAAGGGGCCTAGGAATCAAGTAATTAATTTAGAATTCCTCATGTATTAAGTGGCTTTTCACCAAAAATAAAAATAAAGTATGCAAAATTTCAAATGAAATATTAACCTTGATTATAAATATACATCCTTTTAAAATCTAAGGTTTAATTAATGATAAAATTTTATTCATCCCAAATATAAAATCAACATTAAAATATTTGGAAAATGAATAAAAGTAATAATTTTTAACCCCAAAATTGTAAGGTTTTCAAACCTTATAATTATAATCCATAGGGTTTTAATATAAAACTGATCTATGAACTATGAATCTTATGCTTTGAAAATCAAGTTCATAAATATGTTTTTCTCATATTATTTGTTTATTAAATATTTATGGAATAAAATATTTAATAACAAATATAATCCTCCAATGTAAGGTTTGGATCGGTAAATAAATAAAACTATATTTAAAACATGAAATCCAAACAAATTTTAATAAAAGATATCAACTCTAATTCTCAACTTTATTAAATCAAAGTTGGAACCAGAATACTCATTTATATTTTATAAATTTATTTATTTAAATATTAAAAAAATTTAATATTTAAATAATAAATTATTGATAACCTAGTGTAAGGTTTAATTCTTATAAAAATTGAACTAGGCTATGTAAAAATAATTTAATATAAAATAAATAATAAAAAAATTTATGATGAGAAATTGATCTTCTATCTTGGACAAATGCTACAAACTAATACCAATCACAGAGACTTAAACCAAATCACTGCCCACCAGTATTCACACAACAAGACAATGATATGATGCAATCTTCAGTGGAATCTTAATTATTGAAAATTATATCAAACATTTTAATTACAATTCAAATACCATATTGATGCTTATTTGAATCCCTAAAATATTTTGATATAATAAAAATATTACAATAAAGTCTGTAATTTCCAACTCTCTGTAGCTTCTTCCTTTCCTTTGCTTTGCTCCTTCAACTTTCTTTCTCTTCCTTCTCTACAAAAATGTCTGACATTTTTTTCCTCTGTTCATTCTTTCATTTATAGATAAGGAAATTTGTTATTTCTATTCTATAATTCGTTCACTCTATTTTCATTCCATTGTTGTATTAATTGCAAATAAATTCTATAACTATTTGTATTTCAACATTCTTCCTATAATCTTCTATGCCTATGCAAATTATTTTTCAATTCATAATTTTAATAATTTCCTTTATAATCCTTGGTCCTTTCTTAAATGTTGTATAATAAATCCATCGCTATAGAGTTATATTCCTATAACTCTTTCCTTTTTACAACAATTTCCTTTTCACAACAATACCCTCCTATAACTCTTTCCTTTTTACAACAATACCCTCCATTTCTTTGTTGTGAAATTATCCTCTTTATAATTTTGGAATGAATTTTTTTAATAATATCTCACTTTAATCTTCCTGATAATCATCATAAAATTTGAAAATACCTTTGAATTTTCTAGGTGATTCATTTTTCCCATCAACCATATTTTATTTTGGAATGATGTAAATTTATTGTCAATTCATGCAGTCCTTCGACTTCAAATAACCTATGGGAACAACATGTATCACTAGAGCTTATTGTAATATTTCTCATGAATCTAGCCACTCCTTTGCTACAATTCACTCCTTCTACAACTCACGTTCACCTCCTATTCATGCTAGATAGCCTATTATCATCTACCATTCACACCAAGCCTACACTATGGATGATCCCTAAACCAGATCTTCCAATCATCCACATTAGAGGAACTATCATAGGTACATAAAACCAAAAAGTTAACAAATCACATGATCATATACAACCTGCACATTGCTTTACACTCTTGGATAACAATCACATCCTAGATAAATGAAATATTATGGTGATGACTTGAACCTACATGCATGCCCATACAGACACTATTCTAGTCTGATGAAATTTCAATTCAACTTTAACCCCTGCACACCTATTTCCCACTGATGTTCAAAAAATATGAATCTACTATTGCATTCTTACTTGGAAGCCATCAATCCTTTTGGTTGCAGTCATGCCTACAATACCTTCATGTATGTACCTTTGCAAAACATATGTATAACCTCATTTTCATTTGCTTCCAAACCAATAGCAACTATACTCCTAATAGATGTGGCAGCTACAACATTCTCCATTTGCGGTGACTATTCTTCAACTAGCGGTGGTAGCTACATTATTCTCCATATCTACATGCATAACCAACATCAATGTTAAAATACATACCCAATTCCTCAAATAAGGGATCCATCTTGATGTTCGAGCCAAATGCACCCAAAATCTACAAAAAGCAATGACAAAACAATTTCATCAACATTTTAAAATATTACCTTGTAATATAATCAAAACATTAAATAAAATATACATAGTGAAATAAAATATATACAACTTATGAAATAAAATAAAAAAGAATAGACATAACAAAAAGACTAACAAAAACTAAAGATAGAAACTTAACATAATTACATAACAAAAAAAAAGACTAACATAACATAAAAAATAGAAACTTAACATAATTACATAACAAAAAAAATTTAAAACAAACCTAAACTATAAAATAAAATAAAATAAACACATAACATAGTTACTAAAACAAATATAAGATAAAACAATTACAAAACCAAAACATATTACAACATAAAACAACATTTTACTTTATAACAATATAACAACCAACAAATAACATAACAAATATATATATATATATATATATATATATATATATATATATATATATATATATATATATGTGATAAATTATAACATAAGATATAACAAAATACAACTAATAACCATCATATACATGTAAACTAAACATAACATATTATTAAAACAAAAATAAATAAAATAACTAATCAACATAATGAAAAAATGTTACACACAAATACAATAACCTAACCAACCAAATCTATCACAAATATACTAACATAACAAGAGAACAACATATAAACTAAAGGATTTAATTAGTTTACTACATAATCCTAAAAGCACAACTCAAAAATATTTGCATCACTAGATGGATTTTGGCATTGTATTCAACTATATGACCTGTTGAGTGGTGTTTTCACCCAGTTGTGAAAGCACACTCTCCGGTAGGATCTGAGTCCAAAAATCCTCTGCTTGCAAAGAAAATAACTTTCTCCAAGGTTCCTGTTATGCTTAAATAATGTTGTTCAAATGAAATGCCAGGAATATCTTAGGGTTTGCAAGTGGATGTTAACAAGGGGCACTGGTGGTTTATTTAATTTGAATTTACAATGGACTCAAAGTGAATAAATCTATTCTAATCTTCAATTCTAATGGATTTTCAATTGCTTATTCAAATACTGTAATTAAACTGTAAGAAATAAAATAAGGGTTTGAAAGATAAAGAAAAGTAAATGGAAGTAAGATTAAACTACAATGTAATACTTCCATCAATTCGATGAAACCGAAGATAATGAGGTTTTATGCATGCAACCTAATCTAATGAACTCCGCAAACTCGCACAATCCAAATAAATTAGGTGTTGGTTTCTAGGGTTTCTACTGTAATTCCAGACTTAGGCATTCGCATGAAGCAACCAAGCACACTTGCATTAAACTTCACCTAAAAGCCTCAAAAATCTGGAATGAAAGATAAAACATTAAATCATGCATGCAAAAAATGACTCCTTCTTTCTCATCAATGAGATGCCAATACTCTGTATTTTATATTAAATGATATGTCAATTACATTCAAAGAATGTTCCAGGCATAAATATTCTAGAAAAAAAAGAAGGAAATTGCCCAAGTGCAGGCCCATAATAGCACGAAGCTCTTGTCTCTCGCAACTTTGCAATCGGCCTTTCCAACCCCTCCTTCAATCTGTGCTTCTGGATTTATCCTGTCTAGCGTGGCTCTTCGATTCTCCCCGGTCGCTTCGCTTCACCTTCCCGCATGTGACCTTTCGAATTCCCACCTTTTCCTTGTCTTTATTCCATGTTTAACGCCGAAACGCCTAAAATCCTCCGTTGCATGTAACGCCTCTGCAGACCTGACACCTGCATGCCACGTGTCACACGCCCTCTATGCCTTCTGTAACGCCATTCTATGAAAATCTCGACAAAAACTGCATGCCGCCTGTTCACCTTCTTGGCCGCGAAAACGTGACATGTCACGAAATCGTGACATGTCACGATATCGCGACGCTCTTCCCGGCCGTACGTCTTCGGCAGCATCTTGTCGCGATATCGCGACCATTTTTGCTTTTGAACCTTCTTTCCACAAACTGTAGCGAGATCGCTACCATTTCTCCGTCGGGCTTCCTTCTCACAAAGCTGTAGCGAAATCGCTACCATCTCTCCGTCGGGCTTCCTTGGCAACTTTACGTCGCGACATCGCGACCATTATCACTCTCTTGCCTTCTTTCGACAAACCGTCGCGATATCGCTACCGCCTTTATCCTCGAACCTGCTTGCCACAAACTATCGCGATATCGCTACCGCTTTCTCTTTTCGTACGCTTTCCCGAAACACGTCGCGAAATCGCTACCATTTTTATGTTCCGTACGCCTTGGAAAAACCTGTCGCGATATCGCGACGTTTTCACCCTCGACCTTCATGCAGCTTTCTGTCGCGATATCGCTACCGCTTTTTTCGTATGCTTTCTCGAAACATGTCACGAAATCGCGACCATTTTCTCCTTCGTACGCTTGCAAAACACGTCGGAATCGCTTTTCTTCAACCGTCGAAATCGTGACACATTTTCATCATCCGTACTGCTGAAAACAACGCGTGAAATCGTGACACTTTTCATCATCCGTACGCTTCGAAAAACACGTCATGAAATCGCGACCATTTTCATTCTTTTCCAACGGCATGTCGCGATTTCGCGACACCATTTCTTTTCTTCTCAACGACATGTCGCGATTTCGCGACACCTTTTCTTTTCTTCTCAGCGACATGTCACGATTTCGTGACAACTTTCAATTTTTCTTTTCTCTCCTCTTCGGCAGCGATGGAGCTACATGTCACGATTTCATGACAACTTTCCTGTTTCCAGCAGCGATGGCGCGACAAGTCGCGATTTCGCGACACTTTCAACACTTAGGCATTTTTTCTCTTTTCTTCAATTTTAGCATCTGGGTCACCGAGATTCTTCTCTGCAAGCCTGCAAAAAGGTGGGTCCCCAATTTTGGGGTGTGTTGTGGATCAACCACAACAAATGGCGACTCTACTGTCAAATGCTCTTGAGCATTTTAGTAAGAACCCAACCTGAAACATATCACAAACTCGCAAATATATGTTAGCACATAAGCAAAATAACAAATGCCCAAAGATCAAAAGTACATGAATCATCAGAATCATCAAGTATTAGCTCAGTGTGTGCAATGTGTTTTCATTCCCTATCGTTTGAAATTGATCAACATTCCATTATCAGTTTTGCATGAATGCATATGTGGGATGGTGAATGATTTGTGTACCCTAATGAATGTGCAAGGAGATTTTGCTTCCATAAAAGGCATGGTCCTTCTTCTATTATTATGTACAAGCATTCAAGATTGCCAAACCCTCTTAGGATCCACTAATTCATTACCTTATTGTATCCCAAAGTTGGTTATGAGTCCCTACTATCTAGAACCCATGTGCAAGTGAATGTGAAATCAGAACTTTGGGGAATCAGACTCCCAACCAACCGAGATGAGAGTTTAACCCTATCCTTACTATTCTGATTTAGAGTTCATTACCTCACTTTAAGCAAAATAATTAAACCAGCTATGGAAGAAATGGTCATGCTAGTCTAACCCTCTAGACAATCGGTGGTCTTGTTTTTTAGGCAAGACATGATGCCATGCATGGGCATATCTAACCCCACAATCCAAAACTTATCTCCATTTCTTTGGACCTTGGGGATGACTACCCATCCCTTGCAGAGGACAAGTAGTACGATCCTTACAATCCAAAATAAAGATGAGATGGGAAAAATTTATTTATTATTTTTTTTTACTTCTTGGACCTTGGGGATGACTACCCATCCTGGCTAGGGACATGTAGTACGATCCTTACAATCCAAACTTTAGATGTAAATGGAAAATATTAATTTTGTTGCTTAGACCTTGGGGATGACTACCCATCCTTTGTAGAGGACAAATAGTACGATCCTTACAATCCAAGATTTATTATGAAATGAGACATAAGAGCTTTGGGGAATCAGATTCTCAACCAACCGAGATGAGAATTTATACCCTATCCTTACTACTCCATGTGGGTCAAATCAAAGCTTTGGGGAATTGGATCCTCAACCTAAGTTCGATGAGGATTTAACCCTATCCTTACTACTCTGATTTTAGGCTTTAAGCTCTATGGAAGTGGTCAAAACCACTGTTTTAAGGATCATGTTGCATAAATAGGATAGACATGAAATACTTCTTTCGCCCAACCTTTTCCTCCAAGTTAGGTTTTGATCATTTTGCTCAAGATCCTTTTTAATGTATGAGACGTGCTTGGTTCTAGATATCTCAAGACTCAGTTTCCAACCTTAGGAGCTACTTACATATATGTTATAACACAACCCTAAGAGGATTTGACATACTTTAATGGCTTGTACCTAAGATGCATATGTAACTAAGATGAGATGTATGTAAGGTGAGATGGAAAATGAATGCATTATTTCTTGAATTACAAATGAAATGATTTGTCATGCAAAACTGACTCTTTCATGCATCACAAGTTTCAAACGATGTAATTAAATTGCTTGTGTTACTTGTGGAGCTTTTACAAGACAATTCCAATATTTCATGTTCTCCTAGTCTTAAGCATAAGTTGACATCTCAATTTTATTTTATTTTATTTTATTTTTTTTTTTTTATAAAAACAAACAAAGCATGCCAATTGAAATCAAACACACAACTTAAATCATGATTAAACTAAGGATCCAAAAAATAAAATTTGAAAAACACAAACCAAAACCAAAACCCAAACACAATCCCAAAAACAAAAACTTGAAAGCCCACACCAAAAAAAAACAAAAATTATATACACTATTGTACAAGATGATGCCAAGCTTGGACTATTACTTTCCTGGATCCCAAACATGATTAGAATATATCAAAAAACATATGACACAATACACATGCCAAATTTTGTAGGAATCCAACAACAATAAGATCAAACCGAGCAATGCAACAAATTTCAACTTGCCATGCTCACCATTCCACTTTGATTTAGTTCTATTACCAACGTCATAGGTGAGATTCAAATCAAATTGGTTAGACAATAGTTGATATTCAATTTTATCTTGTCTATTCTTTAAAGTGCAAGTTTCATCGTTCCCTTCATGATTTAGAAGTAGGCTTTCTTTTTCAAATGTGAGATGTTGCAAACAAGAGCCTATTTCTAAAAATCTTGACTTCAAATCATTTTCCAGGATTTTAAAGCAATCAAAATCATTCAAAACTTGACAAGCATCAACAAAGTTTGGCATTTCCTCATTAATGATGTTAGCATCCAAAGGGACATCATGTGACCTATCACTTGAAATTTTTGTAGCTACTACCAAAGGTACAGATTTCCCCTTGTCATCCATACTCAACCCATCATGATTAAAATTTATCATAACTTGATGAGTATTAGTAGCCTTTTCTTTTTTCTCTTTGTCTTCTTCATCATCCAATACCTGTTCAAAAACACCAAAGTTAGGCACCCAATCAAACATGCGTCCATATTTTTCAAAACAAGAGCCTAATTTTTCAAGATATATGTCACGTGACACCTTTCCCCGATCAATGGCTTGAGTTGCCCCAAACTCCATATTTTCATTAGGATCATCAGTAGCATCTAACCCACACCACTTAGGTTTTGTAATTTCATCATTTTGAGATGGCATAGACATTGTAGAAACAATAGGTGGATCAAGATTTTTGATTTCTTGCCCCCCAAGGGGAACAAAAACAATTGATTCTCCTTCTTCATCCATGGTAGTAGAATCATTATCCTTCTCCAACCCTTGATGAGACTCCAAGGCTTCTTCCAAAACATTCTCAGATTGTGCAGGACTTGTAATATCCTCATATGAAAGGGCAATTGTATTATCCTGCATATCAATAGACACATAAACTCCATTAGAAGGTTTGGAGTGAGCATACTCTTCCCAAGAATCATAACAATCATCCTTCAAGATCAAATTGTGATGCTCAACTATTTCTTTATCATATTTTAATTCATCAACATGTTTCTCATCAAATTTATCTTCTCCTTCCTTAGATGGTTCAATTACTTCCAAAATTGGGTTATTGCTTGCATTCAAATTGATAAGGCTATCATAATCCACATGTGTAACCCATGATTCACGTTTAACATGATTTGGAAGGTGTGAATTTCCTATGCCATTACTTTCAACAATGTCATCCAATGTGTCATCCGAATCAGATTCATCCTCATAGAATTCATCTTTTGGTGAGTCAAGGGTTTCCAATTTATCACATGTTTCCATACGAGTTGGATCTAGTATTCCTCCCTTGCCTAAAATCATATTCCTATGAAAATCATTGAAATTGATTTTAGCAACATCTTTTGAATCAAGATGAGTATTTTGAAGTTGATTCATACTTAAGAAAGATGGTTGATCTTGCAAAGTAGGTTGAGGACTTTGAATTTGATTGAAGCATGGGAATGATTGTTGATTCTGAAATTGATTCACATTTGAACTTGGTTGTGATGGATAAATCATTGGGTGGGTAAAGGAGTTATTAAATGATTGAAGATTACATGATCCAAAACCCACACCATAATTTTGACAACTCCATTGTTGCTCAATTGCCATTGCTTGAGTATAGGCTTGTGACAAAGATGTGATTTGAGGCATCCCTCGCAAATATGTGGACATGGGTGAGTCAAGAGCATTGATGTATATTTGGAGAGCCATTTCTTCTTGAAGAGCATAAAATGTCACTAATTGAGCATATAATCCAAAGAATCTTTCGGAAAATGACTTCACATTTTCACTTGGTCCTTTTCTAATATAGGCTAACTGATTGTACATGAGGATTGGGTCAACTTGCTTTTTGTTGAATTGATTGAGAAATGTTGCCTCTAGCTGAGCCCAAGAAGTGATAGACCCTAAAGGCAGACTTGTAAACCAATCATATGCCACTTTGTCCAAGGTATAAAGGAACATTTTACACGCAACATCATCATACCAACTCGTCAAGTGATTCACAACAAATTTGAATGCTTGAATATGTTCTTCTGCAGTATTTGTCCCATTAGACAAAAATTGAGGAAGACATCTCTCAAAACCAACGGGCAAATAATGTTGAATTCCCGGTATATTCAATGGGCTACCTGTCATCCACGGTGTAAACATAGCCATTCGTGAATGTTAAAGAATATAACTTTAATAGCAAAAAAAATCCTTTTTCTTTTTTATTTTTTATTTTTATTTTTATTTTTTATTATTATTATTATATATATATATATATATATATATATATATTTAAAAAAAAATCAAATTAAATCATATTATTCCTGTATGAACCATCAAAGCGTTAAGAACAGTGCATAGCAATCATAATAAAATAAACCGCTTCAGCCCTCCTTGACGAAACTCTCGATTATCATCAAGAAAACGACTTGCTTAGTTTTATTCTTGGGAGTGCCAGTAAGGTCGTGAAAAATGGTTTCCCCGGTTGTTTGGGACCTGGTTGCAATACGCCGTGGTGGGTCCAGCCTGCCCAATGAAACCCTCGGCTATTTCGAAGAAAACCTGCAATAAAAATAGAATTGCAGTTTAGCCGTAAATGATTTCATGATTAAATCAAAAACAAAATATTCAGATATGAAAATCAAAATAGATAAACCAATTCAGGCCCTCCTTCTAGCGCCAATCTGTTGAGTGGTGTTTTCACCCAGTTGTGAAAGCACACTCTCCGATAGGATCTGAGTCCAAAAATCCTCTGCTTGCAAAGAAAATAACTTTCTCCAAGGTTCCTGTTATGCTTAAATAATGTTGTTCAAATGAAATGCCAGGAATATCTTAGGGTTTGCAAGTGGATGTTAACAAGGGGCACCGGGGTTTATCTAATTTGAATTTACAATGGACTCAAAGTGAATAAATCTATTCTAATCTTCAATTCTAATGGATTTTCAATTGCTTATTCAAATACTGTAATTAAACTGTAAGAAATAAAATAAGGGTTTGAAAGATAAAGAAAAATAAATAGAAATAAGATTAAACTACAATCGTAATACTTTCATCAATTCGATGAAACCGAAGATAATGAGGTTTTATGCATGCAACCTAATCTAATGAACCCGCAAACTCACACAATCCAAATAAATTAGGTGCCGGTTTCTAGGGTTTCTACTGTAATTCCGGACTTAGGCATTCGCATGAAGCAACCAAGCACACTTGCATTAAACTTCACCTAAAAGCCTCAAAAATCTGGAATGAAAGATAAAACATTAAATCATGCATGCACAAAATGACTCCTTCTTTCTCATCAATGAGATGCCAATACTCTGTATTTTATATTAAATGATATGTCAATTACATTCAAAGAATGTTCCAGGCAAAAATATTCCAGAACAAAAAGAAGGAAATTGCCCAAGTGCAGGCCCATAATAGCACGAAGCTCTTGTCTCTGCAACTCTACAATCGGCAATTTCCAACCCTTCCTTCAATCTGCGCTTCTGGATTTATCCTGTCTAGCGTGGCTCTTCGATTCTCCCTGGTCGCTTCGCTTCACCTTCCCGCATGTGACCTTTCGAATTCCCACCTTTTCCTTGTCTTTATTCCATGTTTAACGCCGAAACGCCTAAAATCCTCCGTTGCATGTAACGCCTCTGCAAACCTGACACCTGCATGCCACGTGTCACACGCCCTCTGCGCCTTCTGTAACGCCATTCTATGAAAATCCCGACAAAAACTGCATGCCGCCTGTTCACCTTCTTGGCCACGAAAACGCGACATGTCGCGATATCGCGACGCTCTTCCCGACCGTACGTCTTCGACAGCATCTTGTCGCGATATCGCGACCGTTTTTGCTTTTGAACCTTCTTTCCACAAACTGTAGCGAGATCGCTACCATTTCTCCGTCGGGCTTCCTTCTCACCAAGCTGTAGCGAAATCGCTACCATCTCTCCGTCGGGCTTCCTTGGCAACTTTACGTCGTGACATCGCGACCATTATCACTCTCTTGCCTTCTTTCGACAAACCGTCACGATATCGCTACCGCCTTTATCCCCGAACCCCTTGCCACAAACTGTCGCGATATCGCTACCGCTTTCTCCTTCGAAATCGCGGAAATCGCTACCGTTTTAGTTCGTACGCCTTGAAAACTGTCGCGATATCGCGACGTTTTCACCCTCGGACCTTCATGCCGTGATATCGTACCTTTTTTTGTACGCTTTAAACACGTCGTGATAATCGCGACCATTTTCTCCTTCGTACCTTGCAAAACACGTCGCGAAATCGTGACACTTTTCACTCCGTACCCGCTCGTGCCCTTTTCATCATCCGTACGTTGCCAAAACACGTCGCGAAATCGTGACACTTTTCATCATCCGCGCGTACGCCGGCAAAAAACACGTCGCGAAATCGTGACCATTTTCATTCTTTTCCAACGGCATGTCGCGATTTCGCGACACCATTTCTTTTCTTCTCAACGACATGTCGCGATTTCGCGACACCTTTTCTTTTCTTCTCAACGACATGTCGCGATTTCGCGACAACTTTCAATTTTTCTTTTCTCTCCTCTTCGGCAGCGATGGAGCTACATGTCGCGATTTCGCGACAACTTTCCCTCGTTTCCGCAGCGATGGCGCGACAAGTCGCGATTTCGCGACATGTCGCGATTTCGCGACACTTTCAACACTTAGGCATTTTTTCTCTTTTCTTCAATTTTAGCATCTGGGTCACCGAGATTCTTCTCTGCAAGCCTGCAAAAAGGTGGGTCCCCAATTTTGGGGTGTGTTGTGGATCAACCACAACATGACCATTCACAGGAGTATGAACAGTTTTGATATTTCAATGATGACAACGATGAACGATAAGCACAAGCAATGATTTGGAATAAAATTTCAAATTTTAAGTGGGTCCCCAATTTTGTGATCATTCTGAAGGAGTCACAACACAACCCACATATATTTTAGATTTTTTCACATCCATGGTTTTCTAATTATGTTAGTGTTGATCTAAATGATTTACTTATCCTATAAAGTATGCTAATTTTCATATTAGTGAGGTTATGAATTTGATATTATTTTATTTTATTTATTTGGTTATTGAAATATAGTTTAGATAAAATTGGTTAATGTTCTATAATTTATTTTGAATTCCAATATGAGCTCATATAACATTAGCACTAATTTCTAGCTTTGCTACTTAATTAAAGGTATTAATTATTGTGTTTATATCAAGTTTTCATCTATACCATATATTTAGATTGAACTATATCGATTCTATTTATTGAGTAGATATTAGTATATTTGAATGATATTTTGGAGACAAAAATAATATCACTCAAGAGGTGTGAGAGGATTGAAGGTTGACTAAAAAGGAATGTTTTTATTTTTGTATTTTCATAGAAATAGGAAAATAAAAGGTCTTTGTATAAGAATTTGAAGATGAATATTCATGGATTTTGACCTTCCATTCCCTCATTTATTTTCCATTATTGAAAATTAGAAATAGGGGATGTTACTATATTTTCTAGTGATTGGTAAGAAATAAATATTTGGAAGTAATTTGGAGTTACAAGAGATTTTATGTGCTCTCTTCCTTTTTAGTAGGTAATAGTTTGTTTAGATCATGTACATTGTGCTCTCAATAAAATTTCACTAATAGAAGTTGTAGTAGCGTATTATTATGGTTTCTATTCTCCTATAGGGATTTCCCTATATAAAACATGGTGTCCTTATTTTACTAGGTTTGATTTCATTGCAAATGGTTGTTTTAATTTATTGCTCTTTTCTATTATTTGTCCAACTATGTTTTCCATTATAGTGATGTATTGATCAATTTTTCTTATTATTTTTATCTTTGTATGAAGAGAGATATATGTGATTGATATAATTGAGATGTTATCATGGATCACATTCCATCCTCTATAGCATTAATTGCTCCATTCACTATATCATTATCTTCATTTTCCACCTTAACTTCTTTCATTTCCACTCCACCAAGCATAGTCATCACCAACATACCATTCATTAGTGCAATAATAATGTAATTTACCATCACTTGTACAATATCATCATCCATCTTAGTTGTATTAATATAGTTCAACCCATCAATAATAATGTTGATGGCACCACTAGAAACTTTCTCATCCATGTCTTCTTATATAATCTTTTATTCTTTTTCTAGATCAACGTATGAACCAATATTAAACACTATGTTCTTAGAACACACAACCTAAGTAATATAGACAAATAATAGCATTATAATAGTAATGTTAATGATTATCATAAATATGGACCTATTGGTAGGGTCACTTGCTCACTTCACATAGTCCCAATTACAATTGATACTCTAGACTCATAAAATTGGAGTATTTTATAGTAGAATGATTAAAGTAGAAATACATGGGTATTATAAAAGGTTATACAACTTGAAAATTCATGATGCCTTCCACACCTATCACCTGGCTTCACACTATCAAATAACTAATAAGTATAGGTGACTACTCTTTTCTAGGACCATTCAGCCTAACTAAATCCACCAGACAACTATTCCTTTATATTATATGATGAGGCTTTCTGTATTGGACCTAATTCAAGACTTACCCAAGAGGGTATATCTATCTAAGTATATTACCAAAGTAGTATCTATTGACTAAAATAAGATAAAAAAATACAAAAATAATTAGAAAACATGAAAAGAGTTTGTGGTAATAAAAAAAATTAAATCTACATAGGACCAACTAAATTATATGTTTCAAGAGTTAGAGGTAAAATAACAAGAGAAATGAGCTAAAATAATAACTAGATAAATCAATCAAGGGATACTAAAAATGTGATCAAAGAAAAATAAAAAGCGAAAGTTAACCTTAAAGTATAGAAGAAAAAACTAAAAAATCAAATCTGTTAAATCCCAAGGGTTTTATCAAAATCATATTTGACTCCCTTTGGGACCAAGTTCATGTTGAAGTAAAAAGGTTGCATAAGTGAATGAAAATATCTTATCAAAGAGATTTTCACAATAATTACTAATATCAAGGCCAAGTTTATCAAGTCCAATTTAGACATAGTTATGCTCAATTAGTTCCATGATGAAACACATGTCAATATTCAACAAATTGGCATCAAATAGAAGGGATATAACAATCCTAATTAAGGGCCTCATGAACAAGGATAATAAATAAGAATGCATGGAAACTTAAAAAAACCTAAAATATTTAATTAACATGATGAACATGAACTAATATAATAGGTGAATTGTATATTTCTTAATCTAGTGTTAGATCAAGAAGAACCCACAACTAGTGGAAAGTATGCAAATCTAATATAAGATATTAAATCCACATGCCGAATTGGAGGAATGTACCCAAATAAAGGAATAATTCTCTTAGATGTATTATAGGTATCTAGATACAATATTCAATACATTAAACAACATGTAAACTACTTTGAACACTAATTGGTCCTCCTTGATGATATTATTCTTGCTCTAGATAGGCACGACAAATTATTTAAGTGCCCCTATTTACTTATTTCATATTACTTTATTCATTATGCTATTTAAATTATATGAATATTGCATTCACAATGAATCACTTAGATGTACCTCCAAGCAAGCATGATACCCCAAAAATCACTATAACTAAAGTAGTTTTTACCACTCTCATTGAATATAGACCTTTAATTAGTTAAACTAAGAAAGTTGAGTGTGTGAACCAATATAATAAAACTATAAGGGTTATGTATTGATTATATGGATTGGTTAGAGTGATCTAGGAATGTCCTTAATATGACAAGATCCAGGTTAAGGAAAATTTAAATGGTTAAAACATTCCTATCTAGGACCATGCTAATATACTTTCACCAATTTGCTTCGTCAAATTGAGTCACTAGAAATGAGAAAGAAAGGATGAAAATCCATAAAGTTCCTAAGTTTAAAAGGTTGATTCAACTGATGCCAAATTATCTAAAATTTATATAAATAGTAAGTAATTGTACCATGCATGATATACTTGATATATCAAATTAGTCATTTGATAAGAAGAAGAGAAGTGGATAAATGTTTGATAAAAATCCTTTTATTTGCTATAATATGATGTAAAAATTACATCAATATTTATAATATACCAAAAGTAGAATAAAGAAGTTTGAACACCAATACATCGATTGAGTGGATATTGCAAAGGCTAAGAGCTAACATATTGAATATTGAATTGATTACCATATTACCACATGTATTCAATTATATGAGAGAATAACCACATCACTAAGGAGTTCATGCAAACATTGGAGGGAGAAAATAAAACAAGAAATTCAATACATTGGATTAAAGAGCGATTAAAACTTAGTAATCAAAGGTGTTATATAAAGACAAGGCACGTGGAGGATACCTAGAATGAAAAAATAATATAATTACCAACCAAACCTAAAATAGTGACCAAATATCAAGCAATATGATCTATCTATATACATCCATTATCATCTCATAAATTCACCATGGTGAGCATTGATTCCTTGATAGTGAAGATAATGTCAACATTGATTCAATGAATAGGGACCAAATAAACATTAAAAAAAAATGAAAAGAGGCTTTATTTAATATTCTAAGGCATGTGACAAGCTTTAGGCACACCTATAAATGATGAGGAACAACATATGACCCACCATAACTACCCACCAAATATGAAATAACCTACTAAGTGGAGATAGAAATTGAAAATGAATACCAACTAATAAAAAAAGATCTAAATTTGTTTGAGGATATATCCATTATTTACAAAATTTTATAATAGCAAGCACAATTTTAGTTTCATACTAAATTTTAGGCCTTAGGATTTCTGTGAAGTTGGTTAGGATTTAATTATGAAGCAGCGAGAAAAACGACTTGCCTAGAAGGTTGAATTGAAATGCATCTAATGTAATTATTAATTAATGAGCATGTAAAATAAAGATAATAAAGTAGGCTATTGAAATGATAAATATATTAAGTAAAAATGGGGGGTTATCATTATGTTTATTAATTCATCAAATAAGCGGTTAAAATACATCCCCTTGATGGCTTTTCAATGTGATATATTTCAATTTACAAAACTTTGAGGGATCAAATCCCTCCATGATCTTAATGGTATTCTTCCAATGTTATTCTTGTTCTCACAATATAGAGCTATCTTTGGGATACATTTATTCAGCTCGTTAGCTCCTCCTTCATGCATGGAATACCTATACCTACCTACACACAAGATAGTGAAAGATGTTAATAGCATATGAGTTTTGTAATGAAATCCATAAAAGTATGCATCTATGAATATAAAAATTATTTGTGACTAATCTAAACTACTCCAAATGACTTGAAAACTTAATATGATGTTTATTATGTGATTTTGTAAATATCTAAGTAGAAATCAAAGTGATATTATGAGCACAACATGTGGCCATTCCTAGGAGAGACAACTAGGACTATAATCACAAAAATATTAATTGACCTATAAAAACTACTAAAAATTGAATATGATGTTAATCTAATGCTATAGAATTGAGCTACACAAAAATAAGATTAGAATTGTGGGCCAATTCATGGTCATCCCTAGGAGTTCCAACTAGATCTGCTAACCATATTAGGGGGGACGACCACAAAATAGGGTAGTTTTTGCCACCAATTCCACTTGGATCTAGTCAATAATCCTCCTAGGGGTATTGTCATCGAATTTGGTAAAATAAATCTCTAAATTGATGTATTTTTGTAACAAATGAATGTGTCCTAGAACACCCTGAAAACACCTTTTATTAAATAGGTTTCCAAGGCAAATAGGTGGGCAAAAGTTGAGGGAAAATATTGGTAGCACTTCGTGGTCAATAATTGCAGTCTCCTTTCTTTGAATTGGGTGAAAATACCTTAATTTATATCCCAAGAGGGCAAAGGGGGAAAAGGGGTAATTTTAGGCATGCAAGGAAAGTATCACCACTTGGAAATACCTTTGCCATGCATAGGGTGGAAGAGGCTTCCCATTTGGGCCTCCAATTTGTAGGCCCTAATGGTCATGACAACCTCCCAATCTGTCATGATTGATTGGGTGGGATAAATGGTAGAAATTTATTACCATTTATCTTGCCCTTTGAATTTTGAGGGGTATGGACCATGGCCATTCCTCCCAGGGATGACTACTAATGGCCATCCCTGGGTAGGATGGTCATAAACTGTGATCGTCCCAGGGTGGGACGGTCATGGCTACATTCCCCAAAACCTTAAAAAAGTGGGGTAAACCTTCCCAAAAGTGGTTGGGAGCCCTAATTAACCTCTTAGGATTGTCCAATGGGGTCATATAATGTTGATAAGAATGTCACATTGGTAGTCTTATCTTATTTACACAATTTTAGTGTCTAAAAATACCCCTTTTTGAGATGCACTATGTGCACCAAAGCGCTGAGAAAAAATAGAAGAATAAATAGTTAAATTATTGAGTTTATTTAGTAACCTAACCAAATTTATATGCCTCTATTGTGGAAAGAGCATACATTCATGGAATCCTTGCTTTTGACATAGTTGAAGGATTGATTTTAGTATACCTTTCAACCACACTGTAATGACAATTGTATGGGCTTAGGGTATACTTGGTCTTGGTTCCTTATTTCCTTGTAATCCTTTGTCTTGGGTGAATTCTCGAGGCTTTAAGGATGCCAATAGTTTTGGGGGATGTCTTTGGGTGGGATGACCACTGGTGGCCGTTCCTAGGTAGGATGGTCACAAAACTAGGAAAACAATGTCCCTTTTTAGTCATTTTTTGGTAATTTTGGATATTTTTTTATGTATTTTTTATACATTTTCAGTGTATTGTGGTTAAATTGGTTAACTCTACAATTTTTTTACTACAATTTTGGGGATGGTAGCATATTGTTGTGGATCAATTATGGGGAATTTATTGGATGACACAAGCATAGCTTGTATACATGGCTATAGGCTACAAGATTTTATGGCATCAATCCTAGGAGATAGGTCAAATTCATCACTTTGCAGGTGAGGTTGAGCACTACACAGAGTCATTTGCATGACTCAGGGTAGAGGATGTGACTTGAAGACCCTATAGGGATTTTCCAATGTGGCCTGATGCTAAGGCATAGCTTCACTAAGTGAGGCAAGGGAGATTCTTAGTTGGACAAAATGAAACCGAGCGAGAGTAATTTTCTTATGTTCGAGGGGGGTTGCCTAGTGAGAAAGTGGTCTACTGATGCTATAGGGATGAGAGGGTACTTGGTTGGCCTACGATTGAGGTTTTGGGAGAGGAGTTAGATCTTTTAGTAGACATTTTTGATCTAGAAAATGATGGTACTACAATAAAGTACAACTCTTTGTGGGTGATGCACCAATGGTGATGAGAGTAGGGGAGGCTAATAGGGATGTTTATAATTAGGAGGGTCATGGGGAGGCTCCAGATGATGAGGAGCTAGACATAGGAAAGTGACATGTACGATGTTGAGTAGTAGATGAGTGGATATACCTCCTTGATTTAGGGGATCTATGGGATGACTTTGGTGAGGATGACTTGGATGATCAGGGAATGCAGGTATAGCTTGTAGCATAAGATGCTACTATTAATAAGCTATGGGGTGCTCTTATCAGAGGTATACAGGAGCATGTAGAGGAGATAGCTCTCCTAAAGGCACAGGTACAAAGTGCATATGCTAAGATTGATAGGTATATATCAAATATAGCTTCTCTTCAGGAATATATTATGATAGGAGGTGACATAACTCCAAGCCTTATTAGGGGAGCTCTAGGCTCATTGTTGTGAGGAGCAAGCATTCACCCAAGTTTTGTAGGATGAGAAAGTATACCTTAGGGGGTGCATACCAGCACATCCTTCTACTAGTGGGTCACACCAGAGTCGAAGGAGTTGTACAAGATAGTCTTCTATGAGGATGGGAGCTCCTAGAACCACATGAAGGGTATATAGGTTAAGGACTAGTATATCTGGGAGTTCTCACCAGACACTAATTGAGGGTGGGGGTGAGTCATAGTTTCAGTACTGTGTGACCATGGATTTCGATACTCTATGGTTATTTTTGATAGTTTGGGATTATGATGTCTGATAACCCACTTTATTGTATCCTACGGGAAGTTTATGGATGATGATGTAGCTTTGGTTTCATACAAACATATATATGAGTTTTCTATTATCATCATGTATTTCCTTATTGCTTTATGAGATGTATGCAATGCTTATATTTAATTTACTAATGCTTTGATAAATATCTAACATGTATGCATGTATTTGTAATATGATGTGATTTGATGATATGTATATATGCATATGCATAATGAAATGAAAAATGGATGATTTGTTAATTTGTATGATGGATTATGAATACTATTTGACATACTATATGCTAGCACCATAGACTATACAAAATTTATCTCATCATTGTAATGTCATCATGACACTATGTAATGGCTTGTGTGGCATAATATAACAAAACATGTGATAGCGTGATATGAAATGAAATGAATAATATGATGTTAAATGATGTGTTTGGGATTTTCAAGAGACTCAAACACTTTAGTTACCTAATAAAAATTTGTATAGTAACTATGCAATATTTTTTGGCAAAGTATAAATCTACTAATATCACCAAGATATTCAATATCCATGTGTTTGCATGTGAGTTTATTGCTATGATAATGCATAAGGTTACTCTAGTGTCAAACAGGATTTATGCAGCCCATCTGTACTAGAGATCACCCTGCAAGTATAATTATCTTGAGTTTTGTATGTAGTTGGACTAGAACACTATACAAGCTACCAAAATCTAGCTCATATGCATGCAAACATTGGTTTATACAAAAGCAAGTTGCTTATGTGGAAAAAATATCATCATGCGTAAGGATACTGCCATTTCCATATGAGCTTGATGCCATCCAACTTGTAATGAGGATCACCTTATGGTTGTCCAATGCTGAGAGTTCCAAGTATTCAAGTTCAATACTCTCTTATTTTCTTTTATCTTTGACTTATGTTAGGGAGTTGCCCATTTTTGTTATGGTGAGCAATGAATTTTGGTAGTGGTGAGAACCACTATTTATTTTGCTTTTTGTTAATGGTGAAAACAACTTTTTCTTTTGCATATTGTGGAGTGGTAACAACCACTGTGTATTTTTTACTTTTGGATACTTACCCCAATTTGGTGTGAATCAAGGGATTTTGATTATTTTGGGTAAGGATGAACTTGTCCTTTTGTCATTTCTCAGTATATTTGAACCATTCACACAAGGGGATGAATGAGATAAATTTTCACTTAAGGTAACCTAGACCAATTTGTAGGTTTCATCTTTCCTTGTGCTAAACTTGGATTTGTTAATGTGAAAATGTGTTGATATTTTAAAATATACAAGGTATAATCTAAGTAGGATTCTACCTTCTAAAATTCATGATAGCTTTCTAAAAAACCTAAAAATAAAACTAGAGATAATTGAGTGATAAAAAACCCTACAGATGCCTCATGAACTATGGCTAATTGAAGGAAACAGACACACAATATGGAATATGGATGTAAATGATAAATATAATATAAACAGGTGCTAAACCTGACCTTTGACAATATTAATTATGGTAGATGCCTAGTGTACATAGCTGGTGCTAGACATGTGTGATCTACTCTAAAATGCTAAATATAATGATGAGGATGCCTAATGCAAATAATGTTGTAATGTAATGATATGAAATGTAATGCAATGTAAAAAATTTGTATTTTTGATGATTTTAAGGATTTTTTTAGATTTTTGATATATATATATATATATATATATATGTATATACGGTTTGACCAATGGGCTTAGTGAATGCCATTGGGGCTTTTGGGTGACCAAAGAGTTTATATATACCTTTGGGGCATTTTTGGGGTGACCAAAGGGCTTATGGATGCCTTTGGAGTGTTTTGGGGTGACCAAAGGGCTTATATATGTCTTTGGTATATTTTGGGATGACCTAGATGGTCGTAGAAAATCTAGGAGCATTTTAGGGTGACCTAGATGATCATAGACCACCTAGAAGCATTTTAGGGTGACCTAGACAGTCGTAGACCACCTAGTAGTGTTTTAGGGTGACCTATATGGTTGTAGACTATCTAGGAGTGTTTTAGGATGATCGTAGACTACCTAGGAATGTTTTAGGGTTACCTATATGGTTTTAGACTACCTAGGAGTGTTTTAGGGTGACCTAGATGGTCGTAGACTGTCTAGGAGTGTTTTAGGGTGACCTAGATGGTCGTAGACTATCTAGGAGTGTTTTAGGGTGACCTAGATGGTCATAGATCACCTAGGAGAATTTTAGGGTGACCTAGATGGTTGTAGACCACTTAGGAGTGTTTTAGGTAGGGAATGGACCCCCTGTCTATAGACCCCTTGTATATAGGTTATCACTAGAATTGCTAAGATGGTTACGGTGGTCATGGAATGATCGATAGTGGTCAATAGGGTAGATGATGAGCTTACTCCTTGAGGGACAAAATTTGTTGCTAGATGGGATGTTGTAATAGGAATATATGCAAATAGAAATCTTCTTCATCATCCAATGGGATGACTAGCTCATATTCCTCATCTGAACTAGGATAATTGATGGGTGCTATACCATAGTCTGATTTATCATCTGTTATCCATTCATGTGGAGGACCTCTATCCTCTTCCTCACTATTATATTGAAGGGTGTGAAAAATCTCTCTCACTTCATGAAATTGAGTGACATCATTGGATAACACTTGATATATCATGTTTATGGGAAAGTAATATCCCAATGAGTGGACATGATTTGGATTGGCATAGGGATCACGTGCAATATCATCCCTATAATTCAGACCTAGGCATTTCAAACTCTTTGTGAGGACATCTAAAGGTATTTTCTTATTATGTCCCAACCCAAATTTATCATATGGTAATTGATATTGTGGTTGGCAAGGAACATGAGTACCATGTTCATATCACCCTAGACCATAACTGTGCCAATGGCAATGATGGAGCTATCACATGGCATAGTCAAAATTTGACATGTATTTTATATCCTCAAATAAAGATTCATCATCTTCTTCTTGCTATGGAACTAGAAAAATTCCATACTTGATACCCCCATATATGAAATTTGTTTGATTGTGCGGTATAACTAAAGGTATAATGCTACCTATGGGAAGACACGGTCATCCCATATATTGCACTATTTCTATGGATGGAACTATTGTGATGTTTCTCACTAAGTACTCTCCTAACCCTGTACTAGCCATCTGGATTGTAACTTGAGATGATGCTGGAGGATATGGAAGCAAGGCTTGAGATGAATCAATGTGTACCTCCTAAGATGGTTCCTCATCTTCTAGACTACGAATATATTTCATAGAGATGGTAGAAATTATGGGAGGGATATCATCGATTGACCTTTTCGACATGTTCCTCTATAGAGGATTAGACGATGATGAAGGTATTTTTTATGGTGCCAATGATAATGATGGTATGTATGAATATGGTAATGGTGTAATGGAAGGAAATCGAGATGGAAGTGGACCTTGAATGGATATGTTTATTTGGAATTCCACATGATTCTATGTCAAGGTCGACTTGGGTATTTGTTGCACCAAGTTGTAGTACTTAAAGGGCTCAAGTTCTACAAAGACTACATGTACCTACCCTTCATAAGTATACTTTAGACATTGGTGAGCAATGGAAGGGATACACTTCATATCCTATATCCAAGGTCTACCTAGCAATATGTTGTAGACCATTGCATCATCTAAAACATGACACAAGGTTGGTATAGTTTTGCATCCCACTTAAATGGGTAGGACTATAGTATCGACAATGGATAATATCATATAATTGAATGCTTAGAGGGTGTATGGGGATGCAACAACATGAGATATCAAAAATCCTAGGTATTTAAGAGCACTAGTGTTTATTATGTTGCTTTACAAACTAGTGTATATTAAAACTCTCTTATACGATATTTCATTCACACATGCAATGATGTGTAAAGGAGGGTCAACCACATCACTTTCTATGGGTTTGAGTTCATGCTCATGGAATGTGATCACTGGTTCCTTACATTACTACACATACCCCACAAAATCAATGGAGTTACACTCCTAGGGCTTCAACTCTATCAACTTAATAATATACATTAGAGCTTCTCTATGAGGTGGAAATTTTTAAATGATATTGTATATGGACAATCTAGCCGATGTTGTTCTTAAGATTTGTGTAAGATTACTTTTTATTGTCACTACTGGCCTAGGTGGAAGGCTTTGTACTAGAGGTGGTGGAGGTTGTGACATTGATGGAACATCACTTGAAGTTGTAGGTGGTGCAACTTGACTTGGGTAGCATTTATTCCTAGTCATAATACTAACCATCCCGACATACCCTTGTAGAGGGTGTGCCATATTGAAATCATTAATTTGTTTGGTAGGATATTCCTGTACCTCATGGGTAGATAATGGGTCTTTGAAAATACCCATTTATTGATTGCTTGTGGTGATAGGATTATCCACTTGGATTTCATTCCTCTCGATTATATCTTACACTAGGTTTTTGAAACCATAGCATGTAGGAAAGTTATGGCTATTCTACCAATGATAGCTACAAAATAGCTCTTCTTGGCATCCCATAGGATTTTTTTAACCTATATTCAAGTCTATAGGATTTATTTCTAGCAAAGTAATCATTTTGGAAGCCCAAAGATGATCGAATAAGGAGTCCATTGACTCAGCAAAGGGCGTATACTATCGCCTAAGATGACATTGCTGATTTTGGACCTGATTCAATTGGGTATTATTATTATAACTTGGAGGAGGAGGTTGGGCCTGATAATTTACCTTTTGAGGAGGCATCATTTGTGCAAGCCCTGGGATATTAATGGCCACTTGATTGACCACTAATGACTTTTATGGCATTGGATTGCTCTTTGGATTTTTATTCCACTCCTTCTTGCAAGGTTTTTCTATCTCCTCCTCTTGGATTTTAATCTCTTCTATGGTTCTAGCCTATGCTAGAGCATCCTCAAGAGTGGGATATTGCTGGATTTGCAACAATAAATATATCAGTTTTAGGCATCTATTTGAAAACATCCTATTCAACTCGAACATTGGAAATAGGTAGGGTAGCTTAGCTAGGAGTGTTCACCACCTATTTCCATAGTCAGTGATGGAATCATCATCATATTTTTTTAACCTCGTAAGTTTAGTTAGGGTCACATTTTTCTTGGTATTGAAGGTCAAACGTTCCAATAATGTATCTACAAACTGTTCAAAGGTATAGATGCTATACCTTGGAAGTTGATTAAACCACTTAATAGCTGGGCTAGAGAAGGTAATTAGAAATATTCTCAAGAGTAATGCAACATTCTCCTATATTCTAAAGCATTGTTTCATGAACCCAATGACGTGCTCTTGAGCATATTCTTCCATTTTAAACTTTTCTAATTTGGGAATTTTAAAATGCTTAGGGTATGTAGGGGAAGGTATATATGGATGCAGTAGTTGAGTGCACAACTGGTGCAAGGTGGTTTTTTGAAGCCCAATCCCAACTATCTTACTTTCAATAGTTTCTAAGCATTCAAGCAATGCTTGATACATATTAGAGGACTTAATATTCTCTTATCTATTTTGGACCCATGGAGGGGGATGAGGAATGTTAAGTATATGTTTAGGTTGTTGATTGTCATCACCCATAACTCAAAAAGGTGCTCCTAGGTATTCCTTTTTTTTGTTCCAAATCGGCATAAGACCCATAAGGTATTTCTGGAATGGGCCTACAAGGAGGAACTAATAATTTTTGGAGGTGATCTATATTAGGCCTAGTAGATAGTTTATGATTAGGCCTAGGATGTCGACATGACAACATTTGATTAGGCCTAGGAGACCTATTTTGATGTAAAGTGGGTTGCCTCTAATAACCCTCCTGTCTATGTGCACTTGGAGTAGGAACTCCATCATGTAAAGTCTCTTGAATTTGCTATTCAAGTATTTTTCTTTCTAATTGCTATTGATGCTCTAGAAGATGCAAGCAGTATTTATCTCACAAAATTTAATTAAACTTAGCTTGATGATCAACATACCTTTTAACTAGTTGATTAATTTGATTAATTGTGTTAGGCCTATGTGCCTTAGAATTATTGCCCTAATACCTATATTATTTAGGAGGATTTGTGAGATCTATTATGGATTTCCCTTGATTGAGATAAGTCACATTTAGTTGAGGTTCACTCCTAAATATATATTCTTGGTATTTTGCTAGCGTAAAAGCACATCGTGCTTGCATGGAATGATGTGATTGAGGATAATAAGGATCCTTATTAGGTATTCCTTCATAAATGAGGAAGGGTAGGGCATATTTGACTCACCCAATGTGATGAGTATCATACTCATCAAGATTATTGTACCTTGGGGAAGGGTGATTTGAAAGCATAATGTGATAATTTAGCCCTACCCTAGGTGAATAATCTTGCTCCTACACACAAGTATGTGGAGTAGACCGAGTAGGCATGCAAATGTGTGGTATTTATCTATGTGTAGGTGCCTCATTCTATGGTTGCCTTAATTGAAATAAGGTATTCTAAGTATCCATAATTGAGAAATAATTTTCCAAATTGGGACTGTGACCTGTTGGGATGCCCCGTGTAGGAGTCCCTTGTAGGCTAGGTCCCTTATCTGACCTTATAGGACTTGGGAGAGTAGGTGGCTACCAAAGAGGTATAAAAATGTTCTTGGGGTCAAATAAAAGATGATCCATGTCTCATTGCCTACTCCCCGTAGCATCAGCCCTTAAGTGGGATTAGCTCTGGGTATATACCATGATTACTTTTTATAAACCTCTATGTGATTATCTCCTTTATAAGTTTTATGGATTTAAACACACAAGAATAGAAACACACAAGAATAAAAATTCTTATCTATTTTAAATATTATGTGTTCCTAAATTGTTTGGTGTGTTTCTGATTTGCTACTTTTGTAAAAAATCTCTTTCAAGTGTTTTGAATGTTTTTTGATGTAACTCTCAATTTTTTAAATGGATTTCACCTATACACTCATAGCTCAACAACCAAAAATAAAATTATGATCATGTGAACCAACCAAAGTATGGAGATGAATCCCATACCCGATCAAGAAGCATAGGTCCTACCAGTCCTCAACCATATTGACATTGGGTAGCGATACACCCTTCGAATAGGAGTGCATGTAATTTTCCTTGGCAAAGATGGTTATTGAAGCTGACCTTGGAAAAAAACAAGTTACGTATTATTTGAGCCAATGAATGGAGATGAAACCCACCATTATTGAACTCTATTAGTGGTTGGGGATGAATTCCAAATCACTAAAGTTTAAAAGAGATATGGTGTACATGGTTCCTTTTATGATTAAACTAAAGCAAAACAAGTAGCATTCAATGACCTTTCAGTAAAGGAAATAAAAGCATTTTAATTTCAGAATTTAGATACAAATATAAATAAGGAACCTACAAAAAATTAACCTACATGAAAACCTAACCTTTAGGCAAGTCACACATAGGCAAACCACTCAAATGCATGTATAAGATTGTTGTTTTTCTTATTTTTCTTCAGTTAGCTACTTAGGAATTTAAGAAAGAGAAAATTTAACTTTTAATCACCTAGTAGAAAACATGAAAAACTCAAATTTATCATTTTTTAACAACCTACTTGCAAATTGAGGGTTTAGGCACTTACCTTGCCTGTTCTAGAAGCTGATATTTTTGGAAATTTCTATAGAAAACCCCTGGTTTTGTGGCCATAATTGGGCGGGATGGATGCAAATTTGGGTATGGTACCTAGGTGGTATGGTTTCTATGGCCATCCCTGGAATTTCCAACTAGGAATTCAAGGGTCGTTTTAGGTCAGAATGGCCAGAACCTGCAACATCCAAAGTGCAAAATCAAGGAAAAAATTAGTAAAATTGAAAAATAAGGACAAGGGACAAGGGTCCCACCATGATCACCACTGAATTAGTAAGAGAAATGGCTATGCCTAACATATTTAATTGAAATGCATCTAATGTAATTATTAAATTAAAGCATGTAAAAGAAAGACAATAAAGTAAGTTATTGAAATGATAAATATGTTAAGTAAAAAGACGGGGTTCTCCTTATATTTATTAATTCATCAAATTAACGGTTATAATACATCCCCTTGAGGGATTTTTAATGTGATACATTTTAATTTACAAAACTTGAGGAATCAAATCCCTCCATGATCTTAATGGCGCACTTCCAATGTTCTCGTACTCACAATATACAGCTATCTTTGGGCTACATTTATTCAGATCCTTAGCTCCTCCCTAATGCATGGAATACATGTACCTACACACAAGATATTGAAATATGTTAATAACATATGTTTTTTGTAATGAAAACCATGAAAAGTATGCATCTATGAATATAAAAATTATTTGCGACTAATCTAAACTACTCAAAATGACTTAAAAACTTAATATGATGTTCATTATGTGATTTTGTAAATATATGAGCAAAAATAAGTGTGAATCTAAGTTGAAGGTAAGCTTAGATTAACATTAGCCAAAGGTAAAATAATTGACACGAATAATTAAAGCCGAAATTATATATTAAACTAACAGACTGAAAAATACATTAACATAAACCTTATATAGGCTTAGAACATGCACAATAGGAGGGAAGGGAAGGTGGAGGAAGATCGGGGAGTTTAGAGAGAACAGAGGAGTAGGAAGTGGAGTGGGAGGTGGTAGCGAGCATGGGGAGAGGAAGGGAGTGGAGTGATAAGGGAAAATGGACGGTAGGAAAGGAGGAAGGAGAGTGGAGGGATAAGGAGAAAATAAAGGAAAGGGAGAAAGAATATCATGCCGACCATCCGACAAGATTAGCCGACAAAAGGTAAGTGTGTTCACACTGGGCTTAGAAAAACTAGATTTTTCTAATCCTGTTCACACTTGCTACATTCTCCCTCTTAAAGTTGAGAGAACTAACTATACAGTCTTGTAGCTTTACAAATTGAGCTTTAGCTAGCACCTTGGTGAAGATGTCAGCGATGTTCTCCAAAGTGTGGCAATAGTGAAGCTCAACAATATCAGTTTCCACCATATCTCAGATGAAGTGGTACTTCATATCAAAATGCTTTGATCTACTATGGTAGATAGGATTGTATGCCAACTGAATGGCACTGATGTTGTAACAAAATATGCGAGTTGGACCACTTTTCTGCTCTCCAATATCTTCTAATACCTTTCGGAGCCATAGAGCTTGAGTACTAGCATGAGTAACCGCTATATACTCAGCTTCTGTTGAAGATAGTGCTACTACTGTCTGCTTCTTGGAACTCCAAGTTATTAGGCCTGAACCAAGACTAAAACAGTTACCCGATGTGGATTTTCTATCATCAATATTGTTGCCCCAATCACTATCACTAAATCCTTCAAGCTTGATAGTATCACTTTTGTAGTACTGGATTCCAAAATCCAATGTACCCTTCACATATCTCAAAATCCTTTTAGCTTCCTGCAAATGCAGCTCAGATGGATTAGACATAAATATAGAAACAAGAGATACAACATACTGAATGTCTAGTCTAGTGTTGGCGAGAAACATCAAACTCCCAACAATGCTTTTGAAAGTGGTCACATCAACTTTCGATGCTCCATCATCCTTGCTTAATTGGATCCCATGTCCAATTGGAGTTGCAATTGATTTGCATTGCTCCATAGCAAACTTCTAAATCATATCTCGAGCATACTTAAGTTGACAGATGAAGATCCCTGAATCTATCTGATGTACTTCCATTCCAAGAAAGTATTTCATCAAGCCAAGATCCTTCATCTCAAATTCTTGCATCATGGAGTGCTTGAACTCCATGTTAACTTTTTTGTTACTACCCATAAAAATGAGATCATCCACATACAAACAAACTATGAGGATGTCATTTCCTTGATTCAGGTAGTAGAGTGTGGGTTCATTTTTGCTTCTTATGAACCCATAATCTTTAAAGTACCCATCAATGCATGAGTACCAAGCTCTCGATGCCTGCTTGAGGCCATAAAGAGCCTTCTTCAGTTTGTAAACAAGATGTTCCTTGTCTTTCTCTTCAAATCCCTGTGGTTGCTCAACATACACTTCTTCTATCAAGTAACCATTTAGAAATGCACTCTTTACATCCATGTGTTGGATTGTCCATCCCTTGTGTGCAGCTAAGGCAAGAACTATTATGATAGTTTCCTATCTGGCTACAGGAGAAAAAGTCTCTTCATAATCAATTCCATATTTATGAGTAAATCCCTTTGCAACTAATCTTGCCTTGTGCCTCTCGATGCTACCATAAACATTAACCTTGGTCTTGTATACCCACTTACATTCAACATGTTTCTTACCTTTAGGAAGCTTCAGCAGCTCCCAAGTGTCATTGTTTTTTATAGAGGTGATCTCCTCTTTCATGGCATCTTGCCAAATATCTTGAGTACAAGCCTTCTCATAACTAGAAGGTTCAAGCTATGTATTAGTTAACAAAGCATAGTTAACTAAATCTCCCCTAGGTTCCTACTGGGAAACATCATCACCATACAAGTGCATATTTTCTAATCTTTGTAGAACAGAATTCATTTCACTAGCTTGACTCCTAGTGTATATTTTTGAAAAATTCTTATCCAACATCTGATATGATGGATGATTCTGTAGAGTTCTCTTACCTCTGGATGGAGAATCGATGTCCATTGGTGAGGAACTTACTGATCTCTGTGGAGAAGGACTTGGTGAAGAAGTTGAATCAGAAGATGAACCTGGATCTCTAGGAGGAGACTGCTTACTTTTCTGTGGTGTCTGATGTTGCACCTGCTTAGAACCTATATCACTAGATTCATCATCACTAAAAATCTGGGGCTTACCCCATTCTCCCCCTTCATCAAAAATCACATCCCGAGAAAGCACAAAATTTCTAGTCCTGGGATTGTAGAGTCTGTAAGCTTTTGTATTCTCACAATATCCTACAAAGATGCATGTCTAACTCTTTGGATCGAGCTTCTTTCTTAGCTCATCAGGAATGTGAGAATATTCTAGTGATCCAAACACTCTAAAATACTTAACATTTGGTTTTTTACCATACCAAGCTTGGTAAGGTGTCTTTCCCTCCAAAATTGCAATAGGACTTCTGTTCAAGATATGTACATTGGTCCTGGCTGCATCTTCCCAATATGAATTAGTCAAATGCTTCGTCTAAAGCATAGAACTTTCCATCTCCACAATGGTGCGATTCTTCCTCTCTGCGACACCATTCTGCTATGGAGTGTAGGCAGCTATGAACTGCCTCTTAATGCCATGTTGCTTACAAAAATTCAAGAACTCATTAGAGGAGTATTCTCCTCCCCTATCTGATCTAAGACATTTTACAAAATATCTACTCTCACTTTCAACTCTTGTTTTGAAATCGACAAAGCATTCAAATGCTTCATCCTTATATTTCAAAAAATATATCCAGCACATTCTAGTAAAATCATCAATGAAGAGTAGGAAGTAAGAGTTGTTACCCAGACTCTTGGTCTGCATCGGACCATAGATGTCTGTATGCACTAGCTAGAGTGGATAGCTAGCCCGCCATGCTTGTCCATGAGGAAATTTTGATCTGGCATGCTTCCCAAGAGCACACCCTTCACAGACTTCCTTACTATCCTAAACCTTAGGAAGTCCGGTTACCATCGCTTGTGAAGTTAGCATTTTCAAACTAGTTGAATTCAAATGACCATATCTCAAGTGCCATAGGACACTTGGATTGGAAATAGCAACATTTGCTAACTTATCTCCCCCTGGCTGGCCAAACTTTAAAGGAAACAATCTATTCTTTGACATTGGCACTTGTGTAATGATTCTATTACTGTTATTTTTATCAAAAATAGTGCATTTACCCTCATCAAAAAGCAACTTGTAGTTCTTTTCTAACATTTGACCAACACTTAAAATATTGTGTTGAAGATGGGGTGTGTAATAGATATCACTTACATGTTTGACACCTTCTTTAGTTGGAACGGCCATTGCTCCAATTCCTTCAACTGCAAATGATTTATCATCTCCCAATTTGATGTTGGATTTGTATGAGGAGTTTAGAGTAGCAAAGAGCCCTTCTTTGCCACTCATATGGTTTGAACACCTAGTGTCCAAGATCCATGTATCATTCATGTTCTGATCTGCCTGACCATAAGAGAGAAAGAGATTTGTGGCCTCTTCCTCTTCTCCAAAATTTCCAAACTGACTACTTTGGCTGCTACTAGTTCCTTGTGAAGTCTTTGTCCAATAGTCACGAGCATAATGGCCAAGTTTGCCACAATTGTAGCAAGATTGTTTTGACTTATCTCCTCCTTTGCCTCTGCCTAATTGTTTTCCTCTATTTTGTTGTCCTCCTCTATTCTGTTGTTCACCTCTGTTTGAGAATCCTCCTCTGTTAGGATTTCCTCCTCTGTTAGGAGTTCCACCTCTCTGATTATTTTTGCCTCTACCTCTATTCTGTCCTCTACCATGGCCTCTACCTCTACCTTCTTATGAAAAAAAGGCTTTATCATATCCTCTGTAACTTGTGGAAGGAGTTTTTTGTAACCTCTCTTCATGTGAGAGAAGTGAGCCAATTAGGGATTCAAAAGACAGAGAAGTTAGGTCTTTGGATTCTTCTATAATTATGGCAACGGAATTCCACTTAGGAAGAAGTGTCCTCAACACTTTCTTCACTATAACTTCAGGCTTTACATCTTCTCCTAAAGTGACCATATTATCTACTACGGCTTTTACACACACGCAGTAATCACCAACCTTTTCACTCTCTTGCATTTTAAGAGTCTCAAACTCTCGTTTCAAGGTTTGTAGTTTAACTTGTTTGACTTGGTCACTACCCCTATAAATTTCTTTTAAAGCATTCCAAGCAGATTTAGCAATTATAAAAGAAGCTATTCTAGGGAAAATACTTCTGTCAAGGGTAGCTTGGATATGATAAAGGGAGGAAGAATTATTCTTCTGTGCTTCCTTTCTAGCCCTTTTATTAGCAACATTCAAAGTTGCCCATTCAACAGCAGTAGGTTCAGTATATCCCTCTTCAATCACATCCCAAAGACCTTTGCCTATCAAAAGAGTTTTCATTTTAATTGACCAATACTTGTAATCACCTCCATTGAACTCAGGGATTGGTAGACTAGTATTGGAAGCCATTTTAGAAAGCAAACTTTATTGCAACTTCAAACAAGTAGTACAAAGAAGTACAAAATAGATCACTGATTTACTGATTTAAATCAAATCTAGCTTTCTTAATATGCTCACTGATTTGGCGTTCTTCTTCTCGAGGATCATCCAAAACTAGAAAAGTGAAATTGTCTGCTTTGTCGTCACTAATTATAATGAATTCTGGTGCTGTTGTTGGTCCATAACTTCTTTTAAGAACATTTTGTTCTTCAGTTATAGGTTTCACCTCCACTGGTTCTTCTTCCTCTTCTTATTCTTCTTCTTCTTCTTCTTCTTCTTCTTCTTCTTCTTCTTCTTGCTTCTTCTGGTTCTGAATCAGGAGAGCATGGTGTATATCTCTCACTTGTTTCTACTTCAGGAACTACAGGTGTATAACTGTCACTTGACTATCCTTTAGGTACTATTTCAACCGTCTTAGATTCAACTATCCTTTGCCCGAAGATATTATCTTCAGAATCTACCTCGTAGCCAGAATCTGGTTTCCTCAGATGAGCAATCACTTGATTCTCTAATTGGCAAAACACTGTATGAAGTCCATACCGTTGGACTTTTCTGTCAAAGGAATCAGGAGTCTCTCTTCTCAACAGAGAGAGTAATGCATTATAGCATCCGATTGACCGGATCATCTACCCAGAATCACACCTTATGAACTGGGTTACAACTTAGTATGATGCCAAAAAAAAACTTTTTATATCAAAATATCTTTGCACCCTTTTATTTTTATAAAAAAAATTCTAAAATTTGTTTTAATAAAGACCTTTTTTTTTTTAAATTAACAATTTCCTATATATATTTTTAATTATTATTTTTAAATGAAATGGATATTTAAAAAAAACATAATAAAAAAATATATAGAAATTATTTTTTTTTAAAAAGAAACTTAAAAAAAAAACAAATAATAAAAATTTAATTAAAAAAAATAAACCTTTTTTTTTTTGTAAACCCCCACTGGGATTCGAACTGGTAACCTCCGCTATCTACCCAGCAGACTTAGCCGCTGCACCACACGGATGCTAGTGGGAGAACAGAGTAAACAAATCAAACTTAAAAACTTGCGATCGACAAAGAACAAAAAAAATAAACAAAACCTTGTTTTATACCCCGACGGGATTCGACCCCGGGTCTCTTCTCTGCAAGGCGGGGAACTTTACCGCTAGACTACTCTAGCCGGACGGGAAAAGGAGGACATAGGTTATATTTAAAACCATCGGCTAAAAACATTTTTTTTTTTAAATTAGTCCCACATTCAGTGGGCTACGAGCGTTTCAAGGCTTTATCAAAGCCTGTGAACGCTCTTAGGTCGATTGCCTTCGAGCAATCGATCTCGCTAACTTTTTACCCGTCAGTCGACCAAACAGACTCTACCACGTGGCACACACCCAGATAATCCACATCAGAACTTGTCAGCTCTGCCACGTCCACGTCAGTGCCTAGTCAGCTCTGCCATGTCTTCCATGTCAGCTCTACCACATCAGCATCCATGTCAGCTCTACCATGTTAGCATCCAGTCAGCACTACCACATTAGCATCCAGTCAGCTCCTGGTTAGCCGTACCACATCATCCATGTTAGCATCCAATCAACTCTTGGTCAGCCCTACCACATCAACATCCATGTCAGCTCTACCACATCAGCATCTAGTCAGCTCTTGGTCAGCCTCGATCCATGTGCTTCCAACTTCGTCACCACGTCCAATCAAATCCTCGAGATCCATGTGCTCCTCAGGATCCATGCGATAACCACTCCGCCACTGCTCAGGATCTGTGCGCTTCTTGGGATTCATGTGACAGCCTCTTTGCCGCTCCTCGAGATCCGTGTGCTTCAACTTTCGTGCCTTACCTTGGCCCTCGGGATCCGTGCCCCCTCAGCTCTGATACCAGTGTGAATCTAAGTTGAAGGTAAGCTTAGATTAACATTAGCCAAAGGTAAAATAATTGACACGAATAATTAAAGCCAAAATTATATATTAAACTAACAGACTAAAAAAATACATTAACATAAACCTTATATAGGCTTAGAACATGCGCAATAGGAGGGAAGGGAAGGTGGAGGAAGATCGAGGAGTTTAGAGAGAACGGAGGAGTAGGAAGTGGAGTGGGAGGTGGCAGCGAGCATGGGGAGAGGAAGGGAGTGGAGTGATAAGGGAAAATGGATGGCAGGAAAGGAGGAAGGAGAGTGGAGGGATAAGGAGAAAATAAAGGAAAGGGAGAAAGAATATCATGTTGACCATCCGACAAGATTAGCCAAAAAAAGGTAAGTGTGTTCACACTGGGCTTAGAAAAACTAGATTTTTCTAAGTCGTTTCAAGCTAAGTCCTGTTCACACTTGCTACAATAAGTTATATTATGAGCACAACCTATGGTCATTTTTGGGAGGGACAACTAGGACTATAATCACAAAAAAATTAATTGAAATATCAAAATTACTCAATACTTGACCAAATTTTAATATGATGTTAATCTAGAGCTATAGAATTTATCTAAACAAAAATTATATTAGAACTATGGTCCAATTCATGGCCATAGCTAGGCATTCCAACTAGACCTGCTAACCATCCCAGGGGGACGACCACAAAATAGGGTGGTTTTTGCCATCAATTCCACTTGGATATGGTCAATAATCCTCCTAGGGGTATTGTCATAAAATTTGGTAAACTAAATCTCTAAATTTATGGGTTTTGGAACAAATTAATATATCCTATAACACCCTAAAAACAGCTTTGATTAAAGAGGTTTCCAAGGCAATTAGATGGGCAAAAATTGAGGGTAAATATTGGAAGCACTTCGTGGTCAATAATTGTAGTCTCCGTTTTTTGAATTGGATGAAAATACCTCAATTTATATCCCAATATGGCAAATGGGGCAAAGGGACAAGTTTAGGCATGCAAGGCAAGTGCCACCACTTAGCAATGCCTTTGCCATGCATAGGATGGAAGAGTCTTCCCATTTGGGCCTCCAATTTATAGGTCCTAATAATCATGACAGCCTACGAATCTATCATGATTGATTGGGTGAGATAAATGGTAGAAATTGATTTTAATTTGTCCCACTCTTTGAATTTTGATGGGTCTAGAACATGGTCATCCCACCTAGGGATGGTTTCTTGTGGCCATCCCTGGGTGGGATGATCATGAACTGTGATCATCCCAGGGTGGGACAGGCATGGCTAAATTCCACAAAACATTCTAAAAGTGGGGTAAACCTTCCCAAAAGTGGTTGGGAGCCCTAATTAACCCTTGATGTTTGCCTAATGGGTCCATATGATATCTATAAGAGTGTTTCATTAGTAATATTATCTGATTTACATGATTTTAGTGTCTACAGATTGAGATAATTTAATCTACAAATAAGAGGTAAGACTCATTTGTAAAGGATAATTTTAGAAATAAAAAGACATATTAATCTTTTAATTATCCTACAAGCTAAACATAATTCTATAATGGGTATTTAGGGATTATGGATGGTCATTTGATCTTGAACAATGTATTTCTATCTCATCTCTTTGAATGTAAATGAGATGATAATGATGGATCTCCACTTGTGTTCCTATTAATTATTTTCATGGATATTTTTATAGATTTATTTATTTTGATGGTGGATTTTAGCTATAGGGATTTTACAAAATACTATATGGATCAATCTCTTTCTGCTATAGCCTCATTTAATTTTAGTTTCTATATTTCAATTGTGTTTTCTCTAACCCTTTTTCCATGAACTTATATATATTAGATAGAAATAAAAGTGATATAATAATATTTAGATGTTGAGTGTATGAAATATTTCATTCTAATATTATTAGGATGTAATAAAAACATAAACATTAGGCACATCAACATATACATTAAATCGTATACACTTGTATTATTTCTAAACCAACCATAAGAAGCAAGGATTGCATATACTATTTCTAATATTGTCCAAGTCTTGTAATTCCATATCCATTGATTTAATATTAGGTTTTTCCATAAATAAGTATGTTAATGATTGAATTTTGTAGTATTTAATAATTTTTATAAAGTAGCTATCATGATTTCTTATACGAAATCCATTTTAGTTGAAGACATTGGTAAAATTTCATCTAGTCATGTATGGGTCATATAGGCAGTGGCATATCTATAAAATATAAAACTATACCCATCCTTAATATACTCTTACTCTATTACCTAGAAATGGGTGACAATGGTTGTCTCTAATCCACTAGAATGACCTGGTAGTAAATTTTTCTATAATAGGTCACCCAAGTTCTCTTCACCTATGTCTCATATTGATATCACTCCTAATACTCCCTCAAGAACAAGATGATATTGTCTTGGATCCCACTAGCTCTAAGGACCATCTCCTTTACCCATTTATACTACCTCTCCCTCTCCAACTAATCTACCTATCCTCTCAAGTAGTCTACCTCTAACCATGCTACATCTCTCAAATGAAACCACTACTAGCTAACCCTAAAAATTGTCCTTATTATCCACCAATTGGTCATGTAATACTTGTGACACAATGATGCCTATCTACTATACCTTCTACTCTAAGGTGATATGGTCTATCTATACCTATAACTTTTTTGACCTTCAAACCTTATCTACATGTATCCTATCCCTCTCTACCATTGCACTAACCAACTATGCATGTACCTATGTCATCTCCCTCTAATGATTCTCTTGCATAGAGGTCATCACTCACTCATAACCTCTCATATGGAACTCCATATCCTCCATACTCTACCAAATCACCTCCATCCTTATTGACATCCTTCTCCACCACCCTACTTTACCTTATCTCTAATGATCCCACAACCACTTCATCATCCACAAGCCCAGTATCTAGTACTCTAATATTTTCTCTTGTCTATACACCTATATTTAGGGGTATATATCCAATTTATGACACCACCAATGCTCTCTTTGGACCTAAATCAACCTCTAATCTAGCTTACCTATATTATCACAACCTCTATAATATCCTCCATACCCTCTCCATGGATGTACTCATTAATCATTGTCATCTCATCATAATTGATGGAGAAACCACGTAGAACAGATTTATTTGTAACACATATAATGACTAGGCTCTACATCCATATTGTCCACTCCTAGATCAATTATGATAGGGTCATCTATATCCACTTTCAAGAAGCTCATCAAATTTTGATAAGCTCCCACACCTATCTTTGATATGTCCTTTGGTACCATAGGTCCAATGTCTTAGGTATTGGCTAGACCTCCCCAAATTTCCTTATAACTTTGCCATATCGATGGATCTCCTATTCTACTTGATTATTGATCAACAATTTGATCTAATGAAGTCAATACAAATTGTATCCATACTACTACCAACTTGGATGTTGATGCCATGACCTCCATATAATTTGGCTCAGTCATAACTCATCGAACATTCATCGAGCCAATGATAGTGATCCTATAAAATATCTCTATTATGTCTTAAAGTGATGCATCCATTTGAACACTACTGACTTATCCACATAATCTACCCACCTTATTAGTCCTCTAGGTTACCTTACTATTATATTCCCCTAGCACCAAACCTAGACCCATGTATAAAATATCAAACTCTTATCATACTTGTAGATGACCTTATATAAGATACTATAAAAATGAGCTAGAATTAATGGACCCATGTAATTCAGATCTATTTTTTCCTCATCTAAGCAGTCACTCTTGCATATCCTCATAGAAGGATCCTCCAACTCATGTGGTTGATGAGTAGCCTAGAGGTTATATCACATAGTGGATAGGTCATAATGTCTAGGTAATTCACCTCAAACATGGAATCTATATCTAGACTACTACCCATCATCTAAAACCTTTGATTGCTTATCAACATATATAGTGCTTGTACCTTGTCTCTCATCTTATACACCTAATTACTCTAGATGAGTACCCATAGAATTCACCACACATCTTCTAGTGTGAAAATAATTTTGCCTATAGGAATATGAAAGGTGGAAGACTTAGGATACCATCACTCTACCATAGTGGTCAACATAGTTTTATCAAAATCAATGTTAGGGATATTCATCACATGGAGAAGCCCCATGGCATCTAGCATCACCTAGTATCTTGGAGTGATGAGTTTTATTAGCTCATCTAGAGCTTGTGATCATCTCTCTCAAGGATCTAATATGTCAAACTACAACTATAAAAAGTCAAAAACCCCTCATTGGGTAATATTAACACACTTCTAATCCTCATTCCAACATCTTTTTCCTCTTTTTTTACAAAAAAAACCCTTTATAACAAAATATCTACTTAAGCAAAAAATATGACTTAGCATGAAATCATTGATCACCTCTTTCTAGAAGTGATTCTACAACTAAGGGATAATGCTCATAAGTCAAAATCACTATAGGGTAGTGATATTATACTTACGATATTGTTGGTACCCCACAAAAATATTGGGTTTCTAGTCATCGATAGAAAACAAAAAAAAATCCAAATTTAATCCAAAATCCAAATAAATGCAAGTAAATTCACTAATGGATCTTGGAAAATAATATTTACTTGGATTCCTATGCCTACTAGACCTCCCTTACCCCTCAAAAATGTTGCACAATGCATTGGATATGTCATGTCTCTCCTCATACCAAAGCTCTCTTTCTAAATTCACACAAGGTAAATTTATCATTTTCTACCCTCCCCTCTCCTTTTGACCCACCCTACCTCCATTTCTTATTTATATTACACCCTCCTACTTGCCTTATCTTGTTTTTTTGAAGAACATAAGATTATAATGATAGGAGGGTGAATAGTATGAGATTACTTTTTAATTTTCTTTCCAAAATAGTATTATCCAATATAATCAATGGCAATATCAATAGTAGTAACCAAAGAAATGAATAAATCATCACACAAAATAGAGACACCAAATTAACATGGTTCACCCAATATGGGCTACTCCACAGAGAAATATTTCACTAAAATTTTCTCAATCAATCTCTTGGGAATCCTTTCTCTATTACAATATTTATGTATCTCTATCCAAAGTAGATATCAATACCCTAATAAAGTTCATGGATATTTATCCATAGGAGAACTCCTTTCTCCTTAGCTCTAACTGGTGATCTTATAGAAAAACTACTGCCCCCACTACTCTGGCTAATGGATATCTATCCACTGAAGACACCTATCCTCACTACCCTGGCTAATGGATCTCTATCCACTAGAGACTATTGTATTCTATACTCTGTCACCTTCAAAGATCTATCTCAAATATGCACTAACCATAGTCCTTCAATCTAGCACAAATATACTCAATCTCTATCTCTGGTCCAACACAAACCTATCCTTAAATCTATACTAAACATAGTTCTTCGATCTAGCACAAATATATCCTCAATATTTGTCCTCTAATATACACTAAACGTAGTCCTTCGGTCTAGCAAAAATATGTCCTTAATATCTATCCTTTTATCTACACTAAACATACTCCTTCGATCTAGCATAAATCTATCCTCAATATATATGCTCAAGCCTTAACACAAAGCTTGAATCAATCTCAAATTAACTCTACTAGATCTACCCCAAATATTAACTCAAGGTTTGAAAAAATAAATCAATCAACTCTAATCACAATTCTTCTCAAATAATTGTCTCAATTATGTCGTATAAGCTTCAACAAAATCTCACACTAATCTGTACATAAGTCCTCTCTAGAACTTGTCCAAATCTACTCAACAAGTCTTCATTAGAACTTATCCAAATCTGTTCAACAAGTCCTCACTAGAACTTGTCCAAATATGCTCAATAAGTCCTCACTAGAATTTGTCTAAATATGCTCAATATGTCCTCACTAGAACTTATCCAATTCTACTCTCAATTTTTACTGTAAGCTTCCACAAAAGCTTACAGAAATCTGTCCACAAGTCTTCTCAAAGACTTACCTCAAATCTGCTCAACAAGTTCACACTAGAACTTGTCCAATCTCATAGAAATATAAAGATAATTGTTAGGGACTCAATATGCTTCACATTCATCACAATGCTTAATTAATTTCAATAATTCTTTTAGAAATATATGGAGAATTTTTAGAGACTCGATATGCTTCACATTCACCTCAATGCTCAATCACTTTCAGTCACTCTTTTAGAAACATATAAAGAATTGTTAGAGACTTAATATGCTTCACGCTCGCAAACTCTATATTTTATCACATTAAAATATAAATAATTTTTATAGACTCAATATGTTTCACACTCATCAACACTCGACCTCTTTCTCAATTCAATTCAGAATATAGAACAATTTGTTTCATAGAACTTGAACAATTCAATTTAACACATTTACTTGACTAGTCTCAATCAACTCTACTCAACCAATAACTTAATGAAATAATCCTTGCTCACAAACTCTAGTCCAAGCATATGATATTTCACTCAAATATTTCCAACAATGCTTGTCAACCAATATCACATAACAATGATACTCATGTATTTTTCAAACCCTAGTTCAAGTTCTTCACTCAACCATTCACTTCAACAACAATGCTCATAAAAATAAGGTGAATAGAATTCACTTCACAATAGCTCAACAACTCAATAAGGAACCTAATCAATTCCTTTTCACTCTAAATTTGTTTTCCAAAAAACCAACCAATCAAATCAACCAAGGAAGAATGTGCCCATACCTTTTGCTTGATGAGGAGTAGACCACACAAATCTGCCATAATCATAAATACTTCTTTGGCAAACTCAAGGAGGTTAGAAGATAATAATATCTCTCAAGAAATCACAATATAAAATAATATCAAACACAAATATGCCTTATCACCCCATCTTTAAAATAACATCCAACACCTTAAAAATATTAGAACAATTACTTTCACAATAATCCCTTTGGCAAAAATTCCTTTAAAATAAAATCAAAACCTTAAAAGGCTTACTCCTCCAATATGCAAATATAACAATTAAGAATTTATTTTAAAATTAAGATCAAACTCCTTATAACTCCCTTCACTATTTTACCATGAAAAATCACCATAAGAAATTAACTTTAATTAATCCTTATGCCTCCCAACTACCTTACGTCAAACCTTAGGGCAATGAAAATTAAATTAAAAAAATGTACCTTTGCCCTTAGTGGGTTTTGAACCCACAATGTTGCCTCCCCAAGCACCCTAGCCATAGCCTTGGCTACCATATGAGCTAGGTGCTCATGTGGGAGCTAGAGTGCCCACACACTCTATTACCTTCTCTGCCGCTAATAAAATAAAAATGCAAAAAGGGCTTCCAAACTTACTACCATTGGGTTTGAACCCGTAACCACTCTGCGACAAGAACCAAGCCAAATGCCACCTGAGCTAGCCATCGAATGGTGCTAGGAACTAAGCAAATCGACATCTTTAACACATAAAATTTCATATTTATGTAGCACACAAAAACTACTATGTTTCCTCCATGAGTTACAACGTGTTTTTCAAAGTATATCACTCACTCTTTTTGGCCTTAGCAAAGGCAATATATATATATGCTTTTAGTATCACTTCCATCATGTTGGTGGGGGGAAGTCTTCACCTTGCACATTGGTGTAATAAACTTAGGTTTTGCCACTTTGAATAAATAAATAATATTTATTTATAAAAATTAAATTTAATTTGAATTTAAATATTTATAAATTAAATATTAAAACTTCCTTGGGCTTTCTAATTTGAAATTAAAGGCCTCCTTTGGTTTTTATAAAAAACCTTTATATTTTTCATCCATAGTTTTAATAAAAACCTTTTATTTTTTCCTTCATGGTTTTAATAAAAAATCTTTTAATTTAATCCTCCATGGTTTTAATAAAACCTTTTATTTTTGTTCATCCATGGTTTTAATAAAAACCTTTTATATTTGCTCACATAAAATTATGAAGATCTTTTGAAATCAATCAATTGCATTTCTCCTTAGGACATTTTTACATCAGTGACAACTCACTCTTGACATCAGTGACAACTTATCTACTCAAAATGTCCAACAATATCCCCCTTTGTCATTTATGGCAACCCAAATTATTTTTACCAAATACTTGATCTTTTTCTTATTTTGCTCCCCTTGGGACATTACTCCTCCTGACTCAATGCTCTCTCCTTAAACCAAATATCTCCCCCTTACTTAAATATCTCCCCATTTGACATCAATGGCAAAGAGTCAACTTTGGGGATTGGGGCTAAGAATAAGTCTCTTAGCTTAGCCCCACCCCGACCTCCTCTTGAGCTAGTTAATTATGGGGTGGGCGTATTTCTACTCCCAGCAAGAACTAGTCTTTACCTTTATCATATTTCCTTCTCGTCTGATCCTTATGATTCCTTTGAATTTTCATGTTCATATCCATGTTCCTGTTCTGTTCCTATTATTTTTCTTGTCCATGTCCATATTATTATTCATGTTCATATCCTTATTCATGTCCATATTCCTATTCTCGTTCTTGTTCTTGTTCATGTCCATATTCTTGTTCCTGTTCCTATTACGATTCTTGTTCATGCTTGATTTTTGAATGTCTGCTCTAAACCACTTTGTTGTATGTCCATAATTATTTCACTTATAACACTTAATGTTATTATTCCTTGGATGTGCAAATGTATTATGATTTCTCCTGGTGAAGCCTTATTTGTTCATGTCATGAACCCTGCAATTCATTACCTTGTGACCAAATTGATTACATGAGTAGCAACACCCATGGAAAATCTACTTGTTCTTGAAATTTTTATATTCATGTCTTTCATGTGTCCTGCATTCTGAAGCCTTGTGCCCAAATATATGACATGAGAAAAATCTTCCATTGAAGTTTTCTTATCTTGACCTCATTGATCTCTTAGTCTCTCTTAACCTATTATGATTGTTGTTTCATATGTTTCTCATTTGTGCATTGTTCCTTTCCTTGTTGAACTTTCTATTTTCCAACTTATCCTCAAAAGTCTCACTCTTTCTTTCACTCTCTTATTTTGAAGCTTCTTCTTATTTGGTATTTGAGCTTGAATCTCTTTCTACTTCCTATTTTCCTTGTTCTTCTTCAAAACTAATTCTTGTTTTGGTGACTGATGATCTTTGTGCATTGATAATCCTATCCAAAGTCTTTGAATTTTTATCAAAATTGTGTAGTTTATCCTTAGAGCCTTTTACTTCCATACTTAGTGAAACTATCTCATGTTCTAGTTTTTCATATTCTAAATATTTTGTCTTTAATTCTTCAGTCACACCTTCTTCCATTTTCCTTGCTTCTTCAACATTAATTTTGAAGTTAGTAAGCTCTTGTAGAAATTTAGCTTTTGCTTTCTCATCTTCTTGATCTTGAACCCTTAATTTTGAGTTCTCCCTTTTTAATTCTTCAAGATCAACAATATCTTCCACATTCTAGCTCTTTTACCTTTGACTATTCAACCATACCTTTTTCAACTCTTCTTGCCTTTTCAAACTTATATTTCAAGTGAGAGAGATCTTGTAGAAGCTTTGTTTTACATTTCTCATCCTCTTGTATTTGAGCCTTTAATTCTAAGTTCTCCTTTTTCAACCTAACAAGTTCCTTAAGAGTAGCTTCTTCCTTCTCTTTTTCTAAATTTCTCTCTTTTATTTGATCTTAAATAGGAGTATTTTCTTCTATTACTAAAAGTAGAGTTTCTTCTTCATACCTATTTTGACTGTCCATGTTATATTTTTTTGAACCAACCTCTAGGACTTCAGTTCTGAGAGTATCATATTCATCTTCACCGCTACTAAATCCATTGCAATAACCTGCATCATGATCGAGTTGACCATAAACAAAATATTCTTCACCTTCTTGTGAATAGTGACTTGCAAGGTGACCTATCTTCCTACATTTGGTACAAAACTTTATCAATCTTGTTGTCTCTCCATTTCTTGATTCATATATTGAATCTATTTCCATTTTTCCTCCCAAAACAATAATATCATATTTTTATTTTTCTTTCATGACCATGTGTGTTCTTTTCTTCTTGTATCTCATGGTTTTGCCTTTGTATTTCTTTTCCATTTGTATTCTTGTAAGATCTTCCTCAAAGCTATTAAATTTTTTTCGAAGGAACTAGCTTTGATACCAATTGAAGAACACAAGCTTATACTGAGAGGGGGGTGAATAGTATAAAACCACTTTTTACTTTTCTTTCCCAAATAGTATTATATAGTATAATCAATGGTAATATCAATAGCAGTAACCAAAGCAATGAATAAATCATCACATACAATATAGACACCAATTTAACGTGGTTCACCCAATGTGGGCTACTCCATGAAGAAAATATTTTACTAAAATTTTCTCAATCAATCTCTTGGTAATCCTTTCTCTATGACAATATTTATGGATATCTATCCAAAGGAGACACCAATATTCTAATCAAGTTCATGGATATCTATCCATAGGATAACTTCTTTCTCCTTAGCTCTAACTGGTGATCTTCTAGAAGAACTTTTGTCCCCACTGCTCTGGCTAATGTATATCTATCCACTGAAGACACCTATCCTCACTACCCTGGCTAATGGATCTCTATCCACTGGAGACTTTCATCCTCTATACTTTGTCATATTCAAAGATCTATCTCAAATATGCACTAAATATATTCCTTCGGTATAGCACAAATATGATCAATATTTATCTCTAGTCTAGCATAAACCTATCCTCAAATCTACACCAAACTCTATCCTCAAATTTTTACTAAACATAGTCCTTCGATCTAGAAAAAATCTATCCTCAATATCTATCCTCTGATCTGCACTAAACACAGTCCTTTGGTCTAGCATAAATCTTTCCTCAATCTCTATCCTATGATCTGAACTAAACATAGTCCTTCGGTCTAGCACAAATCTATCCTCAATATCTATCCTCAAGTATTAACACAAATATTGAATTAATCTCAAATAAACTCTGCTAGATCTACACCAAATCTTAACTCAATATTTGAAAAAAACAATCAATCAAATCTACTCATAACTTAATTCTGCCTTGTAAGCTTCCACAAAATCTCACACTAATCTATCCATAAGTCCTCTCTAGAACTTGTCCAAATTTTCTCAAAAAGTCCTCACTAGAACTTGTCCAAATATGCTCAACAAGTCCTCACTAGAACTTGTCCAAATCTTCTCAATAAGTCCTCACTAGAATTTATCCAAATCTACTCAATAAGTCCTCACAAGAAATTATCCAATTCTACTCTCAATCTGTATTGTAAGCTTCCACAAAAGCTTACAAAAATATTTTCACAAGTCTTCTCAAAGACTTACCTCAAATATGCTCAAGTTCACACTAGAACTTGTACAATCTCATAGAAACATAAAGAGAATTGTTAGAGACTCAATATGCTTCATATTCATAACAATTCTTAATTACTTTAAATCATTCTTTTAGAAACATATGGAGAATTGTTAGAGACTCAATATGCTTCACATTCACCTCAATGCTCAATCACTCTTTTAGAAACATATAGAGAATTGTTAGAGAATCAATATTCTTCACACTCACAAACTCTCTGTCTTTTATCATAGAAACATATAGCGAATTGTTAAATACTCAATATGTTTCACACTCATCAAAACTCAATCTCTCTCTCAATTCAATTCATAATATAGAACAATTTGTTTTATATAACTTGAACAATTCACTTTGACGCATTCACTTGACTAGGCTCAATCAACTCTACTCAACCAATTACTCAACAAAATAATTCTTGCTCACAAACTCTAGTCCAAGCATATGAACATTCACTCAACCAACAATGCTTATCAACTAATCTCACATAATAATGATACTCATGTTCTTTCCAAACCCTAGTTCTAGTTCTTCACTCAACCATTCACTTCAACAACAATGCTTATAAACCTGTAGACACCAAAACAACACCAATCTAATTATGTGGCTACAAGCACTGATCAAATTGGCATACATAGCCCCTAGGGCAGTCCCCAGAGGTTAAACAATGGTCCTAACCACTCTCAAATCAGTTTTTTAAGGTCAGAGGTCAATTTTGCACATTTTAAGAACTTTTATCCCTATTCGTCCCACCCTGGGATGATTAGAATCCTATTCGTCCCACCCTGGGATGATTAGCAGTAATCATCCGAGGGTGGGACGAGTAGTAGGTTTGACTAGAAAAAATTCAAGCCTAGATAGATCCATCACTCAACTGTACCTTCAGAGCATGCAATTGCAAGGAATAGTTTCAAATCTGAGAGAGGGACTTCAATCAAGCATACCCTGATCATGGAGGCCTCATGCAAAGAGACTCTAAATCAGGGAGGAATCTTCTCTCCCTCAAAAAGGCATGACAATCCAAGTGGCACCCTCGCATGCGCATTCAAATGAGACCCCTAAATTCTATAAAAGGGTGAGACTCCTCACCCCAAAAAAATGAGGAGAGCTGGAGCATTTGGAGCAACAAAGTGCTACCAAATTGTGCCCCCATTCCCCTTTGTGTTTCTTACATCCATAATTTCTCTTTTGGAAGAGAGGTTATCGGGTGAACACTAGGAATGCAATCCTGACCCAAAACCCAAGAAATCAGCCACAATACCACACCAAATTCACTAACACAACCCCCTAGGAGGTTTTGGACCCATCCCAAGTGGATTGGTGTCAAAACTAGACCCCAAATGGCGGGCGTCCTGCCCCCGGGGGCCCCCCAAACTATCGCAGTCCTAATCATCCCACCTCGAAGCGATTAAAAATATGTGAATTCTTTATTCACTATTATTTTTGCATTATATTCTAGTTGGTTTACTTATTCTGATGTTCAAGTTTCATGTTATTCTGACTTGATTTGATTATGTTTTTATCATTTTATGTGTTTACTAAAATACAGGGAGCACTTTCAGATATGGGACAATATGGGTAGAATATTCCAAATATGACCTTTTGGATCGTCCCAAAATTCCCATTTTAGCCTAATCCCAAGTTTGTAGGAGTTTTGGAGGACTCTGGGCTAGACATTTGCAAGGTTTCTTTTGCATGTTTTGTGATAGTCCTAATCGTCCCACGCCAGAGCGTTTAGAAATCTATGCATGATTTCCTTATTGTTATTTTTGTAATGTGTCTCTAATGATGTTTCTATGACATGTTTTGACCATCGTTTTGCTATTTTATGTATTCACTAGCCGGAGGTCCTGGGGATTGCATGTTTTTCCCTCTATCTGCATATGCTATTAACTGTTTGCTATTTCTTTGAGTGCAAGATCTCACCACTAGGAACACTGAAGGGGAAAAAAGGAACACATGAACACATGGATGCAAGCGGTGGCAACTTTTGGCCTGCCCATTTCAAATGTGGGCATGCGAAAGACACTGGAAGCGTACCATCCATTGATGTAATGAACTGTATCAAATGCTCTAAGCCCTAGAAGGGGGGAGACATATTATAATTGTATTGAAAGCAAAATTAATAAAAATAGGCCCCACTTTGTTTTTCTTACATCTAGTTTCATTTATGCTTTGTTTCCTGCATGCATTTGTTTCTCACATTCGTAGGGCTTAGCATCTGCACCATTTGTATCAATTTTGTTTGCATCATAATATGGCATGCCGTCACCCCGCATTCAGATTTCAGTGGTGATCATGGTGGGACCCTATCCCCTACTATTGGGATCAATTTTTTGATCAAAATTTTGTGTTTTTCTTGCAGGTGTGTTAATCCTTAGGGCGTTGGACTGTTGCTCGTGCCACCCTATGACGAATAAATACTGGCATTAGTTTCACCCCGAGACGAATAGGCATTCATCCCACCCTATGATGAATACATACCTGCTATTCATCCCACCCCAGGATGATTAGCTCTCTGTACTTTTTTTGAGCAAAAACTCAGAGGTATCCGGTTTAGGCAAAGAAGAGGTAGGTTTTTTGAACATCCTCTGTGTTTTTTTGTTTTTGTCTCTACAATTTTTTTGTTTTCTTTGCTTGCATAGGGAATTTTGCTACATGTTTTCTTTCTTTGCACAAGTAAAAATAACCACACACACCACGTAATAATATTAACATCAAGGAGTTGGTCTTAAAACCCCAACACTTGATCAAGACCAACGATGGAATTCATCACCACCTTGGTTTGGATTTTGCATACATAACCCTGATCGTGACTGTTGCTAGACGTAAATCCTAATGAAATCTGACCAAGTGTATTAGGGGTGATTCCCAATGCATGAGGATAAGTATTCTATGGTAGGTGTCAAAAATAGAGTGATTCTCCTTCCGTACCGCCTATGTTCCACGTACTATTTTGCTCTCGCATACCAATAGTTTCCTTCACATAATGGTGGGTATATTGAGAGGTTCAGTATAATGTCCTGGACATGGTATATTGAAGGGGAAACCATTTTGGAGATATAAGAGCCCCCATCATGCATGAATAACAAAATTTTCTTTACATGGTTTGCACAACAAAAATCAAAACACACTGAACCAGATTTAGGACACACATTTAATCTGTAAATGAGATAATCATTTCTTTGTTTGTGTGGTCCCTTTTTTGTTTTGTGTAGCATAAAAAATTGTAAATGAGATAAAAACATACATATCTTGTAGAGAACCACCACCATGGTGTATACCCATAGCCAAGCCCAATCATGGGTAGAATCTGTAGAAAGTGTACAAGGAGGCACAAGTCACCTCCGTTATAGCCCCAAGGACTTGGTCATACCACCTTGGCGGCCTGACCCACAAAATAGTCCACACTATGCCACTATAAAAAAGGACTATATAGGCACCCCTTTGAGGGGTACTCCGGTTCAACACAGACCCTCTCAAGAGGAGTACATACATGGGAAGGCTCCCTTAGATGCTCATTATGAGTGGCCACTATGAGATGAAGTGCTAGAGTAGCATAGGGTTCACAAGGAGGGACCACATGATTATATCATCCCTCATATGCCCCTCATTACTGTTAGAACTAATAGACCAAATTTAGAGTGCAAGGCTCTTCAGATAGAGTGAGCCAACTCCACCCATCCCTTTCACATGTACAAAATGGAGCACGAGGAAAATTAGTATATTCCTCAAGAGCAATACACCACATGGGAGCAATGCACCTTCGCACCTACTAATTATCAAGATCACCTATTGAGACCAGAGCCTCAGGTGAATGCAGCTAACCTCTATAGAGGAAATAAACCCATAGAGATATTGGATCACCATGACTGAGATAGATATGTAGGGGAGGCATCTAGGCCTCCTAGACATAGGATGGCAAAAAAAATTGACTTGGCATTTGCAAAACATACCACCCTCCAAGCACAAATCATGCATCTTAGGCAAGATCAGTAGTAGTTAGAGCAACTGTATCATCTTAACAAAGAGCAAATTCAATTCCAGATAGATGAGTTGCTCTAGAACACTACACATGAGAGGATTCCAACCCCTCACACACATAAGATAGAAATTTATGAGAGGTGCAACCCCTTAGTGCGAGAAAGGTCTCCACGACCTTATCAAGTGTTGCCTCTAAGACCTTCGAGACCTGAGTGGGAGGCCACCCATAGAACCAATGATGGATGCCATCCTCAAGTGCCCATTTATGTTTATAGGTCATGCCCAGAAACTCCTCAGGAAGCCTATGAGTAATTTGAGCAAGGAAAAGAGTGGGCTGAAACACCCTACCAAGGTAGGGGGGCGCTGCCCGGCTACCCCTCCATAGGCCTCAAGTTCCTCACAATGCACAACAAGAACAAACCAAAGAATATGAAATAAAATCCTATGATGCATACAAAGCACTATTAGAATGCTTAGAGTCTGTGGAGACCAAGACTTCAGGGCCCCAAAAGCCCACCTTACGCCAGCTCCGCAGTCACCCTATGCATCCTTTAGTTTCGGCACCCCCATACCCCGACCACTTCAAAATGCCTCAATTGGCAATTTTTAGAGGGGATGAGGATGCCCAAGAGCACGTAACAATATTCCTAAGTCAATGCTTTGGCATTCAAGACAATGATGCATTGCTTCTGAGAACATTTATAACCATGTTCGTAGGTCCTACCTCGGATTGGTTTACCCAATTGCCGAAGCATAGCATCAACAATCTAGACTAGCTAGTGGATGTGTTCCTTGAATGTTTTGCCTTAAACACCAAGAAGAAGGCATACTTAAGTGACCTAGCTAGCCTTAAGTAGTATGATGATGATACCATAGCCACTTATAGGAATCGATGGAGGACATTGCTTTCAAAGCTACCTTACCTCCCTCCCATGGTCGACATGAGTTAGATGTTTTCAAAGAGTTGTATAAGGTTGATCTCCATGCTATTGTAGCTGCAACAATATGTCACCCTAGAAGAAGCCCTAGTGCAAGCCAAGATAATTAAGGAGATCAAAATTCAAGACGACGAGATTTCCAAGCCATGCAAGAAAGAGTGGACCAAAAATGCCAAAACTAGGCCCATGTAATCGAAACCCGTTGTGGTCAATCAGGTTGCCATAACTATACCACCACCTGCATAAATGACATAGCCCCCAAAGGCTAATTATCAATAAGTTCCTATTGCTAACTATGAAAAGGAAAACCACAAACAAGAGCAAAATCAGCGGCATCACCCTAAGCGACAATTCACGCAATTCACAGAGTCTAGAGACTCCTTGTTTTACAGCTTGTTTACGGAAAACTTGATAAACTTGAGAAAAAATTGACCCCTAGATCCCAACACGTCAAAACCCAAGGGCTATAGGGAAGATTTATATTGTATATTCCATCAAAAAAAAAGACATGACATCTTCACTTATTGGAAATTCAAAAACTTGGTGCAAGACTTGATAGACAACAAAACGCTCATGGTAGATAATCTCGTAGTGCTGAGCAACCAATAGATGGATGTCTTCAAAGACCCCTTCCATACCCATGATGTTTAGGCAAAAACTATACAAGTTAATGAGGTGACACAAAACTGTCCCATGCAAGGTTACGTGGGGATGATAAGCATCATGACACAGAACAAAAGATACCCAAACACCCACTATAGCTACAGGATATGTTCCATCAATGTCACAACATCCACAACACCCTACACAACCTCCCCCACCTAGAAAAATGGCCATGATTTAGACTAAGCTTAACCAAAGTTTAAGGACCATGTCGGCTAGGCTCTCCATCTATGAGCTCATCCAACAATCACCGCCCCATCGGGAGGCTCTGATGGAGATACTCAAAGCCATTGAGCTATAGCCCCAAGAACCCAATTCTTTCAACAAATTTGTGGGACATGTGAGACAATGCACAGAACCGGTCATAACCTTCAGGGAATATGAACTAAAATTGGTGACTAGTGATATGGTGGATCCACCCCTACACATCATCACACGTGTCAACGAGATTCCATTCAAGGGGGTGTTGGTGGACACTGGCTCGTCCAACAAAATAATCATGATGGCGACACTAAAACACCTTAAGATGCCAGCATCCCACATTGTGGCATCCACTTACACTCTTAGATCATTCAATGACATGTTATGCTTAACGGTTGGCACAATTGTCCTGCCCATCCAAGTAGGACAAAAGACCATTCCTACATTGTGTCACATCCTTGAGGGTGATATGGCCTACAATGTCTTGCTAGGCCAACCTTGGATCAGGCACATGAAGTGTGTCCCTTCGATATCCCATTAATGTCTCAAATACACATACGAAGGGCAAGTGCATGTAGTCCTAGCAGACTTAGAGCCCTTTAAATTTTTCAATGCAGTGTAGCTGATGCCATAATCGACCCTCCCATCGACACATTTGGACTATCAATTGAATTCATCCACTCAGGGTTTGATTTCACCTACATCCCTACTATTGAGTCCTGCAAGTAACCGACCTAGCCCATCTTCATCATATGTCCCTTCACCAACAATGCCACCTATGGTGGCCACACCGAAGGACAACGAAAAGAAGCCCCTAGAGGAGGCACCACCATTAGTCTCAACCATCTCTACCAAAGAGGTACCTAGCTTTATGGAAGTCGAGACACCTAATTCACCCAACATGGAGTGGACTCAGGAATAAATCCCATTCTCTCCCCCTCAACCACCAATGATTACCATTAAAATGGCCAATACAGGCTTGGGGGATTACCTAGTTTAGAACATTGTGGCAACACCCACACTCGAATCCATGCAAGACATGGGGAGACCTTGCCTCCCCATCACCAGTATCATCCCTTTAGGTCACTCATCAAATTAGACAAACTTTGTATATGGGGGCCTCGAGAACGGCCTAGAACCCTACCTGCAAGAGGAAGAGGACAAAGAGCCATTTTTTGAGAATGTTGATTATCTGTCCAACCCATACTTCACCTTGAAATACCTAGACCAATGTAATTGGCATGGATATGGATTGGGCAGATACGAACAAGGAATGTGCACTCTTTGTCAACCAAGATACCAGATGCCATATGATAAATTGGGAGTAGGGTTCAACCACCCTTTGCCCCTCGACATCTTGGTAGAAACAATGCAAGGCTTAGGTCTAGGCAATAGGGATGGGTTGGCACAAGATCCATATGCCAATCCCAACACTACATACACATTGGGGAATTACTTTCCATTGTTGGCAACAAACCCTGTTGACCTCAATAGCCCCTCCCATTGGATCGAGGAAGGGGAAATTTCAAGCAGTAACCTCCAAGAAGGATATGAGTAAAATCAAATGAGCTCTTTGGAGGATGATTTGAACTATGAGGTAGCACCTTGGAACCCATTTGATTTTGATAGCAATCACTCACAGGTGATGCCCATCAATGATTATCAAGAGGAATTCATGGCCATGTTCCCCTTTAATGTTCCAATTGGGAAATTACCACCTTCAAAGAATCCAGCCCTCCCATAGAGATCGAAACAACCCAGAAGGGACCAAATCAACATGCTCAAACAAAACAAGCCTCCCATGTTGACCATAAGGCCAAGTGATCAAGAAACACCTAGTGGGAGGCTATACCAACAAGAAGAGCACATAGTTGTCATAACCAATGAAGGCCTATGGATCTCTGATAGTGACTATGAGGATGAGACTGAGATGGGATATCTCAATCATATGAGGCAACAAGAATACCCCATAGACATCGATGGTATGTTTGAACATCTAAACATGGGGCCAAGGCATAGGTGGTATTTAAACCAAGTACAGCTAAACCAAGTGCTTGATCCACCAGTTTGGGCATACAGAGAGCACCTCCCACCTAGAGATCCTATAAGACCACCAGTGCCAAGGGTAGACCCTATCCTTCTATCCATGCATAGGTCCGATCCTTTTGTGCTAGTACCCACAGAGCTAGATCCAGGGCACAAGGATCACCAAGGATGTTTGAGTCAACACCTGCACGGTAATGGAGACCAAATTCATTCCATCAACATGATCTCCATTGATTTAACCACCCCCATCCACAACCCAACCGATCCAACACGACCATTGTATCTAGACCTAGATGCCATAGCCTGGGATCGTGTTGACTCACCACCATCCCCATCAGAGTATTGGCCTTGTGGTGAGATGTTTCATTTCACCCCAGGACAGACTCAGGATATCTTCCATGCTAAAGAGGAACCCGATGTTCCCAATGCAGATCTAAATTTAGTAAATGATATCCACCTGATCCCAACTCCACATCAGTTGGAGGATGGATCCTACATGTCAATCAAAGAGATGATTGATGTAGACATTAGTTCTTATCCAATGAATCTACAAATCATCAAGCTGGGGGTAAGTCTCTCCCTCAAAGAGCAAGCTGATTACATTGCCCTTATCAAATAGAAGAAGGAATTTTTTGCATGGTCCTACAAAGACATGCCGAGGATGGACCCACAACTAGTCACGCATAATTTAATGCTTGATCCGATAGTCAAGCTAGTCAAGCAAAAGCTATGCAAGATGCATAGTTTTTCATCTGCATGGATTACCCACCATGGTTGTCCAACATGGTATCCATCAAAAAGCTTGATGGGAGGATTCACATATGCATCGACTTTCGATATCTAAACAAAGCGAGTCCCAAGGATGATTTCCCCTTGCCTAGCATCAACGCATTGGTAGACGCTACAGTAGACCACAAAATTCTTTCCCTCATGGATGGTTTCTCGGGATACAACTAGATTCGTATCAATCCCGATGATCAACTAAAGATGGTGTTCACAATGCCTTGGGGGACATTTTTTTATAAGGTCATGCCCTTTGGCCTTAAAAACACTGGTGCCACCTACCAATGCACTATGACATACATCTTCCACGATCACATGCATAAAACTTTGGAATATTATATGGATGATTTGTTGGCCAAATCTCTTTTGCACCCAGATCATCTCGATGACTTATGTAAGATCCTTGGTCACCTCATCGAACAAAAAGTTAGGCTAAAACCCAAGAAGTGTGTATTTGGCGTCACATATAGAAAACTCTTGGGTTTCATAGTCTCAAAATGAGGCATCAAGGTGGATCCAAATAAAGTCAAGGCAATCCTTGAAATGCTTTCCCAAACCACCATCAGGTAGCTCAGAAGCTTGTAGGGTAAGGTCACGTTGATCAAGCGCTTCATAGCGTAGTTATCTGACAAGTGCTCATAGTTTTTCAACACCCTATTATCCATAGGCAAATGGGCAAGCAGAGGCATCAAACAAAATGCTAGTTGCCATCCTTAAAAATATGATCATAGATAATCATAAGGATTAGCACATCCAAATACCACTTGTCCTATGGGCTTATCGCACTAGCATTCGAATGCCCATTGGGGCAACTCCATTTTTGCTAGTGTATGGCTCCGAGTTCGTCATGCCTCTCGAGTTGGAAATACCTTCCCTACGCATATCAATGCAAGAGTTCATCGATGATGACACTATGTGGTAGGCTTGGTTAGACTAGCTTATGTTGCTCGATGAACAATGCATCAATGCTCTCAAGCATTTATGTATCTATCAAGAGTGACTTAAGAAGGCATATAACATGAAATTTCACCTGAGGGACTTTCAGGTTGGTGACATGGTCTTAAAAGAGAACCAAAAAAATTCTGACTTGTTGCCCCATTTAAGGGACAATTTCATGGAAACTGGTTAGGTCCTTATGTAATCGATAGTAAAATAGGACCTGGAACATACTGACTCGTACCTCTTGAAGGATTCAAGGAACTAGAACCCTTGAACATTAGTAATTTGAGGCAATTCAACATTTAGAGAGCCATAGCCCACCCTAAAAGCCCCAAGGGTTCTCGTAATCGCTTGGTCAACCTAAAATGCCCCAAAGGTATCCATAATCCCTTTGGTCAAACCAAAAGCTTCAAGGATTTCCATAATCACTTGGTCAACCTAAAAAGCCCCAAAGGTATCTATAAATTCCTTTGGTCAAATCAAAATATCCAAGGGTTCTCACCACCACTAGGTCACCCAAAATGCCCCAAAGGTATCCATCATACCTTTGGTCAAACAAAAAGCTCCAAGGATTCCCACAATCGCTTGGTCAACCTCAAACACCCTAAAGGTATCCATAATTCCTTTGGTCAAACCAAAATCTCCAAGGATTCCCACAATCACTTGGTCAACCTAAAATGCCCCAAAGGTATCCATCATTCCTTTGGTCAAACCAAAAGCTCCAAGGATTCCCATAATTGCTTGGTCAACCTAAAATGCCCCAAAGGTATCCATCATCCCTTTGGTCAAACCAAAAGCTCCAAGGATTCCCATAATCGCTTGGTCAACCTAAAATGCCCCAAAGGTATCCATAATCCCTTTGGTCAAGCTAAAAAATCCAATGGTTCCCATAATCACTTGGTCAAAAACAAATATTCAAAAAAAAAAACAACAGATAATCAAAAATAACATAAAAAATTGTGTCTCACTTGCATGCATATTCTTAACAATCAAAACACAAAAATGAAATGAAAACTGCATTAGGCATCGCATGTTAGTCTAACAATGACACTGAGAGGGGGGTGAATCAGTGTAGCTCTTTTAAACTTAAATCTTCAACTCTTAAAGCCAAAACAATGAAAACTTAAAACCAAATAAAGCAAGTATAACAAGAGAACATCACACAACACAAGATGTACCGAGGTTCACCGATTTGGCTACTCCTCAAAATGACTGTTTGGACTCCCATCCAAATCCAGCCTTTGCAAAGCACCAACTTTACAATCAATTTACTAGCACCCACTGGAAGGAGCACCAACCCCTGATTTATCTGCACCAACAAAAAGGAGCACCAACCCCTGATTTACCAGCACCAACTGGAAGGAGCACCAACCCCTGATGCCAAGCACCAACTTGGACTTCAATTTTGAAACTAGAAGATTGACATAAAAATGCCTTCACTTTTACAAGACCCTCGACCGGTCTATTGCTTACCCAACATCTACCACAATTCACAAAACACACACACTTATCGCACTTCACAAAATAAAATCCCCTATTAAAATTCTCCAAGCAACACTCCTTTTATAACTATCCTTTCTCTTTGTAACTCCAATTGTAACTCCTTCTTTCATATTCTCATACGCCACTTGTCAATTGTAACACCTTCTTTCATATTCTCATATGCCACTTGTCAATTGTAACTCCTTCTTTATGTAACTCCTTTTGTATATATTGAGAAGGCATTTCGTCAAACACGTCACATGCAAATAATTGACACCATATTCTCCTACCATGACTGTTTGTTTTCTCGGTCATGACTATTTGTTTTCTCCTTCGATGATTGTTCGTTTTCTCCTTCATGACTGTTCATTTTCTCCTTCGATGACTATTCATTTTCTCCTTCATGACTGTTCATTTTCTCCTTCATGATTGTTCATTTTCTCTTTGCATGACTGTTTGTTTTCTCCTTGCATGATTGTTCATTTTCTCTTTGCATGACTATTCATTTTCTCCTTGCATGACTGTTCATTTTCTCCTTGCATGTCTGTTCATTTTCTTTTCCCTTATGCATGCATGTGTTTTGGTTTTCAAAAAAAAAAGCTTTTCATTTCTATTTTGAGGCCCTTCGTTTCCTTTTCTCCACATGGGCATGCGTCCGCTTCTTTTCATGTGTAATGACCATCTTAAATGATTTCAAATCATTAAATATTCCTTATGGGTCCACGTCACTATGCAGTCTTCAGTTTCACCATCCTGGTGTTCATCACTAATATCAGACGCACTGTCAACTACTCTGTTCCTTTGGCAAAAATGCAACATGTCACGATATCGTGACACTTTTGTTTCTCTCCTCTCCTTTTTAGAGTCAAGAAAAATGCGACATGTCAGCATATCGTCCGACACTTTTGTTCTTCTCTTTCGCTCTCCTCCCTTTTGAGTCAGAAAATGCACATGTCGCGATATCGCGACACTTTTGTTTCTCTCCTCCCTTTTTGAGTCACGGAAAGTGCGACATGTCATGGATATCGCGACACTTTTGTTTCTCTCCCCTTTTGAGTCTAAAGTGAACATGTCAGGATATCGCGACACTTTTCCTTCTTGCTCTTTCTTTTTTCTTCTCCTTGCTCTTTCTCTTTGCTTTGGCCCGCGAAAATACATGTCGCGATATCGCGACACTTTTTCTCCTTGCTCTTTCTCTTTGCTTTGGCCCATGAAAATACAAATGTCGCGATATCGCGACACTTTTTCTTCTCTTTCTCTTGCTTTGGCCTGAAAATCACAAATGTCGCGATATCGCGACACTTTTTCTCCTTGCTCTTTCTCTTGCTTTGGCCAGAAAATGCAACAATGTCGCGATATCGCGACACTTTTCTCCTTGCTTCTCTTTGTGTATTGCACTTTTTCTCTTTTCTCTTTGGCCTGAAAATGCAACATGTCGCGATATCGTGACACTTTTTCTCCTTGCATTTTCTCTTTGCTTTGGACCTGAAAATGCAACATGTCGCGATATCGCGACACTTTTTTCTCTTTGCGGTGTTTTGCTTTTTCTTTGATCTTTAGCATATGGGCCACTTCGGTCTTCTTGGAAAATATGCAAAAATGTGGGTAAACATCCTCATAAGCATTTAACATCATTGTACATACTCTGAGTAACCTCTGAACTCCTGTCCACTGCATCAACCGATCTATCTGACTGTGTTGACAACAATGACAATACTGTCGTTGCACCTTGCTCAACAATCTCCCCCTTTGGAATTGTTGGCAACACACGTGCAATTTCCTGTAACTCTTCTCCCCCTTTGACAACAATATCAAAGGGCTGCTGCAAACTCCCCCTGAGTCCATGCACAACATTCTCAGGCAAAAATTATTACACTTAGCAAAAATCACAAACATGAGCAAAAAGATAAACAAATACACAAATGCTCCCCCTGAGAATGTGGTCCCGATAGCTAGTCAATTCTTGGGAAGCGTGACCACTCCCAATTTATTGTGAAGGTACTCAAAGACTTCCTTGGGCAATGGTTTTGTGAAGATATCCGCTACTTGCTCTATTGTTGGAACAAAATCCAACTTAACCTCACCTTCCGCAACTTTCTCCTTCAAAAAGTGATACCGGATAGCAATATGTTTTGTGCGAGAATGCATAACCGGATTCTTTGAGATGTTAATGGCATCGGTGTTATCACACTTAACTAAAATTGGCTCACTGAAGTTAATACCAAGATCTTTCAGGGTTTGTTTCATCCATAATACCTGCGTACAACACGTTGTCGCTGCAATATATTCTGCCTCTCTTGTGGATAAGGAGACCGACTCTTGTTTCTTACTCGTGCCACGCGACCAATCTGTCTCCAAGATAGAATGCACCTCCACTGGTACTCTTTCTGTCATCTACACATCCTGCCCAATCTGCATCTGAATACGCAATAAGGGTGAAGTCCTTACCTTTCGGATACCATAACCCATACTCCATAGTACCCTTGAGGTACCGAAGAATCCTCTTCACTGTTGTCACATGAGTCTCCTTGGGACTAGCCTAAAATCGTGCTACCATGCATACTGCCTACAAAATATCTGGTCTGGTAGCTGTCAAGTATAGTAAGCTCCCAATCATAGATCTGTACATGGTTTGATCAACATGTGGAGATTTGTCATCCTTGCTCAACTTGCAACCTGTCGTCATGGGAGTGCTAACTGGCTTACAATCCTCCATTGTGAACTTTTTTAGTATCTCTTTCACATATTTAATTTGAGAAATAAATATGCCCTTCTCATTTTGATTAACTTGCAACCCGAGGAAATATGAAAGTTCACCAATCATTGACATTTCAAATTCTTTCTGCATCTTATTTGCTAAATCTTTACATGACTCATCTTTGTTGCTGCCAAATATGATATCATCTACGTATACAACAAGAACAATAAGATGGCCATTTTCTATTTTGACATACAAATTACTATCCACCATACCTTTCTTGAACCCTTGTTGAGTAAGATAGTTGTCTAGCCTTGCATACCATGCTCGAGGTGCCTGTTTTAAGCCATATAATGCTTTCTTCAACTTGCAAACCAAGTTGGGATCATCACCAAGTTGGAAACCATCTGGCTGCTCAATATAAACCTCTTCTTCAAGTTTCCCATTCAAAAATGCTGATTTCACATCCATTTGATAAACTTTGAAATTCTTGTAAACTGCTAAAGCTAAAAACATTCTAATTGCCTCTAGTCTAGCCACAGGTGCAAAGGTTTCCTCAAAGTCAATACCTTCAACTTGTGCATAGCCTTTACATACCAATCTTGCTTTATTCCTGACTACCTATCCGTCTTCATTCAATTTGTTTTGAAAGACCCATTTAGTACCGATTATATTTTTATTTGCAGGTCTTGGTACTAACTCCCAAGTTTTGTTTTTCTCGATCTGATCTAATTCTTCATTTATTGCCTTCATCCAACTTTCATCTTTGCTTGCATCAGCAACATTTTTGGGCTCAATGCTGGATAATAGAGAGTAGTTACTTACTACTCTTCTTCTTGTCTGAACACCAACTGTGGGGTCTCCTTGAATATTTGTACTCAATTTGTATTGATGTAACTTCCTACTCATGTAGCCACTTTGAATGCAATAATAAAATGTGAGCTTTCTGATTTTGCACGTGAATTAAATATTTTCACCAAAGCATCATAATAGATCTAACAATCTTCACATCAATGTGTAGTACAAATACACACTGCTTTTATCGAAACACATATATGCAACTAGGGCAACATTCTTTCACTAAACCAAATTATCAGAACTATTATAATCCATAACTTTGAACAATGGCAGTAAGAACCATCAAAAGTACAACATTGACATATAGCAATACTACAAATGGTGACAACTCTCAATTTAATCACCACCCTTCATGGTACCTCCACAAACAACTACATGAACTGAAACACACTTTGACAACTATACGACAACTCCCCCTGACTACTTGCCTTTCATCCTCAGATAACCAAACAAATACATAGGAGCATTAAAATAAAACTTTAAGATTGCTCCCCCTGAGGATGTGCTACCTGGAGTTGCTTAGTGCAATAGAGGAGTAGTCTCCTTCAATCCAAGGAGACACGATTTCCTTTCTTCTTTCTTTCTCCACTCTGGTTTGATTACAGTTTTGGGCTCTTGTTTTGACTTTTCTTTTTCAGTAGCTTGTGCATGTTTTTCGAGAAATTTTCTATTTTGTCTCATTCCATTTGGTTGAAATTTTCTTCCCTGAAATTGATTTGATGCAAATGTACTTCGACAATTTCTTGCAATGTGCCCAAAATTATGATAGTTATAACATTCTACTGCATAATCCATCAAAGGTGAAAAAACATTTCTACTGGGTGGTTGTCTCTTGTGCATCCTTGATGGATGATTATTTTCCTTTCTTTGATGCACATGATTTCTTCCCTGTCTGTGTTGCATTCTTTGTGTCTGATGAAATCTACTGTCTTGCCTTAGATTAGATACAAAAGTTCTTGGACAAAACCTTGCTATGTGCCCATGACCATTACATTTAAAACATTGCACATGGTGTTCAATCAAAAAAATAGATGTATTTCTACCAGCATAACTCTTTGATCTATTATTCAATCCACAATAAATTGCCTTGTGACCATAATGGTTGCATCTAAAACAATAGCCATTAAAAGCATTATTATGAATAAAGTGAGAGTGATAGAACCTCTTTTGTTGTGGTTGCTTTGTTGTAGATCTCCTTTGAGATTTTCTTCCTTTTGAAGATTCAACTTCAAGCTTTTCTTGCTTTGATCCTTAAGTAGTGGACTTCTTCTTCTCTGCAGATTTAGAAGATGAAGGTTGTTCAACTTCACATCCAAGACCAAGCTTACCCATGGAGCTTCTTTGTTGCCTTATCATTTTATCTAGCAACTCTGTGCTCTTCTCAAATTTGAGATTTGTATTGGCCTCTTCTAGTTGTTTCCTCAATAAAACAATCTCCTCTTCTTGTTTGCAACAAACAATCTCTTTTTCATTGATCTGTGACTTGAGAGTTTCTTCAATCCTTTTGGACTCTTCTACTTGCAGCTTTAGATCACTAATAACTTTGTTAGATTCCTCTTCACGTTTGCTACATACATCGCCTTTATCATCCAGGTGTGACTTCAAGGCTTCTTCTATTTTCTTGGCTTTATGAATTTGTAAGAAGAGATCTTCAATATTATCCCCATATTCTTCCAACTTCTTGGACAATATTTTGTTCTTTTTCCTTTCTATATCCAACTCTTCAAGTGCAGCGATCAACTCACCTTCTAGATCTACTTCAACCTCAAGGTTTTCATCACATACTTCAGAATTCACTCCTATCTTTTCTAGTTCAATTTTCTCTTCCACAGGAACTGAAACTGACTGAGATGCCTTATTTGAGGAGGATCTATTCTTCTTACCCATTGCATACTAATCCAAGATCAACCCTAGCTGATTTAGCCTGACAAGGGAAACTGGCTCTGATACCAATTGTTAGTCTCACAATGACACTGAGAGGGGGGTGAATCAGTGTAGCTCTTTTAAACTTAAATCTTCAACTCTTAAAGCCAAAACAATGAAAACTTAAAACCAAATAAAGCAAGTATAACAAGAGAACATCACACAACATAAGATGTACCGAGGTTCACCGATTTGGCTACTCCTCAAAATGACTGTTTGGACTCCCATCCAAATCTAGCCTTTGCAAAGCACCAACTTTACAATCAATTTACCAGCACCCACTGGAAGGAGCACCAACCCCTGATTTATCTGCACCAATAGAAAGGAGCACCAACCCCTGATTTACCAACACCAATTGGAAGGAGCACCAACTTGGACTTCAATTTTGAAACTAGAAGATTGACATAAAAATGCCTTCACTTTTACAAGACCCTGACTGGTCTATTGCTTACCCAACATCTCCCACAATTCACAAAACACACACACTTATCGCACTTCACAAAATAAAATCCCCACTTAAAATTCTCCAAGCAACACTCCTTTTATAACTATCCTTTCTCTTTGTAACTCCAATTGTAACTCCTTTCATATTCTCATACGCCACTTGTCAATTGTAACACCTTCTTTCATATTCTCATATGCCACTTGTCAATTGTAACTCCTTCTTTATGTAACTCCTTTTGTATATATTGAGAAGGCATTTCGTCAAACACGTCACATGCAAATAATTGACACCATATTCTCCTACCATGACTGTTCGTTTTCTCGGTCATGACTATTCGTTTTCTCCTTCGATGATCTGTTCGTTTTCTCCTTCATGATTGTTCATTTTCTCCTTGGATGACTATTCATTTTCTCTTTATGAGTTCATTTTCTCCTTCATGATTGTTCATTTCTTTTCTTTCATTTTCTTTTTCATTTCTCTTTTTCTCTTTTTCGTTTTCTTTTCCCTTGTGCATGCATGTGTTTTGGTTTTAGAAAAGGCTTTTCGTTTCTATTTTAGAAGCCTTCGTTTCTTTTTCCCACATGGGCATGCGTCCGTTCTTTCCATGTGTAACGACCATCTTAAATGATTTCAAATCATTAAATATTCCTTATGGGTCCACGTCACTATGCAGTCTTCAGTTTCACCATCCTGGTGTTCATCACTAATATCGGATGCACTATCAACTACTCGTTCCTTTGGCAAAAATGCAACATGTCGCGATATCGTGACACTTTTGTTTTCTCTACCTTTTATAACTTTTCTTTTTTCTCTTTTGAGTCACAAAAATGGACATGTGGATATCGACACTTTTGTTTCTTTCTCTCCTTTTGAGTCATGAAAATGCGACATGTCGCGATATCGTGACACTTTTGTTTCTCTGCCTGCCTGCCCTTTTTGAGTCATAAAAATGCGACATGTCGCGATATCGTGACACTTTTGTTTCTCTGCCTGCCTGCCCTTTTTGAGTCATGAAAATGTGACATGTCACGATATCATGACACTTTTTCTTCTTGCTCTTTCTCTTTGCTTTGGACCATGAAAATACAACATGTCACGATATCGTGACACTTTTTTCTTTGCTCTTTCTCTTTGCTTTGGCCCATGAAAATACAACATGTCGCGATATCGTGACACTTTTTTTTCTTGCTCTTTCTCTTTGCTTTGGCCCGTGAAAATGCAACATGTCGCGATATCGCGACACTTTTTCTCCTTGCTCTTTCTCTTTGCTTTGGCCCCAAAAATGCAACATGTCGCGATATCGCGACACTTTTTCTCCTTGCTCTTTCTCTTTGCTTTGGCCCGCGAAAATACAACATGTCACGATATCGCGACACTTTTTTCTCCTTGCTCTTTCTCTTTGCTTTGGCCCACGAAAATGCAACATGTCGCGATATCGCGACACTTTTTCTTTCTCCTTGCTCTTTCTCTTTGCTTTGGCCTTGAAAATGCAACATGTCGCGATATCGCGACACTTTTTCTCCTTGCTCTTTCTCTTTGCTTTGGCCCGCAAAAATGCAACATGTCGCGATATCGCGACACTTTTTCTCCTTGCTCTTTCTCTTTGCTTTGGCCCACGAAAATACAACATGTCGCGATATCGCGACACTTTTTCTCCTTGCTCTTTCTCTTTCTTTGTCCGAAAATCACATGTCGCGATATCGTGACACTTTTTCTCCTTGCTCTTTCTCTTTGCTTTGGCCCGCAAAAATGCAACATGTCGCGATATCGCGACACTTTTTTCTCTTTGCTCTTTCGGCCATGAAAATGCAACATGTCACGATATCACGACACTTTTTTCTCCTTGCTTTTTCTCTTCTCTTTTGGCCGTAAAAATGCAACATGTCGCGATATCGCGACACTTTTTTTTCTTTGCGGTGTTTTGCTTTTTCTTTGATCTTTAGCATATGGGCCACTTCGGTCTTCTTGGAAAATATGCAAAAAGGTGGGTAAACATCCTCATAAGCATTTAACATCACTGTACATACTCTGAGTAACCTCTGAACTCCTGTCCACTGCATCAACCGATCTATCTGACTGTGTTGACAACAATGACAATACTGTCGCTGCACCTTGCTCAACATCACATACATACATTGCATATTTTTTGGTCATACATGTCAAAAGCACCATAGACTGTAATTACTCGACAATTCCATAATTTTTCCAAATTCAGTCCATTTTGTAAAAAGATCCATCAAAAATAACACCCTTTGCATTTTTGCCATATCATAGTTAGTTGTCTGCTAATGTCTTTAGGGTTTTTCCTCATTCAGCTATCTTTAGATTTTTGGTCAAATGTTGTATGAAGTCAGACCAATTTTTACAAGGTAGATTTTTACTTGGATCATGCCTTGTTACATCACATCCCAACACAAGCTTAAAACACATAAAAATTCCCAAGTTGTGTGAACGTAAGAGAAACCTACAAAGTAGTCTAGGGTACCATAGGTGAAAGGTTATCCTACTCATCCCCCTGTGTGAATGGTTCAAGAATGCTAAGAATTGATAAAAGGACAAGCTCTTCCCCATACAATTCCCCATAATAAATAGTGGTTTTCACCACTATCAAAAATCCCAAACACCTTTGGTCCCCAAATTCATAAGGATTCATATTGCAGGTCCCTGAGAAGGATGGTTAGTCATCCCCAAGGCCTAAAGGGATCAATGCCATTCACAAGCAAAATCCCAAAAGTCCACCATCAAAAATCTTGAAAAACATTTGATCCCAAAAATTGTAAGGATTCATACTACACACCCTTGAGAAGGATGGCTAGTCATCTCCAAGGCCTACAAGGATCAATGTCATTCCAAGGAAAAATTCCCAACCACATTTGAGCCCCAACGTCATAAGGATTCATACTACACATCCATGAATAGGATGGGTAGTCATCCCCAAGGTCAAAAGGATCAATGCCATTCATAAGACAAAACCCATGAGCTCAACTTGGAAATCAAAATGTCAAATCTAAATCCTCAAAAGGCAACAATAAAAATAATAATAGTGGTTATCACCACTACTCAAACCCTTTGCTCAAGAAAAAAAAAAACAAAAGAGAAATATAAATAGTGATTTTCATCACTATGTATGAAAGTGTTGGCATTTTTGCCACATTGTTTTTGTTGTTACTGTTCATGCAAGAGAATGCACAAGTTGTAGAGATACTAACTCCTCTGTTTGTCCCTCCAAGCATTTCGAAAGGGAAAATACAAAAATCTCTGCAAGTTTTTGTGTTAGAGCAAAGTAAATGAAGGATGTCGTGATATCGTGACATGTCGCGATATCGCGACCTGTTGCAGTTTCGCGACGTCAAATGCAGAAATCAGCTAAGTATAAAAAAAGTCGTGATATCGCGACATGTCGCATTTTCATGACCTATCGCATTTTCACGGTTAAAAATAGCCAACGACAGCAAGGGAGTAAAACTATCACGATATCGTGACATGTTGGAGTTTCGCGACTTGCGGTGGCCATAGAGCAGAGTGATAGAAAAATGTCGCGATATCGCGACATACAATAGCCAAGGGGAGCGCCAATGAAACTTGTCATGATATCATGATAGAAAAATAGAAAAGGAGCAAATGGTACGGAATGGCGCGATATCGTGACATGTCGCGTTATCGTGGAAGGGCTGGAAATAAACACAAGGCGGGAGAAAGATGTCATGATATCGCGACATTTTTGGAAATGAAGCCAAGCAAGAGGAACTTGTCATGATATCATGACAGGAAGCGACAATGATAGAGAAGGCAAGAAATTGTCACGATTTCGTGACATGTCACATTTTCACGAGAAGGAAGTACGGAGGCAGCTAGATTGTACGGAATGTCGCGATTTTGTGACATGACGAATTTTCGCGGCCGAACAGTAGCAAAGTAGAAGAAGATAGAAACATGTCGCATTTTCGTGACTTGTTGAAGATGAAAGGACAAAATGGAGAAAACGTCACGATATCACGACATGTCACATTTTCGTGACCTGTCACGTTTTTGCAAAATGAAAGCTGAGAAGTACAAGGCAGTGAGAAATTGTCGCGATTTCGTGACATGTCGCGTTTTCGCGATAAGGAGTAGCGAAGAAGCCAAGAAAGAGGAGAATGTCACGATTTCGTGACATATCATGGAAGACAAAGCTGAATGGAGAGAAGATGTCATGATTTCGTGACATGTCGCATTTTCGCGACTAGTGGCAAGAAGAGAAAGCAATAAGGTAAAAGTGTCACGATTTCGCGACATGTCGCATTTTTGCAACCTATCACATTTTTGCGATCGAAGCAATAACAAAGGCCCGATATAGTTTTGTTTGCATTTTCCTTCAGAATTGCATAGGAGAACGTGCGAAGAAGATAAGGATCAAATGAAGTAATGTAATAAAATCTCTCCAACTAATTTTGAGATCGTGGTCGAAGAAGCTCAAAGATTAAATGTTGTTGATTACCGATGTGCGCTAGATGGAAGAACCTGAGGCAGTTTTTGATGCCACCAAAATTAAAGACACCTCCAGTATTAAAAGCTCATGTTCGTGGTCTCTTAACAACTTTCGGCCTGCCCCGATAACGGTCATTTAATGAAGAAATATGGTCCCTTGTTTCTGTTTAATTTTTAGTTTTGATCCATTAAAACAGGGACTGTCATTTCTTCGAGGCAGATTAAGGGGATCGTTTCTTCAAAATATATTTCATGTATTAAATGTTGTAATACGAAAGGAAGAGGGAAGGCCTCTATAAATACCAATGTAGAATCTCAAGCAAAGGGAGGAGGATCTTTTTGCAGAAATTAAGACAAAAATCCTAGATGCATTTTGCTCTATTCTTAGTGTCTTCTAGAGTTGGTGATCCAAATTGTTGTGCATGTTTTGCTTTCTGTCTGAGTCACTTCTGTTAGTCCAGTGTTAATATAAGTTAAATTTTGCTGTTCTGAATTTGGTTGTATTTGCATTTGAGCGTTTGGAGTACAATTGGAAGCGAACTTATGGCTAATGCATGATCCAATTTTTGTATACGTATTCTAAGAGTCAGTTGTTGCTTAGCTTCAGGATCTAGTTGAGGTTATTTGTTGTTTGAGGTTGTTCTCCCCATCAATGATCGGCTTCGGCCATATTTACATCTCTTTCTATTATTTCCCATTTCTTTCCGCATTTTCCCATTTCTTTCCTGCATCCTTATCTTGAAACCAGTTTAGATTAGTTTGGGAGCCAGCCCTCTCTGGAGATTGGCCCGGGAGACTTCTCTTTCTCTCGGCCTTTCAATGTTGGCCGAGTCTAGGGTGCACAAGTGATGAAATCTTGTACTTAGGCAGATTTGTGTCCAATAGTTTTTGGCACGCCCGATGGGACAGACTATTTCTGTCTCAGAAAGATCCATAATCGATGGGACAGACAAGTCCCATTTTTTTTGACACCTAGAGGAATCAAGATTTTGATGAACTGTCTTGACCTCATAGCGGAGATTGTAAGTTCATCTGGTGACTCTACTGAAGGTGACTGTATAGTACCTGGAAATCTCTAATCGTGAAGTTGTTGAAAATTTTTGCATCTTTGCTTCATGATCACGAGATCAAGTGCCAAAGAATCGAAAGATCCAATCGAATTCTTCGAGATTGATGTTCAAAACTGGAGGGAGCGCTCAAGATTGGTAAGTCTTGTGAACCCATCATTTGCTATTTCTTCGTAGGCAGTGGGTCAGTTTGTGCCATCTCCGACTCCTCCCAGTACTGCTACGAGCTTGCTACATCCAGATCCAGTAGTCCAAATGGCTGGCCAACAACCTCCTCCATGGCGAGTTCCTGCTTGGAACTATTCGGGAGCGTTGGACCTGCCTTTTCAAAATCTAGTTCCTGCTGCAGCAATAAAAGCCTTGCCTACATACGATGGGACTGGAAAGACAATGTACGAGCATGTGTCAGATGTGGCAACCTTGGCTTCAATTCATAATATCACAGACGAAGATGTCATGATCAAATTGCTCGTCCTATCACTCCGAGGTAAGTTGTTGTGCTGGTATAGATCTTTGTCTCCCAACTCCATAACTTCATGGGATCAATTAGCAGAGATGCTAATCCAAGGGTTCAATGAGCAAGCAGACCCATTTTCTTTAGTGCATCAATTTAATAATATCAAGAGGCATCCTCAAGAGGAGATAGTGGATTTCAATGTTAGGTTTGCCCAAACTTGGCAGAGAGTTCCTGAAGGTCTTCGCCCTACTCATGAACAAGCAGCATTGTACTTTCTTAGGGCTTTCCATTCAGATATTGGTATGAATATTAGGATGTCCAGTGTTCAAACCTTTCCTGCACTATATGCCCAGGCATAGAAGGCTGAGGCCGATCTGATTGCCATTGGGAAATTGCCTCCGAAGATGACTATGCCTATTTTTCCCGAGCTCCCACAATACCAGCATACAGGTGCAGCCCATACATCTTACACTGCTCCATCCATGTACCCTTCATCTTCATGGAATCCTCCCATACCTTCGGTACCTATGATTCCCATTCCATAGATAACCTCTCCACTTCCAACTCCTGCATTACCTTCTCCACCAGTTCCATTACCTCTACCTGCACCACCTGTGTCCTCAAGCCCAGATCCTCAATTGGCTGTTTTGCAAGAAATTCAGTCGGCCATGAGAGCTCTCACTAACAAGGTGACATCTATGGAGCGGAGAGAGGCGGAAAGGAACTCTCAGCCACGAAGATTTTTTTCGGTGGTAACTAGAGAGCAAGTTGCTCCTAGCAAGGCTATGGAGAAAGTACCTGAGAGGAACTCAACGGTCCTAGTGAGTGAAGAGGCTGGCCCTTCTGAAGTTTCACATGAGCCTTCTTATTGGTGTTCTTCATGCAATGATCCACATGATGAGTCCACTTGCATGGTCCACCAAAATTATTTGCAAGTTCTTGTAGGGAGCCGTGTAAACATGATTCGAGAGGTGGATCTTAATTTCGTGAAGTCTCTTGAGGAACACATAGCAGTCTTGACACGCAACGGTAAGAAACCAATGTTGGTAGATCCGGCTAAGATGGAGCCATTGAAAGTGCCTCCTACACAAGCAACAAAGTAGCAAATACCTACAAAGACTCATGATTCTCCAGCTCCACAACAACCACCTATTTTGTCGAAGGATCCACTTTTACCACAAGCAAAAGAGAAGGAACAAGCTTCTGTCTCTCAGCCGCAAGCGGACACAAAGGAACAAGCTAGAGAGACGTTGCGGTATCCATCATTGACTAAACGACAATGAGTGGAGGCCACCCAGTAGTATAGAAGCAAATTTGAATCTGCCAATGGAGGGAAAGAGCAGATCTCGATGGAGTACAACATCGTGGAAGAACTCAAATGGATACCAGCTAAGGTAAGTCTGTATGACACCTTGCAGCTGCCTGGATAGGTAAATCTCTTACAGGAATCCCTGAAGACCATACAAAGTAAGGGGAAGGCTCCAGCCCAGATAGTTATGTCTCAAACTCTGACCACTTCAGCCACTGGAAAGAATAGACCACCCCCATTTTATTTGTCACTCAGGATGGAGGGTTGGATAGTGCATAACTGCATGATTGATTCTGGTGCTGCGACAATTGTCATGCCAAAGGTAGTTTGTGAAGTCATGGGTATGGAATATACAAGAAGTAGCCCTGGTGTCTTGCAGTTGGATGGGACTCCCATGAAAATAGTGGGTGTAATCAAGGATGTTCCTATTGCTCTACATAGTATGCCTCAGATTACAGTAATTCAGGAGATAGTTGTGGTTGATTTGGAACCATATTTCAGTATGTGTTTGTCGAGAGAATTCACTGCTAAGCTGGGAGGCTACCTTTCTCTAGATTATTCTCACTTGGAGATTCCTTTCAAAGGAAGAAGAGTCCATATTGACAATAAGAAGCCTTCTACTTTTCATATAGAGAATATGGAAGAGGAAGAAAAGTCCAAACATTCTGTCAACATGATAACTAAAGAATTGGAAGATCCTGATTTGATGGATGAAGTCTTGGATGAGCTTTTCTTAGAGGATGAGTTTTCAATGCTCAATTTTAATGCCATGATGGAAACTAAAATTGGTTGTTACTCCATTACAAAGCCTGAAGAGGTTGAAGTAGAGTTACCTCCTGATCAAGTTGGTCAAGACTCTGTGCCAGATCAGCTCTATTTCGATGGAGCACGATGCAAAAATGGTGCTGGAACTGGGACTGTTCTAATGTTACCTTCTAGAATTCAATGATCCTATTCATATAATTTGACCTAGAGTTGCACAAATAATACAATAGAAGATGAGGCTTTATGCCTAGGTCTCAAGACGGCTGAGAAACTTGGAGCGCGACAGTTGCAAATCTTTGGTGACTCCGAGCTGATTATCAATCAAGAGACCAATGAGTGTCTGTCCAAGGTCTAGGATCCAGGAGATCATAGAGCCATGTTTGGGTATGTGTCTCTCCCGAGAGTTCACAGCTAAATTCGGGGGTTACCTTGTACATAGAAAAAAAAAAAATGTTTTTTTCGTTAACTTCGGCTCCTTTTGCACGTGAGCCCGTAGGTATGTTTATTTCTTTTTCTTTTCCTTCCCAGTAGTTAGTGGCTTCCCCTCTACTTCTTTCTTCCACTTCCTTATTTCATTCCCTTCCTCTCCTACTCCTTCTTCTGCAAATAATCAAGCCACTACTGTTGTTTCTACTCCCCTCTCTGATGTTCCCTTTTCTTCACTCCCCCTTTCTTCTAATTCTTTGTCTTTTGAGCACTTCTCCATAGTTCCTACCACCTCCTCCATTCTATCCATTTCCATTTCATTTTCTATTTTCATAGAATCCCAGGAGCTGGTAGCATAGTAGCACCCTCTTCAGTTGTTGTATCTACCATTTCTACTCCTCCATTTTCCATCATTTCATCATTCACCATTCCCGTTCCATGGCCTACACATCTATCGGTCATCCATTCCATTCATTTCTATTTTTGCAACTCAGGTGCTTTTCACTACTGCCATGGAGATCCTTGCATAGCACCTGGTGATTACCCAGCTCAACCGAGCTAGGCAAAGTGCAGTAGTTCTAAAGAAATAAAGGAAGTTCTGTTCTTCCATAAATTTCTGCTGAAGGTCCTATTCTGAGTACCGAGCGCCAGCAAGAGCTTGTTGCAGCAGCCCGCAGACGCATCCAGTATCAACCAGCACTCACTTTTTTTGCTCCTCCAGCTTCTTGACTCTGTTTCCCAATGGATAAAGGCCTGAGATTCATGCATACAGTAGAACTGTATACCCCGTGAGCCACCAAGAATGTTGGCATTTTTGCCACATTGTTTTTGTTGTTATTGTTCATGCAAGAGAATGCACAAGTTGTAGAGATACTAACTCCTCTGTTTGTCCCTCCAAGAATTTTGAAAGGGAAAATACAAAAATCTCTGCAAGTTTTTGTGTTAGAGCAAAGTAAATGAAGGATGTCGCGATATCGCGACATGTCACGATATCGCGACCTATTGCAGTTTCGCGGCGTCAAATGCAGAAATCAGCTAAGTATAAAAAAAGTCGCGATATCGCGACATGTCGCATTTTCGTGACCTGTCACATTTTTGCGGTTAAAAATAGCCAACAACAGCAAGGGAGTAAAACTATCGTGATATCGCGACATGTTGGAGTTTCGCGACTTGCAGTGGCCATAGAGCAGAGTGATAGAAAAATGTCACGATATCACGACATACAGCAGCCAAGGGGAGTGCCAATGAAACTTGTCATGATATCGCGATAGAAAAATAGAAAAGGAGCAAATGGTACGAAATGGCGCGATATCGTGACATGTCACGTTATCGCGAAAGGGCTAGAAATAAACACAAGGCGGAGAAAGATGTCATGATATCATGACATTTTTGGAAATGAAGCCAAGCAAGAGGAACTTGTCGTGATATCGCGATAGGAAGTGGCAATGACAGAGAAAGCACGGAGAAATGTCGTGATTTCGTGACATGTCATGTTTTCACGAGAAGGAAGTACGGAGGCAGCCAGATTGTACGGAATGTCATGATTTCGTGACATGACGAATTTTTGTGGCCGAACAACAGCAAAGTAGAAGAAGATAGAAACATGTCACATTTTCATGACTTGTTGAAGATGAAAGGACAAAATGGAGAAAACATCACGATATCGCGACATGTCGCATTTTCGTGACCTGTCACGTTTTTGCGGAATGAAAGCTGAGAAGTACAAGGCAGTGAGAAATTGTCGTGATTTCATGACATGTCACGTTTTCATGATAAGGAGTAGCGAAGAAGCCAAGAAAGAGGAGAATGTCGTGATTTCATGACATATCATGGAAGACAAAGCTGAACGGAGAGAAGATGTCATGATTTCGTGACATGTCGCATTTTTGCGATTGGTGGCAAGAAGAGAAAGCAGTAAGGTAAAAGTGTCACGATTTCGTGACATGTCGCATTTTCGCGACCTATCACATTTTTGCGATCGAAGCAATAACAAAGGCCCGATACAGTTTTGTTTGCATTTTCCTTTAGAATTGCATAGGAGAACGTGCGAAGAAGATAAGGATCAAACGAAGTAATGTAATAAAAGCTCTCCAACTGATTTTGAGATCGTGGTCGAAGAAGCTCAAAGATTAAATGTTGCTGATTATCGATGTGCGCTAGATGGAAGAACCTGAGGCAGTTTTTGATGCCACCAAAATTAAAGACGCCTCCAGTATTAAAAGCTCTTGTTCATGGTCTCTTAACAACTTCTGGCCTGCCTCGATAATGGTCATTTAATGAAGAAATATGGTCCCTTGTTTCTGTTTAATTTTTAGTTTTGATCCATTAAAACAGGGACTGTCATTTCTCCGAGGTAGATTAAGGGGATCGTTTCTTCAAAATATGTTTCATGTATTAAATGTTGTAATACGAAAGGAAGAGGGAAGGCCTCTATAAATACCAATGTAAAATCTCAAGCAAAGGGAGGAGGATCTTTTTGCAAAAATTAAGACAGAAATCCTAGATGCATTTTGCTCTATTCTTAGTGTCTTCTGGAGTTGGTGATCCAAATTGTTGTGCATGTTTTGCTTTCTGTCTGAGTCACTTCTGTTAGTCCAGTGTTAATATAAGTTAAATTTTGTTGTTCTAAATTTGGTTGTATTTGCATTTGAGCGTTTGGAGTACAATTGGAAGCGAACTTATGGCTAATGCGTGATCCAATTTCTGTATACGTATTCTAAGAGTCAGTTGTTGCTTAGCTTCAGGATCTAGTTGAGGTTATTTGTTGTTCGAGGTTGTTCTCCCCATCAACGATCGGCTTCGGCCATATTTACATCTCTTTCTGTTATTTCCCATTTCTTTTCGCATTTTCCCATTTCTTTCCTGCATCCTTATCTTGAAACCAGTTTAGATTAGTTTGGGAGCCAGCCCTCTCTGGAGATTGGCCCGGGAGACTTCTCTTTCTCTCGGCCTTTCAATGTTGGCCGAGTCTAGGGCACACAAGTGATGAAATATTGTACTTAGGCAGATTTATGTCCAAAATACATGTCATGATATCGCGACACTTTTTCTCCTTGCTCTTTCTCTTTGCTTTGGCCTGCGAAAATACAACATGTCGCGATATCGCGACACTTTTTTCTCTTTGCTCTTTCGGCCGTGAAAATGCAACATGTCATGATATCGCAAAACTTTTTTCTCCTTGCTTTTTCTCTTCTCTTTTTGTCGTGAAAATGCAACATGTCGCGATATCACAACACTTTTTTTCTCTTTGTGATGTTTTGCTTTTTCTTTTATCTTTAGCATATGGGCCACTTTGGTATTCTTGGAAAATATGCAAAAAGGTGGGTAAACATCCTCATAAGCATTTAACATCACTGTACATACTCTGAGTAATCTTTGAACTCCTGTCCACTACATCAACTGATCTATTTGACTATGTTGGCAACAATGACAATACTGTCGTTGCACCTTGCTCAACATCACATACATACATTGCATATTTTTTGGTCATACATGTCAAAAGCACCATAGACTATAATTACTTGGAAATTCCATCATTTTTCCAAATTCAGTCCATTTTGTAAAAAGATCCATAAAAAATAACACCCTTTGCATTTTTGCCATATCATAGTTAGTTGTCTACTAATGTCTTTAGGGTTTTTCCTCATTCAACTATCTTTAGATTTTTGGTCAAATGTTGTACGAAGTCAGACCGATTTTTACAAGGTAGAGTTTTACTTGGATCATGCCTTGTTACATCACATCCCAACACAATCTTAAAACACATAAAAATTCCCAAGTTGTGTGAACGCAAGAGAAACCTACAAAGTAGTCTAGGGTACCATAGGTGAAAGGTTATCCTGCTCATCCCCTTATGTGAATGGTTCAAGAATGCTAATAATTGACAAAAGGACAAGCTCTTCCCCATCCAATTCCCCATAATAAATAGTGGTTTTCACCACTATCAAAAATCCCAAACACCTTTGGTCCCCAAAGTCATAAGGATTCGTACTGTAGGTCCCTGAGAAGTATGGGTAGTCATCCCCAAGGCCTAAAGGGATCAATGCCATTCACAAGAAAAATCCCAAAAGTCCACCATAAAAAATCTTGAAACACCTTTGATCCCCAAAGTTGTAAGGATTCATACTACATGCCCTTGAGAAGGATGGGTAGTCATCCCCAAGGCCTACAAGGATCAATGTCATTCCAAAGCAAAATTCCCAACCACCTTTGAGCCCCAACATCGTAAGGATTCATAGTACACATCCCTGAATAGGATGGGTAGTCATTCCCAAGGTCAAAAGGATCAATGCCATTCACAAGACAAACCCATGAGCTCAACTTGGAAATCAAAATGTCAAATCTAAATCCTCAAAAGGCAACAATAAAAATAATAATAGTGGTTATCACCACTACTCAAACCCCTTGCTCAAGAAAAAAAAAACAAAAGAGAAATATAAAGTGATTTTCATCACTATGTATGAAAGCAAGTATCCCAACAAGTTGAGAAACCAAAAGACGCCTGAGCTTGAATCCTTGAAATTCTCAGCATTTGAAGAACCATTTAGGTGATCCTCATTACGGGTTTGGTGGATAGCCTACCTGACAATGGTGGTATCCTACATGCATGATGATATGTCTATCACATTAACTTTGCGTGTGAGTAGACCAATGTTTGCATGTGTATGAGCTAGCTTATGGTATTCTAGATTGTGCCACAGATTCATCTTACTAAATACAACAAAGGAGTTAGTGGATCTATATAAAGGTTTGGTGGATAGCCTACCTGGCACTGGTGGTATCCTTACAAATACCACATAAAAGAACTCAATCGCACACATCGGGATGTGAAATAACTTGGTCAAACTCAAGTCTAATTTATACCTTGTTCAAAAGTCTTGTAATATAATGTACAATCTTGATTAGTTAGTTAAAGCATCTGAGTCTCAGAGAAACCTTAACTACATTCTAAAATAATTGTTGTACATTTCATTACTTACATCACCATCAGAAAATACAACACAAAAATTTACAAATGCAAAGTTCTTCCATAAAGCAATAACATAGTACAAAAAGCCAGTAAATCCTGTATAGTCTATGGTACCACCACCAATATATCAACAAATCATTTCATCCATTCCATATGCACACATCCACATAGTCAGAAACATCCATAATAACATATGAATACATCAACATAAATAACTGTGCATAAAAAAGCAATAAACCATAACAAGTAAATAATCCAAAAATAGAGTCATGTATATATTAAGTCAAAAATGCCCTCAGGCTACAATAAAACGGTCCTCTGACCTCACAAAAAAAAATCAAAAACTCAAAATCCCCAAAGCCTAGGGATTCAGCCACCATGATCACATAGGATCGATGTGACTGGAACTACCCCCAGTGGTGTGGGTCCTATGGGACCTCTCAGGGTGACTGTTGCTAGCCCTCACATCATGCCCACTAACGCTACCCTCACCCACCCGCCTACAACGAGAGGATGCAGACTTCTCAGTCTCACTACCTCTCATATAGCATGATGATCCACCTCCAGTGAGCTCTGGTAAATTTCCATTGAGGCAGATAATCTTGACCTCCAACTCCACCCGTCACCGACCCCACTCCACATCTTGTCGATGGTACGCAGCCAATGTGTCATCCCACTATGCCAACTGAGCCCGTAGGAGATCCCTCTCAACTCTATGCTCCTCATCCCATCTCTGTAGTAGATCCTCCAATCATGCTATCTCAGCATAAAACCTAGCTTCCATATCCCTTAGGACTACTTGAGACATGGGCATCTTCGGGATGACATGCTGCTTTAGCACCCATTGCTCTAGGATGTCCTTTGTATTCGGCTACTCTAGAACCCCTTAATGATCCTCAATAAAGTCATCTACCTCCACCATATCTACATCATCGAGCGGAGCCCTCCAACCCTCCATCGGTGCCTCCACACCCCCACCACCTGCTGCTACTGCATTCGAACCTCTTAGAGGCCCCTCACCCCACCATCACTACATCATCCACCATTGGTCATACTCTACAGTCACCCTGACATTGTCCATGTTAGGGACATCAATCACTGCATCAGACTCCTCACTCAGTGGCTCCATAATCACCCAGGCTAGAGTCCTCTCATCACCCCAATGCTGATAGATCAAGGGCTCACCAAGAAATCCCTGGTGCACCCCAAACTATCGAGTCACCTAGACATATAGGAAGAACTCCTGCTCTATCCCATGTCGCCCAATCAACCATATCCCCATGTGCACCTGTCGAAGCCACTTTCTAGCCTCAGGCTAGGCTGGACAATCTTGATATGGCCGTCAGAACACCTACCCTGGAGCAAGACGTGAGAAGGCATCAGCATAGTGACTTACGCCACCTACCCATCATCGACTTTGCCTACGCTCCTCTGACATTTTCCATAGAGCAGCATACCCAATATCCCTGTCCACCATCTCACCCCGAGTGGTCCAAGGCAACCCCTGCGGCTGCTCCACCGCTATGTGCTACCACCCCCAACACTACAAAAGATAGTTGCACCCAATCCCCTTTCACCTCCGACAGCAGACCTTGTACAGCTTGTCATAAAGTTATGCAAATAGTGTCTGGACCCACCTCATAATAAGTGGTTCTACTATCGGACACTCCACTAGTCTAAACACCACCTCAAGTAGGTTCCAAGGGAACCTCACACTTGAGGAGTTAGGAAGTAGCATGTTGGAGATGAGGGTCATGAGCAATGCATGCCTTAACTCCAAAATGCCCTTCTCCAGCAACCATTGCACCAGAATCCTGCCAATTAAGAAGTTTGCCTCTGCCCTCTCCACAGACATATCCACCACCATCTCTACCACCTGCCCAAAGCACTGTGCCAGCACCGTCATCTACTGATCATGAGGATTCATCTGAATGGGCAGTCTGTCTATCATAATTCGTAGAATCTGATATACATCCTCCAAAGTAACCATCATCTCCCCTATTGGGAGATGAAAGGTGTTGGTGTGGGGATCCCACAAATTGATCAAGGCAGTAAGATATGCCTGATCCCCCACCACAGGCTCCAAACGTGTCACCTACTTAAGCCCAAGGGCATCAAGCCACTCCCAATCCACAACTGTCAGCACCTCTCGAGCATCAGAGAACACAGTCAGCTAGCGATGCTGACTCCTAACAACTTGTAAAATACATACATAATAAAACAAAAAAACAAATTAGGTTTTTAACCTTAATTTAATCAAAACATTAAAATAAACTATACAGACAAAAAAAAAGTATAGGAAAAACAAAAGTACAGAAAAACTGTATAGCAACAGTACAAATCAATCAAATCAACTGTATAAATGAAAAACAAAGTACAAAAAAAAAATCAAACAAAAACATAACATTCATACTAGGTTTTTGTTTTTTTTTAACCTTAAGTGTAAACAAAAAAACAAAATAAAACATAAAACATCGTCCTAGGGTTTCAACCTTAGTATGAACAAAAAAATAATAATAAAACAAAAATAAATCATACTAGGGTTTTTAACCTTAATGTGAACTAAAAAAACAAATTAAAACAATAAAACAAATTCATCCTAGGGGTTCAACCTTAGTGTGAACAAAACTAACCGTACAATAAAACAAATTCATCCTAGGGTTTTTAACCTCAAGTGTGAACAAAAAAACATCAATAAAAACAAACAAAATCAACCTAGGGTTTTTAACCTTAAAGTATGAACAAAAAAACAAACAAAACAAAACATCACCCTAGGGTTTTGACCTTAAGGTGAACGAAAAAACAATAAAACAAACAAAATAAATCATCCTAGGGTTTCGACCTTAGCATGAACAAAAAAACAAACAAAACAAACAAAATCACCCTAGGGTTTCGACCTTAAGGTGAAAAAAAAACAAAACATAAACAAAAACATCACCCTAGGGTTTCGACCTTAAGGTGAATAAAAAAACAAAAACATAATACAACACAAAAATTAATACTAGGGTTTTGATCTTAATATTAACACAATAAAAACAAAATAACGCAAAATAAAAACAATTATGTTCAAGTTTTTTAACTTAATATATAAAAAAAAACAAATAACAAGTAGAAGGAAGGAACATCGTACTAGTCTCGCCTCAGCTCCTCCACTAGAAGATCTGGTCCTCACACTCATGGTGTCCATGAAATCTCGACAGCGCTCCGCTATGAAAACTCGCACTCCTCCTCACTGCTCCAAATTACCAAAAAAAAAATTATAAATGAGCCCAACAGGCATCAGCAAAACTGACATCGGGGTCATGAATAATCTCTATCCTACTCCCTAAGAAGGCTAGTATAGCTGTACCGCTCCATGAGAAGGAGGATTTTTGATAATTTCTACCCCAATAGGCATCAGTAAAAAAGGGTCAAAACCCACCAAAAATAGGTTCGATGCTTGGAAAACTACACACGTTCAACGGAAAACCACTGAAGGCACCCTTACAAGCGTCATCTTGGGTCAAGTGACTCATCACTTTTCTCATTTTGGTCATTCTCTCATCGATTCGTCACTTGAGGGGGTAGTCACACTTAGTCACCAAATCAACAAATACACACCCAATCAAGGAAATGGCATGCATTCAAATAATAATTGACAAATACAATCATGCTCCTACTTGGGGCAGCAAACAAGCAATAATCACAAGCTAAACAAACACTTGGCATTCTGGAAGCATGAAGACAAGGTTCCTCAGACAAAATGTTGCACCCTTTTCCTACTCATGACTAAACAATGTCTAAGATCAAGTACACCTCACAAAAAAGGTTACACTTGAGTTAAGCTCCTTAGCTCGTCAGAAGTAAGGATTCAAGAATGTGTGTCCTTTCTATACTTGGGGCATCAAAATTTGTTTAGGTTACTAAGAAACCCTAATCATTAAGTGTTTACACATCCCAAAAAGGGGCATCTATAGACATCAAAACAACACCAATCTGATTATGTGGCTACAAGCACTGATCGAATTGGCATACATAGCCCCTAGGGCAGCCCCCAGAGGTTAAAAGTGGTCCTAACCACTCCCAAATAAGTTTTGGAAGGTTAGAGGTCAATTTGGCACCTTTTAAGCACTTTGCTCCCTATTCGTCCCACCCTGAGATGATTAGAATCCTATTCGTCCCACCCCGGGATGATTAGCAACAATCGTCCTAGGGTGGGATGAGTAGCAGGTTTGACTAGAAAAAATTCAAACCTAAATAAATCCACAACTCAAATGCACCTTTAGAGCATGCAATTATAAGGAACAGTTTCAAATCTGAGAGAGGGACTTCAGTCAAGCATGCCCTGATCATGGAGGCCTCATGCAAAGAGACTCTAAATCAGGGAGGAATCTTCTCTCCCCCAAAAAGGCATGACAAGCCAAGTGGCACCCTCGCATGTGCATTCAAAGGAGACCCCTAAAGTCTATAAAAGGGTGAGACTCCTCACCCCCAAAAAAAGGAGGAGAGTTGGAGAATTTGGAGCAACGAAGTGCTGCCAAATTGTGCCCCCATTCCCCTTTGTGTTTCCTACATCCATAATTTCTCTTTTGGAAGAGAGGTTATCGGGTGAACACTAGGAATGCAATCTCAACCCAAAACCCAAGCAATAAGCCACAATCCCATACCAAATTATTTGAAACAACCCCCTATGAGGTTTTGGACCCATCCCAAGTGGATTGGTGTCAAAACCAGACCCCAAACGACGGGCATCCTGCCCCAAGGTGCCCCCCAAACTGCTGCAGTCCTAATTGTCCCACCCCGGAGTGATTAGAAATCCATGAATTCTTTCTTCACTATTCTTTTTGCATTATGTTCTAGTTGGTTTACTTATGCTGTTGTTCAAGTTTCATGTTATTCTGACTTGATTTGATTGTGTTTTTATCATTTTATGTGTTTACTAACATACAGGGAGTGCTTTCAGATATGGGACAATATGGGTAGAATCTACCAAATATGACCTTTTGGGTCATCCCAAAATTCCCCTTTTAGCCTAACCCCAAGTTTGTAGGAGTTTTGGAGGCATCTGGGTTAGACATTTTCAAGGTTGCTTTTGCATGTTTTGTGATAGTCCTAATCATCCCACCCCGGAGCGATTAGAAATCCATGCATTATTTCCTTATTGTTCTTTTTGCAATGTGTCTCTAATGATTTTTCTATGCTTCTGTCAAAGTTTGAATTCATTATGACATGTTTTGACCATCGTTTTGCTATTTTATGTATTCACTAGCCGGAGGCCTTGGGGATTGCATGTTTTTCCCTCTATCCGCATATGCTATTAACTATTTGTTGTTTCTCTAAGCATAGGATCTCACTACTAGGAACACTAGAGGGGCAGCAAGGAACACATGAACACACGGATGCAAGTGGCAGCAATGTTTGGCCCACCCATTTCAAATGTGGGCATGCGAAAGACACTGGAAGCGTACCATCCATTGATGTAACAAACTATATCAAACACTCCGAGACCTATATGGGGGGAGATGTATTGTAACCATATTGAAAGCAAAATTAATAAAAAGAGGCCTCACTTTGTTTTACTTACATCTAGTTTCATTTATGCTTTGTTTCCTGCATGCATTCGTTTCCCGCATTCTTAGGGCTTAGCATCTGCACCATTTGTATCAATTTCATTTGCATAATAATTTGGCACGCTGTCACCCCGCATTAGGCTTTCAAAACCAATATTACATAACAATGATACTCATGTTATTTTCAAACCCTAGTTCAAGTTCTTCACTCAACCATTCACTTCAAAAACAATGCTTATAAAACAAGGTGCATAGCATTCACTTCACAATAGCTCAACAACTCAATAAGGAACCTAATCAAGTCCTTTTCACTCCAAAGTTATTTTTCAGAAAACCAACCAATCAACTCAACCAAGGAATAATGCACCCATAAATTTTGCTTGATGAGGAGTAGAACACACAAATATGCCACAATCATAAACACTTCTTTTCCAAACTCAAGGAGGTTAGAAGATAATACTCTCTCTCAAGGAATCACAATACAAAATAATATCAAACACAAATACACCTTACCACTCCATATTTAAAATAACATCCAACACCTTAAAAATATTAGAACAATTACTTTCACAATAATCCCTTTGGCAAAATGTCCTTTAAAATAAAATCAACACCTTAAAAGGCTTACTCCAATATGCAAATATAACAATTAGGACTTTATTTTAAAATAAATATCAATCTCCTTATAACTCCATTCACTATTTTACCATGAAAATCATCACAAGAAATTAACTTTAATTAATCCTTATGCCTCCCAACTACCTTACGTCAAATCTTAGGGTAATGAAAATTAAATTAAAAAAATGTACCTATGCCCTTTGTGGGTTTTGAACCCATGACGCTGCACCCCCTAGCACCCTAGCTGCAGCCTTGGCTGACACATGAGCTAGGTGCTCATGTGGGAGCTAGAGTGTCCGCACACTCTATTACCTTCTCTACTGCTGTTGAAACTAAAATGCAAAAAGGGCTTCCAAACTTGCTGCCATCGAGTTTTGAACCCGTAACCACTCTGCCACAAGTTCCAAGCCAAATGCCACCTAAGCTAGCCACTGGATGGTGCTAGGAACTAAGCACCTCGATGTTTTAAACACACCAAATTTCATATTTATGTAGTACATTAAAACTACTATGTTTCCTCCATGAGTTACAGTGCATTTTTCAAAGGATATCACTCACTCTTTTTAGCCTTAGAAAAGGCAATATATATGCCTTTATTATCACTTCCATAACGTTGAGGAGGGAAAGTCTTCGACTTGCACACCAGTGGAATAAACTTAGGTTTTTCCACTTTGAATAAATAAATAATATTTATTTATAAAATTTAAATTCAATTTGAATTTAAATATTTATAAATTAAATATTAAAACTTCCTTGGGCTTTCTAATTTGACATTAAAGGCCTCCTTGGGTTTCTATAAAAAACCTTTTACATTGATCATCCATGGTTTTAATAAAAAAAAATTATTTTGTTCCTTCATGGTTTTAATAAAAAACCTTTTAATTTGCTCCTCCATGATTTTAATAAAACATTTTATTTTTGCTCATCCATGGTTTTAATTAAAACCTTTTATCTTTTCTCACATAAAATTATGAAGCTCTTCTAGAACCAATCAATTGCATTTATCCTTGGGACCTTTTGAAATCAATGAAAACACACTCTTGATATCAATGACAACTTATCTACTCAAAATAGCCAACATATTTTCTAGTCTTTCTTATTTTCCTTGGGAACCTTCAATTTTCCTCTAAAACTCGAGGGGGCACCTTGGCTAGGGGTATTAGAGCAATTAATGCTTCATAAAGAGGTGATTTTTCAAAGGGATTAAAAATGAATTATTTTTACACCATAATTCTACCTCAGCATAATGATCAATAGGAAGTAAATTTTCCTTACAACCAAGGATATCTACTATTATGTTTGATGCATTTATTGTATAATAAATGCATAAAAATGAGGGTAAATGTATATTCCCAAATTTGGATCACCTAACATGCAAGCCACTCACTAGACATGAAAATGAGATAACAATCTTACTCAAATTTCCTAGTATTATGCTTACCAATATAAAATTGTTGGTGCTATGCTGAGATAGCATTTTGCTTCAAGACATTTTCCTGCTCAAATTTCAAGATTCAACCTCCTTCCTACATGACCCCCCTGAAATTATCATGTCTACAAAATCATTGTAATGGGATTACTATAAATTATTTTGAGGTAGTGATTCTACCATCCAAGGGCTAAACCTACAAATATTGGATCATCTACCTCCTCAAGACCTATTCAATTTATGGTGCCACTCCTCCTCGAATACATGTCATTTGGTATTGGCTTCCCAATCTACCTATTTTTGATTCATCTTCCCTACCTCAATATTTGAGTTTAAAATCTTACTTACCCTTCCTATCAAACATAAATTCTCTTATCTAAATCCCCTAATGCTAGGAAATCTATAAATTAAAGGCCTTGGATACCCCTCAAAATAGACTCTTAAGGCTAGCACATCTTTATCATTTTTTTTGCTTTCATTTTGCTCTAAAGGATTTTATCTTAGTGCTTAGGATATTCATGCTTAGATTCATGGGAGAGAGTTCATCACCTCTCCTTGGGTTGTTATCTCCTCCTTTAAATCTTCTTTCTACATATTTTTATTTTGCTTACGAACAATTCTATTTGGTCATCCTTTTGTCATTTTGTTTCTTATTACTTTGATTAAAATATATTTTACATTCCTTTTAATTCTTGTTTTAGTATTTATTTTCTTTGTATAGCCTTACCAAGGATCCTCCCTCCATGTCACTAGATCTTGGACACTTTATGACCACCCTTGTCACCTTGGATTCAACTCTCAATCTCAACATCTCTTTGTTTAGTCTCTCAAGGCAAAAATGTCACCTACACTATTCAAGCAACAATTTTGCTAGCTTGTGTTGTTTGGCCAGGACTTTAATCCTCTTCATTGTTTATCCTAAATATTTAGTTTTCCTTCTATTATTCCCTCATATGAATGCTAACTTGATAACTCAAAAAAAATTATTTTATCCTTCTCTCTCTATTTAGCCTCTTAGGGTGGAAATGCTACTCTCTTTGTCTAAGTAGTAATCCTACAATTAGACATTAACCCTTGTTATTTTGACTTATATGTCCTTTCTACTCTTTTCATTTTTGGGCATTGTCACCTTGGATTCTTAGGTAGCAATCCTACTTGACTGCCTAGCCTAAATTACAAACCTTACATAACATTTTTATATCACAAAATTTATCACTTGAAATTATATATGATAAGGGACTTTCCCTTATCTATTCAATATCTCTCACACACACTATTCTCTATTTGTATTATTTGCTATCATCATACCATAATAATTGCCTAGAATACTAGGTAGTGATCCTACCTTCCATGCATATTTGACACCTTTCTTGCATTGATTTTGGGTTGTATAAGGGATCTTAGGGTTTGACCATTTTTTGAGGGAAGCTATCTATTTTCTAAAACCTAGAATACCCCAAAAAAATAATATATTTGCCTAGTTATTTTAGTTTTATATGTATAGGTAGAATATTTGGACTCTCTTAGAAGTATAAAAGCCATAAAATCATTAGATACCACTCCCAGGTGGTATTTTTACCACAATCATTGAGCTAAGTAATTTTCTTGGTGATTTTTGCTATTTTTCTTTATCAGTTAGTCTTGCTTTTTGTTTGACTATGTTATTAGTCTTCTATTATGTTTTTAAGGCATATTGAAAGGAAAGAATCAAGGAAATATTAGGTTAGCTTAGTTTAATTTGTTAATCTCATTTTTTATTTAGGTATCAAATTGAATGGCATGTAGTTATGCACTAGGCTAAATTGTATATTACATCTTTCTTGAGCTCTTTCTTAAAAAATAAGGAAAGTTTAATTTCTTGTAGCTAGTAGTTTTCATCCAAAATAAAAATTTATTTAGGTTAGCTCTTATATGTATGTATTTTCTTTTATTGCAAATTACTTAAAATTTATCTTGTATCTTATAATTAGTTCTATGATCAAAAATAGGTGTTCATGAAAGAATCCATTAAACTTAGATTATTAGCATCCCTAAATACATCTTATACATTGATAGTAGACCTCTAAAAAATTAGCCAATGGATCCTAATATTGTGCACCTACACTACACCATAAAAATTGGAAAGAAATAATGATTGATGCTTGGATGGATGATTCCTTGCTCTAATATTTCTTGGATCTATTTCTCAATATCATAATTTTATGAATAGGTGTAGGTCTAAAATTTGCACACTACTTTCCTCCAGGCTAATGGATTTGTGCTTTGAAGGGGAATTTGGGAATGATAGGTCTACACTCAGAGAGAGACACTTGATCGTGACTCCTTATGGTGATTTTTTCGACGATTTGGTTTAGGGTTCACCAAGAAATATTTTATGGTAGTTTCCATGCCTAGGTTTTGGAGTTTGTTTTGATGTGTTCCTTTTATCAAATCTCACTTACACCTAGTTTGGTCAATATGCAACTATGCTAACCTATATGCAATTTTTATTTACATGTAGACAACAAATAGTAGAAAACAATGTCTATATGGAAAATTCAATGCTTAAAAGGTAATTTAGAACTCTTACCTGTATTCAAAAGTCTAAAGAAGATTATAATTTTTTATTGTAGTCCATATCATACGCAGTAGGTTGAGATTGTATGAATAGAGCAATATCGTTGAATACGATCAAATATCGTACCTATCGATCAGATATCAAAAGATCCAATCTTGATAAAAAATTGCAGTTTCATGGATAGAGTACAGAAAATAGAAAATAAAAAACAAATAATTCTAATATTTTTTTTAAGAAAAATGAGACATAATATCAGCTATTGAATGTTGTAAATAAAAGCAAATGATAGATAAGTGATTTAAACTACATGCAATATGCGATTATATGCAAATAGGTGAACTCCAAGAATGCAAATGATTGAATTCTATATTCTATATGATGTAAATGATAAGTGAAATGATAGATCTAAAAAGAAGTAGAGCTAAAACATGCAAACCAACACTCAAAGTTACCCCCAAGTGATCTCAAAGCAAGATCATACAGTCTGAGCAAGATCATACGCCTTTGATGCAATATCGTACCATTTGATTGTTGATTGTATCCTCCGATCCTACACAAAAAAAAAAAAAACCTAGGTCTAATGCAAAAATCATAATGATTTGAATGCAAAAACTAAATCGATATGCTAGTAGCACCAAGGGAGATCCAAGGGGAAGGGTTTTTGATTAAATAATCTAGGAAAATTAACCAAAATAGTTTGAAAACCAACTTAGTTGCAACTCCTTCCAAGTTGGTATTGATCGAGTGAATCCAATCCCGTAACCATTGCACAGTTGCACAGATAGAGATAAAAAATATTACAGCTGATTTTGTTGCTTTGCTAAGTTGAGATTTTCTATTTTGAGCAAGATCGTATGCATACAATTAGGGATCGTATTGTACGATCCAAGATCGTATCGTATGATCTCGTCTAGATTACTCGATCTCACCAAGAGAGGATGAAAATTGAGGCAACTAGCTAGAGACTCATTTTACAAGTTGTTTGTCCTTAGTGTAAATTATAATGAGTCATTTTTAGGGTGCTACATTTTGCCCCCTCTTTAGCACAATTTTGAAGGAAAATGTGTTAAATAAAAGTACAACACACTTTATGAGAAAGCAAAAATTTATTGTAAATTTTGTTGATGATTTCAAGTTTTTATGCAAGTTGTTTTAAGATATGCTACTAATGATACCCCCTTCGATTTTTTACACCAAATTTGATGTTTGGGTAAAAACTCAAAAATTATGGGTAAAATGAATAAATAGTAAAAAGAAAATACAAAACTAACTCATTTGCATTTTACTATTTACCTATTTAGAGCTTTGGAGAAAACATGGTAGATGTTCCACATCACACTAATTTGGTCTGAGCAAGGGATGGAGCACTCCAGGTATGGATTTCTTACTCATTTAACTTAGATTTTTCCTATTTTTCATTCAATTTAACTTTAAATCTAGATTTTTATGGGCATGACTATTGCACGTGGCTGTAAATGTGAAATCATAATGATTTCATAAAATCATATCGATTTCATGAAATTATATCAATTTTGCGATATTGTATGGTACGATATTGACCGAAATTGATATGATCGACAGATATTGTATCAATATGATATCGCAAAAATCTATACAATTTGAGACATTTTTTAGTATGATTTTGAACAAATTGCTATGATTTTGCACTTTTTATCCGATTTTGAATTTTTGATACGATTTACTGATAAAAAATTTATTACTTTATTTTTATTGATAGATGGCAAAATTAAAGAATCGGGAGTGGAGACATGCTACACTCAAGACATATTTGGGTGCTCCCACAGACATCGAGAGAACCTGATTAGAGGTGGTGGGACTGAGACACATGGTGGAGATGCCATAGATTCTAGTAGACATGAGGGTAGTGACAACTTTGGTGGAGAGATGATATCCAAAATCGTCCTGCTTCAGAATGACCATAGGGGAGATGACTCCCACTTTAGAGGATTTTTGGAGGATTCTAAGGTTACCATTGAGGAGGGTACATATATCTATGTCTAGAAACCAAGGCCAAGCAATGAGGAGGTCGACTAGAAACCCTGACTAACAACTCTATTGAGTGGTATTGTGGGTGGCTTACTGGTGAGCCATCTTAGTGGACAACATCTACCCTAGACTTTGGTAGAGGTGGTGTGTGATATGCATGACCAGAAGGTGTGTTTTTCTTGGGGACCTTTATTTATTTGTATACTATACTGATTCCTATAGCGGGTAGTCTACAAGGGTGGAAAGGGATTTATTTTGACTTCATTTCTATAGGTTTGGTTTTGGGAGCACTTTGCTATCTGGTGACCTGTAGGACTTTATTTGGTTTGAGCTATAGATGGTCATCCTAAGGTAGAGGATGATAGGGCCAGGGTCTTATATTGGCAACTACTGATAGGGTGTAGAGGATGAGTTAGCCTCAATGTGGTGAGGTGACTCATATATGATCTGCTACCATAGGATATCACATTGAGACCTTGGAGGGGTCTACTAGGGTAGGATGAGGATGCTTTTGATTTGGCCCATGTCAAGTGGACCATATGGTTACATATGGACCAAGGAGATCTGGAGTTGCATCATTTTGATCAGGTGTAATGCCAGTTTGGATTACAATAGAACCTCCCTAAGTGGAGGGATATTACATACCCTCGAGTGACTCAAGATCACATCACTATTAGTGGTGCACCAAGTATGGCTAAATTTTTAGATCTAGCACCAGATGATGCACTAGTGCAGGTGATGGATGGGGATGATACTGGTATGACATACAAGTACCATCAATGGTATGCTAGGATCTACCCAGCTATATTGACTCAACCATAAAGTTTTATAGATCAGGCGGTCCATCTGGTCAATCAGCAGTGGTAGAGGACATAGGTACCCCCTAGATGAGGAGGGCCTCACACTAGGGGTGGCCACATGACTTAGAGGATATGGGACCAACTAGAGAGGAGTCATAGGGAGGAGAGGAGAGAGTCACCCCAGTAGGAGGGGAGGTCATATCCTCAGCAAGAAGGGAGACTTGACTCACCTAGGAAGGGAAAGGGAGCTATGGAGGAGAGGGAGAGTAGTGAGATGGCTACTCTATAGATAGATGTTACTAGTCTGAGGGAGTAGGATGCCACCTAGAAGACTAATATTGAGACTTTAGAGGTACAGGAGGCAAGCTAAAGAACTAGAATTCAATCTCTAGAGAGGGAATTGGCACAGGCTAGGGCCTAGGTAGGATAGGAGGTTGGGACTCAGGGAGCTATAGTTATAGCCCTTGCACCTTCATATATGAGGAGCATCTTAGAGGATGAGTTGGTTAGGGCTATCGAAAGGGTCAATTTATACCAAACCTTATACTTTATAGTAGTTCTTGAGTTACAAATACAACCATTACCTACAATGTATGAGCCTTCAACTCCTTCGAGTCGCTTGAGATCGTACTCGACCACTAGGATGGCCACTACTACCAGAACAGGAGGATTTCGAGCACCCCGACCCCCTGGTGGATCCGATGATGCCTAGAGCTCTAGAGGTTCTAGGGGGTGACCTTAGTCATTTTTGTGACACTTTGTGTTTAGTGACTGAGTATGCCAATTTTTGAGGATTGTGGCATACCAGTCGATGTCATTTTGTATATAGAATTTTGAGATATATATATATATATATATATATATATATATTGATATTCTTATTTTATGTGACTTTGTATGATTTGACTATATTTGATTGAATTTTTATAGTGTTTAAATTTCTTATAATCATGCTTTTGATTTGAGTGTTTTGATCATGCTTAAAATGAAAATTGACTTTTGTAAATGTGTTTTTGAAAAATATGTTTTTGTAAAGTGATGAAATAAGTGGATTAGCAATGTTCCTCGGAGGATGTTATGATTTTATATGACCGTTGGTGGAGATCGGTGCTCGCTAGGTCATGAAGCAAATCCTGTTGTGAAGAATTTTGTATTGCTAATAAATAGAAATGTTTTTGTGGTGCTCAAGTATAATATTGAGGCTTATGGTGATAAAAGAAGATGTTTAATTTTTTTTTTTTAGAACAAATTGATTTTTAAGAAATATTTTGATGAGGTTTATTGGTTGTGATTTAAGCATGAAAATTTGGGAATGATGACTTGCGCTAGGCATAGAATTCCTAGTGTGAAATTTGCAAAGAATAATTCCTAGGAATTATACCATCATCGCGAAGTCAAAATGCAATGCATGATAATATGAAATTATTTATTTTTAATACATAAGTTGATATGAAACAAATAATTTGTATCACATAAATAAATATGGAATTTTTTAGACTAAAAACTTGAGAAATATGACTTGCACTAGGCATATAATTCCTAGTGTGAAATTTGAGAAGAATAATTCCTAGGAATTATACCATCATCACGAAGTCAAGAAAAATGCGATGCATGATAATATGAAATGGTTTATCCTTCTTGAAGTTTGATTAATATGGAGCAAATAATTGTATCACTTTTTTAAGAAGATTTGATGAAGATGAAAAATTTTTAGACCTAAAAATTGAGAAATATGACTTGTGCTAGGCATAGAATTCCTAGTGTGAAATTTGAGAAGAATAATTCCTAGGAATTATACCATCATTGCGAAGTCAAAAATGCAATGTATGATAAATGATTTTGGATTACAAGTTCTTTTGAAGATAAATTATTTTGAATATTTTGAAAAATTAATTGAAAATGAACTAATGTTGTCTAACAAACTTCAAAGGAATATTTTATCTTATTTCTAAGACAAGATCAAATTTATCAAGAACCAGTGTGTGATAAGTGAATTCATTATCCATATTGATTTGACACAATGATACAAAATATCTCAAGGAACAAATGTGTGTGTTTGTGAAATTGATTTACCAATTTTGAGTAAGGTAGTGATACAAGTAAACTTTTATGAACCAATGTGTGTAAGTGAAATGTTCATTAACCATAATTTCGTGCATGCCATTGTACTGAACTACTATGTAAGTCAAGTTACCAAAAGCTAGCTAATCCACAAGTGGACATTGGTCTATAGAAAATAAGGTCACTAATGTGACGAACTTGTCACCACACGAAAGGGATTATCCAAGGTCAAGCGGGTTGGGCACAAACCACCTATTATGGGACATACCTCATGGTTTTAAAATAAATGAGGAATTCTAGGGATTCAAGCTCACTACCCTCTTATTTTATTTTTATTTTTGGAATAGGGATTTCTTGTCTATTTTTTTTTTGAACAAGGGGATTTTATTACTTTTGATTTTCTTTACTTTTTTTCTCTTTTTCTTTTTCTTTTCTTTTTCGAGATACTTGCCCAGATTAGGCGTAGGGCAAGGGATTTTATTTAGGTAGGGGGGAGCTTTTCCTTTTGCAAATTCTTAGTATTATAGACCATGCACATGATAGGATAGCAAGGGAAACTTTTCACTTATGGAACTAAGACTACTATGTAGTATCCAATTTCAAATTTTACAGCAAATCATATTTACGATGTGAGAATGTGTTCTTGGTTCAAGAAGTAGCAAGATCATTCCCAAAACTCAAAATTTATTTAATGAAATAATAGTGTTTTTTGATACAAGAGATATTTATAATCAAAGTGATAAAATCAGAATTATATAAGATGTAAATTAAGTGCATGGTTCAAGATAAATTTTGAATTTATCTAAAATAAAATAAAATATAACTTGATTTTTGGAGAACAACACACACTGATGCAAAAAACAATTTGAAATATTTTTGGAATTTTTCATATTTTTTTAATTTTTTTGTTATTTTGATAATATGAAGATTGCAAATTAAATGATGAAGAAATTTATTTACAAGTATGTACAGAGATGGAATTTTTGTTTTATGCATAATACTTTTTGAGATGCATAATGTTCATTGGCTCCTTAAGTTCTTTTCCTTCTAAGGTGGCCAAGTGATATGCACCTGATCCAAATTTAGCTATGATAACAAATGGTCCAAGCCAATTAGGTTGAAATTTACCTTTTAAATCTTTTCTAGCATTCGTATTTTTTATTTTCTTTAATCACTATTTCACCTATTTCAAAAGATCGATGATGGAATTTCTTAGCATATGATCATTTGAGTTTGTCTTGGTAAGAGCAAAGATGCTCTAGGTCATGAATACATTTTTCATATAGAAGTTCTAACTGAATTAGTCTACCAACATGATATTCGTCCTCCACTTCAACATCCTGAAGTAAGAGATCTAGAGAAGGAACTTCTAACTCAAATGGAAAAACTACTTCTACACCATAAACCAAGACAAAAGATGAGGCACATGTAGGAGTACGAACACTAGTTTGATAGGCCCATCGGGCAGGATACAATTGCATATGCCAGTCACAGCCTATTTCATTAACCAATATTTTTAAAATTTTGATTAAGGTTTTATTTTATGCTTCAGCTTGGCCATTTCCTTTTGGATAATAAGGAGTAGACCATATATGTTGAATTTTATATTTTTGACATAATTTTTTAACATATTTATTCTTGAAACATGTTCCATTATCTGAGATGAGAGTTTATGGGATTCCAAATCTACATATGATTTGATTAAAGATAAAATTAGAAACTTGAACTCCCATGCAAGAAGATAATGGCATAGCTTCTACCCACTTTGTGAAATATTCTATTGTAGTTATTATGAATTTATGACCATCAGATGAAATAGGATTGATTTTACCAATAATATCTAAACCCCATTTAGAAAAGGGCCAAGGGGATGCAATAGCTTGAAGTTCCTAGGTAGGAGTTGTTGGCATTTTTGCCACATTGGAATTTTGTTGTAATCTTTGTTCGAAAATTGTTTTTCTTTTTTAAGTGTTTTCACACATTGAACACTTTTTCCTATGGATGTAATTTTGGGTGAAGTTTGGTGCAAATATTCCTTGAAAAGAGATTAATATTGATAAAGATAATTCTTGAGGTGATATGATCGCTGAAGCTACCAAGTTTAAGCATGTGCTCTTGATTCCAGTGCAATATTGTTCATTTTTGAGGCATCGACCACTTCGTGGGCATGCATTTCCAAGGCGCCACCATGGAGATTGAAATTGGACCGATGATTTGTGCTGAAGCTTGATATGCCATGTGATAAAATCATCAGTTATTTTATTTGGCATTTGCTCATTGGTTCATTGTTGTGGTCGAGGAGAAAGTTGTTGCTATTGGTGGCCGAGTGGCCGACACTTTGCCTCCACATGTATTTAATGAAAGAGGCGAAAACCTCTATAAATACTAATCAAATTCTTATTGTAAAGGGAGGTTAGATATTTTGCAAGAAAACTCTCTAAGTTCTCTGCATCAATAGAAGAGACTTGGCTTCTAAAATTTGCAAGCATTCTTATGTGTGTGATTTCCTTCTTTTTTTTAAAATCATTTATGTTTATGCTCATGCTCTTGCTATTAAGTTTTGAATTCTGCATTCTGAATTCAAACGTTGTTGGTTAGTGAGTAGATTTTGAAATGCGATCCGGGGGTTATCTCTACAAAGGTGTGAGTTAAATTCTGTTGCTTTCCTTTTATTATATGTTGTTATAAAACTTGGTGGAATTTTTGTTGTTAGTCAGCCCCAAATTCTACACTTCGGCTCTGTGGCTATATTTCCCTTTCTTTCGGTTATTTTTCAATTTCTTTCCTGCATCCCTAGTCTTCAAATAATGTAGAATTTAGTAAGGGAGCCAGCCCTCTCTGGAGATCGGTTCGAAGGAATTTTCTTTTTCCCTCGGCCTTTCAATGTTGGCCGAGTCTAGGGCGCACAAGTGATGAAATCTTGTACTTAGGCAGATTTGTGACCAACAGTTTTTGGCACGCCCGGTGGGACCCTGAAAGTTTCACTTTCAATAGTATTGAGGTTTAATGTTCACCTTCATGCTGTATAGTTAGAACATTTGGCGACTCAGCACTACCCAGAAGCCTCCGAACGTGGAGACAGTGAGAGCTGTACTTCATGATCACAAGATCGAAGGCCAAAAATTTTGAAAATCCCGTTGAGTTTTTTGAACTTGACAACCAAAAATTAAGTGGACACCCTAAGTTGGTCTCCCCACCACTTACGTCCTCTGCAACATCCTCACAAATTGCTGGTGTATTTTCTGTTCCTTCAAGTTCATCTAGTACTGCTACTAGTTTTCCACCTCCTCAACCACACACACCAGTCCAAATGGCCCAGAATCCTCCACCAAGGCAGTTCTCGACATGGAATAGTTCGGGAGCCTTGAATTTATAGGCACAAAATCCAGTCCCTCAAGCTGCTTTGAAAGCTTTTCCGACCTATGATGGTACTGGTAAAACTGCTTATGAGCATATTCAAGATGTAGCCTCTTTGGCGACCATCCATGACATAACGGATGAAGACGTGATGATAAAATTGTTGGTGTTGTCACTGAGAGGGAAATTGTTGTATTGGTACCGATCATTGCAACCAGGCACTATTGCATCATGGGATCAATTAGGAGAGTTGTTAATCAAAAACTTTCATGAACAAGCCGATCCATTTTCCTTGTTGCATCAATTTAATGCAATTCAAAGGCATCCGTAGGAGGAGATAGCGGACTTCAATGTCAGATTTACCGAAGTGGCGAGAGAGTTCTTGAAGGTCTTCGGCCCACTCATGAGCAAGCTGCATTCTATTATCTCAGAGCTTTTAACATAGACATTGGCTTGGCTATCCAGCAGTCCAACGTGACTACATTCCCAGAGCTATTCGAACAAGCGCAAAAGGTGGAAGCTGACTTGATTGCCATAGGTAGGCTTCCCCCAAAGGTAACAATGCCTATCTTACCTGATCTTCCTCAAGCATTTGTATTCTGGTTCATTTTCACAGCCTATGCCTTCCATGTATCCTATTCCATCATGGAGCTCAAGTGCGCCTCAGATCGCACCCATTCCAGTTCCCCAGCTCCCTGCTCCAACTATTCCACAATTGCCTGCACCAAGCATTCCGCAATTACCAGCTCCCACTTCATTCCCAGCATTGCCTGCACCACCAGCACCTCTACCTATACCGGCACCTCCTGCGCCCTCAAATCCTGATCCTTACACAACGCTATTACAAGAGGTAAAATCTGCTAATTCAGCTATAAGAGCAATGGGAAATAAAATCACAATTATTGAAAGAAAGCAGGTCGAGAGAGATTTCCAACCCAGGAGATTTCAACCTCCGCCGATCACTAGAGAACAAGCGGCTTCAACAAGCAAAGTGCTTGAGAAGAACCCGACTGTGTTGACGAATGAGGAAGTTGGCCCTGTAGAAAGAACATATTGGTGCTCTACATGTAATGATCCACACGGTGAGGAGACTTGTATGGTTCATTTGAACTATGTACAAACATTGGCCGCAAGCTCTTCTGGAGGACAAGTTAACATGATTACTGAGGTAGATCATAATTTTATGGTTCCATCTGAAGAACAAGTCTCAGTTCTCACGAGAACTAGGAAGAAGCCAATCATGGTAGATCCAATAGAGATGGAACCATTAAGGGTACCGGCTGATCCGAAGATGCAAAATGAGAAGAAACAAGTACAAGTGAAAGCTCCTGCTTCAATACCAAATCCAGATTCACCTGTTCTATTAAAAGATCTTTTGCCACCACGAGCAAAGGAAATATTGCAAGAAAAAGCCTCAACTTCACAGGCAAGAGCTAAAACAGAGGAACAAGCTAGAGAAAAGCTCAAGTACCCATATTTGACTAAAATACTGAGGGTAGAAGCCACTCAGCAATATCGGAGCAAATATGAAGCCACTATTGAAAAGAGGGAGTCTGGTGCATCTACATACAATATTGTTGAAGAATTGAAGAAGATTCCAGCCAAGGTTAGTCTCTATGATGCATTACAATTACCTGGGCAAGTTGATTTGTTACAAGAATCATTGAAGTCTATGAAAGATAATGAGAAGAATCCTACCCAGACGATTTTTTCTCAAACATTAACTACTTCAGCCACTGGAAAAAATAGACCACCCCCATTTTATTTGTCACTCAGGATGGAGGGTTGGATAGTGCACAACTGCATGATTGATTCTGGTGTTGCGACAATCTGTCATGCCAAAGGCAGTTTGTGAAGTCATGGGTATGGAGTATACAAGAAGTAGCCCTGGTGTCTTGCGGTTGGATGGGACTCCCATGAAAATAGTGGGTGTAATCAAGGATATTCCTATTGTTCTACATAGTATGCCTCAAATTACAGTAATTCAGGAGGTAGTTGTGGTTGATTTGGAACCATATTTCAGTATGTGTTTGTCGAGAGAATTCACTGCCAAGCTGGGAGGCTACCTTTCTCTGGATTATTCTCACTTGGAGATTCCTTTCAAAGGAAGAAGAATCCGGATCTACAATGAGAAGCCTTCTACTTTTCATATAGAGAAGATGGAAGAAGAAGAAAAGTCCACACATTCTGTCAACATGATAACCCTGAAGAATTGGAAAATCCTGATTTGATGGATGAAGTCCTGGATGAGCTTCGCTTAGAGGATGAGTTTTCAATGCTCGATTTTAATGCCATGATGGAAACTAAAATTGGTTGTTACTCCATTACAAAGCCTGAAGAGGTTGAAATAAAGATGCCTCTTGATCAAGATGATCAAGACTCTATGCCCGATCAATTATGGAAGTTGTATTTTGATGGAGCAAGATGTAAAAATGGTGCGGGAGCAAGGATTGTTCTTATTTCTCCCTCTGGCCTACAGAAAACATATTCATATCGACTGACCTAGAGTTGTACTAACAATGCTGCTGAGTATGAAGCGTTGTGCCTAGGTTTGAAGAAGGCAAAAAATTGGGGATTGAACAATTGCAGATTTTTGGTGACTCTGAATTGATTGTGAATCAAGTAACGAACAAGTGCATCTCCAAGCAACATTATCTCAAGGCATACCGCAACAAAGTTTGGGACCTGTTTGAGGCTTTCACAACATTGAATATTCAATCCATTTCACGAGAGCTGAATAAGCATGCTGATCTTCTAGCATCTCTTGGAGCAAACTTCTCTCCGATTGAGCATGTAGTGAGGAAACCTAAGACCGTAAGGTTAGTTCTGACGACCTTCGGTCCCAGACAAGAACATGTATTGGCAAGTATTCGAAAGTGATGAGCAGATTGTAAATTTTTTGATAAGAGAAGCGAGTGTGGAAGAGAGAACGCTTGATGAGGAGGAAGCCAAAGGGCTTATTCAACTAAGGAATAATCATATCCCAAAAGGATTGATTACACTTGAAAGCCTTTTTGATCAAAATGATAGGGCAGAGAAGCATAGGATCAAAGTAGATGAGAAGGAGTATACTGAACCGGAGTTGGGTCCCCAAAAATTGATAAATATTGGGATGCGATTGTACTCCCGAGGAGTTAGAACAAATCAGAGATTTATGTCATGAATTTCCTGACACGGTTGCTTGGAGTTACCATGATTTGAAGGGATATAACAAAGATGTAATACAACATACTATTGAGTTGCATGATGGGGTGAAACCCTTCAGACAAAAGCAGAGACCAGTTAATCCCAAGATTGAAGTACTGATGAAGGCGGAGCTTCTTAAAATGTTGGATTCTAAAATCATTTACCCCATCAAGCATTCAACTTGGGTGGCAAATCTGGTCCCAGTACGAAAAAAGAATGGAGATATTCGCCTATGTGTTGATTTTCAAAATTTGAATCAAGCCTCGCTAAAAGATCATTATCCTCTGCCTCAGATTGACCAGATTCTTCATGTGGTTGCGGGAGCTCAGAGATTCTCTTTGTTGGATGGATTCTCTGGGTATAACCAGATTTGGGTCAGGGATGAGGACCAACATAAAACAACGTTCACCACAAAATGGGGAACCTTTGCTTACCAGCGAATGCCGTTTGGACTCTCAAATGCTGGCGCAACTTTTCAAAGGGCAATGGATGTGGCTTTTGGTGAGTTGTTAAATCGCATTATTGTGATTTATTTGGATGATATGACTATTTTTTCTCACAATAGGGAGGAGCACGGATCTCATTTAAGGCAGGTATTTGAAAAATGTCGAGAATTTGGCATATCTATTAATCCAAAAAAGTCAATTTTTTTTGTAAAGGAGGGAAAGCTCCTAGGACATGTAATTTCAGAAAATGGCCTAGCTATTGATCCAGCTAGGGCCCAAGCTCTTTTGAAGCTTCCATTGCCAGCCAATAAGAAGGATTTGCAATCTTTTTTTGGGCAAATTAATTTTGTTCGAAAGTTTGTTGCAGATTTCGCTCAAGTAATAAGGCCAATGACAGAGCTTTTAAAGAAAAATGCTGAATTTAAATGGACCGAGCAGAGGAAGCAATCATTTGAGGAGATCAAAGAAAGGATCACTCAAGCTCCGGTCCTGGTGAACCCTGATTATTCCAAGGATTTTATCCTTTATGTTGTTGGTGAACAAGAAGCTTATGCAGCGGTGCTTACACAGAAGGGAGATGATGAAAATGAACGTCCGATTGCTTTCCTAAGCCAAGTCATCCAACCATATCAAGAGAAGTATAACTTCATTGAGAAACAAGTGTATGCGGTAATGAAATCTCTGAAGAAGTTTCGGCACTTTGTTTCACAGAGTAAAACAATAGTTTATGTTGTTCATCCAGATGTCTGAAATTTTATCATACAAGGAGAACTTGGAGATAGGAGAGCTGGTTGGGTTTCTAAAATTCAGGAATTTGATGTTGAGATCCGACCAACCAAACTTGTTCGAGGTCGAGCATTGTGCCAAGAGCTTGCAAAGAATGCTTCCTCTGGATCCACAATTCATGAGTATGAGGATGTAGTAGATAATTGTAATTTTGACAATCATTCTATAGTGGATCAAGATTGGACAGAGGAGCTGATTGAATATTTTTATTTTGGGAAATGTCCTTCACATCTGAATGCCTCACAGAGAAGAAGATTTAGACTGCAAGCCCTCAAGTATGTCTTGCTACCAAATGGCTTGTTTCATAAGAATATTGATGGGGTTCTTCTTAGATGTGTCAAAGAATCAGAGAAGGAGAAAATTTTAGAAGAATTCCATTATGGATTATCAGGAGGTCATTATGCAGGTAGACCCATGGCATTAAAGATTATTCGAGCAGGCTATTTTTGGCCTACTCTTTTTGTAGACGCCTTCAAAGTTAGTCAAAAATGTGATAAGTGCCAAAGATACATCGGTAGAACCAGGAATGCATCATTACCTCTTCACCCGATTCAAGTAGAAGTACCATTTCAGCAATGGGGCCTAGACTTTATCGGGGTCATTGATCCTAACTCATCTGCTGGTCACAAGTACATCTTGACTACAACCGACTATTTCACTAGATGGACTGAAGCAATTCCAACTAAAAAGGTGGATCAAGCCATGGTCATCACTTTTCTTGAGGGGTTGATCACTCGCTTTGGTATCCCAGATGCGATTATAACAGATAATGGAACTCCTTTCATAGGTGCCAAAATCAGTGAATTTGCGGGTAAGTACGGAATTTATTTGAAAACTTCATCTAATTATTATCCGTAGGGGAATGGCTTGGCCGAATCTACAAACAAGAATTTGCTTCGAATTTTGAAGAGGACCCTTGGCGACAATAAGCGGAGCTGGCACCTACTTTTGAATCAAGCATTGTGGGCTGATCGCATCTCGGTGAAAAAATCTATCAAGACATCCCCTTATTCATTGGTATACGACAAAGAAGCGGTTTTGCCAATTCATATTGAATTACCGGCCCTCCAGACTTGGCATTTGATTGATGATGAGGATGATGAATCTGATTCTATGAACATGAGATTAGCTCAACTTTTACAGTTGGAAGAAGAACGGGAGAAATCATACCAGGATTTTATAGAACATCCTTGAGATGACAAAGAAATGGTTCGGTAAAAAGGTCTCCGAAAGGACTTTTAAGGTTGGCGATCTTGTATTGAAGTGGAATGAAAAGAAATCAAAGCCTGGCAAACATCACAAGTTCGAGGCAATATGGGAAGGTCCATTTCAAATCACAGGTGCCAATCAAGTTAATTCTTTTTATTTGCAAGATATGGATGGTCATGCACTGTTAATTCCAGTTAATGGTCTTCATTTGAAGGCCTATTATCAGTAAAAAAAAAAAAATGAAAAAGTGTGCAGAGCCCGGACTTCCGGAGGTCACCCATCCGAGTACTACTCTAGGAAGGTTATGCTTAACTAGGGAGTTCTTTAAAAACTTGAAAACCAAAAAAATCAAGTTGGATGAGGTGTTTAGGGGGTCCAAGGTTCTGGAGGTGTAAAAAAAAAACAATTTGAACCCTCCATGCTCAATTCAAAATTCAAATTTCGAAATTTGAATTTTCCCTCCCAAACCCTTTTTTTTTAAATAAGAAAAGACATAACCTGAAATTCCTTTTTTGGGCCTCCAAAATACCCATTTTGGACTTCAAATAAAATATTATAAAAACTTCATTTTGTCCCTCCCGTTCCTTCATGCTCGAAATGCCCTTTGGATCCGAAATAGTGTTTTGGGATCCGAAAGCCTTCCCTCTCGCCCTTTGACTAGTCAACAAAAAAAAAAAAATCTTCTTCATTATTTAAAAAAAAAAAATTAATGTGCTCATGCATGCCCGAAATTTCTTCATATTCCCCCGAAATAGCCTTTTCGGGTCCCCAAAACATTATTTTGAGTCCCAAAAAGCCCTTTCATACCTCCCAATATACATGTCTTCCACCACTCCCCGTCCGCAATCTTCGTTATCCTTCCGAAATACTCATTTCGAACCCCGAAAACACTATTTCGGGTCCCGAAATTCCCATTCGGTCCCCCGAATAAACCATTTCGACCATTTAAAAAAAAAAAAATTTAAAAAAAAAAAAACCCCCCCCCCCCCCCTCTCTTTTTTTTCTTTACCTCCCTCTTTTTCTTCCTTTTTATTCCAAAAAAAAAAACAATGATACTAAAATAAGAAAAACCATTATGCATTTAAATCCTTTCGCTCGTCTTTTTTCCCATGCACCCCCCTTCTCCATGCTGCACTATCCGTAAATTCCGCTCATTACCATTTCTCACTCCGCTCACTCATTACACTTTCTAAAAAAAAAAACTACCACTTCTCGCATTTCAAGAAGTGGTAAGAAGCATAAAAATAAAAAAATAAAAGCATCATTGGAATGCATGCGGTGCCCATGAAATTAGAAAGCTTTCCAATGGATGTGTATGGAAATTTATAAAAAGGAGGCCCATCCTTTTGTTTTCAATCAAAGCATTTGCAGGGTTCCTATATCGAAGTCTTGCGAATCCCTTTTGCTCCAGGGTTTGTTGTTCGTTGCTGCATATTCAAAGGAAGCTGAAGATGGGGAGGAAAGCTGCAGAGGCCAAGAAGGTGAATGTACAAAAAATGCCTGAGATCGCGAAGAAGCCGCGAAGAGCTCGAGAAGAAAAGGTTGAAGATATGGAACTAAAACCTTATGATGATCGCTTGGGACAGATTAAAGATTGCAATATCACCAACAAGGGAGTAGAAAGACTGCGTCTAGATGCTGAGTTTGCTGCACAACATATGTCTGCTGGGAGTCCCCGTACTATAGCATTTCATTCTCATCTCTCCTGGTACTTGTGTACACTTGTGCATCCATGTCCTGAGCTGATCTGGGCAATCGCACAATGCTACAACACTGCTGCAAGAACTGTCCAAAATGCCCACGGAGAAGTGTTGTTTAGTATCTCGGCTAGTTCCATACAGGATGCGTTTGCTTGCGGTGCACAACTTTCATCTTCTGCTACATTAAAAAAATTAGTTTTAAGGAGGAGGAGGAGAGGTATCAACCTACCATTCAGATGCGACAGTTCATGGAGAGCCAGTTATTAAAGACCCCACGATTGGGAGAGTTGCCAAAAATGCCGACACCATTGAAAAGTTTCAAGAGCCCAGATTTGTATTCAATGATAGCATGGCTAACAGGATTATCTTCAGATTTTGCAGTACAAAAGTGGCAAGCATCGTTGGTGCAATTCATTTCACAACCAGGGTTTTATGCTCCAACTACCGCGACAACAACTCCAAATTCAATTTTCTTTGATTGGGCAAGTTTCTTAGAAATGAGGATACATTCACAATTGAGAAAGGTACAAAATGGAGAAGATCTTACCTTTAGGCATTGTTCCCTCTTGACATGGTATTTTTTCTACCATATGCACTCTCGTTTTGCTTTTGTAGCAATAAACAAGACAGATGAAGCAGGAAAAGCATTACCAATATACTCATGGACTCAGAGTTTGTCCAAGAACGAGTCCTATTATAACTTCAACATAATGTTTTTAGGACCTGCTTTGGAGATAATGTATGGAGTATGCAACAGAGTGCCTCGGGCCCTACAAGCAGAAGTGGTTGATCGGAAAAAAGGTGATGTTTTCTTACTAACCCAAGGCGTGGTAGTTAGAGTGTATGGTTTTATTGGTAAACCTTTTTTGCTACCATATTTTACAACTGAACATATTTTTGCCTTGGAAGTAGCCCGACAAAGTGATTTTATAAATGATACCTATGGGTCAGGTAATAGAAAAAAAAATACATGTGTTATGCCTTTCAAGTTTGGTGATATCACAGTTACTCAGTGTGGGCAGAATGAACTGATTGCTTTGAGACACTCTATGATCATGGATTGGTTGAGCTCCCCCAATGATGGAAGTATGATCCTTTGGGTATTTTTGCCAGTTTCATCAAGGCAAAAACATTTCATTGTTGCCCCAGAGAAGATATTGTGCGACAAAGGAACAATCCTGAAGGGCATGACATTGAATGGCATGTAGAGAAGATGATGTCACTTCCTCCTTGGCATGATTTTTATGAAATGGAGGTTGAATATGATCCTGCCAATCACTCAGAACAGGTTCCTCCTGAAGGTTTGTTTGAGCAAATGAAGACCAAATTGCCTGATTGGTCTGATGAAAAGATTGCCAATTGGTGGATCATGAGAGTTCATCAAAATAAGCTCAAAACAAAATATTCGATGGCTATAGATGATTCTTTTTCAAATATTTATGATGATAATTATGAGAAGTATCAGCCCCTCTCCTTTGCTGATTTGGTGCCTAAAAGTATTAGTAGTCCAGGTAAAGAACAAGAAATGATCGGACAAGTGGAGGTATTGGAAAAAGAGAGGATTGTTATTGAAGAGGAAGAGCAAGAGCAATTTCTACAAAATAAAAGGAGTGCAGCCATGGAAATTCCTTTCCCTCACATAGCGAAGAAGCCTAGGAGTGGAGCACATTCTACGCTGAGCATAAAATAGTCTTCATCACAAGCAATTGAGCCAACACACTCTGATTCAATGGTGACATCGGTTGATCTGAACATGGGGAAGGAACAATCTAAAGGAGAAGAAAATATTGTGATACAACAATGTTTACCATCGGCTCAAATGATCATAAGCACAAAAGGAGAGGAGCCCATAGGTATGCATTTTCCTTCTTCTTCTCTCATTAATAAGCATTTGGTGACCACTATTTTTTCATCCACAGTTCCTATGTCTACTTCACCTCCCGTCACATCCACCTCTCCCATTCCCACTTCTGTCCCACAGTCCACGAGTCACTAGTGCTTCTTCTGTTTCACCCATTCCATCCTTTTCTCTTGCCTTCAGTTCATTTGCATCTGCCCCAAATCCATTTGCCCTTCCATTACCCTCTGTTTCATCTTCCATACCTTCACATTCTTCCATAAGCACGCAAGCACCTCTTCGAGTAAGCGTAGCTGAGATCCCCTCCACTTCCATTCCTGTGGTTGAATCCAATCCCCAACAAGCTATTTTTCTCTCTTCCCCAATTTTTGCCATGGAGGAGCCACTAGTCTCTGAGATAGAGTTGCTACCTGAGCGCTCAATAGCGGAAAAACTCAGCAAGGCACAACAAAGTTCATCTAGGTGGTGGAAGAATCGTAAGAGAAAGGATTCACTAGCCATGGCACAACCAGTAAAGAAAGTGACTTTTGATCCCATAGCAATGGAGAAGCACACGATGACCATGATTCCTCGGGTTTCGAAACCTCAAAGAGAAATGACATCTAGTGACTATTCATACCAAGCTGTCACTGAGGACCTCACAAAGAAGCATCCAGTTGAGCACATGGGCACCATACAGGAGGCATCAAGTTCCATGTATCTGCAGGCAGAACATTACAAGGATCTTCTCATTCAGGCTGAAGAGAAAATCAAAAAGCTCGAGGAAGCCTTAGAGGAACAACAGGCTAAATTTGATGCAGCACAATTTGAATCTCAACAGTGGCAGCAACAGGTGATGCATTTGGAAAGTGACATAGCGGAGAGCAAGCAGACAACTACACAGTTTCAGGCAGCCGAGCAGGAAGCACAACTAAAAATTCAAGCTCTGTAGGATCAGCTTCAGAACTTGCAGAATCAATTGGCAGCAAAATCAATGCACTCTGTGTCCCTCACCAAGGACAAGATTAAGGAAGCTCACAGTCAGATGTTGACTAATTGTAAGAAAATGGTGACCAAGGCTACATTAGTGCTCTTGTTCCTTCAGGATGTTCAGGCAGTTGTTTCATATGGTGGACCTATAATAGACAACATGGAGCAAGATTTAGAGCCAAAATTGGAAATGGCCATGAAGATCCAAGCAATGACTCAAATAAATCTCAAGATGCATCCAATGAGTGATATAGCCCATGCTTGGGCGAGTGCTAAAATCACATTACGCAGTTATTTCTCCAAGATGAATCTGATTAAAGAAGCTCGTCAATTGCAAGAGACCTTTGAGCATGAAAGACGTATTTCATTGGTTTATTTTGAAACACTTGCAGATAATGGTTTTCCTAGTTTTGTTGATGATCAAGGAAATATTCTGGCAAAGAAAGACCTGGATACATTATGGGCTGTTTTCATGATGGATACTTCAGATATTGATAATTTGGAGGAGCCCATCACCGAAGAGCATGTGTTACCATTAATGAGAGAGTTCATTCGCATTGAATCTGGATTATTGGAGCTCAGTCAAAGGGCCAAACATCTTGATATAGAAAAGGTTGAGACTTTTCGATATCTTGTGGGTACTCTCAAAGCTCGGGAGGTGATTACCATAGATGGATGGGCTGAAGCAGTTGCGATATATGAATCCACCGTAACACATCTCAAAAAGCAAGACGAAGCTGATACAAGTAGCTAACCATCAGATGCAACTGCAAGTGGGAACTCTGTACCCAATGAATAAAGGCCTGGAATCGATTACATTCAGGCGATCTGAATACCCCGTGAGCCGCCAAAAATGTTGGCATTTTTGCCACATTGTAATTTTTTTGTAATCTTTGTTCGAAAATTGTTTTTTTTTTAAGTGTTTTCACACATTGAACACTTTTTCCTATGGATGTAATTTTGGGTGAAGTTTGGTGCAAATCTTCCTTGAAAAGAGATTAATATTGATAAAGATAATTCTTGAGGTGATATGATCGCTGAAGCTACCAAGTTTAAGCATGTGCTCTTGATTCCAGTGCAATATTGTTCATTTTCGAGGCATCGACCACTTCGTGGGCATGCATTTCCAAGGCGCCACCATGGAGATTGAAACTGGACCGATGATTTGTGTTGAAGCTTGATATGCCATGTGATAAAATCATCAGTTATTTTATTTGGCATTTGCTCATTGGTTCATTGTTGTGGTCGAGGAGAAAGTTGTTGCTATTGGTGGCTGAGTGGCCGACACTTTGCCTCCACATGTATTTAATGAAAGAGGCGAAAACCTCTATAAATACTAATCAAATTCTTATTGTAAAGGGAGGTTAGATATTTTGCAAGAAAACTCTCTAAGTTCTCTGCATCAATAGAAGAGACTTGGCTTCTAAAATTTGCAAGCATTCTTATGTGTGTGATTTCCTTCTTTTTTTTAAAATCATTTCTGTTTATGCTCATGCTCTTGTTGTTAAGTTTTGAATTCTGCATTCTGAATTCAAACGTTGTTGGTTAGTGAGTAGATTTTGAAATGCGATCCAGGGGTTATCTCTACAAAGGTGTGAGTTAAATTCTGCTGCTTTCCTTTTATTATATGCTGTTATAAAACTTGGTGGAATTTTTGTTGTTAGTCTGCCCCAAATTCTACACTTCGGCCTGTGGCTATATTTCCCTTTCTTTCAGTTATTTTTCAATTTCTTTCCTGCATCCCTAGTCTTCAAACAGTGTAGAATTTAGTAAGGGAGCCAGCCCTCTCTGGAGATCGGTTCGAAGGAATTTTCTTTTTCCCTCGGCCTTTCAATGTTGGCCGAGTCTAGGGCGCACAAGTGATGAAATCTTGTACTTAGGCAGATTTGTGACCAATAGGAGCATGAAAAAGGTTTGCATGTATTTGACATTTATCACAATTATGCACATAATCATTAGCATATTTTTTTATGGAAGGCCAAAAATACCCCATTCGAAGGAGTTTCTTAGAAATGGCACTTCCATTAAAGTGTCCTCTATAGGATCCATCATGGGCTTCACTTAAGGATTTATTGGGCTCTTCTAAATTAAGACATCTTAATAGTATCCCTTAAAAGGATCTTTTGTATAAAGTATTACCAAAAATTATGAAGTGAACAGCTCGCTTATGCAATAACCTACGTTGGTTTCTATCTAATCCTTCTAGGAAGGTTCCATTTTGGAGAAAATCAAATATATCTATATACCAAGGTTCTGGGGTTGTTTCATTAATCAAAAATACATCTAATGGCTCTAGAAATGACTTAGAATAAGCAGGATATTATATTTAGTGAATGATAATACTGGCATACTCATCATTCAACTCTAAGGGTAATAGGGAAGCAGTTGTGGCCATGTCATCAGTGACACGATTGCTAGTGCGAGGAATGGCTTCTAAAGTTACTTTCTCAAACAATGAAATACGTTTTAGAACATACTCCTTATAAGGGCAAAGCTTCTCATATAGTGTCTGATAAAATTCATTGATTTTATTTATAACAAGTTGAGAATATCCAAAGACTAATAGTATTTTAATTCTTAAGGCTAGAGTGGCTCGTAACCCTAGGATTAGAGCCTCATACTCTATAGTATTGTTAGTACAAGCAAATTGTAACTTGAAAGATAATGGGATAAGGTGATTTTGTGGAGATATTAAGATAATACCAACACCTACACCACTCATGCATCTAGCTCCATCAAAATATAAAGACCATGACTCAGACAGATCTTCTTCCAAATTAAGGCACTCATCAGGAAATTCTATAATTATAGGGTTAGTAGACTCTAAAGGTGCAAAAACTAACTGATCAGCTATAACTTGACCTTTAATATATTTTTGGCTGATAAATTTAAGATCAAACTCACTTAGAGCAATAACCCACTTAGTTGTGCGCCCTGAAAAGTAAGGTCTACTCATCAAGTACCTTAAAAGATCAAATTTATCTATAAAAAATGTTTTCTAACTAAGCATATAATAAGGAAAATTTTATAGAGAAAATACAACCACTAAACAAAGTTTTCTAATGGATTATAGTGGGTTTCATAACTTATTAGTGTTCTTATTATATAATAGGTGGCTTTTTCTTTCTTTTCATCATCAATTTGAGCCAACATAGCTCCGAGTGCAAGTTTCGAGGTAGAAATTTATAAAATAAATGGATGATATGGTCTAGGAGGAAAAACCACTAGAGGAGTAAGAAGATATTAGTTAATACTCTCAAAAGCTTCTTGAAATTCATGTTTTTCTTAAGTAATTTAATAAAAGGTCATATTTTATCCGCCAATTTATCAATGAAATGGTGGATAGATTGTAATTTACCTTGTAAACTTCTTAACTTTGATATGTTTTTAGGTGGTGGCATATCAAGGATAGCTTTAATTTTGAGAGGATCTACTTCTATACCATGCATAGAAACAATAACCTCCAACAATTTTCTTAATTTGACCCCAAATACTCATTTGTTAGGATTTAATCGAATTAAATATTCTCTTAATCTATCAAACACTTTTATTAAATCATTTATATGTTCTTCCTATTTATCTTAATGAGCTATATTATCATCTACATAATCATGTAAAATATCATACATCATGTGATGAGGATGAAAAAACACGAACAAAACCATCCAAGGAGCCAAATCACAATAGAAAATAATTATTTTAATAATGTCAGCCAAAGGGGCAAAAATTACAATGCCAGACTTGTTGAGGCTGAACAAACATGAACAAAACCATCCAAGGAGTTAAATCACAATAGAAAAGAATTATTTTATTAATGCTAGCCAAAAGGGGCAGAAATTACAATGCCATATCGTACAATATTGGAGCCCAACCCCAACCTTCAAATCCAAAATCCCTTTTTAAATCCTATTTCCCCCTCTTTTACATTACTTTTAAGTTTCCCACCCATGCAAAAAAAATTAAATTTAACTTTCCAACCCATGCAAAATTTTAAATTCTACTTTCTCACCCAATTGGTGGTTGACAAACACAAAGGCAAAACACAGAATTTTTTTGTTTTTTTTATTGATACAAGATTGCTCTATTACCACTGGATGCTCTTGCATCAGACATCCAGGGTAAGTTTGATAAGTGATCTCACTTCTCTGTTGTTGGAGGAAAACCAAGGTGGTCAACCTCAGACTTGGATAGCAAAGTTGAATCTTCTACAGGAATTCCCTTCCATTTCACTAGATATTTTTCATACTATTTGTTTCTTGTACTTCTGCCAATGCGGGTATCCAGGATTTCCTCTATCTATTCTATCATTGGAGCCTATGCCAAAACACTCCACAACTCTACAACTAGTTCTTTGGAACTGTCACCAAATTAGAAATATTGAACACAGGTGATATGTTCAATCCACTCGGAAACTCCACCTCATATGCATTTCTTGAATCTTTTTTTTGTATGATCCTGCATGGTCCAAACTTCTTCATTTTCAGCTTGTTATATGTTTTAGTAGGAAACCTCTCCTTTCTCAGGTGCACCATGACTTCATCACCAACCTGGAACTCCTTAAACCTCCTTTTTCTAATTAGCCTTTATCTTATACTGAGTCTTCATCTTATTTATGTGTTGTTTTACTTCTTCATGCAAATACTTTAAATGCTCTGCAAATTTCTCAGCTTTAGTACTATTATTTTCTCCCCTATCCAACTTCCTCAACTCATAAGCATTTCTTGGACTACTCCCATATACAATCTGGAATGGTGATTTACCAGTACTCCTATTGATAGAATTGTTATAGGTAAATTTTGCCTATGGTAAAATCATATCCCATCCCTTGGGCTTATCTCCTACCAGGCATCTCCGTAGGTTACCTAAAATTCTATTCACCACTTCTGTCTATCCATCAGTCTGTGGATGGTATGTAGAATTGAACTTCAAATCTGTCTTCAATTTCTTTCACAAGGTATTTCAAAAATACCCCACAAAATTTGTGTCTCTATCGAAGACTATAATATTTGGTAGATCGTGAAGTTGTACCACTTCCTTGAAAAAGAGTCCAACAACATGAACTGCATCATTGGTTTTCTTGTAGGAAATAAAATGTGCCATCTTTGAAAACTTGTCAACTACCATAAATATGGAGTCATTTCCCCTTTTTTTCCTTGGCAGACCAAAAACAAAGTCCATGCTGATGGCCTCCCAGGATCTCTCTGGTACATACAATGGTTGATATAACCCGGTGTTCTGCCTCACACCCTTCGCCATATAGCATATTGTGCAACTTTGTATAAACTTATTCACATATTTTAGTAACTATGGAAAATAGTAGTTTTCACTCACCAAGGCAATGGTCTTGTCTATACCAAAATATGCATCCAATCCTCCACTATGCTTCTCTTTGATCAAATTCTCCCTCATTGAACTCCTAGGAATGCACAACTGGTTCCTCTTAAATAAAATTCCATCTTGGATCATAAAATCCAACCACTTAGTCCTATCCAGAGTAACTGGTATTGTACAAGCTCTCCAAGCTTCAACAAATATTGGATCTTCAAGGTACACACTCGTAAGTTCTTCAAACCGCACAACTTCCACTCTCATTGTTGTCAACAAACTCTATCTTCTAATTAAGTCATCTACAACTCTATTTGAATTCCCACTCCTATGCTTCAGCACAAAGGTATATCTCTATAAAAACTCAAACCAATTTAAGTGCCTTTGATTCAATTTCCCTTGACTATTAATATACTGTAAAGCTTGATGATCAATATACAAAAAAAAACTCCTTTGGCAACAAATAGTGTCTCCACTTCTTTAAAGCCTGAACTATAGCATAAAACTCTTGATCATAGATAAAATATTTCTTCCTGGTATCATTAATCTTTTCACTAAAATAGGCAACAATCTTACCTTCCTGACTCAATGCAGATCCTATGGCACTACCACTAGCATCACAATCTACCTAAAACACCTTATTAAAATCTGGAAGTACCGACACAGGTTGCTCAGTGACCTTCTTCAACAAATCAAAGCTCCTCTCATCTTCTAAGGTCCACTTAAAGTCTTTCTATCCCCTCTCATTATTTCAGTTAGGGGTGCACAAATACTACTAAAATTTCTAATAAACTTTCTATAAAAACCTGGTAGACCATAAAATTATCTTACCTCAATTACACTCCTTAGGATAGGCTAGTCAATGATAGCCCTTACCTTCTTTGGATCCATCTTCAGACCTTCAATTGAGATGACAAATTCCAAATACACCAACTCCTTCACAAAATTGCACTTCTTCAAATTTATCAGTAGACGTTCCTCCCTAAACTTCTCTAGAACTCTTCTAATGTGCTTCAGATGTTACTCCAAGGTCTTGCTGAAAATCAGAATGCCATCCAAAATTACAATGACAAACTTTCCTATAAACTCCTTCAATACTTCATTCATAAGCCTCATAAATGTGCTAGGTGCATTGGTTAGCCCAAATGGCATGGCCAACCACTCATATAAAACCTCTTTGGTCTTGAAATTTTTCTTCCACTCATCTCCTTCTATTATGTGGATTTGATGATACCCACTCTTTAGATCAATCTTTGTAAAATACTTGGACCCACTCAAACAGTCCATTATGTCATCCATCCTTGGCAATGTAAACCTATAATTTATGGTGATCTTGTTAATAGCTCTAGAATATGTGCACATTATCCACTCTCCAATCCTTCTTTGGTGTTAGTACTACAAGCACTGCACATGGACTTAGGCTTTTCCTAATAATTCCCTTCTCTAGTAGCTCCTGAACTTGTCTGTTCAGTTCCTCATTCTCCACAAGAGTCATCCTATGGGTAGCCTTGTTTGGCAAACTAGCTCCTAGTATCAAATTAATATGATGGCTAATATTTATCATGGGTGGAAAACCCTCTGGCACATTATCAGATATAATATCTAAGAAGTCTTCAAACAAACCTAAAATTTATACAGGGACATCTTTACTTGGTTCTTCCTTAACTCTAAGAATTAATGCATAGCACACATGCTCATACTTCAAATCATCTAGAAATTTTCTACCATAAACCAAATAAATTTTGGTACTATTACATACCTTTTCATCCATCTCCTTCAGTGGATTCAATTTATGGTGCACTCCTTCCTTTGTTAGGGAGTAAGTGTTGGCATGTCCATCATGGACTGCACGGTGATCAAACTGCCATGGTCTTCCTAAAAATATATGGCAAGCATCCATAGGAAGGATATCACACAGGACCTCATCCTTGTATCTCCCAATATTAAACTTGACTAAGCACTATTCATTGACCAATGCCCTATGGTCCTTCTACAACCACACAATCTGGTATGGATGCGGGTGTCTCCTCCTCTCTAGCTATAACTTAGTAACCATTTCTTCAGAGACCAAGTTATCAGTATTCCTATTATCTACAATAACATTATAGACCTTACCTAAACATTTGCACCTTGTACATAATAGACTCTTCTTCTAGTCTAGTTCCTTCTCCTCATTCAACAATGTTCTCCTTGTGACCATAACTTCTCCTCTCTCTACCTCCTCAAAGTACTTTGATTTAGCTTCTTCATCTGCAATAACAACTTTGGCATTATCCACTGGCCTCCTATTTGGCTTCTCTTGGTGTTGTGGACACTCATATGCTCAATGTCCTTCTTCTCCATAGTTGAAGCAGGTTCCACAAAACCCTCTTCCTTCATTTCCTCGACCATATCTACCTCTTCCTCTTGGGTAGTTATTTTTCTGACCATGGGATCTATAATCATTATCTCTTTTATGGTCTTGGCTACTTCTAGCTTCTTCTTTCTTCTCACCTCGTCCTCCATCTGTTCTTCCACCAGTTATTTCTCTATGACCTTTTCCTTTCTGCTTACCCTCAAACCTTATGTTTAACTTCTATTAAACTTTTAGAGCAAACCGGTAAGCATCCTCAATGGTGCTCATCCTAACTAGACTCAGATCTTCTTGAATACTGGTTCTCAACCCATGGATGTAACGGGCTACCTTTAGTCTCAGAATGGTCGATTTGTATCATGATATTATAGAACTCCTCAGTGTATTATTTGATAGAATTTCCTGATTATCTCAAATTTTACATCTTCTTCAGCAGATCCAACTCATAATCTACCAAAATAAACTACCGCTTTAGCTTTTCCACCATTCATTACCATCTGGTGATCCTCTATTTTCTCCTTCTATTTCTATTAAGTTGTACTACTTTCCACCTGATTCTAGCATGACCCTTCAGTTTTGTCTTAGAAAACTTGACCCGGTCAGGATCTTCCACCTCTTCATATTGAAAATATTCTTCCAGGTCATTGATCCAATCAATCAACTCCTTTGGGTTAAGATTTTTTGAGTATGTGGAAACCTAAATCGTTGGCCTCTTCCCAATCTAGGATATGGCTCTGTACAACCTCGCTTGGGTAGGATCTATTACCTCTTCTTCTTCCTCAAACTGGTCTTCCTCTTCTTTAGCTTCATATTCGCTCCTTTTCTCTCTTCTTGGGTCAAACCCTCAATGTAGCTCTTCTTGTAATGCCTGGACTTGCCTCTGCAAATCTCGAAAATCCTCTGCTGGCACTACAGTATTATTTGCAACACCTCGATTCCTTCATGGGGGCATCTTGCTCTGGCTTCTCCAAACCCAAACCACAGATCCTGGTGTAAACTGCCTCACGTTCAATGATATGCTTACACACTCAAGAACTCCTGCTCTGATACCACTTGATTAGGATGAATAAACATGAACAAAACCATCCAAGGAACCAAATCATAATAGAAAAGAATTATTTTAATAATGCTAGCCAAAGGGCAAAAATTACAATGTCAGACTTGTTGAGGCTGAACAAACACAAACAAAACCATCCAAGGAGTTAAATCAAAATAGAAAAGAATTATTTTATTAATTCGAGCCAAAAGGGGTAGAAATTACAATTCCAGATCGTATAATCTTGGAGCCTAACCCTAGCCTTCAGATAAAAAAATCCCTTTTTAAATTCAAATTTTCCTCCCTTTTACATGATTTTTAAGTTTCCTACCCATGCAAAAAAAAATTAAATTTAACTTTTTTGCCCATGCAAAATTTTAAATTCTACTTTCTCGCCAAAATGGCGGCTGACAAACACAAAGGAAAAACACTTAGAATTTTTTTTTGTTGTTGATTCAAGATTGCTCTATTACCATTGGATGCTCCTGCATCATCATGTCATGAAAGATGTATGTCATAGCTCTTTTATATGTTGCTCCTGCATTATTTAAGCCAAAAGGCGTTACTTTCTAGTAAAAGGTACCCCAAGGTATAATAAAATCTATTTTAGGTTGATCTTCAGTAGCTATACTAATTTGATTGTATCCTAAGAAACCATCCATGAGGGATAAAATCCCACTCTCGACTATAAAATCTATGATTTGATCCATATTAGGGAGAGGGAAATCATCCTTAGGGCATGCATCATTAATGTCCCTAAAATTAGTGCAAACCCTAAATTTAGTGGCTTATTTTTTAGCTATTGGGACATCATTTGATATCCACTCTGTAAGAAAATATAGTAAAATTATGTGCAAGCAAAAAAATACAATACCACAAGAAAAAATAGTAACACAGATTTTACGTGGAAAACCTACAATGTGCAGGAAAAACCACAGGATAATGGAAACTTTATCTTTTATTGATTTCAGAAGAATTACATTCAATCATAATTTACATGCAAGGGGTCATTCCCCTTTTATAGAAAAACAAAAACTGTTTTGTTTCCTCTTCCAAAGGAAGAGTCCAAAAACTATTTGTTTTCTCTTCCAAAGGAAGAGTCCAAAAAATGGTTTGTTTTCTCTTCCAAAGGAAGATTCCAAAATACTATTTGTTTCCTCTCCCAAAGGAATACTACAAAATATTGTTTGTTTCCTCTTTGTAAGTTGCACTACCATGCACCTCTCTACTGAAGAACATTGGAGATATGGATATTGACTTCACCTCCTAACATTATCCCACTTGAAGTCGATATACAGGAATTATTTGCCTATGTTTTTCCATCCAAGTGCCAATTGCCCAATGCTGCCCTTATCACATTTTTAGCAAGCCCAGAGAAGTTTTGCACCACTCAAATTTCTTTGTATTGACCGGCTTAGTAAGCATATCTACAGGATTCACTTCAGTGTATATTTTCTACAACAGGATCCTACCTTCTTCCACCACATTTCTTATAAAGTGATACTTGACATCAATGTGTTTCGTGCGATCATGGAATGTTGGGTTCTTCACTAGCTAAATAGCACTTTGTCTATCACAATGCAACATAATTTTATATTTTTTTTGTTGTTGATGCAAGATTGCTCTGTTACGATTGGATGCTCCTGCATCATCATGTCATGAAATATGTATGTCATAGCTCTTTGATATGTTTCTCCTACATTATTTAAGCCAAAAGGCATTACTTTCCAGTAAAAGGTACCCCAAGGTATAATAAAAGCCATTTTAGGTTGATCTTCAGTAGCTATTCTAATTTGATTGTATCCTAACAAACCATCCATGAGGGTTAAAATCCCACTCCTAGCTGTAAAATCTATGATTTGATCAATATTAGGGAGAGGGAAATCATCCTTAGGGTATGCCTCATTAATGTCCCTAAAATAAGTGCAAACCCTAACTTTAGTGGCTTCTTTTTTAGCTATTGGGACAACATTTGATATCCACTCAACATAGTCAATAGCTTGGATAAAATTTACATTCAAAAGTTTTTCTAACTCATTTTTAACTAGTAGTGCTACGTTGGGATGCATTTTCCTAAGTTTTTGCTTTACAGGTTTTGCATCAAGACACACTACTAGATGATGCATTACCATAGAAGGATCTAGACCTGGCATATCTACATATGTCCAAGCAAAGACATCAACATATTATGTGAGAAATGTGATATATTTTTCTATCTTTCTCCACTTAATTCTGCTCCAATTTTGACCATGAGAGGATTTTCCTCTTTCCCAATATTAACTTGTAGAACATTTTCTATCACAATATTTGATTCTCTTTCAAATTTGGGTGGTGTTGGTGACACCCCCATTTCTTGTAATTCTTCTAAATTTAATTTTGCTAATTCTTCTTGAGGGGTAGTTGCTTCTACATGAGCTATACATGGGATAGACCCATCAAAATAGAATTTATTCTTTAAAATTTCATCAACAAAGATATCATGAAAATTTATCCTTCCAAATATTCATCTGGTTCAACAATCATATCTAGGTATGCTATGGATAACATATTACAAGAGGATATCCATTTTATTGATTTGAACAATTCCTTTTGTGCTAAATATTCTTCATATGTTATAAGGTGATCATCATCCTTATATGGGAATGGTTGGGTCTTTGTAGGAATGTAACCAATGCCACATCGGGTAGGCCATTCCCCAACTTCCAAAGGCTCTTGTATTCCATTTTTAAGAGGTCCTAAATATTTACCTCTATAACCCATATCACACATCATTTGTTTTGATTTTATGTATCCATTAGAAAAATAACAATTAGCAAAACCATTTTGATCAATTGTGATATTCACAACATTAATTTTACCATAATCATACCCTACATAAACAAAGGCACAACTCCCAACATGATAGATACTTCCTAGTGGTCATGGCAAGCCCATCGTTCAGGGAGATAGCGGTATTTTAGATAATACTAGGGAATCTTGAGTGGCAAAGTTATTATGTTCTAAATTTGTGAGTATCGAAGATAAGTTTGGTAATATTTCATCCGTAGTAGGATATGAAGTAGAAGGACTATCTTCTTTAATTATAGATTTAGATGATGTAGTTTTTTATGGTGATGGTGTTGATGATAAAGGTGTTGATTATTGTTGAGTGGTATTTTCACCCGATTGTGAAAACACACTCTCCGATAGGATTTGGGTTCTAAATCCTCTTCTTGCAAAGAAATTAAACAAGTAACTTCTCCAAGGTTCCTGTTATGTTAGCATTTTGCATCGATGTATTAATAATCTCAAATAAAGATATTCAATTAAAATGCTTGGAACACCTTAGTGGTTGCAAGTAACTGAAAACAAGGGGCACTGTGGTTTATTTTACTGTGAAACTTTAATGATTGTTCATTGAACCCTAATAAAGCAAATGTGATTTGGTCTCTATATGACCATGCTGTAACTTCAAAATAAAATTTAATGAAATGCCATAACATGAAGGAATTATTTATGGATTTTGAAGTTTTTTAATTTTTTATTTTATTTTATTTTAATGCTTGAAAAATTAAAATTGGAACTTCTGAAAAATAAAGTGCAGCAAAAAGAAAATAAAATGCAAAAGAAAAAGAAATTAAAATTGCATTCAGTTTGATGCTATCCCGTCCTGGAAAAACCGAAGATGTGAGGTTTCCATGCATGCAACCTAACCTATTGGACCTGCAAACATGCACAATCCCGATAAGCTAAGTGCTTGATTCAAAGGGTTTTGAAATAAAATTCAAATTTTGAATATTCGCCTAATGCAACCCACAAAAGTGGCATTTAACATTATCTATAAATCCGAAATCTGAAAAATGAAAGAATAAACATTAAATCTATAGCATGCACAAAAGATCTCCTTCTTTCTTGCCCACAAGATGCAAATTTTTGAACACTCCTGCATTAAAAATAAATCATGTTACAATAGCAGAATCTCTGGTTTTCTCAAAACCAGAAAAAGGGGAAGAAAAACACTCCCAAGTAGGCCCAGAATGGCTTCTCGCCTTCGGCACTGCAACTCTACCCGTAGCGGTTTTTGACCCTCGTACCAATTTGTGCTTCCGCTTTTAAAGTTCTGGTAAATTGCTTCTCCTTCCATGACGGTTCGTTTCATCTTCCAGATTGCCTCGTTTCACCTTCCCCGCCTTTCCATTGCTTTTGACTTTATGCTCGAGATCTTCTCTATGAACTGTAACGCCTCTGCAGCCCTTACACATGTACGCCACGTGTTTCACACTTTTCTGCATGTTCTGTAATGGCCCCATGTAAATCATGACAAAAATATGCATGCAGCTTTGCTCCTTTACTTTCATCGTGAAAACGCGACATGTCACGATATCGCGACATTTTCTTGCCAGCAGCCTTGCCAATGCAACCTATCGCGAAATCATGACGTTTTTCTATTTCAAGCTGTGAGGATGCAACCTGTCATGAAATCGTGACGCTTTTCATCTCCGTACGCCTCGGCTGCTTCCTGTCGTGAAATCGTGACGCTTTTTCATTTGGAGCTATCTTGCGGCTTTCTATCGCGAAATCACGACGCTTTTTCATTTGGAGCTATCTTGCGGCTTTCTATCATGAAATCACGATGCTTTTCTATTCCGTACCACTTTGCCAGCTTTTCATCGTGAAATCGTGACGCTTTTCTATTTCGTGCCCCTTTGCTGCTTCTTGTCGCGATATCGCGACATTTTTCTACTTCGTGCCCCTTTGCTGCTTTTTGTCGCGAAATCGCGACGCTTTTAGTGCCTTGCCCTGTTTGACTGGTTTGACCGTGATTTTGTGACATGTCACGATTTTGCGACAATTTTCCATTCTGCCTTTCTCTCTCCTCTCTGGACCGCGATGGAGCAACATGTCGTGATATTGTGACACTTTTCATTTTTTTCGCGACGGAGCAACATGTCGCGATATCGTGACACTTTTTCATTTTTGGCCGCGACGGAGCAACATGTCGCGATATCGTGACACTTTTTCATTTTCGGTCGCGACGGAGCAACATGTCGCGATATCGCGACACTTTTTCATTTTTGTGCAATTTTGCCTTTTTCTTGATTTTTAGCATCTGGGTCATTGAGATCTTCTTTGAAAGCATGCAAAAAATGTGGGTCCCCAATTTTGGGGTGTGTTGTGGATCAGCCACAACAAATGGCGACTCTATTTGTCAAATGCTCTTGAGCATTTTGGTGAGAACCCAACCTGGAAGTATACAAACTTGGAAACCAACATTAGCACATAAGAAATATAAACGAATGCCCATAGATCAAAAATACATGAATCATCAGAATTGTTAAGTATCAGCTCGGTGTGTGCAATGTGTTTTCATTCCCTATCGTTTGAAATTGATCAACATTCCATCGTCAGTTTTACATGAATGCATATGTGAGATTGTGAATGATTTGTGTAACCTAATAAATATGCTAAGAGATTTTGCTTTTATAAAAGGCATAGTCTTTCTTCTAGTATCATACACAAACATTCAAGATTATCAAACCCTCTTAGGATCAACTATATGTATAATGAATTGCTTTATTAGATCCCAAAGTTGGTTATGAGTCCCTACTATCTTGAACCCATGTGTAAGTGAAAGTGAAATCAGAGCTTTGGGAAATCAGACTCCCAACCTAATCGAGATGGGAGTTTAACCCTATTCTTACTACTCTGATTTGGAATTCATTACCTCACTTTGAGCAAAATAATTTAACCAATTATGGAAGAAATGGTCATGCTAGTCTAACCCTTTGAACAATCAATGGTCTTGTTTTTTAGACAAGACATGTTGCCATGCATGGGCATACTTAACCCCATAATCCATGACTTAGCTTCATTTCTTTGGACCTTGGGGATGACTACCCATCCTTTGTAGAGGACAAGTAGTACGATCCTTCCAATCCAATATAAATATGAGATGGGAAAAATTAATTTTTTACTTCTTGAACCTTGGGGATGACTACCCATCCTTGCTAGGGACATGTAGTACGATCCTTCCAATCCAAGCTTTAGATGTAAATGGAGAATATTAATTTTATTGCTTGGACCTTGGGGATGACTACCCATCCTTTGCAGAGGACAAGTAGTACGATCCTTCCAATCCAAGATTTATCATGAAATGAGACATAGGAGCTTTGGGGAATCAGATTCTCAACCTAAGCGAGATGAGAATTTATGCCCTATCCTTACTACTCCATGTAGGTCAAATCAAAGCTTTGGGGAGTTGGATCCTCAACCTAAGTTCGATGAGGATTTAGCCCTATCCTTACTACTCTGATTTTAGGCTTTAAGCTTTATGGAAGTGGTCAAAACCATCTGTTTTAAGGATCATGTTGCATAATAGGATAGACATGAAATACTTCTTTCGCCCAACCTTTTCTTCCAAGCAAGGTTTTGATCATTTTGCTCAAGATCCTTTTTAATGTGTATAAAATGTGCTTGGTTCTAGATATCTCAAGACTCAGTTCCCAACCTTAGGATCTTCTTCTTATTTATGTGATAGCATAACCTTAAGAGGATTTGACACACTTTAATGATTTGTATTTGAAATGCATTTGCAACTAAGATGGCATGTATGTGCAAAGTGAGATGTAATATGAATGCATTGTCTTTTGAAATGCAGATGAAATATTGCCATATAAAACTGACTACTTCATGCATCACAAGTTTCAAACGATATTATTAAATTGTTTGTATTTCTTGCGGAGCTTTCTACCACATAATTCCAATGTTCCATATTTCCCCGATCTAGAACATAAGTTAGCATCTCAAGGCAACTTTTTCATCATTTTTTTTTTTATATAAACAAACAAAAAATGTCAAATAAACACACAACTTTAAATTAAAACTTATTCAATCCAAAACCAAACTGCAATCCCAAAAATGAAAATTTGAAAACACAAACCAAAAACCAAAAACCAAAATCTATATACAAATGTACACTATAATACAAGATGATGCAAAGCTTGGATTATCACTTTCCTGGATCCCAAACATGATTAGAACATTTCAACAAAAATATAACATGATATGCATGCCAAATGTTGTGGGAATCCCACAAAAACAAGACAAGACCAAACAATGCAACAAATTTCCACTTGCCATGCTCACCATACCAATTTGATTTAGTTCCATTAGTATTCCCATAGGTGAGCTTCAAATTTTCAAATTGATTAGACAATGATTGATATTCAATTTTATCATGTCTATTCTTTAAAACTTCCATTTCAAAACTCAATCTTTGATTTAGAATTAGGCTATCTTCTTCCAATATGCAATTTTGTAAGTAGGAGCCTATTTCTACAAATTTCAAAGCCAAATCATTTTCCAAATTTGTAGGCCAATCAAATTTGTGTAACAATTTACAAGCATCTAGGATATTTACTAAATTAGGATCATTAAAAGTTTTTATCCTAGATTCAATTAGTAATTGTTGATGAATTTGGTTTAACAATTCAAGTGCATCAACTTCTTTTCCATTCATTAAAACAATGTTATTAAAGGTGTGATTAAAAATTATACCTTGTTTTTCATTTACCTTTAATGACATTTCATCATAAACATTAATCAAATTCAAAACATGGTCATCCAATTCTCAACCCTCAAACATTCTTGGTCAAAGTGTATGTCCCATGACTCATCTTGATGATCCTTCATTTGAGTTGCTTCCAATTGATCAATCTCTTTGTCATTTGGTTCCAATTCTTTGTTCACTATCCATGGTATCTCTTCATTTGAATCCTCCAAATCATCATGCAAACTTGCATCCGCACCTTCAATGAATTTATATTCAACATGATCGAATTTTGTCACCTTTTCAAATCTTGTGAATATGAGATCTTCGTATGATGTAGAAGGTTCAACATCCTGCATATCAAGTGAAATATGAGTTTCATCTATAGGGATGTGAGAAAAGAATGCATTATCATATCTCCCCCAACCATTGTGAAAATCGTCATCCAAATCCATGGCATGAAATTCCATGATATTTGTGACATGATCTTTTGATTCATTCATCAATTCATTTTCTTCTTTGTCCTTGGCAATAGGATCATTATAATCTTCCAAAATTTGATGAGATTTGAAACCCTCTTCCAAAACATCCTCAAATTGTACAGGAGTTGTAATATCTTCCTTCGAGTAGGCGATTATGTTGTCCTGTATATCAATTGGCACACAAGTTTCATTAGTAGTTTTGGATTGAGTGTAGTCTTCCCACTTCTTCCAAGCATCATAATAATCATCTTTCAAAATCAAGTGGTGACGTTCAACTACTTCTTCAACATCTTCCAATTCATCAATGTGTTTCTCATCAAATTCATCTTCACCTTCCTTAGATGGTTCAATTATTTCCAAAAGTGGGTTATTTCTTGAATTCAAATTTATAAGGCTATCATCGTCCAAATTAGTAACCCATGATTCAATTTTATCATAATTTGGAGGGTGAAGAATTTCTTGATCTTTAATTTTACACATCTCATCAATAGTATCTTCCAAGAACAAGTGGTGAAACTCTATCATATCTTCAAATTTATTTATTGATTTTCTCCCAATTTCACTTTCAACCACTTCATTCAATTCTATGGTGGGTTCCGTCCTATCACATATATCAAACATTGTTGAATTTAGAACCCCTTCATCCGGATAATCGTGTATCTCTATGAATGAGATCATTTCTGCATAATCCTCACTAGTGGATGTTGGCTTATCAATTTGCACCTCCTCGTGGACTACATCTAAGGTGGTTGTAAGATTTGGATATTCAAATTCATCCCCTTGATCATTCACCTTAGATATCATTGGAGTGGAGGGTGCTATGTTTGATGGTTGGTGTAGGTTGGCATCAATATCTTTAGAAGGACAATCTCTCATGTGAACATGTTGTGCCTTTTCTTCTTCAAGACCTTGTCGTTCTATCTCTTCTAAGACCTCATGGATTTTCTCTAGGGACAAACCACTCAGTTTTTCCTCAATGAGTGAAGCAAGTGTGGGGTGTATGGCTCCTAGGTATACTTCCATGGCTTCCTCTTCCAATGTGTTAAAATTTTCCCACATTTGGGAGTGCAACTCACGAAATCTTCCATTGAATTGACTCAAGGATTCATTAGGCTCTTTACATATGGAGGTAAACCGATTTTTCAGGATTTCTAAGTCAACCTGATTACCAAAATGGTAAAGATAGGCTGCTTCTAGTTGTATCCAAGAAGTCCTAACCTCCATGGGTAGTTGGCTGTACCAAAAGAATGGTTTATCATCCAAAATGTATGCAAATAACTTACAAGCCACCTCCTCATAGAAAATCTGGAATTTACATAATGTATCCTTGTAGACATGCAGTTTTTGCAAGTATCCTAGTGGCACCTCTTGATTAAAACACCGTAAAAAATCCAATAACATTGTAGGAATTTGATAGGGTACCACAGGTATAGATAAACCCTTATAATGATCCTCTATCATTGATACCATTCTCTCTCTTAGAGACACTATTTCAGCTCTCAGGGATACCATTTGCTCCTCAAGTGTTGCCATTAGTGAAACTTAAAATGTAATTTTAGAACCAAATCTGTTGAATATTCAACCTGCAATGTAAAAAAAAATCAAGTTAGCATCAACTAAGAGATGTACTTATTAAAATCAAATGTCAAGTAATTGCATGAGACCAAAATTTTCAAAATTAAATCAAATCACATATTTCTGTATGAACAATCAAAAAAGTGTTAGAATAATATACAACATACCTGAATTGCTTAAAATAGAACAAGTAAATAAATTCAGGCCATCCTTTTTACAATCTGCTGAGTGTTAGAGGACTAAAGCATAAAAAATTTAAATTTAAATAACACTAAAATAAACCCGTTCGGCCCTCCTAGCACCAATCTGTTGAGTGGTGTTAGAGGAGGCCGAAGATGCTAATCAAATGGACTTGAAATATTTAGCAATGTAAAGCTCTTAAACAATTATAAACCTGTAACATCTAAAATCATGATAAAATAAACCTTTTCATGCCCTCCTTCTAGCGCCAATCTGTTGAGTGGTATTTTCACCCGATTGTGAAAACACACTCTCCGATAGGATTTGGGTTCTAAATCCTCTCTTGCAAAGAAATTAAACAAGTAACTTCTCCAAGGTTCCGTTATGTTAGCATTTTGCATCTGTGTATTAATAATCTCAAATAAAGATATTCAATTAAAATGCTTGGAACACCTTAGTGGTTGCAAGTAACTCGAAAACAAGGGGCACTCGTGGTTTATTTTACTTGTGAAACTTTAATGATTGTTCATTGAACCCTAATAAAGCAAATGTGATTTGGTCTCTATATGACCATGCTGTAACTTCAAAATAAAATTTAATGAAATGCCATAACATGAAGGAATTATTTATGGATTTTGAAGTTTTTTAATTTTTTTATTTTATTTTAATGCTTGAAAAATTAAAATTGGAACTTCTGAAAAATAAAGTGCAGCAAAAAGAAAATAAAATGCAAAAGAAAAAGAAATTAAAATTGCATTCAGTTTGATGCTATCCCGTCCTGGCAAAACCGAAGATGTGAGGTTTCCATGCATGCAACCTAACCTATTGGACCTGCAAACATGCACAATCCTGATAAGCTAAGTGCTGATTCAAAGGGTTTTGAAATAAAATTCAAATTTCGAATATTCGCCTAATGCAACCCACAAAAGTGGCATTTAACATTATCTATAAATCCGAAATCTGAAAAATGAAAGAATAAACATTAAATCTTTAGCATGCATAGAAAATCTCCTTCTTTCTTGCCCACAAGATGCAAATTTCTGAACACTCCTGCATTAAAAATAAATCATGTTACAATAGCAGAATCTCTGGTTTTCTCAAAACCAAAAAAAGGGGAAGAAAAACACTCCCAAGCAGGCCCAGAATGGCTTCTCGCCTTCGGCACTGCAACTCTGCCCGCAGCGGTTTTCGACCCTCGTACCTGTCCTGTGCTTCTACTTTTAAAGTTTTGGTAAATTGCTTCTCCTTCCATGACGGTTCGTTTCATCTTCCAGATTGCCTCGTTTCACCTTCCCCGCATTTCGAATTGCTTTTGACTTTATGCTCGACAAACTGATGCTTCTCTGTGAACATGTAACGCCTCTGCAACCCTTACACATGTACGCCACGTGTTCCACACTTTTTTGCATGTTCTGTAATGGCCCCATGTAAATCATGACATTTTTATGCATGCAGCTTTGCTCCTTTACTTTCATCGTGAAAATGCGACATGTCGCGATATCACGACATTTTCCTGCCAGCAGCCTTGCCAATGCAACCTGTCACGAAATCATGACGTTTTTTTTTCAGCCTGAGGTGCAACTTGTCATGAAATCGTGACATTTTTCATCTCCGTACACCTCGACTACTTCCTGTCGCGAAATCATGACGCTTTTTCATTCGGAGCTATCTTGCGACTTTTTGTCACGAAATCGCGACGCTTTTTCACTTGGAGCTATCTTGCGGTTTCTATCGTGAAATCGTGACGCTTTTTCGTTTCGTACCACTTTGCTAGCTTTTCGTCGTGAAATCATGACGCTTTTCTATTTTGTGCCCCTTTGCTGCTTCCTATCATGATATCGCGACGTTTTTCTGCTTCGTGCCCCTTTGCTGCTTTTTGTCGCGAAATCGCGACGCTTTTAGTGCCTTGCCCTGTTTGACTGGTTTGACCGTGATTTTGTGACATGTCGCGATTTCGCGACAATTTTCCATTCTACCTTTCTCTCTCCTCTCTGGACCGCGACGGAGCAACATGTCACGATATCGCGACACTTTTTCATTTTCGGCCGCGACGGAGCAACATGTCGCGATATCGCGACACTTTTTCATTTTCGGCCGCGACGGAGCAACATGTCGCGATATCGCGACACCTTTTCATTTTCGGCCGTGACGGAGCAACATGTCGCGATATCGTGACACTTTTTCTTTTGGAGCAACATGTCGCGATATCGCGACACTTTTTCATTTTCGGCCGACGGAGCAACATGTCGCGATATCGCGACACTTTTTCATTTTTGTGCAATTTTGCCTTTTTCTTGATTTTTAGCATCTGGGTCACTGAGATCTTCTTTGAAAGCATGCAAAAAAGGTGGGTCCCCAATTTTGGGGTGTGTTGTGGATCAGCCACAACAATTATGATGTAAGTTTTGGTGATGAAGTTGTTGATGATGGAGGTGGACTAGGATATGCTGATGACATAGCCGAACAAATGGAACTCCTATCGGTTCTACCATGAAACACATATCAAATGGTCTATGATCACCATGTATAGTAACTATTTGATTTTTAAATTCAAACTTAACACATTGATTTAATGTAGAGGGTATTGCTTGCATGGCATTGATCCAAGGTTGACCCAAAAGTATGTTATACGATACAAGGTAATGTACAACAAACATCATCATATCCAAAATTCTTGGATTGACTTGCAATGGGATCGATAACACTCCACATGTTTCTTGAGTTTCATCATTAAATGTTTTAATGATCATTTTAGTCCTTTTTAGATCTTCTTTTTAAAACCCAAATATTTGGAAAAATTCATATGTGCATATATTTAATGATGATCCATTATCAATTAAAACTCTTTTAACACCTACATCTCCAATTAATGTTGTGATGTATAGAGGATTGTCTTTATACATGCTTTGAGGAAGAATACTCTTATCTAAGAAATATATGTAATTTATTCCATTTGAGTTTACGGTATTAACCACAAAATCAGGTTCTATATTTTTTGGTACCATCATTTTACTTAAGGTACTCATTAATTATTCTCTATGGATAGATGAAGTTCTCAAAAGATCCAAAAGATATATTCTTGTTGTGATGTTTGCTAGTTGTTCATTAATATCATATGGAGGTTTCTATTGTGAACTTGATATATTATTTCCTTTCATAGGTGGTTTTAATATAAAAGGAGTTGATTTCTCATTTTGAGTTTGATTTTGTGGTTGAGAATTTTGAGTTTGAGCTTGTTGTCTAGTAATGGCTCCAATAGTACCTACAATATTATTATGACCAAAGAAAAACCTAGCACTTTCTGCTTGTTGATTTGAAAGCATTTGTTGAGATGAGGGTCGAGTGGTTACTCTTCTAGGGAATGGTTCTTCTAGAACTGATAAATCTATAATGGGAGTAACTCGATCTGATTCATACTTAGAACTATTTGAGGCAATCTCTAGTTCACTTCCTGTTTCACTTTCTGTGTCACTTTTAGTATCTTCTAAAGATGAATTTTGAAAGTATTGTATTGGTCTAGTTGTGACTACAGAAAAAGTAGGTACATAGGAGGTTTGAAAAATTTGTTGTGGTAAAAAGCTACTAATGGTTCCCACATACCGAGTTGGGTGAGGAACATTGTGATAATCTACTTGATTTACTGCTTCTTTACCATGTTTAGGTAATGGATGTTGAAAAATATCTAGATTTTGATTTGCATTTTGATTTATTTGTTTTTGGGTATTATTGTTTGTAGGAAATTGTTGAACTTCCATATTACCTTTATCAATCAAGTCTTGTATCATGTGTTTCAACCTTTTACAAGAATTTATAGAATGTCCATATACTTGGTGAAAATTACAATACAAATCATCTCTAAAGCTAGCTACAGTTGTGTCTAGTTGTCTTACCTCAGGTAACTATAATAAGTCATGTTCCAATAATTGAGGTAAAATCATAGTTAAGGGTTGATTTTATCTTGTAAATTCTCTTGATGGCTAATCAGGGATTTCTAATACAAATTTCTTTACAATTTCAACAAGATTGATATTTGAGTTTTTTCTGCTATTAGTGACCCCATCACACCCTACTTGCTTATTCTTATATTGATTTTTAGGAGTCTTATCTTCATATTTCTTCTTAAATTATCCTCTCCTAATGAGAGCATCTTCTACCCTCCTAGCTAGATCAATGGCTTGATCAAATGAGGTTACTGTGGTAGTAGAAAGCTCATAAGATAGTTGTTCTTGCAAATTACCAATGAATATATCCAACATTTCATGATGTGGTAATGCAAAATGTAGTTTACCTAAGAGTTGTCTCCACTTAGTCAAAAATTCAGTAAAACTCTCATCTTTACCTTGTTTTAGATTATATAAATTGTTTATGGTTATATGCCTCTCTATGTAGGCGCTAAATTGATGAACAAACATCTCTACTATTTCTTCAAAGCTCCTTTAATATTTTGTAGGTAGATGATAGTACCATTCTAGAGCCATGCCTTTAAGACTTTTAGAGAACATTTTTAGCAACAACAATTCATCATGATAAATATCATGACATGTTATCCTAAACATGCGAAGATGCTCAATAGGATCTTCGATTCCTTTATATATCGAGAGGACAGGTATAGGGAAATATTTTGGGTATGGTTGGGCAACCACAATAGGATCTAAAGGTTGGCTACACATCTCTCTATAACTATATGAGGGATGGTAAGGATCTATTTGATCTAGTCTTGAAGCTAATTGTTTCACTATGTCTTCAAGGCCCTGTGGTTGTCCACCAAACTGATTCTGTTGCACCATGTTGTTGTGTCTTTGATAAGTTGATGTTGTATAAGGATTTCCAACTGAAATACTGTTGTGCAAAGTGTTGGTAGGAGGATTGTTATGAAGCTATTGTGGAATTGTGTTCTATTGAATTTTTTGTTGATGATTGGTATTTTGCATTTGTTTAGCCTTTTTTTTTGGTTAAGAGCTTGAGAGAAAATAGTTGTGGATGGTTGTTTTTGTTGTTTAGGATTTTTAGGGTTGCTAGCAGCAATCTTGGATGTTTGTGCCATTGGTTTTTGAACATTTTGATTTAAAGGTATCATATTTTGAGTAGATGGTCCTACTTGATCATTATCTTGGTCTGTTGAATTCATATATGATAATGGATTTGTATGTATCTGAAATACAGATGCTAAGGCTGATTCCATATCACCTTCTCCTGAATTATCCATTTGTACTACTTGATTAAACTCTTCTATGTGATTTTTTATGAATTGGGTAAATTTTCTAAGAGACTCAAATTTAACATTTCCTTTTTCATATAATGTAGGCTCATCAAGATCTGCTATTTCATCTTCATTATTATTCTCTTCACCTTGTTCTGAAGATACATAATATTCAATGAGTATTCTATCATCAATGTTTTCTTGGTCTTGTTCTTCCATATGACCAGATTCTACTTGTTTACCACTTCTTAATTTAGGCATTTTGATTTTAGGATTTTTATCTTGCAAATATTATATATATATATATATATATATATATATATATATATATATATATATATATATGCTTTAAAATTTTGGGGTATATATACCTAAATAATATATTATATTATGTTTTGGATTTTTGTAGTTTTTTAGATTGCAAACAATACAACAAACAAAATAAAATCTATAATATTATAGATATTATACTTTAATTTTCTTGGAAAAGCCTATAGATATCATTAATAGGTTCAAGTTTTGCAGGGGTCATATAGTGTTCTTCTTCAAACTAGAAGTTGGACTTTAAGAATTTTATGAAATGGGCTATAGTGATGTAATCAATTTCATAGTTTGACATATAAAAGTACAATTCATGATAGTATTATCGATAAAGCACAACCCTAGGAACTCTATTGAATCTTCTCTTATCATCTAAGATAATTTCTTGATTTTCCACACGTGATAAAAACTTATGTACCATTATTGCATTCTCAAGATAATCTTCAAAGGAGTAAATAATTAGGGAAATAACAACTCTCTTATCCGCTAGTCACCTATCACATGCTCTTTGATGATCAAAGTAAAAAGGTACACTATCAGGATCTAGGATTATAGACAAGTCAACCCTTATGATTTTCTTAAGTTTAGGTTCTTTGGCTCTTATAATTTCTAATCTTCTCCAAATATTAGGGTATGGCACACTACCTAATGAAGAAAATTCTTGGGTTGACAATATTGTACTAACATCAATTCGAACAGATCTCCTTATGTTGTAATCTACCATCTATGAAATTCACTAAAGATGTGCAAATTTGACTAATGACTTTGTTTGATCCTTCAGTTTTTGTTTTGTTTTTATGTTTTGTAATTTTTATGCTTTTTTATGTTTTATAGATTAGAAAGATGCCTATGTTTTTCATGTTGGGTTCACCAAAGAATGAAGATCTAAATTTTATATACTCCTTTCCTCCAGGCTAATGGATCCGCACCTCGAAGGGGAATGTGGGAATGATAGGTCTACACCTCAGAGAGAGACACTTGATCATGCCTTATTATGGTGATTTTTTGATGAATTGGTTTAGGGTTCACTAGGAAACATTTTATGGTAGTTTCCACACCTAGGTTTTGGAGTTTGTTTTGATGTGTTCCTTTTATCAAATCTCACATACACCTAGTTTGGCCAATATGCAACTATGCTAACCTATATGTAATTTTGATTTACATGTAGACAACAAACAACAAAAAACAATGTCTAGATGGACAATGTAGTGCTTAAAAGGTAATTTAGAACTCTTACCTATATGCAAAAGTTTAAAGAATATTTTTTTGGACATTTTGAGTCCCTAAGTCAAAGTTGTCATTGATGTCAAGATGCTAGTGATAGCTCTTCTCCAGTTTGAGTGCAAAGTTTAATGGAAGTCATAATGGGTCAAAATATATTTAGTGAAAACCCAAGAGCATGGGTCAGAAAGTGGTTGTACTTCTTCCAAAGAACCATTTATCCGAGATAGTGAAAAGGTATAATATTATAATAATTATTATAATATTATTAAAGTGACTGAGAAAACCTAAATAAAATATTTATAATTTCGATTATAGTATTTTATAAATAAAAGGGTTTAAGTATTCTTTATAAAACCCAAGGTTAGGTTTAAGGCAAATGTTTCAAATCTTGATAGCAATTTTATTTACCCAAACATAAAGGTGGGTTGGTTTTAATTAAAGATATTTGAAGACGTTACCACTGATATATTATTCCATGCTCGTGCGCTGACATTGAAAGCCATGAAGTCTTGTGTATATATACACCAAAGTTTACATTCAAAAAATGATAATCGCTCCTAATATTTTCAAAATAGCTCTGTGTTCAGTTTATTCATTCGTGCATGCAATTTGAGGAGAGGACAAAGTGTTTTTTCCTTTAGCACCAAGTGGAAGGTTACATGTGGAATTTGAAAGTTCATTCTCATTGGGCATGGTGGCTTAGTGGTAGTGCTTGGCTTGCGGAAGCATCGAGGCAGGCAGGTCCTACATTTAATCTACGTGAGGCATGGTTCGTGCTTGGTTTTCGAATGCCAAAATGAGGAGCCATTTTGTTCGTTGAACATTGCACGTGAAGGAAGTTTTGGAGCACGTGGTGCTCATGGGTTTCAAACGTGTGCCTAGCACACATGGCTAGAAGTTGTGGCTAGGGCACACGAAGGGAGGTTGACATGGGTTCAAGCCCCACTTGAGGCTAAGGTACGTAGAATTAAATTAAATTTTTATTTGCCATAATTTTATTTCCTAAGGTGAAAAGGGTAGAAAGAGGGGCATTTGTGATATTTAAATGCATAGTAAAAGTGTCTTAATTATGGGAGAAATAAGGATTGTTAAGTTATTTTTTTGAAGTACCTTATGCCATTAATTAATTTTGGAGGTATTGATATTCGATATTTATTATTTTAGGATTAATAATGAGTTTGAGTAAAGTCTTGGTTAAATTCTTATTAAGACTTTTGAGCATTATTTTTGTATAAGGGTTTTTATATTAAAATAAGACTATGGGGAATGTTTTTTTTGAGTTGGAGTAATAAGGTGTATTTTGGGTCATCATTTTACATTGTGTTATTATTAAAGTCTTCTAACCCTTATTGATATTGGAAAAGAAAAATTTATGAGTGTGTCAGATTTGTGAGATCAACTCCTTGTCAAGAAAAAAGGTATGAGCAAATTCTTATTTGGTTGTGTTGGTTGATTGGATTTCTTGAAAATTAAGTTTGGAGTGAAAAGAATTTGATTAGGGTTTACTTTTCAAAAGTGTATGAGTTAATGCTTCAAGGTTTTCTGAAATTAAGAGTTGTGGTTAAATGACAGGGACCGAGAAAAAATCCAACACCTTCACAAATTCGACTTTCTCATTAAAATCTGCTGAAAATATTTACATGCATCAAAATAAAATAGCCCGCAGGCTTTACAATGGCCAGAGCTTGTCTGGTATACAGCACACCCTCTGTTCCCTGGATCTTCCAGTCCACCCTCCCCCCAAATAAAACATTAAAACGAGTTTTTATCGAGGCCTCGACCCTCTAGCAATAAATGCCCCCCGCCTAACAAATTTCAAATTTGATTTTCCCCCTCGGCCGAGTTTTCAAATTTTGTCTGCCATAAATGGGCAACTGCCCGATCTGCTTAAGAAGCTTGCATTAATGGCCTTCTTTGACCTGCAGCCACCGTCTAGTTCTGACTGTGATTCTGTACTGCTGCCTCAACCCATACTGACCATGCCCTGCAACAGCTGTTTTGTCAGAATACTTCCATAAGGTGGTTATCCCCGTTTAATGCACGCGGCTGTCAACTTTATTTTAGAACACGTGGCTGCCCGCATGTCTACTTTCGGCCTTTGTCTTCAATTGATCGCATAGCTTTTATACACACAACCCCGTGTCCAATTTGGCTTATCTTCCTTTTGGCATCGAATATTGAAACCACATGGCAACCTTCTATTGGTCGCGATATCGCGACATGTCACGATATCGCGACATGTTGTGGTATCGCGACCCCCCACGCCTTAAGCACTAGTCTGCCTTCGAGAGCCATGATTTTGTGACATGTCGTGAAATTGTGACATGTTGTGATATCGCAACTCCCCAGCCCTCGCTTTCTACCTTCACCTTTGAGAGCCATGATTTTGTGACATGTCACGATTTCACGGCTCCCCCGCCCTTGCTTTTTGTTTCTACCTTCGGGAGCCGCGATTTCATGACATGTCACAAAATCGTGACATGTCACGATTTTGCGGCTCCCCACCCCGCCTTCAGCCTTCGAAGTCGTCGTGATATCATGATGTCGCGATATCGCGATGTCGTGATATCGTGACAAAAATAGCTCCCACCTGGTCGCAGCCTTTGGGGTCACGATTTCGTGACCCCCCCAACTTTTGCCTTAGAGAGAGTAAAGCTTGCTTTACTAAACTTAAACTTCTCCCCTGATTTTCAATACTTTTGCGAGGTTGTTCTAATGTCGTCGGATGCTCCTGCATCAGACACCTGGGGTAACAGGAGAAGTGACCTTCACTTCTTTTTTGTTCGGTCTGCGTCCTTTGTAATATCTTCGAACACTCATCAACCTTTACAACCTGATCAAATCTTGTTTCTTGGTAAAATTTTTTGCCCTCTACCAGACAAATTCTGGCATTGCTGCACACCTTCTCATCCACTGTCTGTAATGGCTTTAATTTGTGGTGCACTCCATCTTTCATCAAGGAATACGTATTTGCATGACCATCATGCACTGCACTTCGATCAAACTACCATGGCCTTCCCAACAGCAAATGGCAAGCATCCATGGGGAAAACATCACACAGGACCTCATCCTAGTATCTCCCAATCTGGAACATGACTAAACACTGTTCATTGACCCATGCTCTGTGGTCCTTCCACAACCACGCAATCCGGTATGGATGCGGGTGTCTCCTTCTCTCCAGTTGTAACTTAGCAACCATCTCCTCGGAGACTAAGTTATCTGTACTCCCATTGTCTATAATAACATTACAGACTTTGCCTGCACTTTTGCACCGTGTGCGAAACAGGCTTCTCCTTTTCTCAGGTTTATCTTCCTCAATCAGTATGGTCCTCCTCATGATCATGGCTTCTCCTTTCTCAACTTCTTCAGAATGTTCTGAGTCAGCATCTTCCGCTGCCACCATAACTCTGACAGGACCCACTTGTTTCTTATTCACTCTCTTGGGATGCTAGGGACACTCATATGTCCAATGCCCCTCTTCTCCATAGTGGAAACATGTTCCCCGAAACACTCCCCTTCCATACCCGCGTCCAGATCTACCTCTTCCTCTTGGGTAGCCATTGTTCTGAACTTGCGGTTTGGGTTCTTCATCTTCTTTCTGATTCTGGCTGCTGCTAACCTCTTCTTTCTTCTCTTCCTTTCCTTCCTCTTTTCTTCCACCGGTATTTCCTCCAGGCCCTCTTCCTTTTTGCTTGCTCTCAAACCTTCTGTTCAGTTTTTCTTCAACCTTTAGAGCAAACTGGTAAGCATCTTCAATGGTGCTCACCCGCACTAAGCCCAACTCTTCCTGGATACTCGGTCTCAACCCATTAATATAACGGGCCACCTTTTCTTTACTTGCTTCTAAATGACCGGTTCTGATGGAGATTTTATAAAATTCCTTCATATATTCTTGAATAGTTTTATTCATCTGTCTTAAACCTTGCATTTTTCTTAGCAGATCCAACTCATAATCTGTTAGAATAAACTGCCTTTTTAATTTTTCAACCATCCGTTCCCATCTTGTTATCCGTTCTTTTCCTCTTCTGTTCCGTTCCAGCTGTATCCCCTTCCACCATATGCTGGCATGACCTTTTAATTTGGTTTTGGCAAATCTGACCCGCTCGGGATCTTCAACTTCTTCATACTTGAAGTATTCTTCCAGGTCATTTATCCAATCAATCAATTCCTCCGAATTCAAGTTCCCGAAATACATGGAAACTTCTATCTTCGACCTCTTCCCGATTTTGGATATGGCTTTGTAAAGTCTGGCTTGTGCCGGATCTACAACTTCTTCTTCTTCTTCAAACTCGTTTTCCTCTTCATCTACTTCATCTTCACTGTCTTCGTCTCTTCTCGGTTCGTGTCCTCTGTGCAGTTCTTCTTGCAAGGCCTAAACCTACCATTGCAAAGCTCAAAAATCTTCGGCCGGCACCACATTTCCTACTCCACCACAGTTTCTTCATGGAGGCATCTTCTCACTTTCTCTCGAGCCTTCCCATAGATCTTGGTGTGACTGCCTCACATCCGACGATCTGTCACACACTCAGGAACTCCCGCTCTGATACCACTGACGGGCACCAGAAAAAAATCCAACACCTTCACAAATTCGACTTTCTCATTAAAATCTACTGAAAATATTTACATACTGACCATGCCCTGCAACAGCTGTTTTGTTGGAATACTTCCATAAGGTGGTTATCCCCGTTTAATGCACATGGCTGTCAACTTTATTTTAGAACACGTGGCTGCCCGCATGTCTAATTTCGGCCTTTGTCTTCAATCGGTTGCATCGCTTTTACACACACAGCCCCGTGTCCAATTCGGCTTATCTTCCTTTTGGCGTCGAATCCTGAAACCACGTGGCAACCTTCTATTGGTCACGATATCGTGACATGTCACGATATCGTGACATGTCGCGGTATCGTGACCCCCCACGCCTTAAGCACTAGTCCGCATTTGGGAGCCACGATTTTGTGACATGTCACGATATCGCGGCTCCCCAGCCCTCACTTTCTACCTTCGCCTTCGGGAGCCACGATTTCGTGACATGTCACGAAATCATGACATGTCACGATTTCATGGCTCCCCCGCCCTTGCTTTTCATTTCTGCCTTTGGGAGCCACGATTTCATGACATGTCGTGAAATCGTGACATGTCGCAATTTCATGGCTCCCCACCCTGCCTTCAGCCTTCGAAGTCATCACGATATTGCGACATCACGATATCGCGACGTCGCGATATCGTGACAAAAATAGCTCCCGCTTGGATGCAGCCTTTGGGGTCACGATTTCACGACATGTCACGAAATCGCGACATGTCGCGATTTCGTGACCCCCCCAACTTTTGCCTTAGAGAAAGTAAAGCTTGCTTTACTAAACTTAAACTTCTCCCCTGCTTTTCAATACTTTTGCGAGGTTGTTCTAATGTCACCGGATGCTCCTGCATCATTAAAACCTTGTTTGATAAGCATGGTTGTTGAAGTGAGTTGTTATGCAAAAAACTTGAAATAGGGTTTGAAAAGATCATGAGTATCATTGTTATGTGAGATTTGTTGTTGAGCATTGTTGGGAATATTTTGAGTTGGGGCTACATTCTTGGACTAGGGTTTGTGAGTGAGAGTTGGTTCTTGAGTGATTGGTTGAGTAGATTTGATTGAACCTAGTCAAGTGGATGTATGAAGTGATTTTTCAAGTTCCATGAAACAAACTATTATATATTCTTATTTGAGTTGTGAAAGATATTTAGTTGTGTTAATAGAACATATTGAGTCTCTAAAAATTATCTTTATGCTTCTATGAGATTGATTTGAGAAAGTGATTGAGTTTTGAGTATAGAACATATTGAGTCTCTAACAATTCTCTTTATGCTTCTATGATATTGAGTTGAGAAAGTAATTGAGATTTGAGTATAGAACATATTGAGTCTCTAAAAATTATCTCTATGTTTCTATGAGATTGGACAAGTTCTGTGTGGACTTGTTAAGATTATTTGAGGCAAATCTTTGAGAAGACTTGTGGATTGATTTTGTGTGAGCTTTTGTGGAAGCTTACAATACAAATTTGCTTAAGTCCTAGAGAGAACTTATTGAGAATATTTGGACAAGTTCTATGTGAGCTTGTTGAGAATATTTGAGTAGGTTTTGAGTGGACCTATTAAGCATATTTGAGTAGGTTCTAAGTGTACCTATTGATCTTATTTGAGTAGGTTATGAGTGGACCTATCGAGCATATTTGAGCAGGTTCTGAGTGGACATATTGAGTAGATTTGAGTAGGTTTTGAGTGGATCTATTGATCAGATTTGAGAAATTTTTAAGTGGACCTATTGAGAAAATTTGAGCAAGTTCTAATTGGACTTGTTGAGTAGATTTGTGCTAAATCGATTAGATTTTGTTTAGTATAGAATTAAGATAAAGCTTTGGAGGTGACAGAGCAAAGAGAATAGTAGTATCTAGTGGATAGAGATCCATTAGCCAGGGCAATGAGGATAGGTCTTCTGAGTGGGGATAAGAGTCTTCAGTGGAGAGATATCCACAAGCCAATGAAGTGGAGGCAATAGTCTTCTAGAGGATCACCAGCTAGAGCAGAGGAGAAGGAGTTCTCATGTGGATAGAGATACATAAACTAGATTTAGGGGATCAACATATCCTTTGGACAGAGGTCCATAAACATTGTAATTGGGAAGGATTACCAAAATATTATTTGAGAAATATTTAGAAGAAATACTTTCTCCGTGGAAGTAGCCATATTTGGGTGAACCACATAAAAATGATGTCTCTCATGTGTGTGATGCTTTGTGTGATGTTTACTATTTTATTAATACTGATGCTACCATTTGTATTAAAATATAAAAAGTTTTATTGTATACTGTTCACCCCCCAGTATAAGTACATGTTCTTCAATTGGTATCAGAGCTGGTCTATCCGTGAAAAGACTAACATCTTGGAAGAGGATCCTTAAGTAGCACACATGACTTCAAAAAGAGAATACGAGACTATGTTTAATATAAAAGAAGAATTCTTTGCTACTCTCAAAAAATTGAAAATACTGAGAGAAAAATTCAAGCTTGAAATAATAATCTCAAGAATATGAAGAAGCAAGAATGGAACTTATACAGAGTCTCATAGAACTCAAGATTTGGGTGGAAGAAGGAAAGAACATTGAGCAAGATATGACAAATCTATTGAGATCCATGGAAATAGAATGTGAAATATTGGAAGCAGAAATTGTTCTCCTAAGGAATAAAGTGGAAAGGACCAAGGTACTAAAAGATACATAATATGAGAAGCAGAAAGAGGAATCAAGTCTTCAAAAGGTAGAAACTTCAAACAAAGAAAAGAAAGCAAAGAATATCAGAAAGGAAGAAAGCAAAGGATAACCCTGGATAAGAGTTAATCACAAGAAGAAGATGACTTCTTCATAAATTCCAAGACATCCAAATAGGTTACATAATTTCTTCCATGGTCATTATTTTTCTTGCAATAAATATGGTCATAGAGTTGCACACTGTATTCATTATGCAATATACAATATAAATTTCAATTCCTTTGCACCTCTCATGAATGGTGATGTTATATGTTACAAATGCAATAATTTTGGGTACAAGGCTAGATGGTGTAAAATGATACCTCCTGAATCTAGAAAAACAATTCCAACAAATAGGAAAGATGAAAGAAAGAATATTAGGGCTAGATCAATGTTAGTACAAATAGCCCTTCATGCTCAAGATAAAAAAGAACAATGGTATATTGATAGTGGTTTCTATAGTCATATGACAAGAGACAAAGACAAATTCATTGTACTTAAAGAAACAAATAGAGTATTAGTAAGTTTTGGTGATAATGGGTCAACAAGGATTGTTGGGAGAGGATCTCTAAGTCTAGACAATGGAAAAACAAAAACAAATAATGTTTTGTAAGTAAAAGGGTTAAAACATAATCTACCGAGTATAAGTCAACTTTGTGATCAAGGATACATGGTCACCTTCCACCTAGATAGGTGTGAAATAAGAAAAATAGAAACTAGGAAAATCATTGCAAATGCAAGAAGGACCCCAAATAACTTATACATGCTCAATGATATCAAAGGGTAAAAATGTTTTCTATCACAAGAAGATGAGATTTTGTTGTGGCATAGAATATTGGATCATTTGAATTTTGAAAACATAGTTAATATAAACAATAAATAGGCAGTTAGAGATTTACTCAAAATAAGAAGACCTCAAAACATAATTTGTGCACCCTATCAACATGGAAAGCAAACTAGGACAACCTTTAAACCAAAAGGTTATATGTCATATTAGCCATTGAGCCTAATACATACTGATTTGTGTGGTCCTACCAGAACACAAAGTATTTAGGGTGAGAGTTACTTCATGTTATTTGTAGATGATTATTACATAATGGTTTCTGTAACCTTCCTAAAAGAGAAATCAAAGGCTTTTAAAAAATCTAAAGCATTCAAAGAATTGGTTGAAAATGAAATAGGCAAAAGGATTAAGTGTATACAATTTGACAGAGGAGGAGAATTTACTTCAAATGAATTTGTAGAATTCTATGAACAACATGGAATGAAGAGAGAGTACGCAGCAACAATAACTCCTCAAAAAAATGGAGTAGTTGAAAGGAAGAATAGGACTTTTGAAAATATGGCTAGATATATGTTAAATGAATCTAAGTTATCATATGGTTTTTGGAAATAAGAGGTATCCATAGTTTTATACATAATTACTAGGGCTCAATTAAGGGTAAATCATCACAAGACTCCTTATGAGCTTTGGAAAGGAAGACCTACTACTGTAAAATATTTTAGAATATTTGGAAGCAAATGTTACATAAGATGGGAAGATCAAAACTTGGGAAAGTTTGATCCAAGATGTGATGAGGGAATTTTTCTTGGTTATTCCACAAATATTAAATCCTACAGATGTTTCAACAAAATAACACACACTATGGTAGAAAGTATGAATGTAACAATTGATGAGAAGATAGATTCCAGAGAACCAGATCAACAAACTATGTAACAAGAGGATGGATGTTGTAAAGAAGAATTTTGTGAGGAATTAGGTAAAGATGAAGAAGAAACACAAAGGCCTCTTCCTAAGAATCCTTATAGGTATGTACAAAAACATCATCTAAAAGAACAGATCATCAAGAATCCATATGAAAGACAAAAAAGGAGAAGAATAATAAAACCATCTCAACAAGTAATTTTTTCCTTGCTATCTACGATTGAGCCAAAAGACTTCACTCGGGCTATTGAGGATGATTTTGGATTAAAGCAATGAATGAGGAGTTGGATAAGATAGATAAAATAAAAACTTGGGAACTTGTTCCATGACCAAAGGACAAAAAAGTGATTGGCAAAAAATGGGTATTCATAAATAAGTTGAATGAATACGGACAAGTGGTCAAAAATGAAGCAAGGTTAGTATGAAAGGGTTATGCACAAGTAGAAGGAATTGAATTTGATAAAACTTTTGATCTAGTTGCATGACTTGAATCTATAAGGACATTTTTATCTTTCTTAAGTTTCAAGACCTTCAAGGTATATCAGATGGATGTCAAGTCAGCATTTCTAAATGGGGTTCTAGAAGAATAGGTCTATATTGAACAGCCAAAGGGATTCATACTAGGAGATACACTAGATCAGGTATGTAGATTGAAAAAGGTATTGTATGGTTTAAAGCAGGCTCCCAGATCATGGTACTCAAGATTGGATAAGTATCTTCAGGAACAGGGATTCAAAAAAGGAATAGCAGATAGTAATTTGTATATAAGAAATGAAGGAAATGATCTAATAGTAGTTGGAGAAAACAATGATAAGATGTGCAAATATTTTTCTAAGAATATGCAAAATGAATTTGAGATGTCTATGCATGGTTAATTTTCCTTCTTTCTTGGACTTCAGATTTCATAATCATAAAGGGGAGTGTGATGCAGGAGCATCCGAGGGCAGCAAAGCAATCGAGCATCAACCAAACTTTTGTTGTTATTTCTTTCTAAGTAACAAAGTTATTTTTTTGTTGTTGTTTACTAAGTGTTACACAGGGTCGCGAAATCGCGACCCAAGGCGGAGGAAGCAAAGCCGAAAGACAAAGGGTCATGAAATCGCGACCCAAAATGGAGAAGGCAAGGTCGAGGGACACAAGGGTCACGAAATCGTGACCCAAACGGAGAAGGCAAGGTCGAGGGACACAAGGGTCATGAAATCGCGACCCAAATGGAGAAGGCAAGGCCGAGGGACACAAGGGTCATGAAATCGTGACATGTCACGATTTCGTGACATGTCACGAAATCACGGCCACTACAGGGAAACCAAGGCACGAAAGGCGCAAGGTCACGAAATCATGACGTGTCACGATTTCACGACCAAAGTAGGGAAGGCAAGGAGCAGAAGCCAAATGGTCATGAAATCATGACATGTCACGATTTCACGACCAGAGCAGGAGAACGGAGGCCGACAGACGAAAGCGGCACGATATCGCGATAGGTCATGATATCACGGCCAAAACAGAGGGAAAGGGCTTGACGGAGGAAATGTCACGATATCGCGACATGTCACGATATCGCGATGGAAGCTGGAGAGAGAAAGCATAGGAGGGAAATGGTCATGATATCGTGACATGTCGCGATATCATGACCAAACAGAAAAACATGCACTCCAGCTTTCATAAAGACATCCCTTCGTGCGTGGCAAGTCAGAGGCAGTAGAGCAGCTGTTCCAAAGAAGGATTCCAATGGGCATGTTGGCCACTCATGCAGGGTATCTGGAAGACGCGTTTAAAGCAACTAACAACAAGCAACAGATCGAGAAGAAGATTCCATTGGATATGGCAGCCAGTCGTGCACTTCACCTGGAGTCTCATCAATGCAACTTTCCAGAATTGTTCCAAGTGGCAATTGTAGATCGTGGGAAGTGTAAAAGCACAGAGGATCGGGACCTCAATAAAAACCCATGGATTGTAATGAGAGGGGGTTGGAAAATGGCAGTTTGGCTGTATATTGTAAAATTTCTTCCTAAGTATTGAATACAAAATCTTGGGCTCTTGTTTTTCTGGTTTTTGTGTTACGCAAGATCTGTTCTCCACCAAGTGGTATCAGAGCCAGTAGTTCCTGAGCGTGTAGCAGATCGCCGAAGGAGAGGCAGTTACACCAGGACCTATGGAAGGGCTTGAAATCGGGTGAACAAAATGCCTCCAAGGAGAAATCCTGTTGGTGGGAGAGGCATGGCAGCAACAGAAGATGTTCGAGCTTTGCAACGGCAAATGCAAGCTCTGCAAGAAGAAATGCATAGAATATTGGAGCCAAGAAGAGATGAAGGTAGTGAAGAGGAAGATGATGAAGAAGAAGACCAACCTGAGGAAGAAGAAGAAGTAGTAGATCCTGCTCGAGCCAGACTATACAAAGCCATATCCCAGATTGGGAAGAGGCCGAAGATGGAGGTTTCCACATATTTTGGGAACCTTGAGCCAGAGGAATTGATCGATCGGATCAACGATCTGGAAGAGTACTTTGAGTACGAAGAGGTTGAGGACCCTGATAGGGTCAGATTCACAAAGACCAAACTGAAAGGTCATGCTAGCATTTGGTGGAAGGGAGTGCAGTTGGAGAGAAATAAAAGAGGGAAAGAAAGAATAACTAAGTGGGAATGGATGGCAGAAAAGCTAAAGAGGCAGTTCATCCCTGGTGATTATGAGTTAGACCTGCTGAAGAAAATGCAAGGATTAAGGCAATCCAGCAAGTCTATGAAAGAATACATAGAAGAGTTTCATAAAATAATGATTAGAACAGGCCACTCAGAGGCCAACAAGGAGAAGGTAGCCCATTACATTAATGGGTTACGAGCAAGCATTCAGGAAGAACTAAGTCTAGTCCGGATGACCACCATAGAGGACGCTTACCAATTTGCTTTAAAGGTTGAAGAGAAGCTCAATAGGAGGTTTGAAAACAAGCAAAGAGGAAGAGGTCATGGCGGAAGGACCGACGAAAGGAACAGTGGAAGAAGAAATGAAGAATCTCAAAAAAATGGAGAAAGTAGCAGCAATCAAGAGCAAAGGAGAGAAAATACAGACCGTCCCCATAATCAGAATAATGGTTACCGAGGGGGAATAGGCCAAGCTGGACGTGGACAAGGAAGAGGAAGATTTTGAGGGACTTGCTTCCAGTGTGGTGAAGAGGGACATCACAAATATGAGTGCCCACAGTAGCGAGAAAGAAATAATCGAAGGCCAAAAGGAAATGCCAGAGTAGCAATCGTGGATGAAGATGTTGGGTCTGAGCATTCTGAAGAAGCTGAGAGAGGAGAAGTAATGATTGCAAGGAGAGTCCTACTGAATGAAGAGGGAGCTACAGATCAAAGGAAAATCTTATTTCGCACAAGGTGTAAATGCACGGGTAAGGTTTGCAACATCATCATTGACAACGGTAGCACAGATAACCTAGTTTCAGAGGGAATGGTTACAAAGCTACAACTGGAGAGAAAGAAACACCCGCATCCATATCGGATCGCGTGGTTGCAGAAATACCATAAGGTTTTGGTCAATGAACAATGCCTAGTAAAATTCAGCATTGGAAATTACCGTGATGAGGTTCTATGCGACATTCTGCCCATGGATGCGTGCCATTTGCTGTTGGGAAGACCATGGCAGTTTGACAGGTGTGCGGTTCATGATGGCCGAGCCAACACTTATTTCGTGACCAAGAATGGAATGCGCCATAAGTTGAAGCCCTTGAAGGAGGTGGAAGAAAAGGTATGTGGCAGTGCAAGAATTTGCTTGGTTGACGAAAGAAAATTTTTAGATGATTTGAAGCATGAGCATATGTGTTATGCATTAGTTCCTAGAGTCAGGGAAACAGAATGCAAAGATGCTCCAGCAGAAGTCCAAGAGCTATTGAAGGAATTTCTAGATATCATATCTAACAATGTGCCTGAGGGTTTACCCCCAGTAAGAAAAATCAGTCACCATATTGATTTGGTGCCAGGGTCAAGCTTGCCAAATAAGGCTACACATAGAATGACACCTGTAGAAACTGAAGAACTAAACAAGCAGGTCCAGGAGTTGTTGAAGGGATTGATTAGGTAGAGTCTTAGCCCGTGTGCGGTACCTCGTAGTACTAGCACCCAAGAAGGATGGAGAGTGGAGAATGTGCATGAGACTCTCGAGCCATCAACAAGATCACAATAAAGTACTGATTTCCACTGCCAAGGATGGATGACATAATGGACTGTTTGAGTGGAGCCAAGTACTTCACCAAAATTGACCTCAAGAGTGGTTACCACCAGATCCATGTCAGGGAAGGAGATGAGTGGAAGACAGCCTTCAAAACAAGAGAGGGCTTGTATGAGTGGTTGGTCATGCCATTTGGGCTATCCAATGCACCAAGTACCTTCATGCGGCTGATGAATGAGGTACTAAAGGATTTTTTGGGAAAGTTTGTCATTGTTTATTTAGATGATATATTAATATTCAACAGAACCCTAGAGGAACACCTGATGCACATCAGGAGGGTTTTTGAAAAGCTTTGGGAGGAGCAGTTATTAATAAATCTAAAAAAATTGTAATTTTGTCAAGAAAGAGTTAGTATACCTGGGATTTGTAATCTCAGTAGAAGGTCTGAAAATGGACCCAGAGAAGGTGAGAGCTATCATCGAATGGCCTACCCCAAGAAGCACAACAGAGGTAAGATCATTTCATGGTCTAGCCAGCTTTTACAGGAAGTTTATAAGAAACTTCAGTAGCATTTGTGCACCCCTCACAGAAACAATGAGAGGGGATAAGAAAGAGTTCAAGTGGACCTTAGGGGCTGAAAGGAGCTTTGATGCATTAAAGAAAAAGGTCATAGAATAGCCTATTTTGGCACTTCTAGACTTTAACAAAGTATTTCAGGTCGATTGTGATGCCAGTGGCAATGCAATAGGGGTTGTACTGAGTCAAGAAGGCAGACTTGTTGCTTATTTTAGTGAAAAGCTCAATGATGCTCGGAAAAAGTATTCAGTTTATGACCAAGAATTTTATGCTATAGTTCAGGCTCTGAAGAAGTGGAGGCATTACTTGTTGCCAAAAGAGTTTGTTCTATTTACTGATCATCAGGCATTGCAGTACATCAATAGCCAGACAAAACTGAATCAGTGGCACATGAAATGGGTTGAGTTTCTCCAAAGCTATACCTTTGTGTTAAAGCACAGGAGCAGGAAATCAAATAGAGTTGCAGATGCTTTGAGTAGAAGGCAGAATCTGCTGACTAAAATGACAGTGGAGGTGGTTGGATTCGAAGAACTGAAGGGTCTTTATCCTGAAGATCCTGATTTTGCAGTAGCCTGGACGACTTGCTTGGCACCTATTACTGTGGATAGGACAAAATGGTTAGATTTCCTAATCCAAGATGGAATTTTGTTCAAGGGAAGTAAATTATGCATTCCAAGGAGTTCCATGCGGGAGAACTTAATCAAGGAAAAGCACAACGGAGGACTGGCTGGGCATTTTGGTCGGGATAAGACCATTGCCCTGGTGAATGAAAATTACTACTGGCCGCAACTTCAGCAAGATGTGAGAAAGTTTGTGCAAAGTTGTAGAATATGCCAGATGGCAAAAGGCGTAAGGCAAAACATAGGATTATACCAGCCGTTACCTATACCTGAGAGGCCGTGGGAGGACATAAGCATGGATTTTATTCTTGGATTGCCAAGAACACAGAGGGGAAATGACTCTATATTTGTGGTGGTTGACCGATTCTCCAAAATGGCACATTTTATTCCCTGCCAAAAGACAAGTGATGCAGTTCACATTGCAGGGTTATTTTTCAAGGAAGTGGTACGACTTCACGGTCTACCAAGAAGCATAGTTTCTGATAGAGATACAAAGTTTGTTGGGTATTTTTGGAGAACATTGTGGAAGAAGCTGAAGATAGATCTGAAGTTCAGTTATGCATATCACCCACAAACTGATGGATAGACAGAGGTGGTAAATAGAAGTCTGGGTAATTTGCTAAGATGCTTGATAGCAGATAAACCCAAGGGATGGGATTTAGTTTTGCCGCAGGCAGAATTTGCATACAACAATTTTGTCAATAAGAGCACAAACAAATCTCCATTCCAAATCATATATGGAAACAGTCCGAGAAACGTTTTTGAGCTGAGAAAATTAGATAAAGGAGAAAAGTGCAGTGCAGAGGCTGAAGAATTCGCAAAACAGATGAGAAGCCTGCATGAAGAAGTAAAGAAACAAATTACAAAAATGAATACTCAGTATAAAGCAAGAGCAGACCAAAAGCGGCGGTTCAAAGAGTTTGAAGTGGGAGATGAAGTCATGGTCCATCTCAGAAAAGAAATATTTCCAGCCAAAACTTACAACAAGTTGAAGATGAAGAAGTTTGGGCCATGCAAAATACTAGAAAAATGGGATTCAGGCAATGCATATGAAGTGGAATTGCCAAGTGGGCTTGAAATTTCACCTATTTTTAACATATCTAATTTAGTAGAATACCATGAAGGAGATAGTACAGAGGCACCAAGCATAGAATTGTGGAGCATTCCAGTGTCTAGCCCAACCAAAGAAGAGATAGAGGAAATATTAGATACTCGTGAAGGCAGAAGCACAAGGAACAAACAATATTCTGAGTATTTGATCAAGTGGAAGGGCAGACCTATTGAAGATGCAACTTGGTTATCAAAAATAGAGGTTGACCGCCTGAGTCTTCCTCCCAAAGATCAGAAGTGAGGATCACTTCTCAATCCACCCCGGGTGTCTGATGCAGGAGCATCCGAGGGTGGCAAAGCAATCGAGCATCAACCAAAATTTTGTTGTTATTTCTTTCTAAGTAACAAAGTTATTTTTTTGTTGTTGTTTACTAAGTGTTACATAGGGTCATGAAATCGTGACCCAAACGGAGAAGGCAAGGCCGAGGGACACAAGGGTCACGAAATCGCGACATGTCATGATTTCGTGACATGTCGTGAAATCGCGACCCAAACAGAGAAGGCAAGGCCGAGGGACACAAGGGTCGCGAAATCGTGACATGTCATGATTTCGTGACATGTCGCGAAATCGCGGCCACTACAGGGAAACCAAGGCACGGAAGGCGCAAGGTCACGAAATCACGACGTGTCACGATTTCATGACCAAAGCAGGGAAGGCAAGGAGCGGAAGCCAAATGGTCACGAAATCGTGACATGTCGTGATTTTGCGACTAGAGTAGGAGAACGGAGGCCAACAGATGGAAGCGACGCGATATCGCGACAGGTCGCGATATCACGGCCAAAATGGAGGGAAAGGGCTTGACGGAGGAAATGTCACGATATCGCGACATGTCACGATATCACGATGGAAGCTAGAGAGAGAAAGCGTAGGAGGGAAATGGTCGTGATATCACGACATGTCATGATATCACGACCAAACAGAAAAACATGCACTCCAGCTTTCATAAAGACATCCCTTCGTGCACGGCAAGTCAGAGGCAGTAGAGCAGCTGTTCCAAAGAAGGATTCCAATGGGCATGTTGGCCACTCATGTAGGGTATCTAGAAGATGCTTTTAAAGCAACTAACAACAAGCAGCGAGATCGAGAAGAAGATTTCGTTGGATATGGCAGCCAGTCGCGCACTTCACCTGGAGTCTCATCAATGCAACTTTCCAGAATTGTTCCAAGTGGCAATTGTAGATCATGGGAAGCGTAAAAGCACAGAGGATCGGGACCTCAATAAAAACCCATGGATTGTAATGAGAGGGGGTTGGAAAATGGCAGTTTGGCTGTATATTGTAAAATTTCTTCCTAAGTATTGAATACAAAATCTTGGGCTCTTGTTTTTTTGGTTTTCTGTGTTACGCAAGATCTGTTCTCCACCAGAGTGTTTCTTTCTCAAGACAAGTACATCAAGTAAATGTTGAAGAAATTTAGGTTAGAATATTGTAAACCAGTAAGTACTCCTATGGTCATAGGATGCAAGTTGAGTAAGGATGATGAATCTCTAGAGGCATATTAGAGATAATACAAATCTATTATTAGCAGCTTATTATAAATTACAACTACAAGACCAGACATAGTACAGTTAGTGGGATTAGTGGTAAGGTTTCAAGCATCACCTAAGGAAACACATGTGGCAGTAGTAAAAAGAAATTTTAGGTATCTAAAAGGGACTATGGATTTTGGGCTTTAGTATTCCAAAAGTGATAGTTTCACACTAATAGCATATATAGATGCATATTGGGCTGGCAGCATTTATGATAGAAAAAGCACAAGTGGAGGAGCATTCTTTCTTGTAGAATGTCTAGTCTCTTGGTTAAGTAAGTAGCAAGTTTCAGTATATCTATCTATAGTAGATGTAGAGTATATTGTGAAAGTATCCAGTTGTACACAGGTGTTATGGATGAATAGAACTCTAGAAGACTTCAAGATCAAGCATGATCAGCCCATTCCTATACTATGTGATAATACAAGTGCTATATGTATCTCAAAAAATCTGGTAATGCACTACGGGACAAAGCACATTCTGATTAAGTATCATTTTATAATAGAACATGTGATAGATAAACAAGATAGATTGGAATATGTCACTACAAAGGAACAAATAGCATATATTTTCACTAAGCCACTTTCAAAGGAAACTTTTGAGTATCTTCGAGGAAAATTTGGAGTGAGACTCCCATCCCAGATTTAACCACCTTAACAGAAGGTGGGGGAGGGTCTAAGTGAAGAGGCTCATTCTTAGTCCTGAGCCCCAAAGATGACCCTTTGCCATTGATTTCAAAGAGGGAGAGATTTATGTAATGGGAAGAGATTTGATATTTGAGAGAGCATTGAGCCAGGGGGAGCAATGTCCCAGGGGGAGCAAAATAAAAATAAAGGTCAAAGTTTCAATAAAAATAATATGGGTTGCCATCAATGACAAAGGGAAGATTGTTGGACATTTCGAGTCCCTAAGTCAAAATTGTCATTGATGTCAAGATGATAGTGATAGCTCTTCTCCAGTTTGAGTGCAACGTTTAATGGAAGTCATAATGGGTCAAAATATCTTCATTGAACACCCAAGAGCATGGGTCAAAAAGTGGTTTTACTTCTTCCAAAGAAGCATTTATCCGAGATAGTGAAAAGATATAATATTATAATTATTATTATAATATTATTAAAGTGACTTTGAGAAAACCCAAATAAAATATTTATAATTTTGATTATAATATTTTATAAATAAAAGGGTTTAAGTATTCTTTATAAAACCCAAGGTTGGGTTTAAGGCAAATGTTTCAAAGCTTGATGGCAATTTTATTTACCCAAACCTAAAGTTGGGTTGGTTTTAATTAAAGGTATTCGAAGCCTTTACCATCGATGTCTTATTCCATGCTCATGCACCGATGTTGAAAGCCATGAAGGCTTGTGTATATATACATCAAAGTTTGCATTTAAAAAATGATAATCTTTCATAATATTTTTGAAATAGCATTGCACCCAGTTTATTCATTCGTGCATGTGATTTGAGGAGAGGACAAAGCATTTTGTCCTTTAGAGTCTAGTGGAAGGTTACACATGGAAGTTGAAAGCTCATTCTCATTGGGCACAATGGCTCGGTGGTAGTGCTTGGCTTGCAGAAGCGTGGAGGCAGGAAGGTCCTACATTCGATCTGCATGAGGTGTGGTTCATGCTTGGTTTTTGAGCACCAAAGGAGGCACCATTTTGTTCGTCGAGCATTACGTGTAGAGGAATTTTTGGAGCACGTGGTGCTCATGGGTTTCAAACGTGTGCCTAGCGCACATGGCTAGAAGTCATGGCTAGGGCACACGAAGGGAGGTTGACATGGGTTCAAGACCCACTTGAGGCAAAGGTACTTATAATTAAATTAAATTTTTATTTACCCTAAGTTTATTTCCTAAGTTGAAAAGGGTAGAAAGAGGGGCATTTGTGATATTTAATTGCATAGTAAAAGTGTCTTAATTGTAGGATAAATAAGGATTGTTAAGTTATTTTTTTGAATTACCTTATGCCATTAATTAATTTTGGAGGTATTGATATTTGAGATTTATTATTTTTGGAGTAATAAGGAGTTTGAGTAAAGTCTTAGTTAAATTCTTATTAAGACTTTTGAGCATTATTTTTGTATAAGTATTTTTCTATTAAAAGAAGACTATGGTGAATGTTATTATTGAGTTGGAGTAATAAGGTGTATTTTGGGTCATCATTTTGCATTGTGTTATTATTAAAGTCTTCTAACCCTTATTGAGATTGGAAAAGAGAAATTTGTGAGTGTGGCAGATTTGTGAGATCAAATCCTTGTCAAGAAAAAAGGTATGAGAAAATTCTTCTTTGGTTGTGTTGTTTGATTGGCTTTCTTGAAAATTAATTTTGGAGTGAAAAGGATTTGATTAGGGTTTCCTTTTCAAAAGTGTATGATTTAATGCTTCAAGGTTTTCTGAAATTAAGATTTGTGGTTAAAACCTTTTTTGATAAGCATGGTTGTTGAAGTGATTTGGTATGAAAAAAACTTGAACTAGGGTTTGAAAATATCATGAGTATCATTGTTATGTGAGATTTTTTGTTGAGCATTGTTGGAAATATTTTGAGTTGGGGGTACATGCTTGGACTAGGGTTTGTGATTGAGAGTTGGTTCATGAGTGATTGGTTGTGTAGAATTAGTTCTTGAGTGATTGATTGGGCTACTTCCATATACATTGTAATTGGGAAGGATTCCCAAAAGATTATTTGAGAAATTTTTAGAAGAAATGCTTTCCTTGTGGAAGTAGCCATTTTTGGGTGAACCATGTAAAAATTATGTCTCTCATGTATATGATGTTTTGTGTGATGTTTACTATTTTATTAATACTAATGCTACCATTTGGATTAAAAGGCAAAAAGTTTTATTGTATACTGTTCACCCCCCTCTCAGTATAAGCATATGTTCTTTAGATTTTGATTTTTTTATTGCAGTCCATATTGTATGTAGTCAGGCAAGATCATATGAATAGAGCAAGATCATATGAATATGATTAGAGATCATACCTTTAAATTAGGTATCAATAGATTTGATCTTGACAAAAACCTGTAGTTTCATGGATAGAGTGCAAAAAATAGAAAATAGATAATTCTAATGTTTCTTTAAGCAAAATGAGACTCAATGTTAGCTACTAAATATTGTAATTAAAAGAAAATGATAGATAAGTGCTTTAAACTACATGTAATATGCATTTATATGAAAATTTGTGAACTCCAAGAATGCAAATGATTGAATTCTATATTCTATATGATATAAATGATAAGTGAAATGATAGATCTAAAAATAAGTAGAGCTAAAAAATGTAAACTAGCACTCGAAGTTGCACCCAAGGTATCTCAGAACAAGATCATACATTCTAAGCAATATGGTATGCCTCTGATGCAAGATCATACCATTTGATCGTTGATTGTATCCTTCAATCTTGCATAAAAAATATAAATACCTAAGTCTAATGTAGAAATCACAGTGATTTGAATGTAGAAACTAAGTCGATATACTATTAGAACTAGGCAAGATATGAGGGGAAGGGTGTCTAATTAAATAAGCTAGGAAAATCAACCAAAATAGGCTGAAAACCAACTTAGTTGCAACTCCTTCCAAGCTAGGACTGATCGGGAAAATTTTATCCCATAACCATCGCACAGTTGCACAGATAAAGACAAAAAATGTTACATCTAATTTTGTCACTTTGCTAAGTTGAGATTTTCTATTTTGAGCAAGATCATATGCATATGATCAGGGATCATATTGTAGATACAATATCGTATCGTACGATCTCATCTAGATTACTCAATTTCTCTAGGAGGGCATGAAAATCAAGGCAACCAACTAGAGGCTCATTTTTACAAGTTGTTTGTCCTTAGTGCAAATTATAATGATTCATTTTTAGGGTGTTACACTAGGGATAGTGGTAAGGATGCATGTTAGGATATTGACTTCCTAGAACTAGGTGGATGGCATGATCATGTGTGCATGTAGGGGGAATACCCATGGTATCACCAAATATATCCAAATAGTGATCCATAATATCTTATAAATTTTAAGGAAGAGCTAGAAGAATTGGCTCTGAAGACTAAACTTCCATGAAATTGAATTGAGTGAAGAATCCATGGCCACTTTTAATTAATATATTTCTTATGCTATGGTAAATAACCATCTTGGAGGGAGGATGTTGGATTCCTTGGAGATAAATGAGCTTTCTATTCTCTATCCACTTGATGTATATGTAGACACCCAAAATTTGCACATAGCTACCTCTATTTACTTGTAGATCCTTTTGGATACTTGTAGGTTTACATAGGCCATCCTAGACACTTATAGGCTATTGTAGATTGGTGTATACTATTTTAGATCCCTCTATACCTACATAGACTATTGTAGACATGTGTAGACTACTATAGAAATGCATAGACTAGTGTAGATCACTCTAGATTAGCGTAGCATATCGTAGACTTACATAGACCACTTCATTAGTTTATAGGTACAAAACCCTATTAAACTATTCAATTCACATCATAACTACATTGCATCCATCAAAGCACCACTCATAAATTACCTAAGACAACCTAAGCCATTACTAGACTTAATTAGGACCCCACGGGACTATTAGTTCCCAAAAAGTCTTAATTAAGGTTAATTAAAATTTTAATTCTAAAGTAAATTCACTTAAAGTGCAATTTTTGGATTAAAAACATTAATTAGGTTCCTAAAACCTAATTAGTCCTGATTATTTCCTCCCACATGTGTGTGCACCAAGTTGGTTAGGATATTTCTTAGGAAACCCTAACCTAACCCTAATCTAACCTTAGAGTTGACTAATCCTAGTTAGCCCTAATCTCTCCTCACATGTGTGAGGATGAGATATTTCATAGGGAATGTGGGGATGACACCTCAAAACCCTAACCTAACCATCATAGAACCTAACCTTAGGGTTTAGTTCCTCTAATCACACCCCCTACACCTTAGGTTTATCTATAAATAGTGGACCTAATCCCTCATTCTACATCTCTCTTTCCTTTTAGTTAAAGTACAAAAACTCTATCATAATGAAACCATAAGTGCAAGCAAGGGCATATGATTTGTACCAGCAACATTACAATACCTAAGGATCCCATCCATGTAATTATTTCTAGAAGAAAGTGCATATAGTGCAATTCGTACCTCAACTTGTGAATCTAGCATCAATTTACCCCTCGGCTTGCGAGTTGGGTCTACAAGACTCATTTCACTATAAATATTGCAGGTAAGATCCATTTGATGTTTTTATGAGGTTCTATGCAATTTATTTTAGTTTTCATTATATATTTTGAGTTGATTTTTTATCTTTACCATGGGTCCTGACTAAGGCAAGCCCCCAAATATACTAACTTCATTTGCAGGTCTAGCACAGATGCAAAAAGGAAAATAACAAAAAACAGGACCAGTTGTTGAACATGTTATGCATGAAGCCCACCTATATTGAGGATCCCAAGAGAAAGCATCAGACTTATTGTAAATTTGTGAAAGAAAAAAAGGTAATTCCTCCATTTGTAACACAAAATCAATTCAATCATGAATAAAATCAGTAATTCTATATAATCTATGTTTTGGAAAATTATTAGATCAAATGCATTTCTTTTGTACATTTCATTCTGGAACCCCCGATGGGACCCCCACAAAGAATTGTTCTAGACTATTTTTATCATGAATTTAACACAATTTACTATTTCTATTCTATTTTAGGTACAATATCTAGGCATTACAGAGATCCTTGAAGCCCTAACAACCCCCTCAAACCTTCAAAATAGGGATTTGAGGCCTCTAGATCTGATTCACCCCTCGACATATGAATCTAGATCCAATTCACCCCTTGACCTATGAATTGGTTCTACAAGCCTTAAAACCCCTCAAACTTATAGGGGTGAGTAGCAGAGAAGCAAAGAAGATCACCTATAGCATCAAAAACCAGGTATTCACCAAAATTTTCTTTGTTCTGATATTTATGTGTGATGAAATATTTACTAGTAAATGCATTGATACATTTGGTAAATTTCCTTTTTCTTACACACCCATCATGCTAGAAATGTTTACTATAGTTGCAAAAACCTGCACAAAACCAAAAAGTTCAATTTCATCTATTTGTGAGAAATTTTTAATGTCTTTTTGCAAATCGTATGTTGCATAAGTTTTGCATTTATTTCTTGTCCTTTCACATCAATTATCCTTTACAAGCATTTTAGATTTTAGTTCTAATAGTCATATTTAGAATTAGAGTTTTGCAAATCCCTTTTGTATTTTTTCCTTGAAGTAACTTCAAATTCCTTTGTTGTACAAAAATCAAAGTCAAATTTCTTTCTTGCATTTAAGGATTAGGATTTTCTAAATTTCTTTTTTGCATATTTTAGATTCTTGTTTGCAAATACAAATTTTAGATCCTTCCTTTCTTTTAATTAGGATTTCCCATCTCTTTTGCATATTTTAGATTCCTGTTTGCAAATACAAATTTCAGATCCTTTCCTTTCTTTTAATTAGGATTTCCCATATCTTTTGCAAATACCCTGGGTGAATCATAATTGTCATATTTCTTTCTATATATGTAGTTTACGATTGTCTATTTATATTTGTATAAATATTTCTTACATTTATTTCATGTTTTAAAATTTAGGGTTCCATAAATCCCTCTTCTTAGATATTGTACATTGCTTGTTTACACGCTTTATAGAATAGGTCCTAGTTTCCTTTCCAAAAAGGCACATAGGACTAGATTTATTTTACAAAACACATCTTACTTTAGCCTTTGCTTCCAAAAAGCACATTTAGGGCTAGATTTCATTTCAAAAAGGCATTTAGTTAGTTTTATTGCTTTATACATCATTGTTATAAAACTTAAACCCACACACACACGTGGTTTAAAATAAGTGGTAATATTGGACTTCATCCCCAATATATCATTCGAGATAAGTTTGGTAGGAGTAGTACCCTCCACCATCTCACCTTCTTAGACACCTAGAATCCCATGGGAGATGTTTTCTATACTTCATCACCAGAAAACCCCCCACTTTTGATATTGGGCTTCTATATTTCATCACCAAAAGTTACCTTCAGAGTGGGATAGGATTAAATGCCTTTTTCCACAAGGCTCACATAATTCGTGGACACGATAACTATCATTATTTACTAAGCCCACCCAAGGGTGAAGCGAAAGCATGGGGTTTTTGACCATGCCTATAAGGTCTTATATAGTGCCACCTCTTCTAATGAGAAGATATAGTGAGCTCATTCTAGCACAATGAATTTTCTCCCTATAGGTTATTATTTTACTGCACCTTCCATATAGGTCACCATTCACACATTGTGATATTGTTATATTTTATGCATATTTGGATGTTGTAGAAGGTTCGGTACTGATGAAACTCCTGATATTCTAGAGTATTCAATCCACTACCTATGATTTTACCCAGGAAGTATCAACATCAAAACACACTAAAATAAAGAAAGCACTTTATTTCTTGCATTTAGAACTGATTCCATTTTTATGTTGTTTGCATGGTCACAAATTTGTTTTAGCACATCACACCATGCAACACTTTGTTTTCAGCTCCACATAGCTTACTACCATAGTTTGAGTCCATACTCCATAGGATTGTGCAACATATTCTTCACACATCACATCCAAGACCTTAGAATCTATTCTCTATGTAGTTCTAAAGCTTTACGATATGACATAAATCATCATGCATGTATTTACCCATAGCCATGCATGCAAGCAAGCATACCCTATAGAGGAGGCACCTAGCACCCATTCTAGTCAGGCCATCTCTCCTACTTCGATCATGAATGGGAATTCCACATACACACCTGATCCACTCATAGATTTTGATCCACGCTATACACACATGACGGCTCATGGTGAGATGTCCACTTTGATTGAAGCCCTCACCACTTCACTTGTAGAATATTATCCATTTATTTTCCCTGTATCATCTCCTAATCCACCTACCTTGTTCTATGATCATGTGATCTATACTACTCTAGGACAACCTAACCCATTCTTCACCATAGATGATGAGAATCCACCTACATCCCCCACTTTGTACACCCTTTCTTCTAGACTTTATCTCAATTCCTCTTTGATAATGACTCCTCTTTATTTAACTACACTCACCCTAAGGTTGCATCATTTACCCCTATTGTAGGAATGATATCATACCCTTCCTCCTATGCCATAGGTACCCAGATGCCATCATTCCCTACCATACAATATCAATCCTCCTTACAGGAGCAACACAAACCCCTTCAAACATCACACATGTACTCTTCTCAAGATTCTCAACCATCATCATCCCAATCACCTTTGTTCCCAATATTTGAGGACTTATCACAACCACATATTCAAATCCAAACCATACAATATCAACAACAACAACCAACAACTCACACCTAATCGAAATTGGATGCATTACTCACTTTAGCTTCTAAAGATCCTGAAGAACATAAGATTATATTGAGATGGGGGGGTGAACAGTATAAGACCTCTTTTTACTTTCTCTATTTAACTTCAACTTTGCAAAGCAATGAACCAATAGCAATATCAAAGCAATGCATAAAGCAACACACAATGAGACACCAATTTTAATGTGGTTTACCCAACATGGGCTACATCCACAAAAAATTTCTCTAAAAATATTTCTCAAAGTTCTTTGGGAATCCTTCCCAATTACAATGTTTATGAGCCTCAGTGCAAAGGATAAACCTTCCCCTACTCAAGTATTTATGAGCCTCTGCCCAAAGGAGAATCCTTCCCCTCCTCACAAATTTATGAGCCTCCTGCCCAAAGGAGAATCCTTCCCCTCCTCACGAATTTATGAGCCTCCTACCCAAAGGAGAATCCTTCCCCTCAGCATGAATTTATGAGCCTCCTACCCAAAGGAGAATCCTTCCCCTCATCTCTGGAAATGATACTTCAGAAGATCACCTGCCTCTTATTCCGCTAGCACGTGGAACTCCTTTCCATAGAAGACCTCCTGTCCTCAATGCTCAGCCTCAAGAGACCTATGTCCTCATTGATCACCTCCATAGCAACTCATCAACCTGTACTAAACACAGTTAGTTAGTCCAGCACAAGTATTCCTCACTCTATTAGATCTATCCAAAGCTCAACTCATAAAGCTTGAACAAATCAATCTTTGCTACACACAAGCCTTCTCAAAGACTTGTCAAAACTATCCTTAGGTTCTTCTCAAAGAACCACTTCAACTTTGTCATCAAGTCCTCTTCTAGGACCTATCCAAATCAGCTCACAAGTCCTCACTAGAACATGTCCAAATCAGCTCACAAGTCCTCACTAGAACCTGTCCAAATTAGTTCACAAGTCTTCACTAAAACATGTCCAAATCAGCTCACAAGTCCTCAATAGAACTTTTCCAAATCAGCTCACAAGTCTTCACTAGAACTTGCCCAAATCAGCTCACAAGTCCTCACTAGAACCTGTCCAAATCAGCTCACAAGTCTTCACTACAACCTATCCAAATCAACTCACAATTTCATCAAGAAAAACTTGCTTAGCATGAACCCACAAAGAGAATTGTTAGAGACCCAATGTGATTCATCAACCTCATAGAAGCATAAAGAGAATTGTTAGAGACTCAATATGTTCTATACTTAACTCCCAATATCAATCTCAGATCTCATAGAAACATAAAGAGAATTGTTAGAGACTCAATATGTTCTATACTTAACTCCCAATATCAATCTCAACTCAATCTCAATATCAAAAGAATAATATAGATGTAGTATGCTTTTATCAAGAACATGAAACACAACCCAACAATTGCTAACCATGCAATATCTCATATAACAATGATACTCATGTTATTTCCACAACCAATATCTTTTCTCAACCAATTAGGAATTTAACAACAATGCTTATAGACAAGGTTTAACCAACATAATTCAACTCAACATTAACCTTGAAGCATTCAACCAATCACTACATGAAAAGGAAACTAGTAGACATCCTTTTCTCTCCAAATATATTTGAACAAAACATCCACCAATATAAATCACCAATGCAAAGAATAACTTGCTCAAATCAATCTCAATGGAGTAAGCCCAAATCATGTATCAAGTAAAGCATTAACTTGATCAAAACAACCTCTATGGAAGAAACTCAACCATCAATCTCAAAACAGCCAACTAAGGGTTTCACCAACTCAATGCAAATAGCAAGACTTACTAACATAAACCCTATTACAAAATGCTTCCTCTTCCTCAACCAGAATTATGCATTCACCCAAAAAACTCATCAATGATTTTAATACATAAACAATCTTCAATATCCATAAAATGGGATTTACACCAACAAGTATACCTAGTAGACAACCTTTTCACTCCAAACTCAATTTCAAAAAATACACCATCAACAATATACATGGAAGAAGTTGCCCATACCTTTGTTTGAGGAAGAAGAGAATAGTTTTTCAACCTATTACCAACACCACCCTCAACTTTGCCACCAAGTTAGGGTTAGATCATAAAAGTAACCACAAAAATATTTATTCCATAAAACACCTTATGACTCCAATCCTTAGAATTCAACTACCAAAAAATATAAAGCATACAAACAATATATCCTTTTACACCTTATTTCTCCAAATTAATTAAACCATGCTCAAGGAATAATAGCTTCTAAGAAAATCTCACTCAACAATCAAGCCAAAAATCTCAACCACACACTATCAACCTTATATCTCCAAAGAAGCATTTAACCTTAAAAATAATTTTAAATAAATCTGCCCAATCACTTCTTCTTTAAAAAAATTTAGATTTTATTTAAAAAACCTTACCAAAAAAATGCTTCCAAAAATCGTGGGTCAACAGTGCCTCCGAAAAAATTAGAGAGCAAAAACTCTTCTCACACTCCACGGTGGGAGTCAAACGCTTGACCTCCCTTCAAGCGTCTTCGCAGAATAGTCGTTTCCACTAGGCCAATGGTGCTAGCTTGAAGGCTAGCAAGAGTCTCCTTCTCCTTAACCCTTTGGCGGTAGATAAACATGGCAAACCAACGATAGCCATAGCTTTTACTTCCCAACTTTTGTGCAATTCGGATTTCTTTCACATCTTTGCTTTGGACTATAGGTTATGGCTTATATAGCCAAACTTCCATGCTATGCACGACGTCGGCGGGAGGATAATTCAAACTTTTCGAATTAATATTATTTTGGCACCTTCGAAACAACTTTAGGGTTTGTGAAACCCTTTTGATTATTTAAAAAATAATCAAAGGTCTTTTAGACCTTAGACCTTAGGTGGAGAACCCATTAAATTATTAAAATAATTTAATCACTAAATCAAATAAATAAATAATTAAAAAACCTTTAAAAGGTTTTATTAATTAATTTATTTAATTAATAAGTGTGTCCAGCCTTTGCATTAAGTTGAGAGTGGTTTTGAGAAAAACCCTTAATGCATCCACTTGGTTTTAATAAAAAACCTTAAACCTGCCATGGTTTTGATAAAAACCTTTTCATCTGCCACATGGAATCTCTCTGGAATATTCTAGAAAATATTCTTTGGAATCTTCAACATTTGAAGCCAATAAATCCTCTTGACATTAATGCCAGTTCCTTTTGACATCAATGACAACTCATAGAAAAGAAGCTAGGATCTCAAACACAAAATTGCCAACAATCTCCCCCTTTGTCATTGATGGCAAACCATGCTTCTCAACAACACTAAAACTCAAAACTACTATATAGAAATCAGCTCCCCCTGACTTGAGGCTCTCCCTCTTACTCATATCTCTCCCCCTTTGTCATCAATGGCAAAGGGTCACCTTTGGGGCTTGGGACTAAGAATGAGCGTCTTAGCTTAGTCCCTCCCCAACCTCCTATTGAGGTGATTAATTTTGAGGTGGGAGTAAAACTCCCATTAGGCACTGATCTTCATCAGTGTCTATAGCTACCTTACCATGTCTTCTCTTGTTCTCCTTGTCCATATTCCTATTCCTGTTCATGTCACTGTTGTTGTTCTTGTTATCATTCCTGTTCTTATCCATGTCTTGATTCTTGTGCCTATTCATACCCATGTTCTTGTTCCTATACCTTGGAATTTTAGCTCTACATTGTCTAGCTATGTGACCTTCATTGTTGCACTTATAACAACTAACAATGTTATTTCTTTGAGGCATACCTGATCTTTGAATCCATCTATTATGACCAACCCTATTCCTGTTATTAGCCTTGCAATAAACAACCTTGTGACCAAACTGTTTACAAGAGTAGTAATACCCTTGAAAGAAATTACCACCTCTAAATCTGTCATTTACCTTCCTCACTTGAGTCATGCAATGTGAAGCCATGTGACCAAACTTGTGACAAGCAAAACATCTGCCATTAAACTTTCCTTGATTTGACCTCTTAGGTCCTGTAAACTTTCTCCCATTTTTTTGATTCCTATTTTCTGATTTTGTGCATCTATCACTCAAGGACTCTTTTTCTAAAGTACTTTCCTCATCAAAACTCTCTTCCTTTCGAAATATCTTACTATATTCCCCAGTAGAGTTGTCATCCTGTTCCATGTGTTTCTTACCAAAACCAAGACCTGTTTTATCTGTTGTCCTTCTTTGATCTTTGATGATTGACTTTACCTTTTTGGTGCTATCTTCAAACCTGTAAAGCTTCTCCTTGTACTCTTTAGTTTCCTCTTTCAAGGAAGCCATTTTCTATTCCAACTCTCTACACTCAAGAACCTTAGACTCTAACTTATCCTTAAGTTTCTATGTCTTAGATATAGAGAAGTCAAGACTTTCTATAAGCTCATCTCTCTCAATACAACATTCATCCAATTTATCATTGAGTCTAGCATTCTTCTTTCTTTCCTTTTTCAAAGCACTAAGAGCACTAACAAGTTCAGCTTCAAGATCTACTTCACCATCCTCTATAACTTCATCTATTTGTTTGCATTTTGAAACATCAATGACTTTTTCAGATTTCTTATCATTAGAGGTGCTACCCTTTTCTAAAGCCATACAAAGATATTCCTTACAATTTTTTGAAGCATCCTCATACATAGTATAACTAGAAATCAATCCATCATTTGTGCAATCATCCTCAAGATGTCCAAAATTTTCACATCTAAAACATTTCATAAGGACAAATCTATGTTTCTTTTCTTCTTCTTTTTCTGTTAGGAACAACATCTCATTTCCAACATCACTTGAAGAACTTTTACTATCACTACTAGAATACTTACTTGCATTGTCTAGGTAGAAACTTTTCTTATGTTTGTGAGAGTACCTCTTTCCTTGATTGCTTTGCTCATATTTATTCTACCTTTGATGCCTATGCCTTTCAGAATCCTTGCTTTTATAATCCTGTTTATCTTCATCACTTTCATCCTTGGCAGTAGTACAATTAGTAGCATAATGACCAAACTTTCCATAATTGAAACACTTGACATATTTCATACCTTTGACCAAACTTCCACAATTGAACTGGCTCACTACAGGTTTTTTATTAAAACCAGGTGGATGCATTAAGGGTTTTTCTCAAAACCACTCTCAGCTTAATGCAAAGGCTGGAGATGCTTGTTCTTGTAGTATTGAGTTTGGTCAAAGGTATGAAATTGAGTTTGGAGTGAAAAGGTTGTCTACTAGGTATTTCATACACTTGACCAAACTTTCCTACGAGATGAATTCAAGATGTTAAACCTATGCACGACTAGTTATGGACCACAAAAACCAACATATGTTGAACTCTATAGTGAGCCAGTTCATCCATCAGTTCCTATCCCACCTTACCCCTATCACTTCGAGATCCCAAATTTATATAAGTACAAAGGTAAGGAATACCCTAGAGAACATGTTAGTAACTATCACTTAGCTTGCTACCAACTTCATAGTCTTATATTATGTACCTTCTCCCTATTTATTGTAGGACAAGCCTTATATTGGTATAACACTATCCCATGCTATAGCTTGTATACCTTTGAATAATTGACCAACTCCTTTTAGAACACTTCTCCATAAATATTAAAAATAATACTATCTTCTTAGATGTCTACACCTTACAATAGGCTGATAACAAACCCATCACAAAATTTGTATCAATATGGAGATCGATCATCCATGATCTCACCCATAGCCTCCCTACCTTTGATCTAGTGACACTCTTCTCCAAAATTTGCCACAAACACATTTCCACCTCCCTGTAGCTTCACCAAAGCTGCACCTTTGAAGAAGTTATTTCCTAAGCCAAAGTAATTGAGGACATCAAGGTCCAATCAGGAAAAATCAAGTTAATGCAAAATCCCAACGACAATTATAAATTTTATTTTAATATAAATCCTCCCAACCAACCCTTCCCTTGAATTCCATAAGCCAATCAAGTGGCAGTAACTACCTTAACACCTACACCGGTTCCACAACCCCCTATTCCATGACAAAAAATCTTTCAAACCAATGCACCTCCCCCTTCTATACCCCAGCAACCTTGTGAGATGCACCCACAATCCCAACAATGTAATAGCACACCACTTTATAAACCATTACCAGCTCTCTTTCAGAGATTATATGAGGGAGGTCACATCATCCTACCTAAGATCCATCCATTGGATCCAAACCTACCTAAGCCTCATGGTTACAATGAGCAAGCATTATACCAATATCATTGACAACATGGCCATGATATCAATTATTGTCACTCTTTCTATAGTCAAATCCAAGAACTTGTTGATAGGGCTACCATCCAAGTTTCAAACCCCCTCACCCCAAAAAATCAAAACCTAGGTATCTTCTAGAACCCCTTACCTAACCATAGGGGGATTAACCTCCAAAGAACACAATTCAATCCTATAGGGCCACCTAGGCAAGTAAATAGTGTCCAACATGATCCTCCATCATGTGGTGTAGTGAGCATGATCAACCTTACTACTCACAATCAATGATACCCCTCGTGCTATACAACACCTATTATTTCCCTTATGGTCCAATTCACATCACTGTAGTCCTCCATGACTCCTAGAGACATACCACCTTCACCACAAAACATAATTACAATCTATGGTAGTATCATCCACCAATTGTGTAATACCCCCACTTGGCTATCCATTTTTTACCTCCTACAACAATGTCAATCCCATCGTGAGGTGTTAAATGACATCCTACGCTCCATCGATCTGGAGACACATGACACAAATACCTTTGTAAACTTTGTAGGGAACATCCCATGATGCCTTCAACCTTCCATTATTTTCCATGATCATGAGATCATAGAATTGGTAGGAGAAGGAGTAGATCCTCCCCGCCACATCCAAAAAACCATCAACAACTTCACCTACAAACATGTCCTCGTGGATACGGGTTCTTCAATTAGTATTATATCCACAATGGTATTGCATCACTTTCATATCCAACCAACCCATTTTGCCACTCTGTCTCTCGACCTTCATGCATTTAATGGTTTAATGAGACAAATTTGTCCACAAGTCTTCTCAAAGACTTACCTCAAATCTGCTCAACAATTTCACACTAGAACTTGTCCAATCTCATAGAAACATAAAGAGAATTGTTAGAGACTCAATATGCTTCACATTCATCACAATGCTTAATTACTTCCAACCATTCTTTTAGAAATATATAGATAATTGTTAGAAAATAAATATGCTTCACATTCACCTCAATGCTTAATCACTTTCAATCACTCTTTTAGAAATATATAGAGAATTGTTAGAGACTCCATATGATTCACACTCACAAACTCTCTCTCTTTTATCATCGAAACATATAGAGAATTGTTAGAGACTCAATATGTTTAACACTCATCAACACTCAAACCTCTTTCTCAATTCAATTCAGAATATAGATTAATTTGTTTCATAGAACTTGAACAATTCACTTTAACACATTCAATTGACTAGGCTCAATCAACTCTACTCAACCAATAACTCAAAAAAAAATCCTTGCTCACAAAATCTAGTCCAAGCATATGAAAATTCACTCAAATATTTTAAATAATTCTTATCAACCAATATCACATAACAATGATACTCATGTTATTTCAAAAAGCTAGTTCTAGTTCTTCACTCAACCATTCACTTCAACAACAATGCTTATAAACCAATCTCACATAACAATTATACTCATGTTATTTTGAAACCCTATTTCAAGTTCTTCACTCAACCATTCACTTCAACAAAAATGCTTATAAAACAAGGTGCATAACATTCACTTCACAATAGATCAACAACTCAATAAGGAACCTAATCATGTCCTTTTCACTCCAAAGTTGTTTTCCAAAAAACCAACCAATCAAATCAACCAAATAATAATGTGCCCATGCCTTTTGCTTGATGAGGAGTAGACCACATAAATCTGCCACAATCATAAACACTTCTTTACCAAACTCAAGGAGGTTAGAAGATAATAATCTCTCTCTCAAGAAATCACAATACAAAATAATATCAAACACAAATACACCTTATCACTCCATATTTAAAATAACATCCAACACCTTAAAAATATTAGAACAATTACTTTCACATTAATCCCTTTGGCAAAAAGTCCTTTAAAATAAAATCAACACCTTAAAAGGCTTACTCCTCTAATATGCAAATATAACAATTAGGAATTTATTTTAAAAATAAGATCAAACTCCTTATAACTCCCTTCACTATTTTACCATGAAAAATCACCACAAGAAATTAAATTTAATTAATCCTTATGCCTCCCAACTACCTTACATCAAACCTTAGGGAAATGAAAATTAAATTAAAAAATGTAACTTTGCCCTTAGTGGGTTTTTAACCCACGATGCTACCTCCCCAAGCACCATAGTCTTAGACTTGACTACTGCGTGAGCTAGGTGCTCACATGGGAGATAGAGTTCCCACACCCTCTATTACCTTCTCTACCACTACCAAAATAGAAATGAAAAAAGGGCTTCCAAACTTGCTACCACTGGGTTTCAAACCTGTAACCACTTTGCCACAAGCACCAAGCCAAATGCCACTTGAGCTAGCCACCAAATGGTGCTAGGAACTAAGCACCTCGACATCTTATACACACCAAATTTCAAATTTATGCGGCACACAAATACTACTATGTTTCCTCCACAAGTTGCATCACATTTTCAAAGGATATCACTCTCTTTTTGGCCTTAGCAAACACAATATATATATATACCTGTATCGCTCCAAATTTTTTGCATCCTTACCTTCAGGCTATAGGATCCGTGCCCAAAAGGGGGATGCAAGAAGGATGGGACAATACCTCGGACTAAGAGGCCCTTTGAAGGTCCCACCTCTCGGGGGAGGGGTATAAGGGTGAATTTTCGATGGATGGTGGGTTCACCAGGAAACTTTTGAGTGGTAGTTTCCACGCCTAGGTTGATAGTAGGTTTGATGTGTTCATTTTGTGCTTTGATCATTCAATTCCTAGGTTTGGCCAAGATGAATCTAAGCTATTCTATATGCCAATGTTGATTTATATGAATACAAAAAACATGAATAAATGCTAAACACAAAGAATATGCTAAATAGGACAAAACATACCTGATTTCGGATGTTTGATGAATATTCTGAGTCTTGTAGCAGTCCAAATCATCTCAAATCATACGTAATCATCTGGAATTGCATAGAATCATCTCAGATCATAGTCTGTGATCTGAGATTAGACAATATCATCGTCGATCTGACGAATTTGTCAAAAACCTGCAATCACAGAAAGAGATACAAAATACCAAAAATGCAATTGCAAAAGCAAAGAGAAATGATGGAAATAACAATAAACTTGCCTAAATGATGAATCTAGATAGCAATTAAAATAAAATGCATCAATTTGACAATTTATTTTGAATTTATCATGCATTTATATTAAATGAGGTGAACTCCAAGATGCATAAATATAATAACTAAGATAATGCATAAAGAAATGCAGAAAAACAATAAGGAAATGCAAACTTTGGGCTCTGATTGCCCCCAATCTAGACTACAGTCGAGATCGCATCCAATCGTATGAGATCGTCGTCGATCTATGACAGGATCATTCGAAATCGTTTGGAATTGCCTTCTATGATCCAAGATTTATCCAGTTGAAGAACAATAAGATTCTTGCAAGAAAACTTGAAAATATGCAATGCAAACAAAAGTATGAAGGTGTTCTAAGGCACAAGGAACTAAATTTGTAGGGAAATCCATCAGCTAGGGGGTTCAGGGGGATAAACTGAGAAAATTCTAGTTTACATAGCATTAGGGAGAGGTTAGGAGGTTGGAGATCATCCCAATTTGGGAGATCTCCAATGGGGAAGACTCTAAATGCGCAGACACGCTTTCTGCCCAAGTTAGAGAAGCTGTTGAAACATAAGCTAATTATGAAAATTTAGTTTTGGGATGAAATCGTCTGGACGTTATGTTCCAATGAATTCGTCATATCTGGGATGATTTCGTTTGATTTGCGATGATATCATCCAACGTTCAAAACAAATCCTAAAAATGGCACGAAAAACAAGGAAAGCTGGTAACGGGCGATTTGGGGTTAAAATTCAAATTTTTATATTTTGCCTAAGGTTTAACTGTGCCAATTTTAGGGTTCTACATTTTGCCCCCTCTTTAGCAAATTTTCCGAAGAAAATGCATTAAAGATGAGTTCTTCCCGTTTTACGAGAAAGCAAAAATTTACTCCATTTTTTAGATGACGATTCTAGGTCAAATCGTACAACTACTGACTATGGTGCCCCCTCCGTGTTTTTACCCAAATCGAACATTTGAGGTAATAGCATGGAAAAGCAAAATAAAAAAAAATGTTGTTTATTTTAAATAAAATTAAGAAAATAGGGTAAAACCCTAATTCATTTTTACTGTTCAATTTTATTGGTTTTAGAGCTCTACAGACAAAAATGGTTGAGACAGCACACTGATCGACAAAGGTCCAACGCGGGCTATGGGTAAGGATCTAATCCTAGTAAATTAGGTTTGAATTTAATTTGTGCAATTTTTTTTTTGAAATTTTGTTTGTTTTGGGGCATCACGGTCGTTTTTAGGCCATCGATGACGTCGGGACGAAATCGTCCCTAGATCATTGATTTTGTCAGAGGGCGAAATCGGTGAACTAGGGATGATCCCGTCCAACAAGGGGCGATACCATCCAATGATTTCATCCTACAAAGGATGATTTTTCCCAATTTGGGATGATATCATCCAATGGTGGATGATATCATCACTTTTAAGAAATTAAGCTTGCTTAAAATGTTTTTAATTTGATTTTAATGATTGGTTTATTAATGAATTTTATTATTTTATTGTTTGTTTTGCAGAGGGGATTACTAAAGATTCGAGAGTGGAAATATGACGGGTTGAGAGACGACATAGCCATGCTTGATCAGGTGAAGCGTGACCGACTGGCTCAAGTCGATTTGCAGCATGTGGCAGAGATTCCACAAGTATCGACGGACATGGGGCTACTAACAACCCTAGCAAAGAGATGGTATCCGGGGTCGTCCTGCTTCTGGTTATCGACAGGGGAGATGGCTCCCACACTAGAGGACGTATTTAGGATCATGAGGATCCCCAAACAGGGACGACTGATGACACCTGTAGCCAATCAGGGCTAGGCTATGATGAGGTTGACCGAGGATTCGAGCTTCACCCTGGAGAAGGGCGAAGTGAACATCGAGTCTCTAAGGCAGATGCCTGGGGTATCTAGGCTGACTCGAGTTTTGGTAGGGGTGGTAGGTGGCTTACTGCTATGCCACCAGATAATGTGCAGGCTACCATGGCTTCTCTTAGACGTGGTCTGTGATATGAGAGACCATGGATACAGATATGCATGGGGCAGTTTTGTGCTATGTCGCTTGTATAGTATCCTACATGGGGTCGTATACAAGGGAGGCCGATGTCTGGTCTTGACATCACTACTGTAGGTTTGGTGCTAGGAACACATCACAGTGCAGAGGCTGGTAGGGCTCCCACTGATAGGGGTTGACTGAAAGTGGCCCCAGGTTTTCTACTGGTGGTTACAGAGGGGGTCATAGCAGTGAATAGATCTGTCAATGTCACAGAGGTTGCTGAACAACCTCATCCTGGACCAGATCACCTAGAGGTCATGGCGAGAGCATCCCGTGTGAGTCAAGGATGGGTAGGAGCTAGCTCGCATCAGGCGAGTCTAATGGCTGAGGATGGAGCAGGGAGAGGTAGAGCTCCACCGCTACGACTGGGTTCTATGATAGTTCGGTCTACAATAGGGGATCCCTTCTCTTACGGATTACAAGTACTCCCAGACTATTTGGGATAGTACCATACTGAGTGGGGCTCCAGACATGCAGTGGTTTTGGAGTCAAGATGTAGATGATGTCCCCATATAGCTAGTGGATGGTGATGACATTCTGGTCACATATGGGTACAATGCCTGGTATGCAGGAATCTGCCCTCCTCGGATGACGAGGGCGAAATGTCTAGTGCACACTGTGGTGCGATGGATGGGGAGGCAACACCAAGCTACTATTAAGGCAGCGCACGGTCATGGTGGGAGAGAGCAGTGATGGTCTCCATATGAGAGATGCCAGAGGATGGGCTAGGCTCCATAGAGGCCAGAATAGATAGGGAGGAGGGAGGAGATATTCCCTTCTCAGCAGGGGGAGAGACCACCATCGCTCGATAAGGGCAAGGGTGTCGAGGTAGGGGAGATCAACGAGACAGTGGCTCTCCAGGTTGAGGTTGCCCACCTTTGGGCTCAGGTGCAGATGCTACAGGATGAGGCTACATGGCTTAGGGCTCAGAGTGGAGGGGCGAGCACTCAGGATCTTATGCGGTCTATTGCTCAGATCACATTCTACCAGGGGCTATACTATCACATGGTCCCAGAGGGATAGAGGGTACCATTGCCAGCCCCCATTGTAGAGTCGGTCATGATGGGATCATTAAGGACATCCTCATGATCGAGGGTGAGGACCCGAGACATAGCTCGGACCTCTATGGGACCACCTCCTTCATGTCAAGGCGGGGGAGGAGATGACGTTGAGAGCTCGAGGGCTTCTCGAGGCTAGCTGTTGCAGAGTGCAGATTGTATTATTATATATTTATATTTTTTTAGGGGATTGAGTATGCCAAGATTTTGATTGTGGCATACCAATCCAGATGATGTACATAATTGATTGAGATATATAGATTATCTTTTTGATGATATGACTTGTGTATATGTTGTATGGTGCTTTAATTTTGAATTTTGTGATTAATTATTTATGTAATTATATCATTGGAAAGAAAATATTTATGCCATGCTATAAAATTATAAATGAAATAATTTGATGTAAATAAATTGGTTTTTTTATGGTGTGTTGTGATGAAAAATAAAAGGGACTTCTAACAATAATTTCAAAGGACATTATCGCTGGTATAGACCATTTCATGGAGTCGCTGCTCACTAGGTCGTCAACCTAATCCCAGGATAGAAATATTGTTAAAAGTAAAAGAGTTCTTAAGAGACTGTCTTAAGAATTTGTGTTGTGATGATGGAAATGATGATGGTGATGATTTGTTTTCATATTTTCATAAAAAATATTATGCATGACATATTAAAGAAATATGATTTTGCTAGGCATAAATTCCTAAGTGTGATAAATTTTTTGAATAAGTCCCTAGGAACTATACCATCATCGCAAAATTGAATGTCGACATAATGACATGAAATAGAATAAGTGTTCATTCATTAATGATGTAAGTCATATATTTTTATGAATTTTTAAAATAAATGGGAAATAAAATTAGAACAATGGTTTGCACTAGGCATAGAATTATGGGTATAGACTTATACCATCATCACGAAATCCAAAGAAGAAATTGCTATTTTAGTTTTATTGCATGATTGATTTTTGATTTGTGATAAATAGAAAATAATAATATGAACATGACTTTATTGATTATATTTGTGTCATATGTTGTTTGAAAGCATTTTGTGATTTTTGAAAACAATGTATGTAATTGTTTTTATACTAAACAGATGTTTTGAAATAAGAAGATAAAATTATTCCAAAAAGAGTTGCAGAAATATTTTACATTATCTCAAAGATAAATGTAGATTTATAAGGAACCCTCATGTGCAAATGTGAGTTCATTACCGATCTTGCTTTATCATAATGATACAGAATCTCTCAAATACAAATGTGTGTGCAATTGTATTGTTCATTCACCAATTTTGAGCAAGAAAATTTGATACAAGTAATTTGACTTAACCAAATAAGGGTTCATGGACCATGATTTATATGCATATAACCATACCAGACTACTATGTAAGTCGGGTTATCAAGAGCTAGCTAATCCATAAGCTGACATAGGTCTGTACAAAATGTCGCTAATGTAACAGACATATCACCACGCTAGGAATTACCCAAGGCCAAGCGGGTTGGGCACAAACCACTTGTTATGGGGCTTACCTCACAGTTTTTGAATAATTGAGAATTCTAGGGATTCAAGCTCATTCACCCTTATTTTCTTTTCAAGGGGTAGGGAAAGGGATTTTATTTGCTGTTTGCTTTTGTTTTTTCTTTCTCTCCTCTCTTTTTTCTTTTTTTTTTTGTATTTTTGTGTGGGACTGAGATAATGCTGAAATATTGCTGTGATGGTACAAAATAATATTTTTCTTTTTCTCATTTTCTTGCTTTTCTTTTTATTCCTATACTAGAGATACTTGCTCGGATTGGCTGTAAAGCAAGGGATTTGTATTCTGGGTAGGGGTGAGCTTGTCCTTTTGTCAATTCTCAAATATTCTAGACCATGTGCATGATAGGATAGTAGGGGAAACTTTTCACCCAAGAAACCACTTCTACTATGTAGCATCATATCGAATTTGCAATGAAATCATTGCTTGGTTCAAGTAAATAACAAGATCAGTTCTCTATGTTCAAAACTTTATTTAATTCAAATGTGGACTTTTATATAAGAGAGATTAATAATCATACCAATAAAATCAAGATATTTATGCATGTGAGTGTGAAAGTACGGGATTCCAAATAAATTCTAATTTATCCAAAATAACTGAAAATGTAACTGCAATACTTCATGAATTGACAGGTACGAAAATAAAAGGTCTTTTTAAAGATTTTGATGTTTTTATATTTTGATTTTGATTGATGAATTGAAAGAATAAATACTATTACTGTTTTTGAATTTTTTTTATATAAATGGCTAAAATGAAACAATATGCAAAATACAATATATACAAATGATGAAATGACCCAATACTATGCATAATAATGCTTAAGATGCATAATGTTCATAGGTTATTTAAGATATTTACCATCTAAGGTAGCTAATCGATATGCTCATGATCCAAATTTAGCAGTGATGACATATGGGCCAAGCCAGTTGGGCTCAAATTTACCTTTAAGGTCTTTACTTGCATTAGTATTTTTTTTATTTTCTTTTAAGACAAGGTCGTCGATCTCAAAGTATCGATGATGAAATTTCTTGAGGTATGCTCTCTTAAGTTTGTTTTGGTAGGTGCAAAGATGCTCCAAAGCATTGATGCACTTTTCATCTAGGAGTTCCAGCTAACTAAATCTGCCAGCATGATATTCATCTCCTGCTTCAGTATCTTGAAGTAGTAGAGCCAAAGAAGGAGCTTCTAATTCAAATGGAAAAGTAGCTTCAATGCCATAGACCAAAATAAAAGGTGAAGTACCGGTGGGGGTGCGAACACTAGTTCGATAGGCCCACAAAGCAGGATATAGTTGAATGTGCTAATCTCAGCTAGATTTATTGACCAGTCTTTTGAGGATTTTGAATAATGTTTTATTAGATGCTTCTGCTTGGCCATTACCCTGAGGATAATAGGGGGTGGACCAATGATGTTAAATTTTATATTTTTGACATAACTTTTTGACATATTTATTTTTGAAACAATTTCCATTATTTGAGATGAGATTTGCAGGAATTTCAAACCTACAAATAATTTGATTAAAAATAAACTTGGAAACTTGGGTTCCAGTGCAAGAAGCTAAGGGCATAGCTTCAACCCATTTTGTGAAACACTCAGTGGTAGTTATAATGAATTTGTGTCCATCAGATGACACCAAGTTGATATTTCCAATGATGTCTAAGCCCCATTTTGAAAAGGGCCAAGGATATGAAATAGCCTGTAGTTCTTGTGCGGGCGCATGGACAAGGTCAGTATGTTTCTGGCACTTGTTGCAACGGCACACATAATCATGTGCATCATTCTCCATGGTAGGCCAAAAATATCCTATCCTAAGGAACTTCTTAGCAATGGCGCTACCACTAAAATGCCCCCACAAGATCCATTGTGGGCTTCACTCAAAGCTGATCTAGATTCTGCTAGATTCAAACATCTCAGTAAGATGCCTTCAAAAGATCTCCTATACAAGGTATTACCAATAATTACGAAGCGACTTGCTCGTCTACATAATAATTGATGCTGGTTGTTATTAAAACCTTCAGGGAAGGTCCCATTTTGCAAAAAATTAAATATATCAGTGTACCATGGTTCAGGAGTAGTTTCGTTGATTAGAAACACATCCAAAGGTTCTAAGCATGATTTGCTTGAAGCGGGTTCCCAGAGTCGACGAATAATTATGGTAGCATATTCATCATCTAACTCCAAGGGAAAAAGATATGCAGCTGCAACCATAGCATCAGTCGCACGGTTGCTAGTTCGAGGAATAGCTTCCAAGGTAACTTGATCAAATAAAGATAATAATTGTAAGACATATATATGGGTGTAATTTATCATCTCTAGTCTGATAAACATCATTTATTTGATTTATGATAAGTTGAGAATCACTGAAAACCAATAAATTTTTAATTTTTAGTGCCAAGGCAGCTCATAATCCTAGGATTAGAGCTTCATATTCAACAATATTATTAGTGCAAGTAAATTTTAGTTTGAAGGACAAAGGTATAAGATGTTTCTATAGAGATATTAAAATAATACCTGCACCATCCCCACTCATGCATTAGGCTCCGTCAAAGTATAGGGACCACTGCTCTGGATGGTCTACCTCTAATTTAAGGCATTCATCAGGAAACTCAATGATGAGGGGATGGATAGACTCTAAGGGTACATCAGCTAATTGATCTGCTATGATTTGACCTTTAACAGACTTTCGTCCTATAAATGTGAGTTCAAACTCACTTAGCGCAAGAACCCACTTAGTTGTATGACCATATAAGTACGGTCGACTCATGAGATATCACAAAGGATCAAATTTAGCAATAACATACGTTTTCTAATTGAGCATATAATGACATAATTTTTGTGTAGAAAATACGACTGAGACATAACTTCTCTAATACTATATAATGAGTTTCATAACTGATTAAGGTTCTACTGATGTAATAATTAGCACGTTCTTTCTTCTCATCGTCAATTTGAGCTAACATAGCTCCTAAGGCAAAATCTAAAGCAGAAATGTATAAGATAAATGGACAATCAGATCTAGGTGGTGAAAGCACCGGTGGTTTAGGGAGATATTGTTTAAGGAGTTCAAATGCTTCCTGGAATTCGTCGTCCCAATGAAAAGAGACATATTTCTTAAGAAGCTTAAGAAAGGGTCCGGTTTTGTCCGCCAACTTATCGATGAAGCGGCGAATAGCTTGAAGCTTACCTTGTAAAATTTGTAATTTAGATATATTTGTGGGTGTGGGCATATCAGTGATAGCCATGATCTTGAGAGGGTCAATTTCAATGCCACGTAAAGAAACTATAACCCCTAATAATTTATCGGACTTAACTCTGAATATACATTTGGTTGGATTTAGTTGGATAAGATATTCCCTTAACCGATCAAATACTTTTCTCAAGTCATCTAAATGATCATCTTCTTTAATGGAACAAGCTATAATATCATCTACATAATCATGTATAATATCATGCATCATATCGTGAAATATATAAGTCATGGCTCGTTGATATGTTGCACCTTCATTCTTTAAACAGAATGGCATCACTTTCCAACAAAAGGTTCCCCAAGGGGTAATAAAGGCTATTTTAGCCTAATCTTCAAGAGCTATCCTGATATGATTATAACCAGAGAATCCATCCATTAGGGATATCATTCCACTCCCAGCAGTAAAATCAATGATCTGATCCATGTTGGGAAGAGGAAAATTGTCTTTAGGGCATGCAACATTAATATCTCTAAATTTTGTGCAAACCCTAACTTTGGTAGCTTCTTTCTTATTTACTGGAAAAAAATTTGAGATCCATTCAGCATAATCAATGGCTTGTATAAAAATAACCTTCAAGAGTTTTTCTAATTCTCCTTTGACTAGTAAGGCCACTTTAGGATGCATTTTTCTAAGTTTTTGTTTAACAGGTTTAGCATCCGGATGGACTACTAGGTGATGCATAACTACAGAAGGGTCTAATCCTGGCATATCTTCATATGTCCAAGAAAAAATGTCTTCATATTCTTTAAGGAATGAAATGTATTTATCTTGTTTTTCTTGACTCAATTATGATCCAATGTTGATTATGTGAGGGTTATCTTCGGTTCCAATGTTAATTTTTATAACGTTTTCAACTTCCATATGTAGATCTCTCTCAAAATTAGATGGGGTAGGTGAAATGCCTAATTCTTGTAATTCTTCCAAGGTTAGCTTGGATAATTCATCTTGAGGATTCGTGGCCTCAAGCTGGGCTATACTAGCTATAGAGCCATCGAAATAAAATCTGTTATGTAACAATTCATCAATGGAGACATCATGGAAGATATACCCCTCCAAATCATCATCGGATTCAGCAATCATCTCAGGGTAAGCTATGGATAGCATATTACATGTAAATGGATGATTCCTTAAATGCAAAGGATCGCGTTTATCCAAATAATCTTGGTAACATATAAGATGGTCATCATCCTCAAATGGGAAGGGCTGACCTTTACTAGGAAATAGGCCCACACCACATCGAGTAGGCCATGGTTCTACCTCAAAAGGTTCTTTCATACCATTTTGGGAAGATCCCAAAACTTTCCCTTTATATCCCAATTTAAGCATTATAGGCTTAGCTTTAACATACTCATTAGAAAAATAACGAGTATACCCATCATAATGAGTCTTGATGTTTCTAGGTATTCTTCCCCAGTCATATTCCTTATAAATAAAATCACAACTCCCAACTTGGTAGATACTTACCATAGGCTGTGGAAGGCCCAAGGTACAAGGATAGGGTGGCAATTTATTTAAAATATGGGAATCTTGCATAGCAACGTTTGTTTTCTCTGATACAAGAATTTTAGATAAATCGGGTAAGAGCTCGTCAATAAGAGCGTAAGAGGTAGAAGGATCATTTCCTATGTTTTTAGATGCGGAAAACATGCCTTTGATAGGCATAGACATTGTAGAGATGTCGATGGACGGGTCTAAAGGTATGGAAGTTATAGGAGTAAAACAAGAAGCATTGGTTGTGGGTTTAGGATATTTTTGAGGTCCTAATGTGGTTTGTTCGAAAGATGGTTGAACTATATGTAGAGGTGTGGTTGGTGGGGAAAAAGTAGATGATGTTATGAGTGTGTGTTTCACACGTTTAGGTGGATGATGAGAATTAGGATGTGTGGATGACAGAGTAGGGCAAAATTGAACTCCAACAGGTTCTACCAAAGCACACATATCAAAGGGTCTAGGATCACCATGAATGGTAACCAACTAATTTTTAAATTTGAATTTAACACACTGATGTAAAGTTGAGGGAACAGCTCGCATCGCATTGATCCAAGGGTGACCCAAGAGTATATTGTATGATGCAGGGCAATGTACAATAAACATGATCATGTCTAAGGTTCTAGGACCAACTTGCAATGGGATAGTAATAACTCCACATGTTTCTTGTGTTTCGTCATTGAAGGCTTTTATAATCATATCAGTTCTTTTCATTTCGTCACTTCTAAACCCAAATCTTTGATAGAAGTCAAAAGTGCATATGTTTAAATATGAACCATTATCAATCAAGACTCGTTTAACTACTACATCTCCAATTAGGGTAGTAATATATAAGGGGTTATCCTTATGTAAACTATGTTGCGGTATATCTCTATCCCAAAAATCAATACAATTGACTTCTCGAGTTATGATAGTATTGGACATGGCTTCAGGTTGAATATTTTGTGGTACCATCATTTGGCTTAATGTGAGCATTAATTCATCCCTATGGGTAGGAGAAGATCTTAAAATTTCCAAAAGGGAAATTCTAGCTGTAGTATTTGATAATTGTTCATTAATATTATAAGGAGGTTTAGGTTGAACATTAGGCGCATGATTCCCTTTATTGGGATTTTTCAAAACAAATGGAGTTGATCCATCGTTCTGAGTTTGATCTTGTTGAGAATTTTGAGCCTGTTGTCGAGTAACAACTCCGATGGTACCTACAATATTATTTTGCGGATGATGAATGGGTCTTGGTCTAGCATTTATGGCTTGTTCATTAGAAAGTAATTGTTGAGAAGATGGTCTAGTAGTGACTCTTCTAGGAAATGGTTCTTCTGGAACCATAGAACTTGTGATAGGTTGAATAGGATCTGATTCATATTCAAAACTATTCGATTTATTTAAGGTGATTTCCATGTCACTTTCAATCTCGTATTCTGTATCACTAAGATCAGGTGTCCAAATATTATATAGAGGTTTTGTCGTAACCATGGATAAAGTTGTGTCAAATATTTGTGGATCATGAGTAGGTGAATGTCCACTAATAGTTCCTACATATCGGGTAGAAGGGGGAACATTATGATTTTCAATTTTATTAACCATCTCTTTACCATGCTTTGGTAAAGGATGTTGAAATATGTCCAATGATTGATTGGCATTTTGATTCTAATTTTGGGGGATGTTATTTTGAGAATTATTAGGAGGATTTTGTTTAGGTTGAAAGGCTTGCACCTCCATCTCATTGTTATCAATTAAATATTGTATTTTATGTTTTAATATTTTAAAAGAGTTGGTAGCATGTCCAGGTCCTCTATGGAAATCACAGTGTAAATCAGCTCTGTATTCGGGTATAGTTGGATCAGGTTCCTAGATATTTGGTAATTGGATCAATCCTCATGCTAGTAATTGCGAGAGAATGGTTGATAAAGGTTGATTTAACCTAGTAAATTCTTAGGGTGGTTTATCAGGAGGTTTCAGTATAAATTTCTCTTTTGTTTTTGCAACATTAACAGTAGCGATATTTCTACTATCAGTGACTCCATCGCCCACAACTTGTTTATTTTTATATTGATTTTTGGATGTTTTCTCATCATCTTTCTTTTTAAGTTGACCTCTCCTAACAAGAGCATCTTCCACTCTTCGAGCTAAATCTATAGCTTGATCAAAGGTGGTCAAGGTAGCAGTTGATAACTCATAGGATAGTTGTTCTTGTAAATTATTGATAAAAATATCCAGCATTTCCCGATAAGGTAACACAAAGTGCAATTTTCCTATCAACTATCTCCATCGAGCTAGGAAATCAGAAAAAAATTCATCTTTGTCTTGTTTTAGGTTGTACAAATATTTAATGGTTACATGCCTTTCAATGTAGGCACTAAATTGATGCACAAAAGACTCGGTGGTTTCTTCGAAATTCCTTAAAGAATGAGTGGGTAGTTGATAATACCATTCCAATGCCATTCCTCCTAAAATTTTTGGAAACATTTTTAGTAATAAAAAATCATGTGATATATCATGACATGCTATCCTAAACATACGAAGATGCTATATGGGATCTTCAGTTCCTTTGTATATAGGTAGGATAGGCATAGGAAAGTATTTAGGATATTTTTGTGCTACAACTATAGGATCTAGAGGCTAACTACACATCTCTCGATAATTGTACGAGGGATGGTAGGGATCTATCTGGTCCATGCGGGAGACTAACTATTTCACCATGGCTTCCAAATTACCAGTTTGTCCACCATATTGGTTTGGTGGTACATGAATATGGGATTTGTGAGCGTAGGATGGCATGACGTAAGGATTAGATGCTATATTGTTGTTATGCAAATGGTTGGTAGGAAGATTATTATGAAGAAGATTTGTTGTAGCATTATGTTGTACCCCAGATTGTTGGAAATTGGTGCTTGGTTTTGCTTTATGCTTTTGTTGATTTGAGGTATTTTGATCAATAACTTGGCAAAATAGAGCAGTGAATGAAGGTTTCTTTTGTGTGGGAATAACCCTAGGCTTGGTAACAAGCACTCTAGATGGTTGGGTAACCTGTTGTTGTTGCATGTTCTAGATTATAGCAGCCATATCCAAATTGGATGGTCCAACTTGATCACTTTCTTGATCAATGAAGGACAAGGTATTAGTGCATGTGTGATATATGTCTTCTAGGGTTTCTTGAGTGTCACTAATTTGATCCTTGTCCATATGGACTACTCTATTAAGAGTGCCAATATTAGTATTGAGGAACTTCTAGAAATGTTCCATGTTCTCAAAAGTAACAGCTCCTTCCAAAGATATTTTAGGAGATGAGGATCCTTCCTCTCTAACATTTTCTCTTTGTTCATTTGCATCAACAAACTCTTCTTCTTGTTGGTCTAGGGTTCCTTCTTCCTAAATTAAGTCTTCAGGAAGGACATCTGGTTTATTTACTGGTCTTCCTAACCAATCTTCTTCTACTTCAGTCTGTTTTCCATTCCTGAGTCTAGTCATTATGCTTAAACTTAGATTTTAGCAAATATATTTATATATATATATTTTTTCAACCAATTTGGGAGGTATATTTTTAATTATATACCTACTATAATACTTAAAAGAAAATGTTTTGATTTTTGTTATGTTTTTATTTTTTTCTTTTTATGATTATAAAGACAACAAGCATCACACTAAATGCAAGAAATAATAATAATAAAAGAATGGCTTAGTTTTCTATAAATAGTTTATAGATGTCATTGATAGGATCAAGTTCATCAGGAGTCATGAAATGCTCCTCTTCAAATTGAAAATGGTTTTTTAGGAATTTGACAAAGTGTGCTATGGTGATGTTATCTACTTTTGACTCTGTCTTGTAAAAATAGAGCTCATGGCAATACTCTCGATATAAAACAGCTCTAGGAACTCTATTCCATCTCTTTCTATCTGTAAGAACAACCTCTTGATCCTCTATACAAGATAGAAATTTATGTACTACAACTGCATTGTTGAGGTATTCCTCAAAGGTGTACAACTAAGAAGACACAAGGGCTCTCTTATCTGCTAACCACCTATGGAAAGCTCTCTGAAGCTCATGATACAAGGTCACTTGATCAGGATCCAGGATTCTATCTAGGACAAACCTCTTGATTTACCTAAGTTCAGTTGATCTAGACTCAATGATATTCAATCTCCTATTAAGTTCATCCCATAAAGGTTGAAACCTATTTGTTTGAGGTACTCTAAGTACAGAAGTAATCTCTATAGCTGCTAATTTATTCTCAACATTAATGGTGACAACTCATCTTTTATTATAATCTACCATCTAAATATGATATGCAATCTTTGATTCTAAATGCATTTATGTTTTGTTGTTTTTTTTTGGATTGTTTTCAAAATGTTTTTAGTTTTCACGTTGGGTTCACCAAAATATATCACTCCAAATTTTTTGCATCCTTACCTTTAGGCTATAGGATCCACGCCCGGAAGGGGGATGCGAGAAGGATGGGACAATACCTCGGACTGAGAGGCCCTTTGAAGGTCCCGCCTCTTAGGGGAGGGGTATAAGGGTGAATTTTTGATGGATGGTGGGTTCACCAGGAAACTTTTGAGTGGTAGTTTCCACGACTAGGTTGATAGTAGGTTTGATGTGTTCATTTTGTGCTTTGATCATTTAATTCCTAGTTTTGGCCAAGATGAATCTAAGCTATTCTATATGCCAATGTTGATTTATATGAATACAGAAAACATGAATAAATGCTAAACACAAAGAATATGCTAAATAGGATAGAACATACCTGATTCTAGATGTTTGATGAATATTTTGAGTCTTGTAGTAGTCCAAATCATCTCAAATCATACGTAATCGTTTTGAATTGCACATAATCGTCTCAGATCATAGTCGGTTGTCTGAGATCAGACAAGATCATCATCGATCTAACGAATTCGTCTGACAAATTCGTCAAAAACCTGCAATCATAGAAAGAGATACAAAATACAAAAAATGCAACTGCAAAAGCAAGGGGAAATGATGGAAATAACAGTAAACTTGCCTAAATGATGAATCCAGATAGCAATTAAAAGGAAATGCATCAATTTGACAATTTATTTTGACTTTATCATGCATTTATATTAAATGAGGTGAACTCCAAGATGCATAAATATAATAACTAAGATAATGCATAAAGAAATGTAGAAAAACAATAAGGAAATGCAAACTCTGGGCTTTGATTGCCCCCAATCTGGACTACAGTCGAGATCGCCTCCAATCATACGAGATCGTCATCGATCTGTGACAGGATCATCTAAAATCATCTGGAATCACCTTCGATGATCCAAGCTGAAGAACAGTAAGATTCCTACAAGAAAACTTGAAAATATGCAATGCAAAAAAAAGTATGAAGGTGTTCTAAGGTACAAAGAACTAAATTTGCAAGGAAATCCATCAACTAGGGGATTCAGAGGGATAAACTGAGAAAATCCCAATTTATATAGGATTAGGGAGAGGTTAGGAGGTTGGAGATCATCCCAATTTGGGAGATCTCCAATGGGGAAGACTCTAACTGCTCAGACACACTTTTTGCCCAAGTTAGAGAAGCTATTGAAACATAAGCTAATTATGAAAATTTGATTTTGGGAAGAAATCGTCTGGACATTCTGTTCCAGAAGAATTCATCAGATCTGGGACGATTTCATCTGATCTACGACAATATCGTCAAACGGTAAAAAAAATCCTAAAAATAGCACAAAAAACAAGGAAAGCGGGTAACGGGCGATTAACGGGTGGTTTGGGGTTAAAATTCAAATTTTTATCTTTTTACTAAGGTTTAACTATGCCAATTTTAGGGTGCTACAATACCTTTATTATAACTTCCATCACGTCGACGAGGGGAAGTGTTCGACTTGCACATCGACGGAATAAACTTAGGTTTTACCACTTCAAATAAATAAATAATATTTATTTATAAATTCAAATTCAATTTGAATTTAAATATTTATAAATTAAATATTAAAAATTACTTGGGCTTTATAATTTGAAATTAAAGGCCTCCTTGGGTTTTTATAAAAAACCTTTTACATTGCTCATCCATGGTTTTAATAAAAACCTTTTATTTTGTTCCTTCATGGTTTTAATAAAAAACCTTTTAATTTGCTCCTCCATGGTTTTAATAAAACCTTTTATTTTTGCTCATCCATGGTTTTAATAAAAACCTTTTATCTTTGCTCACATAAAATTATGAAGCTCTTTTGGAACCAATCAATTGCATTTCTCCTTAGGACCTTTTGACATCAATGACAACTCACTCTTGACATCAATGATAACTTATCTACTCAAAATGTCCAATAGTTTTCCTATACTTTTTTATTTTCCTTGGGAACCTTCAATTTTCCTCTAAAACTCGAGGGGAAACCTTGGTTGGGGGTATTAGAGCAATTAATGCTTCATAAAGAGGTGATTTTTCAAAGGGATTAAAAATAAATTATTTTTACACCATAACTCTACCTCAACATAATGATCAATGGGAAGTAAATTTTCCTTACAATCAAGGGCATATACTATTATTTTTGATGCATTTATTGTATAATAAATGCATAAAAATAGGGGCAAATGTAGATACCCAAATTTGGATCACCTAACTTGCAAGCCACTCACTATGCATAAAAATGAGATAACAATCTTACTCAAATTTCTCAGTATTGTGCTTACCAATATAAATTTGTTGGTGGCTATACTGAGATACCATTTTACTTCAAGATATTTTTCCACTCAAATTTCAAGATTCAACCTCCTTCCTACATGACCCCCTGAAATGGTCATGTCTATAGAATCATTGTTATTGGATTACTATAAATTATTTTGAGGTAGTGATTCTACCACCCAAGGGCTAAACCTACAAATCTTGGATCATCTACCTCCTCAAGACCTATTCAATTTATGGTGCCACTACTCCTTGAATACATGTCATTTGGTATTGAAATGGCCAAAAGATTGCATTTGATCTAATAACACATTAAAGACACATGCTATTCAGAAAAATGTATTTTATTCATGATAAGATTTGCATAGGTTACAAATAGGGAGAATTCCCCTTTTTCCTTTCTTTTCACAAATGTTACAATAGGCCTGATGCCTTCTTTTCGCATTCCTTAGTGTAGATGGGCTTGCGTACCACCGCGGGGTTGTAGTTGTTTGTTGTTTCCCTCCTTGGTTCTAGGATAAACCTGCAAAAAGGGGTTAGTGAGTTGGGGGGCTTGCCTCAGTCAGGCCCCATAGTAAGAAAGACAAATCGACTCATAAAACATAATAAAAACTAAAATAAATGATGCAAAACCTCATAAAAACACCAAATGAAGCTTACCTCCAAGATTTGGGTTGATTTGGGACCTGTAGACCCAATTCACCACCCGGGGTGAATTGGTACCGGATTCACGGGGTGAGGGGCGAATCAGACTATAACTGTTGTTCTTCAAAAATCCTTCGATGGAGAGGTTCCTTTGCTATTGTACTTTTGATGTGTAGGTTCAGATCTACTTTGCTATGCTTCTATACGTATTTTGGTAGAGTTTCTGTACTTTGGACATAAGTGGAGAGAGAGATAAATGAGGGTTTGGGCCCACTATTTATAAGAAAACCCAAGGTGTAGGGGGGTAGTTAGGAGAACTAAGCCCTAGGGTGAGATCCCATGAAGGTTAAGTTAGGGTTTGTGAGGTGGCATCCTCACATTCCCTTGAGGAAATATCTCATCCTCACACATGTGTGAGGAGAGATTAGGGTTAACTAGGATTAGTCAACTCTAGGTTAGATGTGGGGTTAGGTTAGGGTTTCCTAAGAAATATCCTAACTAACCTAGTGCACACACATGTGGGAGGGAGTAATTAGGGGTAATTAGGGATTAAGGACCTAATTAACCTTTTTAGCCCTAAAAGTGAACTTAAGTGAAGTCACTTTAAAATTAGATTTAACAATTGACTCAATTAATACTTTTGCCAATTAATAGCCCCGTGGGGGCCTCAATTAAGCATAAAAGAGTCTTGTATCACCTTAGGAGGCTGGTGGATGGTTTTTGATGCATGGAAGGTGTTCATGATGTGATTTAGGTAGTTTATTAGGGTTTTGGACCTAAAAACTAGTGAAGTGGTGTGTGGAAGTCTACGCAATGCTACGATAATCTATGGTGATCTACGCTAGTCTACGCATGTCTACGGTAGTCTACATATGTCTACGCATATCTACAATAGTCTACATAGGTCTATGAGGATCTACAATAGTCTACATTGGTCTACGATAGCCTAGGGGTATCTAGGATTACCTATGTAAACCTACAAGTGTCCAAAAGGATCTACAAGTACGTAGGTATAGCAATGTGCGACTTTTAGGTGTCTACATTTTGCCCCTTTTTGTACTATACTATGTGGAATACAATTTAATACAAAAATATGAAGGGTTTGTGTAGAGGAAAAGGGATAGAAGGAGAATGGAATCCAACCAAAAGTATGTAGCCACTCAAAGCGTGACCATACAACATTGATCGATAGCCAAGGAGAAGGAGGAAAAAGAAGAGAAGAGGAAAGAGATAAAATGAAATGAAAATACCGGTAAATGGAAATGGATGATTGCGGATGCAATGCAATGGTTTTGTTGAGTCCGTATGACATTTTTGATGTCATACTAGCTACTTGGGAGAGGCAACTTTTGACTGCTTTGCTTTTACGACCAGTTCAACATGGTCCAAAAGTACGAATAGAACAAATACCTATTCAAATATTTGTTGTCGATTGATTGATGAGCACATGGCGACAAGTGTCAAACCATTTGAGCTAAAGGGACATTTGGATTATTCAAATGTGTCATTCATTATGCATCATGAATGCCAAAAATCCTTTTCCAAATGTTGCACTAGGATTACATCAAATGTATCATTCATTCTGTATTCGACATACATGAATGCTAGATTGACTTCTCCATCAAAATGCATAGCTCTCGTGATATAACAAATATCTGGTTGGGATTGAGATTATTTCATAAGATAATATTTAGTAAAAAATTTTGTAGATAGATGTGATATCCATGCACTTTTGGATGTTCGGTTGGTTGGTTGCATGCAAAGCTTGACTTTGGATATGAATACCCCCTCAAACGAGGAATCAATAATGAGGTGAATGGAATGTGGTGATTTGGTGATGCAGTGATTGATAGAATACCAATGCATGATGAAAATGGTGAAAAAGTAGATTAGAGGATAGTTTAGGAGGTTTCCTAGGGTTTTGGAAGAAATTTGCATGATTTCCTAGGGTTTTGGAAGCAATTTGATTGATTTTGGTGGTCATATGCTCAATTCATGGGGTGGGGGTGAATTGGATCCTGATTCATGGGCGGGGGTGAATTGGGCCTAAATCATGGGGTGGGGGTGAATTAGGGTTTTAGGTATTTTTAAGCCAATTTTTGAGTTGGGAGGGCTCATTTTGATGATGATGAGAGTTGGAGAGCATGTGAGAGGAGCATTCGGTGATGCATGGAGATGATGGTTGGTGATTTCGGGTGAGAGGATGATGAGAGGATGACATGGAGCTGGTAATAGGCATGGGGATCCATCGGTAAGTGCTGTCATTTGCTTTATTTTTTGCTTTTTAATTTTCTAGAGAAATGTGAATTAGGGGGGAGGTTTTCATCTCATTTTAAAAAAATTGACAAATTTTAATTGAAATTGGAACACATAGTGTAAAACTAGCCAAATGGGTACCCAAAAATGTAATTTATTTTTAGGTTTGACTTGTTTTCACGTCAGTTTGATCGGGTGATGGGTAGAGTAGTTATACAGTTTGACCATCCATTTTTGGAGCAATGGTGTACTATTTTTGCAATGTGGTTGAATTTTATCCGTAAAAGTAGGAAATGGGTATCCACTTTTGTGACTATTATTTTTTTATGCCTTCATTTGGCATGTTTTTTGAATGTGTGGTTTTAGGGTGTAACTTGGAAAACTTTGACTGTTAAATTTTCCACCGTAGAGATAGTATTTTTAGAAACCGATGATACTTTCACCGTAAAAGGGCGAAATGGGTATCCAAAAATGTTACTTGTTTTGGTAGATGATTTCATTTGGCATGTGTTTGATTTACGTGCCAAGATGTAGGTAGTGTTAAATTTGAAATTGGTTGTTGGGAGCCCGATTTGCACTATTTTCAACATCTGTTTGAACTTTCACCACGAAGTGGGCAAATGGGTGTTCAAAAATATGATTGTGTTTTTGATATTGTGTGTTTTGGTGTATGTTCCATTTGGATGTATGTGTGGGAAGATTGACCTTGAACTCCGTGTTGATTTGTATATTATTTTTGAATTTTGTCGACATTTTCACCACAAAGTGGGCAAATGGGTATTCAAAAATGTACTTTGTTTTTGTATGTCTGATGGATTGACTTAGTTTTGAATTTCGTGCCATAGTGGGTATGTGGGTAATTTTATATTTGACTGTTGGAAGCCAAATATGTACTATTTTTTGCATCTGTTCAAACTTTTACCATGAAATGGCAAAATGGGTATCCAAATATGTGACTATTTTTTTGATATGTTTTGATATGTGAATTGTGCACTATTTTATGTCTCGAAGTGCATGTCAAATTAAATAGTTTAATTTGTATATTGTATTCATGTGATGATTGAGTTTTATTTGGATTGCATCATTGTGTTGATGGCTAATGTATATTTCATTGTGCTTATTTATGGATGAACAGGTGAAGATGCTCGAGCCTCATCATCATGTACGTAAGATGAAGAGTGATTTTGATAAGTTGATGAATAATGTCGATGATCTTAAGTGGTTGGATGCCATATGGTTCAGAGGCATGTGGGAGTGTAAGAGTATACATGCCAATAGGGCATACGTATCCACCTTATGTGAGCGATGGGATGCGGATCGGAATACTTTTCATTTTCCTACTAGGGAAATGATGATTACACTGGAGGACATCTATAGGATTTATAAGTTACCTATTGAGGGTGTTCCAGTTAGAGTAGCACCAGATGATAGTAAGGATGTTATGCTGGAATGCTTCTTTGGTGAGGGGTGGAGGGACATAGATGTGGGAAAGATGGATTATGAGTGGCTATGGCTGAAGGAAAAGATCTCTAAGCACTAGTGCACTACGATGATGATGATCTCCACCTATGCTTTACCTAACACTTCCGGGGTACTGTTTACCTGGAACATGTTGGATGTGGTGAGTGACATGGTAGAGTGGAGCATTGTGTTTGCATGGGCACCTGCACTATTGGCCCAGGTATACAGAGAGTTACATGATGTTGTGCGTGTTGGATGAAAGGGTTTGAGTTGGACTCCCCTACTACAGGTATGGGCATGGGAGCACATATCCATTGAGAGGCCATCATTATTGCCTCACCCTACCCATGTTGAGGGTAAGGAGTATTTACCCTATGCTTTGAGATGGTGGATAGATGAGGAGAAGGGCATTAAGAGGCCTCATGAGGGTGATCCTTTGTTGTGGAGGGTCAAGTTTGGAGACTTGACACCTGATGACATTAAGTGGAGGCCTTGGTTGGGTGGGGTGACCTAGGAGAAGGATGATGAGTAGTTGTGGGCCATTCATCAGGGTAGGTGGCTAGTGGGATGATATACTCGGTAGGCCAAGTATTTTTAGTTTGATCGAGTGAGATGGTAGTTTGGATTATAGTAGGATATTCTAGGGGCTCCTTGTGTATTATAGGTGATGGGGTGATAGGGGAGAGCATCCTATGGTTCTGCCTTAGGTTGGTGAGAGTGACCCACCTATGGTTATCTTGGATGTGGATAATGTTGGGATGACACCAGAGTTTGAGGCCTGGTGGGTGATGTAGATTTGGGAGCTCGATAGGGGTGTGATTGATCGATGGGTGCCACCTGGTGGTGGGGTGCCTCTACTAGAGAGGAGAGTAGGTAGAGGGACTCGAGCTAGGCTAGAGGAGGGGGCTAGTAGTGAGAGGGAGGTTCCTCTATGATGGTATCGATGATGATTGGATGGTGCTTCGAGCTCATAGGGAGTGGGAGTAGGGGAGGTTCCTATGACTATTGAGATAGATCCTATGGAGGGTGGGATGGCCATGGGATAGGTGGTTGGGGGAGTAGAGGAGGTAGGTGGGTCTACTATAGTGGATGGTGTAGATGACACCATTGATATTGGTTTGTTTGAGGAGATGGAGGAGATTTTTCTTGAGGTCCAGGAGAGGTAGGATGTGGATGAGGAGGCTCGAGTGTTGCATGATAGGGTATATCAGTTAGAGACTGAGCTTCATGAGCAAGAGGAGAGTCACAAGGTAGAGGTGGAGTAGATGAGGATAAAGATAGATTAGATGAGGGTATAGATGGCTAGCTAGTAGTAGGCTCAAGAGGAGGTGTCATAGGCATTGAGAGGGTGACTAGTCTATTGGTTGTAGAGTCTACTAAGAAGTCTTTATGTGAGGCTTATCTGATGGTGCATGGGATTGCACTCCCTGATTATAGTTGGGTGGTGTCCTAGTCTGAGTCATGGTCATGAGTGTGGGTACCTTCACATCATAGCTAGTGTAGTGCTACTTTGGTGGAGTAGGTGGGTGCTAGGACTGAGGGATGAGGTACACCAGCTATGGTTTAGGCTTCAGGGGCTAGGGTAGAGTCTAGTAGAGCTACAGAGGTTTGGGTGAGCCATGAGGGGTATGGGGAGACTCCTAGTGGTAGTTAGGGTTGCTCATGATTGTAGCCTATGGGTATTTTGGATGATAGATGATGGGCATGGTCCTAGTTTGTAGCCTATGGGTATTTTTTATGGATGACATATATATATATATATATATATATTTTTTTTGATTTTGGTTGTTATATATACATGTGTTGTTATTATGGTTTTGAATGTGTTCTCTTTATGTTTGTGTAGATAGCATAGCATAATTTGTAGGTATGTATAATGAATGGATATACATGTGTGGTATGGTTTAGATCTATTATCATTCTGTAGTATGAATATACTATAGAATAGTATGCATGATTGTATTTCGAATGCAATGTGATGTAATATAATATGAAATACAATTTGTAGTGTATGCATGTAGTGTGGATGCAATGATGTGATTTGATATGGAATGCATATAGGATAAATGCATAGATGTAATGTTTGATAAGTGTATGTGACATAGATGCATGGATGCATGTATGAAAGGACTGAAATGCACCAAGGAAGCACTTGTATCATTACATGTACCGATATGGATGTGATCCATTCCATGATCTCAGAGATGTAGGATGGTATAAGGTATATGTAATGGCTTTGACCAATGTAGTTTTGGCAATCAAATCTCGGACTCAAAACTGTGCAAGTTTATGTGACAACTCATAACTAATCGGATTGGTTCAAAATCTGTCATGGACCTATGTGTGTAAATGAGTGAGGTTCATTTATCCATTTTGAGGGAGGTAGGATTAACCTATTGTAGACATGGCCAAACTAGCTAGCTCATCCATAAGTGAACAGTGATCTATACAAAAGTGGGTAGCTAATGTGATAGATATATCACCACTTGTAAGACTATTCCATTGGTAGGTAGGCTCTTGGAGCCTATTGCTAGTGATGGAAATCATCCCATGGTGTTATGTTGAACCTAAGGACCAAAGGCGATGAAGCATAACATGGGTGATATCTGGAGGCTTTTCCTTTTGTTTTCTGCCCCTCATCTATTGTTTACCTATTTATTGTGGTGCTCTTTTTCTTTTCTCTTTTTTTCTCTTTTTTTTTCTCTTTTTATTTTTTTGTATGGGCGTTGGCTTTTGTTTTCTGCCCCATTCTTTTACTTTTGCTTATGCTTATCCCTTTGTTTATCCCTAGGTCGTATGTTGACCATGCAAGTGATAGGATGAGTAGGGGAAACCATTCGCTAGATGGCGACATCTACTCAAGGTGTCATCTTTCCTAGACTCAAAATTTGTTTAATGTGTAACCTATTGTGAATGGTCCATGAGAGAAGTTGAACCAACCTAAAGAACCATAAGGAGTATGTAAAACCTATCAGCTAGGGGTGACATTTGATTGACTGAACTAGTAAGTAGTCAAATCTTAACATGACACCTATGTATACCCTAATCCTAAAAAGGGGGAATGGACATCCAGGTGGTGATGCTAACAAGTGCATGTATTACTCCTATTGAAGGCACATTTTGGGGGAGAATGTACAAACTTGAAATGAAATTTACATGAAAAACATATGGATATATGCAATGGAGGTAATGTAAATGATGCAAGTGGAGGAATGCAATATCTACAAGAGGAAGCTCATGAAATGTAGATGGAGAAGTTTGGAAAATTTATCTACATATGAGTATAGTGTATCATAATGACAAAAAGGCATGATGCTATAATAATGGTTGCCCCAGCATGTGGGGTGTGTGTGTAGTAGGTAAATAGACTATGAGCTGTACAAATATGTAATAATCACAAAAAGAAATAGGATGTGAGAGTAGGATGTATTGATAGAAGAAGTAAGAAGAAATAGGCTTTGGTAACCAACAAGATGAGGGGATTACCAAAAGCTAAAGAAGATAGAAGAGAGGAAGTAGATCAACGTAGGTATGTAGCCACTCGAAGTATGACCATATAACTACGCGAGGAAGTAAGAAGTAGAAGAAGAAAGAAGGAAGAAGATGAGAGCTACTGATGGGTGAAGTGGCATGGGTCAGGTCGGGAATGAGATGGTGAAGTTATGGTATGGCTGGGACTTTGATGGTTGGTGTAGTTGGATATGTTGTGAATGTAGTGAGTTGGCACTATCAAGGTTTCACATGGTGGCAAAGTTCTAGGGATGATGCGACATGGAGGACTCAAAAGTTGGCTAAATGGGATGGAGCATTCAGGTGATGGAGTTCGATCACCATGCAACATGTTGTGCACTAGGTTCTTGAATGATTAATATTCTTCAATGTCATGACCTGGTTGATGATGATAAATACAATATTGGCTCTCATGGTAATTATGTGGTTTAGGATGCGAGGGGTCTATGGGCTGAATCTCAGGTAAGTCAAGAAGGCCTTGATGCATGAGGTGATAAAATATTTTTGATAATGGAGTGAATGGAATAGGTATGGGGTAAATGTAAGGTTCCACTGGAGGTGAATGGGGGGTGGATGAAGGGAGGTCCAATGGTGGAGGTGTAGGTCAAGAGTCTGATGTGGGTCAAATCTGAGGTCGAGGAATGGATCTACGTGGAGGTGAGGATGCACGGGTCATGGGGGACTAGCATGGATGAATATGGCAATAACAATGGCTCATCTGTAGCTCAAGAGCCTCGAGATAGGAAAGGAGATGTTGTATGTCATGGTATGGAGGTGATAGTATCAGGGAAGGTGGTGATCGGGACTCCAATGTGTATGGAGTGGCTTGGTATGCATGAGAAAATGGATGAGGTCGTGATGATGAGGAGGATTGGAATGACCTTGGGGATTGGGAAGCTTGCTGAAAGGGTAAGCCTCATAGTGGTGAGGGTGGTTTCTGGAGGATAGGTGGCATAGGAGATGGCTCTGGATGGTGGTGCATGTGAGATGGAGGTATGTGCACATGGGTGGCTTGGGTAGCTTGAGCCATGCGAGCTTGCAAGGCTTGGGTGTAAGATGACTCTCCACTGGGGAGTGGGGTTGGTAGGCATGAAGGACAGGCTGGATGGGGAGTGTATCCTCTGTTAGGAGGGTAGTAAGCTCCTAGAGGGTGGTGGGGGGAATCAGTTGGTGAATAAGGGTTCTTGGTATCTTCAGGCAGATGAGAGGGAGACCCTTGTGTTTGGGGATGGGATGTTTCCTCCTTTTCATCAAAAGAGGATAGGGAGACTTGGCTATCTCTAGAATGGGGTGAGTAAGATGAACCTCGATGGTGAGGGGAAAGGCATCGAGGTGGGGTGTAATGGTCTGAATGTGAGGAATGTGAAGACCACCTAGTATGAAGGGTGATTGGTGGTCGGGCTAGGTCAGTCGGTGTGATCGGTATAGGTGGTGGTGGTGGAGGGTCTTGCATGATGATGTATGTGGATGTTGTCATATCTTGCTACTGATGGTGTGGCTGTAGATGATGTAAATCCTACAAAAAGAAAAATAGATACCAATAGCATAAAAATGATATAAAAGGGGAAAGTACATGCAAAATATTTAAAGTAAAAAGATATGCATTTATCATGATGTGCCTAGTGGGTGATGTGTTTGTGCATAGCAATGTGTACTACTTGTGATAGTGAATGCCTGTGTGTTAGGCATTGAATGCATGAAGGTGCAAAATGTTAATAGGCTCAGGTTCATCAAGGCCTTCAATATTAGCCAAGTGATAGGCACCTAAACCATATTTGTGTGTGATGATGAATGGGCCCAACTAGTTTGGGGTAAACTTGTCTCATTGTTGGTGAGGTTGACTTGTGATCTGTTGGTTTTCTTTGAGAACCAAATCACCAATTTGGAATTCATGTTGATGTACCTTACTATTGTAGGCATGATGAAGGTGATCTTGGTAGACTCATGTGTGCTCGATGGCATGGATGCGATGTTCATCGAGGAGTGTAAGTTGATATAAGTGGGCTTGGTGAGCAGTGTCATCATCAATGAATTCTTTCATGGATACCCTTAGGGAAGGTATCTCAAGTTCAAGGGGCATGATAGCTTCCACCCTATAGACAAGTGAAAATGGGGTTGCCCCAGTGGGGGTATAGATGCTTGTACGGTATGCCCACAAGGTGAGGGGTATTTGGTTGTGCCAGTCATGATGCGATTCTACTACAATTTTGCGTAGGATGGAGCAAATTATTTTGTTTGTGGCCTCTACCTGGCCATTACCCTATGGGTAGTATGGGGTAGAGAAACTATGTTGAATGTTGAACTTGCTGTAAAGAGCTCGGATGGTTTTATTTTTGAAGGATTTCCCATTGTCAGAGATGATTTGGGAAGGAATTCTGAAGTGACATATGATATGATCTATTATGAATGCTGCTATCTTTGCTCCTATGGTTTGGACAAGTGGGATGGCTTCGACCCACTTTGTAAAGTATTCTGTAGTAGTGATGATGAACTTATGATTACCTGAGGAGGTAGGTGTAATTTTTCCAATAAGATCTAGGCCCCATTGGGAGAAAGGCCACATGGATTGGATAGGTTGGAGCACTTGAGATGGAAGATGTGTGAGGTTTGCATGTTGTTGGCACTTGATACAATACCTCACATACTCACAATAGTCATGTTCCATTTTTGGCCAATAGTATCCCATGCGAAGGATGCGTTTCATGATTGCCATGCCACTGAAGTGACCACCACAAGTACCATCATGGGTTTCTTGTACAACCCATTGAGATTCATGAGGTTCTAAGCAATGCAAGAGCATGCCATCATAGTTGTGGTGATAGAGGATGTCCCCTAACAATGTGTAGTGGATTACTCTTTGTTTAAATGCTCGATGTTGAGCATGCGGTAAGTCACATGGTAGGAATCCTAATTTAATATAATCTTTGATCTATGCAAACCATGGGTCATGTGGTTCGGTATCGACCACATGAATGCCACCATCATATTTAGGAGATGTGGGTGATATGGCAGATTGAGTGAGTGTATGAATGGTCATGGATGTGGTTGTTGATGTTGGATTTTATGGGATTAATGATCCTAAGGAGGCCATTGTATCTACAAAATGGTTTGAGGATCATGGCGTGGCTTCGATGTCATACCATTCAAATCGGTAGAGGAGTTGTTGTGCAATGTGTTTGTATTGTTGGAGGACTGGGCAATTGCATTGCCAGATCTCTTGCACTTGGTTTACTATTAAAAGGAAATCACCTATGATATGGAGGCATTTGATATGCATGGAATGTGCCTATTTCAATCTGAGGATTAGGGCTTCATATTCCACATTGTTGTTCATACAAGGGAAGTCCAACTTGAATGAAAAGGGGAGTGGTTCACCTTCAGGTGTGAAGAATACAATGCCTACACCCCCAACATGCATGCATCAGGAGCCATCAAAGAATAGAGTCAAGTCGGCTATCATATCTGGTTCAACATATTCTTCATCTTCTATTACATGGAAGATGGAGTCATCAAGGAGCTGAATGAGGAGAGGTTGGTCATCAGACAAGGGAGCTTCTACAAGTTGGTCTACTATGACCTACCCTTTGATGGAATTTTGTGAAATAAATTCGAGGTCAAATTCGGTTAGAAGCATGATCCACTTAGCTGTGCGAGAATTGTGATAGCTTTTGTTCATCATGTAATGGAGGGGATTGTCTCGAGCGATGACAAAGGTTGTATGGTTGAGCATATAATGGCATAGTTTTTGGGTGGTGAATACTACGACTAGGCATAGTTTCTCCATGTACCCGTATCTAGCTTCGTAGCTAACTAGCATGCGACTTATGTAGTAAATGGCTTGCTCTTTGTCGAGCACATTATTTTGGGCTAGAAGTGTACCTAGCATGAAATCTGTAGCAAAAATGTATAGGATGAGTGGTAGCTATGGGTGTGGGGGTGACATAACTGGTGGTGAAGTAAGGTAAGTTTTGATGTCATCAAAATCTTGTTGGTAGTTATCATCCCATTTGAAATTTACTCCCTTTTGTAAAAGGTGATTGAATGGTTTGCACTTGTCTGATAGTTGTGCTATGAATCGATGAATAGAAGTGATTTTGCCCTGGAGGTTGTACAATTGTTTCAAGGTAGTAGGTGGGGGCATCTCGGTGATGGATTTTACTTTACTAGGGTCAACTTCAATGCCTCATTGGGTGACAATGAATCCTAATATTTTTCCTGAGGTAACACCAAAGACACACTTCTTTGGGTTAAGGTAGACATTGTGTTCTAACAAGCGGTCAAAGATACGATAGAGATCTTCAAGGTGTTCTGAGCATTTCTTGGATTTAGCAATGAGGTCATCTACATAATATTCCATGATTTTGTGCATGTAATCATGGAATATGTAGGTCATTGCATGTTGGTAGGTTGCCCCAATATTTTTAAGGCCAAATGGCATGACCTTGTAGTAGAAGGTCCCCTAGGGGGTTGTGAATGACATCTTGTGTTGATCGGTAGGGTTGATTCTGATTTGGTTATAACCTAAAAATCCATCCATGAGGGATATCATCTCATGGCCTATGATGGAATCGATGAGTGAGTCAATGTTAGGTAGGGGGAAGTTGTCTTTGGGACAAGCTTTGTTTAAGTCATGAAAGTTTGTGCAGACATGAACTTCACCGGATGGCTTGGGTATAAGGACCATGTTAGAGACCCATTCAGGATAGTCTATGGGTACTATGAAGTCTACATCTAAGAGCTTTTGGAGCTCAATTTTTACTAGTAATGCAATGGTTGGGTGCATGCATTATAACTTTTTCCTTACTGGTTTGGAATTTTGATCTAGTGTGAGGTTGTGAACTACTAGGGTGGGATCGAGTCTTGGCATATCTTTGTATGACCATGCAAAGACTCGAATATACTTGTAAAGGAAATTTGTGAATAGAATGTACTCCTCGGGTGAGAGGCTAGTGGCTAATTTAACTATGTGAGGGGTTTTAGGATCATCACCTATGTCAACGTCAATGGTTTCCTCAATAAGCATGTGGGAACCATCACGTAATTGTTCTAGAATTGGAATAAGATGGAGGTCATCGGTGGCCTTGATAAATTTATATTCATCATCTAGGTAAATGTCTGTGTGGTGCACCTATGGTATGTGAGGTGGTGTAGATGATGAAGGGGCATTCATAATGTGCAAGATGTGTGGTGAGAGTAGGAAATATTGGGGTGTTGGTATGGGTGAGATGTGGGTGAGATCGATGAAGTTAGGGTTTGGTGTATCATCTTATGTTGGGTGGTGTGTGTATCATAGTGGAGAGAAAAGATCCACCTCAACCATATTAATTGATGTTGTGGGGGATGTGGGTGGTGAAGAGTCTGGTGATGATGACTCGACAACCTATGAGCATCCTAAAAGGCTTAAAGGAGGGTGCAGGATGACTGGTGGGGATCATGGTCGAGTGGTAGCTCATTGAAGTTATTGATGTATAGGTGGGAATAGAGCTAAGTATGTTGATGATGGTGGTGGGGATGCCATGTCATGCTCTGGGTAGTGCATGTTTAAGGATAGCATAGCGAATTGGTTTGTCAACTCATCGACACAACATGACGATGTGGTGTCGAACATGGAGGGCTCTTGAAAGAAATCATAGGGGATTGTAATGGTGGAGTTAGGTGAGGAGGTATCCTCTAGAATGTCCATATCAATATATTCTTCCAATGTGTGTATCGAAAGTGGGGAAGGATGTAGGGATAAATCTTGAAGTTCATCCTCTAATGTATGGATAGTGGTTGGGTGATAACCTAAGCCAGATTTATTGGTAGGGGATTGGACATGAGGGTTAATGGGTGTACATAACCCTTGCTCATAGTGGCCTAGTCTGAACCCATGCTAATGGAAATGTTAAAGGTAGTATAAGGTAAAATAAGGATTAGCTAGGTGATCAATTGTACCACAAAAGCTAGATTGTGGTGGTGGAGATACTATGGGTGGGAGCGAGGAATCAACTCTAGTGTAGATAAAGTTGGTATGATTATCGAGGGATCCTAGTTGTATGATGGTTCCAATAGTCAACATTGAGGTTGAAGGGTGGCCAAAGTCTCATGTGGATTGGATGGTAGGTGGACGTACGTGGGCATCACGCACATTGTAATCCCTTGGACCTGAGTTTGACATGAAAATAGATATGCATGGTGTTGCATGCTCTGGTGAATGAGGTGGTGAATCTGACTCAGATGATGATGGTGAAGTCTAAGAGTCTCTAATGGTAGTAGTGGAAGGGTGTAGTAGTTGGTCATCTAAGTGAGATGCTCATTGCTCCCACTCATGGCATTCGAGTTGTGGTAGCTGGTATAGGATGATTGGCTTATGGGAATTGCGAAGGTGGGGGCGTAGGTTTTGGTGCTAGGCTATGTAGGGAGGTGAATGACCTAGGCCATGGATGAAAATGAAGAGGAGGTGTGCACGGTGTAGGGAGGATAGGTGCTTCCATAGGGGAGGATGATTGAGGTGGAGTGACAGGGCATGATGTGGGTGGCGATGGTGGTTGCGGTACTGACAGTGAGTTTGTAGAGGATGAAGGTTGGGATGGTCATGGTGGCCATAATATGGGAGGTGAGAATGGTATGGTAGTGGGGTTAGGCACTACAGATGATGGTGCTAAAGGTGTTGACACTGAAGCATGTGTCCTTGATGAGGATTGGGGTAATGAGGTGGATGTAGGAGAGGATGTCGATGCTCCGATTGACTGATGGGAAGAAATCAGGAAGAGTTGCATGGATGAGAAGGAAGGTGCAGGTGGGAGATCTATGATGTTGTAGAACTTAAAGGGGTCCCCATCGGTTGGGATGCAATGGACAAGTCCATTATGGATGTACTTGAGATAATGGTGTAGCATGGAAGGGACACATTGCATATCCCTGATCCATGGGTGACCAAGGAGGATGTTGTACTACATCTCCCCTTGGATTATATGGAAGAGGATGGAAATGGTATGAACACCTACTTGGATAGGGAGGACTATGGATCCTAGGTCTCATAGAGCCATCAAATGCACGTAAGTCAAGCGAAGGTGTGGCAAAGTGGGCTGGTGGAATATGTAAATGATGTAGGGCTACCATAGATATGATACTAATGGATGAGCCCATATCAATGAGGACCCACTTGTAGGTGATGTCATTGATAGTGGCTTGTATGTGGAGAGGGGGATCTACTCCTTCTCCTACAAGTTCTATTATCTCATGGTCATGGAAACTAATGGATGGTTGGAGGCATCATGGGATGTTCCCTACAAAGTTTACAAATGCATTTGTATCATGCATTTCTAAATCTATAGAATGTAAAATGTCATTCAACACCTCATGATGGGGTTGAGATTGTTGTAAGAGGTCAAAAATGGATAATCATGCAAGGGAATTATGTAATTGATGGGTGAGGCTACCATGGATCGTGATCACATTTTGGGGTGGAGGTGGTACAATGCTAGGAGTTTGGGAGACCTATGGTGATGTGAATTGGGTAGGTGGGGAGACAATAGGTGTGGTCTAACACGATGGGTATCATTGGTTTCATGTGGTAAGATTTATCATGCCTACTACTCCACATGATGGAGGATCATGTTGGACACTATTCACTTGGTGAGGTGGTCCTGGAGGATTGGTTGGAGGTCTTTGGGGATTGGTTCCTCTATGGTCAAGTAGAGGATTCTGGAAGATCCCTAGGTTTTGGTTTTATGGGGCTAAAGGGTTTGATACCTGAATGGTACCCCTATCGATTAGGTCCTACACTTGAGCATGGAAGGAGCGACATGACTCGATGTCATGGCCACACTATCTATGGTATGGATAATAGAGTTGCTCATTGTATCCATGAGGCTTAGGTATGTTTGGATCTAATGGTCGAATCTTGGGTAGAAGGAGATGTCCACCCTCATGTAACCTATGGAAGAGGGTTGGTAAGGGTTTAGATAGTGGTGTAAGGTTACATTGTGGACCCTGTGGGTGCATGCCATGAGATTGTTGAGGCCTAGGTGGGGGAGGCATGTTGGTTTGGAAAACTTGTTGTTGTGGAATGTAAGGTGGTGGACTTGGTGTGGGTGCTAGGGTAGTAGCTACCACTTGGTTGGCTTGTGGAGGTCGAGGATAAGGTTGGTTGGGTGTGTTTCTATTAAAATGGAAGTTTGAACTATAGTTAGGCTTTGATATTAACTTAATTTTTCTAGATTGGACTTTAATGTCTTTGATAACCTTTGCTTATGAAATGGCTTCCTCGAAGGTGCAGCTTTGGTGAAGTTGTAGAGAGGTAGAGATGTGTTTGTGGCAACTCTTGGAAAAGAGTGTCACTAGCTCCATGGTAGGGAGGCTATGGGCAAGATCATGGATGATCGCTCTCCATATAGATACAAACTCGGTGATAGGTTCATCGTCAGCCTATCGTAAGGCATAGACATCTAAAAAGGTAGTCTTCTTCTTGATATTAATGGAGAAGTGTTCTAAAAAGGTGTTTGCTAATTGCTCAAAGGTATAAAGGCTATGTCATGGTAGCATGTTATACCAATCTAAGGCTTGTCCTACAAGGGAGAGGGAGAAGGTACGCAACATAAGGGGATTGCTACTATGAAGTTGGTAGCAAGCTGAGTGATAGTTACTGACATGCTCTCTGGGGTCTTCCTTACCTTTATACTTATCAAACTTTGGGATCTCAAAGTGGTAGGGGTAAGGTGGGATAGGGATGGATGGATGAACCGGCTCATTGCAGAGTTCATCGTAGGATGGTTTTTGTGGCCTGTAGCTTGTGGTGTGCAGGTTTAACATCTTGACTTCATCTCGTAAGAGTTGAATTTTAGGTGTTAAGGGTATGGAGGATTGAGCTAGGGTTGGTTGAGCCTGGGAGTGTGGTGGATAGTGAGGTTGTTGTTGTTCTTCTCCGTATTATGGAGGGAATTGTTCCAGTTGGTCTTGGTATGATGGGTATTGAGTGGCATATGATGTAGGGGCTAGTGGGATACTAGGCTATGGAATAGATGTTTGTTGGGGGTAGTAATATTGTGATTGGGATGTGTGTTGTTGTGGCATGGGTTCCTACTGGGTAGGAGCCTTCTGTAATGGTTGGGTCATAGGAGGTGATGACCACGAAGGAGGAGGTGTGAAAAATGTAGTCCTAGTAGGTGAGAGTGGAGGTATCGATGCTATTGGTGCTAGGGATGGTCGAGGTAAGGTGTCAAAATCTGGGACCTATCTCTATCCTAAAGGATGGGTGGTGGTGAAGCTAAACTATGTGGAATAGCCTAGGGAAGTGGGTGTATAAGCTATGGGTTTTGATCCATAGGTAGGGGGAGGATTAGTGGTAGGCACTTGGAAAGGAGGAGGAGGAGGTATCCTAAAGGTCATTGAAGGTGAGGGTAGAGTGAAGGATTGGGCATTGTACACTCTAGGAACCTGAGATATAGGTGGGAATGTAGTAGAAAAATATGGGTAAGCTTTCAAAGTAGGAGCTTGGGAAGAGGAGGTGGTGCTTGTGTCCACTCTCGAATGAATTTGGGTTGTTGGTTGTTGCTGCTACCATTGGGTGGTTTGGGTTTGGAGAGGCTCTTGTGATAAGTCCTCAAACATTGTGAAAAATGGCTTCTGAGATGATGATGGTTGGGACTCTTGGGAAGAGTATGGGTATGATGTTTGAGGGGGTGTTTGTTGTTCCTATAGAGGAGGTTGTTGTTGCATAGTTTGGAATGCTGGCCTCTGGGTACCTATGGTGGAAGAGGAAGGGTCAGAAATCATTCCTACTATAGGGGTGAATGATGTGACCTCTGGGTGAGTACGGTTCAAGAGGGAGGAGTCATTCTCAAAAAGGGATTGAGATAGACTCTAGAAAAAGGGGTGTGCAAAGGTAGGGGAAGTAGGTGTGACCTCCTCATCTATGGTAAATAATGGATGAGGTTGTCCTAGAACTGTGTAGATCACATGGTCGTAGAATATGGTCGGTGGATTAGGTGAGGATGGGGATGAAAGAAGTGGATAATCTTCTACAAGTGAAGTAGCGAGGGCTTCACTCAAAGTGGATGTCTCATCTTGAGGTATCATGTGTGTATATTATACATCAGACCCTGTGAGTAAATCAGATGTGTGTATGGCCTTCCCCTTCATGATCGAAGGAGTAGGAGGGGACTGACTAGAAGAAGTGGTAGGTGCTTCCTCTATAAGGTATGCTTGCTCGCATGCTCGACTATGGGTGACAATAGGTATGGCAGCATGTGCCATGTCATGAAGGTTTAGAACTATGCAGGAATTAAAATCTGTAGTTCTATGTGTGTTGTGTGAAGGGGTTTAGGAAGAACCTTGTATAGTGTGGACTCAATTGTATCTAATATAAAATTAAAGCAATGACGTGTTGTATGTAGCTCAAATAATAAAGTGATAAGTGGTGTAATATGCTAAAACTAGTTTGTGATCATGCAAACAATGCTAACTAGAATCAGTTCTAAATACTAAAAATAAAAGTGTTTTGTTCATTTATGTGTGTTTTGATGTTGGTACCTCCTAGGTAGTATCATAGGTAGTGGAGTGAGTACTCTAGTAAATCAGGAATGTCATCGGTATCGAACCTCCTACAACACCCAAAGATGCACATAATAGAACAATATCACAATGTGCGAATGGTGACTTGTATGGAAGGTACAGTAAAATGATATCCTAAAAGGGGGGAACCCACTATGCTGAAGTGAGTTCACTATATCCTCTCATGAGAAGAGGTGGCACTATCTATGACATGCTAGGTATGGTTGGCATACCCCATGCTTTCGCTTCACCCTCGAGTGGGCTTAGTCAATAATGATAGTTATCATGTCCACGAATTATGTGAGCCTTATGGACGAAGGCATCTAATCCTATCCCACTCTGAAGGTAACTTCTGGTGATGAAATCCAGAAGCCCAATCTCAAAAGTGGGGGGTTTTCCAGTGATGAGGCCCATAAAACCACTCCTGTGGGGCTACTAGGTGTCTAGGGGGGTTGAGAGTTGGTGGAGGGTAAAACTCCATTGACACCAATCTCGAGTGATGGATTGGGGATGAAATCCAATCTCACCACTTGTTTAAATACCACGTGAGTGTGTGTGGGTTTTTGTTTTGCTATCGATGTTATGTAAAATAGGAAATCTAACTAATTGCCTTTTCAAATTGAAATCTAGCCTTATATGCATTTTTTGAAAGCAAAATACTAGAATGAAATGCTTTTTGTAAACAAAGAATCTAATCCTAGATGCCTTTAGGAAAAGAAATTTACTCTACTTTTCAAAGCATAGAAACATGCAATATGGAGGTGTGAAGAAAGGGGTTTATGTGACCCTAAATATGTGTGACAACATGTAGTAATTGCAATGAAAATTTATACAAGTATAGACAAGCAATCACAAGAAATTTATACATGCAAATTAGAAAAAGGAAAATTAAAATTTACATGAAATTTTGAAATTTAAAGTTGTTAGAAATTTGATAGGTTTTGTAATTACAACAACATTTAAACCAAATGGAGATGCGAAGAAGGGGAAAATTTGTTACTAGCTATTGTGCCTTGACTAGTAAACATCTTACACATACAAAAATTAGCAAACAGAGCATATAAAGAAGAATACCTGGACTCTGATGCTGTAGGTGGTCTGGTTGACCCCTTTGCTACTCACCCCTACAATTTTGGGGGTTTTTGAGGCTACCAAGTTGAATTCACCACCCAGGGGTGAATTGAGATCTGGTTCATGGGGTGGGGGTGAATCAGGTTTGGAGACTTCAGATCTAGTTTTTGAAGGCCTGAGGTGGTTCCTATGGCTTTGGAGGTCTCTGTAATAGTCAGATTTAGTACCTAGAAGACATAAAAATAGAGGATATTATCAGATTCATAAAATTAGTTAACCCGAACTATCCATTGTGGGGGTCCCATCGGGCATGCCATAATGAAATGGCCAAAATATTACATTTGATATAATAACACATTAAAGACACATGCTATTCAGAAAAATGTATTTTATTCATGATAAGATTTGCATAGGTTACAAATAGGGAGAATTCCCCTTTTTCCTTTCTTTTCACAAATGTTACAATAGGCTTGATGCCTTCTTTTCACGTTCCTTAGTGTAGATGGGCTTGCGTACCACCACGGGGTTGTAGTTGTTTGTTGTTTCCCTCCTTGGTTCTATGATAAACCTACAAAAAGGGGTTAGTGAGTTGGGGGGCTTGCCTCAGTCAGGCCCCATAGTAAGAAAGACAAATCGACTCATAAAACATAATAAAAATTGAAATAAATGATGCAGAACCTCATAAAAATACCAAATGAAGCTTACCTCCAAGATTTGGGTTGATTTGGGCCCTGTAAACCCAATTCGCCACCTAGGGGCGAACTGGTGCCGGATTCATGGGGCGAGGGGTGAATCTGACTATAACTATTGTTCTTCAAAAATCCTTCGATGGAGAGGTTCCTTTGCTGTATGTGTGGGTTCAGATCTACTTTGCTATGCTTCTGTACATATTTTGGTAGAGTTTCTGTACTTTGGACATAAGTGGAGAGAGAGATAAATGAGGGTTTGGGCCCACTATTTATAAGAAAACCCAAGGTGTAGGGGGTAGTTAGGAGAACTAAGCCCTAGGGTGAGATCCCATGAAGGTTAAGTTAGGGTTTGTGAGGTGGCATCCTCACATTCCCTTGAGGAAATATCTCATCCTCACACATGTGTGAGGAGAGATTAGGGTTAACTAGGATTAGTCAACTCTAGGTTAGATGTGGGGTTAGGTTAGGGTTTCCTAAGAAATATCCTAACTAACCTAGTGCACACACATGTGGGAGGGAGTAATTAGGGGTAATTAGGGATTAAGGACCTAATTAACCTTTTTATCCCTAAAAGTGAACTTAAGTGAAGTCACTTTAAAATTAGATTTAACAATTGACTCAATTAATACTTTTGCCAATTAATAGCCCCGTGGGGGCCTCAATTAAGTATAAAAGAGTCTTGTATCGCCTTAGGAGGCTGGTGGATGGTTTTTCGATGCATGGAAGGTGTTTATGATGTGATTTAGGTAGTTTATTAGGGTTTTGGACCTAAAAACTAGTGAAGTGGTGTGTGGAAGTCTACGCAATGCTACGATAATCTATGGTGATCTACGCTAGTCTACGCATGTCTATAGTAGTCTACATATGTCTACGCATATCTACAGTAGTCTACGTAGGTCTATGAGGATCTACAATAGTCTACATTGGTCTACGATAGCCTAGGGGTATCTAGGATTGCCTATGTAAACCTACAAGTGTCCAAAAGGATCTACAAGTACGTAGGTATAGCAATGTGCAACTTTTAGGTGTCTACAGGTATTGCCTTCTCAATCTACCTATTCTGGATTCATCTCCCCTACCTCAAGATTTGAATTTAAAATCTTACTTACCCTTATCATAAAACATAAATTCTCTTAGCTCAATCCCCCAAGGTTAGGAAATCTAGTAACTAATGACCTTGGATACCCCTAAAAATAGACTCTTAAGGCTAGCACATATTTATCATTTTTTTTGCTTTCATTTTGCACTAAAGGTTTTTATCTTAGTGCTTAGGAGATTCATACTTGGATTCATGGGAGAGATTTCATCACCTCTCCTTGGGTTGTTATCTCCTCCTTTAAATATTCTTTCTACATATTTTGATTTTGCTTACTAACAATTCTATTTGGCCATACTTTTGTCATTTTGTTTCTTATTACTTTGATTAAAAGACATTTTACATTCCTTTCAATTCTTTTTTTAGTATTTATTTTATTTTTATAGCCTTATCAAGGATCCTCACTCGATGTCACTAGATATTGGACACTTTATGAACACCCTTGTCACCTTGGATTCAACTCTCAATATTGACATCTCTTTGTTTAGTCTCTCAAGACAAAAATGTCACCTACACTATTCAAGCAACAATTTTGCTAGCTTGTGTTGTTTGGCTAGGACTTTAATCTTCTTCATTGTTTATTGTAAATATTTATTTTTCCTTCTGTTATTCCCTCATATGAATGCTAACTTGATAGCTCAAAAAAATTTATTTTATCCTTATCTCTCTATTTAACCTCTTAGGGTGTAAATGCTACTCTCTTTGTCTAAGTAGTAATACTACAATTAGACATTAACCCTTGTTATTTTGACTTATATATCCTTTTTACTCTTTTCATTTTTGGGAATTGTCACCTTGGATTCTTAGGTAGCAATCCTACTTGACTGCCCAACCTAAATTACAAACCTTGCATAATATTTTCATATCACAAAATTTATCACTTGACATTATATATGATAAGGGACTTTACCTTCTCTATTTAATATCTCTCACACACACACTATTCTCTATTTGTATTATTTTCTATCATCATATCATAATCATTGCCTATAATCCTAGGTAGTGATCCTACCTTCCATGCATATTTGGTACCTTTATTGCATTGATTTTGGGTTGTATAAGGGACCCCAGGGTTTGAAAATTTTGTGAGGGAAGCTATCTATTTCCTAAAACCTAGCATACCCCAAAAAAATAATATCTTTACCTAGTTATTTTAGTTTTGTAGGTATAGGTAGAATTTTTGGACTCTCTTATAAGTAGAAAAACCATAGAATAATTAGATACCACTCCTAGGTGGTATTTTTACCACAATAATTGAGCCATGTAATTTTCTTGGTGATTTCTACTATTTTTCTTTATCAGGTAGTCTTGCTTGTTGTTTGACTATGTTAGCAGTCTTCTACTATGTTTTTAAGGCATACTGAAAGGAAAGAATCAAGGAAATATTAGGTTAGATTAGTTTAATTTGTTAATCTCCTTTTTTATTTAGGCATTAAATTGAATATCATGTAGTTATGAACTAGGATAAATTGTATATTACATATTTCTTGAGCTCTTGCTTAAAAAATAAGGAAAGTTTAATTTCTTGTAGCTAGTATTTTTCATCCAAAATAAAAATTCATTTAGGTTAGATATTATATGTATGCATCTTCTTTGATTGCATATTAGTATCTTGTAGCTTATAATTAGTTCTATGATCAAACATAGGTTTTCGTGAAAGAATCCATTAAAATTAGATCATTAGCATCCCTAAATACATCTTATACATTGATAGTAGACCTCTACAAAATTATACAATGGATTCCTAATCTTGTGCACCTACACTACATCATAAAAATAGGAGAGAAATAAGGATTGATGCTTGTATGGATGATTCCTTGCTCTAATATTTCTTGGATCTATTTCTCAATCTCATAATTTTATGGCTAGGTATAGTGGTAAGGATGCATGTTAGGGTATTGAATTCCTAGAACTAGGTGGATGGTATGATCATGTGTGAATGTAGGGGGAAGACCTATGGGATCACCAAATATATCCAAATAGTGATCCATAATATTTTATAAATTTAAAGGAAGAGCTAGAAGAAGTGGTTTTGAAGACTAAAATTCCATGAAATTGAACTGAGTGAAGAATCCATGACCACTTTTATTTAATATATTTCCTATGCTATGGGAAATAACCATATTGGAGGGAGGATTTTGGATTCCTTAGAGATAAATAATATTTCTATTCTCTATCCACTTGATGTATATGTAGACACCAAAAAGTCACACATAGCTACCTCTATGTTCTTGTAGATTCTTTTGGACACTTGTAGGTTTACATAGGTCATACTAGACACCTCTAGGCCATTGTAGACCAAATTAGACTATTTTAGATCCCTCTAGACCTGTGTAGAGTATTGTATACATGCGTAGAATACTGTAGATATGTGTAGACTAGTGTAGATCACTATAAATTAGCGTAGCATATCGTAGACTTACATAGACCACTTCACTAGTTTATAGGTACAAAACCCTATTAAACTACTCAATACACATCATAACCATGTTGCATCCATAAAAGGACCACTCATCAATCACCTAAGACAATCTAAGCCCTTCCTAGACTTAATTAGGACCCCACGGGACTATTAGTTCCCAAAAAGTCTTAATTAAGGTTAATTCATTTTCTAATTTTAAAGTGAATTCACTTAAAGTGCACTTTTTGGATTAAAAAGGTTAATTAGGTTCCTAAACCCTAATTATTCCTAATTATTTCCTCCCACATGTGTGTGCACTAATTTGGTTAGGATATTTCTTAGGAAACCCTAATCTAACCTTAGAGTTGACTAATCCTAGTTAACCCTAATCTCTCCTCACACATGTGTGAGGATGAGATATTTCCTTAGGGAATGTGGGGATGACACCTCAAAAACCCTAACCTAACCACCATATAACCTGACCTTAGGATTTAGTTCCTCTAATCACACCCCCTACACCTTAGGTTTATCTATAAATAGTGGACCTAATCCCTCATTCTATCTATCTCTCCCCTTTTAGTTAAAGTATAGAAACTCTATCATAATGTGACCAAAAGTGCAAACAAGGACATTTGATTTGTACTAGCAACATTATAGTACCGAAGGAGCCTATACGTGTAAGGATTTCTAGCAAAAATTTCTTATAGTGCAATTCACCCCTTAACTTACAAATGTAGCATCAATTTGCCTCCTGACCTACGATTTGGGTTTACAGGACTCATTTCACTCTAAATATTATAGGTGAGCTCCATTTGATGTATTTATGATGTTATATGCAATTTATTTTAGTTTTCATTACATATTTTGAATCAATTTATTCTTTTTACCATGGGGCCTGACTAAGGCAAGACCCCAAATATACTAACTCCATCTTGCAGGTCTAGCACATATGCAAAGAGAAAAACAACAGCAACACAACCAGTGGTGGCACACATTATGCATGAAGCCCACCTACATTAAGGATCCCAAGAGAAAGAATCAGAATTTTTGTAAATTCATGAAATAAAAAAAGGGGAATTCCCCCATTTGTAACACAAAAGCAATTCAATCATGAATAAAATCAACAATTATGTATAACCTATGTTTTACCAAATTATTAGATCAAATGCATTTATTTTGTACGTTTCATTCTGGAACCCCTGATGGAACCCCCACAAAGAATTGTGCTAGACTATTTTTATCATGAATCTAACACATTTTACTATTTCTATTCTATTTCAGGTACAATATCTAGGCATTACATAGATCCTTGAAGCCCTAACAACCCCCTCAAACCTTCAGAATAGGGATTTTAGGCCTTTAGATCTAATTCACCCCTAACCTGTGAATCCAAATCCAATTTACCCCCCAACCTGTGAATTGGTCCTACAAGCCTCAAAACCCCTCAAACATGCAGGGATAAGCAGCAGAGAAGCAAATAATATCACCTGTAGCATCAAAAATCGAGTATTCCCCAAAATTTTATTTGTTCTAATATTTATGTGCGAAGAAATATTTACTAGTAAATGCATTGATACATTTGGTAAATTTCCTTTTTCTTACACATCCATCATGCTAGAAATTTTTACTTTAGTTGCAGAAACTTGCACAAAACTAGAAAGTTCAACTTCATCTATTTTTAATAAATTGTTGATGTCTTTTTGCAAATCGCATGTTGCATAAGTTTTGCATTTATTTCTTGTCCTTTCACATCAATTCTCCTTTACAAGCATTTCAGATTTTAGTTCTAATAGTTATATTTATAATTAGATTTTTGCAAATCCTCCCTTGAAGCAATTTCTAATTCCTTTGTTGTACAAAAATCAAATTCAAATTTCTTTCATGCATTTAAGGATTAGGATTTTCCAAATTTATTTTTTGTATATTTCAGATTCCTATTTACAAATACAAATTTCAGATCCTTTCCTTTCTTTTAATTAGGATTTTCCATCTCTTTCGCAAATCCCTCGGGTGAATCATAATTATCATATTTCTTTCTATATCTTTAGTTTAAGATTGTCTATTTATATTTGTATAAATATTTCTTACATTTCTTTCATGTTTTAAAATTTAGGGTTCCATAAATCCCTCTTCTCAGATATTGTACATTACTTGTTTACACTCTTTATAGAATAGGTCATGTTTTCCTTTCCAAAAAGGCACATAGGACTAGATTTATTTTACAAAACATATCTTACTTTAGCCTTTGCTTCCAAAAATCACATTTAGGGCTAGATTTCATTTCAAAAAGGAATTTAGTTAGTTTTATTGCTTTATACATCATTATTATAAAACTTAAACCCACACACACACGTGGTTTAAAATAAGTGGTAAGATTGGACTTCATCCCCAATATATCACTCGAGACTAGTGTGGTAGGAGTAGTGCCCTCCACCATATCATATCCTTATACACCTAGAAGCCCCATATGAGAGTTTTTTTTGACTTCATCACCAAAAAAATCCCCACTTTTAATATTGGGCTTCTATATTTTATCACCAAAAGTTATCTTCGGAGTGGGATAGTATTAGACACCTTTGTCCACAAGGATCACATAATTCATGGTCACGATAATTGTTCTTATTGACTAAGCCTTCCTTAGGGTGAAGCGAAAGCATGGGGTTGTTGACCATGCCTAGAAGGTCTTAGATAGTTCCACCTCTTCTTGTGATAGGATATAGCGAGCTCATTTCAGCACAGTGAGTTCTCTCCCTGTAGGTTATTATTTTACTGCACATTCCATACAAGTCACCATTCACACATTGTGATATTGTTCTATTCTATGCATCTTTGGATGTTGCAAGAGGTTCGGTACCTATAACACTCCTACCTCTCTAGGCTACTCTACATAGTTTAGTTTTTCCACCTCCCACCCTTCAGGATAGAGATAGGTCCCATCCTTTGACACCTTATCTTGACCACCCCTAGCATTGGTAGCCTTGATACCTCCACCATTACCTACTGGATCTACATTCTTTATACCTCCCCCTTTGTGGTCATCACCACCTATGACCCAACCATTACAGTAGGCTCCTACCTAGTAGGTACCCATGCCACAACAACACATCCCACAATCACAATACTACTATCCCCAACAAACATCTATTCCATAGCCTAGTGTCCCACTAGCCATGACATCATACGTCACCCAATAGCAACCTTACCAGGACCAGTTGCCACACTTCCCCCCTCAGTACTAGGAAGAAAAGCAACTCCAATACCCACCACATTCCCAAGCTCAACCCACCTTAGCATAATCCTCCATACCCTTAACACCTAAGCTTCAGCTCCTACGAGATGAAGTCAAGATGTTAAACCTATGCACGACTAGTTATGGACCACAAAAACCAACATATGTTGAACTCTATAGTGAGCCAGTTCATCCATCAGTTCCTATCCCACCTTACCCCTATCACTTTGAGATCCCAAATTTTGATAAGTACAAAGGTAAGGAAGATCCTAGAGAACATGTCAGTAACTATCACTCAGCTTGCTACCAACTTCATAGTAGCAACCCCCTTATGTTACGTACCTTCTCCCTCTCACTTGCAGGACAAGCCTTAGACTGGTATAACATGCTCCCATGCCATAGCTTGTATACCTTCGAATAGTTGGCCAACTCCTTTTTAGAACACTTCTCCATAAATATTAAAAATAAGACTAACTTCTCAGATGTCTACGCCTTACGATAGGCTGATGATGAACCCATCACCGAATTTGTGTCGATATGGAGATCGATCATCCATGACCTCACCCATAGCCTCCCTACCACTGAGCTAGTGACACTCTTCTCCAAGAGTTGCCACAAACACATTTCCACCTCCCTACAGCTTCATCAAAGTCATACCTTTGAAGAAGCTATTGCCCAAGCCAAAGTAATTGAGGACATCAAGGTCCAATCAGGAAAAATCAAGTTAAGATAGAAGCCCAACTACAATTCTAACTTCCATTTTAATAGAAATACTCCCAACCAACCCTTCCCTCGACCACCACAATCCAATCAAGTGGTAGCCACTACCTTAGCACCCACACCAGTTCCACAACCCCCTCTTCCTCAATGATAAAAAATCTTTCAAACCAATGTGCCTCCCCTCCTAGGCCTCAACAATCTCATGGCATGCACCCATAGGCCCAATAATGCAATCTCACACCACTTTCTGAACCTTTTCTAGCCCTCTTCTAGAGGTTATATGAGGGAGGTCACATCATCCTACCTGAGATCCAACCATTGGATCCAAACCTACCTAAGCCTCATGGATACAATGAGCAAGCCTTCTACCAATACCATCGATAATGCGACCATGATATCGATTCTTGTCACTCTTTCTATGGTCAAGTCCAAGACCTAATTGATAGGGGTACCATCCAGGTTTCAAACCCCCTCACCCCACAAAATCAAAACCTAGGGATCTTCTAGAACCCCTTACCTGACCACAGGGGGACTAACCCCCAAAGACCACCATTCAATCCTCTAGGGCCACCTAGGCAAGTAAATAGTGTCCAACATGATCCCCCATCATGCAATGTAGTGGGTATGATCAACCTTACTACTCATAACCAATGATACCCATCATACCAAACAACACCTATTGTTTCCCTATCGATCCAATTCACATCACCATAGTCCTCCATGACTCCTAGTACCATACCACCTCCACCACAAAATATCATTACAATCCATGGTAGCCTTACCCACCAATTATATAATGCCCCCACTTGGCTATCCATTTTTGACCTCTTACAACAATATCAACCCCATCATGAGGCATTGAATGACATCCTACGTTCCATCGATTTGGAGACACATGACATGAATGCCTTCATAAACTTTGTAGGGAACATCCCATGATGCCTTCAACCCTCCATTAGTTTCCATGATCATGAGATCACAAAACTGGTAGGAGAAGGAGCCGATCCTCCCCTCCATATCCAAGCAACCATCAATGACATCACCTACAAGCGTGTCCTCATTGATACTAGTTCTTCCATTAGTATTATCTCCATAATAGCATTGCATCACTTGCATATCCCACCAACCCATTTTTCCACTCCATATCTCGACCTTCATGCATTTGATGGTTCCATGAGACCCATAGTAGGATCCATCATCTTACCCATCCGAGTAGGTATCCATACCATCTCCATCCTTTTCCACATCATCCAAGGTGAGATGCAATATAATATCCTCCTTGGTCACCCATGGATTAGGGACATGTAGTGCATCCCTTCCACACTACATCATTACATTAAATATATCCATGATGGACTTGTCCATTGCATTCCTACTGATAGGGATCCCTTCAAATTTTACAACATCATAGACCTCCCACCTACACCTTCCTCTTCTTCCATACAACTCTTTCCTATCTCTTCCCATCAATCTATTGGAGCATCGACATCTTCCCCAACATCCACTTTACTACCACAATCCTCATCAAGGACACACACCTCGATGTCAGCACCATTAGCACCACCTTCTATAGCACCTAACCCTACTACCATACCTTTCTCACCACCATCCTTATGGCCACCACCACCATCGTAGCCATCATCATCCATAATTCCACCCATGATACCACAACCATCATCACCTTCTTCCTTGTGCCCTACTGCTCCACCTCACCCATCTTCCCCTATGAAAACCCCTATCCTCCCTACACCACAAACACCTCCCCTTCCCTTTCATCCATGACCTAGGTCATTCACCTCCTCATATAGTCCAATAATGGCACCCTCTCCTCCTCCTTCACAATTCCCATAGGTAAACCACCCTATCCCAACTACCATAATTGAATTCCATGAGTGGGAGCAGTGAGCTTCTCACCTTGATGACCAGTTATTACACCCTTCTACTACCACTATAAGAGAATCTTAGATTGCACCATCATCTTCTGATTTAGATTCACCACCTCATTCACCATCACATACATCACCACGCATTTCCATCTTCATGACAAATTTAGGCCCAAGGGATTACAATGTGCATGATGCCCATATACGTCCACCTATCATCTAGTCCATGTGAGACTTTGGCCATCCCTCAACCTCAGTTTTGACCATCAAAACCATTATACAATTAGGATCCCCTGACAATCATACCAACTTTGTCTATGCAAGAGTTGATTCCTCACTCCTACCTATAGTCTCTCCACCACCATAATCTAGCTTTTGTGGTACACTTGATCACCTGGCTAACCCTTATTTTACTTTACACTATCTTCAATTATTATATTGGCATGAATTTGGATTAGGATACTATGAAAAAGGGTTGCGTACACCCATTAACCCTCATGTACAATTACCTATGGATAAATCTAGCCTAGGTTATCATCCCACTACCATCCACACACTTGAGGATGAGTTATAAGACCTCTCCCTACATCCTTCCCCACTTCCAACACACACCTTGGAAGAATACATTGACATGGACATCCTAGAGGACAACCCATCACCCCACTCTACCATCATAGTTCCATGTGATTTCTTCCAAGAAACCCCTTGTTTCGACACCACATCATCATGTTGTGTCGATGAATTGATAAGCCAATTTGTTACCCTATCCTTAAATGCTCATCACCTAGAGCATGACATGACATCTCCACCACCATCACCAATATATTTAGCCACATTCCCACCTATCCATCGACAACTCCATCGATCTGCTACTTGACCACATTCTCCATCGGTTATCTTGCACCCTCCATTGAGCCTCTTAGGATGCTCACATATTATTGAGTCATCATCATCAGACTCTTCACCACCCACATCCCCCACAATGTTGGTTAATATGGTCAATGTGGATCTTTTCTCCCCACTTTGATACACACACCAACCAACCCATGATGACACACCAAACCCCAATTTCATTGATCTCACGCACATCTCACCCATATCGGTACCCCAAGATTTCTTACTCTCACCTCATGTCTTGCATGCTGCAAATGCTCCTTCATCCTCTACACCACCTCACATCCCATAGGTGCACCACATAGACATCTATCTAGATGATGAGTATGACATTATCGAGGCCATCGATGACCTCCACCTCATTCCAGTTCTAGAACAACTGTGTGATGGTTCTCACATGCTCATAGAAGAAACCATCGATGTAGATATCGATGATGACCCCAAAAATCCCCACATCGTTAAACTAGCCACAAGCCTTTCATCCGAAGAGCACATTTTGTTCACTACTTTCCTTCGAAAGTATATCAGAGTCTTTGCATGGTCCTACAAGGATATGCTAGGCCTCGATCCCACCCTTGTAGTCCACAACCTCATGCTAGACAAAGATGCTAAACCTGTAAGACAAAAACTATGATGCATGCACCCAATAGTTGCGTTACTCATAAAAATGAGCTACAAAAGCTCTTAGATATAGATTTTATAGTACCCATAGATTATCTTGAATGGGTCTCCAACATGGTTCTAGTACCAAAATCATCTAGTGAAGTTCATGTCTGCACTGACTTTCATGATTTAAATAAAGCTTATCCCAAAGACAACTTCCCACTACCTAACATTGACTCACTCATTGATTCTATCGTAGGCCATGAGATGATCTCCCTTATGGATGGATTCTCTGGTTACAACCAAATCAAGATCAACCCTACTGATCAACATAAGACCTCATTCACAACCCCCTAGGGGACATTTTGCTATAAGGTCATGCCTTTTGGCCTTAAAAATTCTGGGGCAACCTACCAACGTGCAATGACTTATATCTTCCATGATTACATGCACAAAATCATGGAAGATTATGTAGATGACCTCATCATAAAGTCCAAGAAATGCTCACAACACCTAGATGATCTTCACCAGATCTTTGACCATTTATTAGAGCATAATGTCTACCTTAACCCAAAGAAGTGTGTCTTTGGAGTTACTTCAGGCAAGATATTAGGGTTCATTATCACCCAACATGGCATTGAGGTAGACCCTAACAAAGTAAAGGCCATCATCGAGATGCCCCCACCTACCACCTTAAAACAACTGCGCAGCCTCCAGGGCAAGATAACCTCCATCCATCGATTCATAGCACAACTATCAGACAAGTGCAAACCCTTCAATCATATCTTGCAAAAGGGAGTCAATTTTAAATGGGATGATAACTACCAATAAGCCTTTGATGCTATCAAAACTTACCTCACTTCCCCACCAGTTATGTCTCCCCCACACCCACATCGCTAATTTTGTACATCTCAGCCATAGATTTTATGCTAGGTACATTGCTAGCTCAAAATAATGTGCTCGACAAAGAGCAAGCCATATATTACATAAGTCGTACGCTAGTCAGCTACGAAGTTAGATATGGGTACATGGAAAAGCTATGCCTAGTTGTAGTCTTTGCCACCCAAAAACTTCACCATTATATGTTAAATCACACAACCTTTGTCATCACCCAAGACAATCCCCTTCGATACATGATGAAAAAAAGTTATCACAACTCGCATAGCAAAATGGATCATGCTTCTAACTAAATTCGACCTAGAATTCATTTCCCAAAAATCCATTAAAGGATAGGTCATCACAGACCAACTTGTAGAAGCTCCCTTGCTTGATGATCAACCTCTCCTCATTCAACTTCCTAATGATTCCATCTTCCACATAATAGAATTTGAAGAGTATGTCGAGCCAGAGACACTAGCTGACCTAACCCTATTCTTTGATGGCTCTCAATGCACTCATGCTGGGGGTGCAGGTATTATTTTCTTCACACCTAAAGGGGAACCACTCCCCTTCTCATTTAAATTGGACTTCCCTTGTACAAACAACAATGCAAAATATGAAGCCTTAATCCTCAGATTAAAATAGGCCCATGCCATGCATATCAAATACCTCCACATCATAGGTGATTCCCTCTTGATAGTGAACCAAGTGCAAGAGATCTGGCAATGTCATTGTCCAGTTCTCCAACAATACAAACATATTGCACAACTTCTTTCCTGATTTGAGTGGTATGATATCGAAGCCGCTCCATGATCATCAAACCATTTTTTGGATACAATGGCCTCCTTAGGATCATTAATCCCACAAAACCCATCATCAGACACCACATCTATATCCATTCACACACTCACCCAATCTACCATATCACCTACATCTCCTATAGATGATGGTGGTATTCATGTGGTCGATACCAAACCACATGACCCTTGGTTTGCATAGATAAAATATTACATCAAGTTAGGATTCCTACCATGCGACCTACCACATGCTCATCATCGAGCATTCAAATAATGAGTGATTCACTATACATTATTGGGGGACATCCTTTATCATCGTAGCTATGATGGCATCCTCTTGCATTGCCTAGAACCCCATGAATCTTAATGGGTTGTACAAGAAACCCATGATGGTACTTGCGATGGCCACTTCAATGGCATGGCAATCACAAAATGCATCCTTCACATGGGATATTACTGGCCAAATATGGAACATGATTGTTGTGAATACGTGAGGTACTATGTCAAGTGCCAACAACATGCAAACCTCACACACCTTCCATCTCAAGTGCTCCAACCTATCCAGTCCATGTGGCATTTTTCTCAATGGGACCTCGACCTTATTGGATAAATCACACCTACTTCATCAAGCAATCACAAATTCATCATTATAGCCATATAATATTTTACAAAGTGGGTCGAAGCCATCCCACTTGTCCAAACCATAGGAGCTAAGATCATGGTATTTATCATAGACCATATCATATGTCACTTTGGAATTCCTTCCCAAATCATCTCTGATAATGGGAAATCCTTCAAGAATAAAATTATTCATGCCCTCTATACCAAATTCAACATCCATCATAGTTTCTCTACCCCATACTACCCATAGGGTAATGGCTAGGTAGAAGCTACAAATAAAACAATCTATTCCATACTTCACAAAATAGTAGCAGAATCTCATCATGATTAGCATAATCAAATACCCTTAGCTTTGTGGGCTTACCATATGAGCATACGTACTCCCACTAGGGCAACCCCTTTCTCACTAGTCTATGGTGTTAAAGCCATCATACCCCTTGAACTCGAGATACCTTCCTTACGGGTATCTATGAAAGAATTTATTGATGATGACACTACTCATCAAGCCCACCTTGATCAACTAACACTCCTTGATGAGCATCGTATTCATGCCATTGAACACACACATGTCTACCAAGATCACCTTCATCATGCCTACAATAGTAAGGTACATCAATGCAAATTCCAAATTGGTGATCTAGTTCTCAAAGAGAACCAGCAAATCACAAGTCAACCTCGCCAACAATGAGATAAGTTTACCCCAAACTAGTTGGGCCCCTTCATAATCACACATAAATTTGGTTTAGGTGCCTACCATTTGGCTAATCTTGAAGGTCTCACTGAACCTAAACCTATTAATATCCTTCACCTTCGTGCATTCAATGCCTAGCCCACATAGGCATTCACTATCACAAATAGTACACATTGCTATTCACAAACACATCACCCACTATGCACATCATGATACATGCATACCTTTTATTTTATAGTTGCATTATACATGTACTTTTGCTTTTTATGTCATTTATATGTTGTTGGTATCTATTTATTTTTGTAAGATTCACATCATCTACCACTATGCCATCAGTAGAGATACATGATTATACACACTTACTACTAGCATCCCAACATCCCACCATGTAGGACCATCCAACACCACCCCTAGTATCGATTACATTAACTGATCTAGCTAGACCACCTACTACTCTTCATACTAGATAGTCTTCACCTTCCTCCCATTTAGACCATCACACTCCACCCTGACACCTTTCACCTCACCTTAGAGGGTCATCCTACTCACCTCATTTAGGAGATAGTCAGGTCTCCCTATCCTCCTTTGATGAAAAGGAGGAAAGCTCCCATGTTCACACCTAGGGGTCTCCTCCACCTCCACCTGAGGATGCAAGGAACCCCTACTCACCATCCTCTTCCCCTCACCATCCTTTAGGAACCTATCACCCTCCCAATCGAGGATACACACCTCATCCTACACGTCCTTCATGCCTACCTCCCCCACTTTTGAGTGGGATGTCTCCATATGCTCAAGCCCTTCAGTCACATGCTTCCCAAGCTACTTCTATGCGCATACCTCCATCCCATACATGTCATTATCTATAACCTTCTCCTATACCACCCATCCTCTAGATGCCACCTTCACCACTTCGTGGCCTACCATTCTAGCCAACCTCACAATCTATGAATTTATTCCACTCACCCCCATTATCACCTCATGCAAACTCCACTTCACACCCATACTTCACCCCTTATCCATTGGAGTCTCACTCTCCACCTTCTCCAATCCCATCACATCTCAATATCCATCACATCTTAGCTCGACTCGATGCTCTCGAGCTACATTTGAGCCATTGTCATTGCCTCACATCTACTCATCAATCCACCATACCCCATACATCTTCACCTCCACCCAGGTCCATTCCTCATCCCAGGGTTTACCCCATATCCGAATCTTGACCCACTCCTCCACCATTTGACCTCACTCCATCCACTTCCCACACACCTCCCATGGATCCCTACATCTACCCCATGCCTATCCCATCTACACCATTATCCAAAATGTTTCACCATCTCCTTCACCAAGGCCTCCTGGTATTACCTAAAATTAGGCCTATTGACCCATCACATCCCAAACCATAAAATTACCATGAACATCAGTTTTGTATATACCATCACCAGCTAGGTCATGACATTGACACCTACCATACATTTGAAACCCTGGTAGACAACATGTTGATTGGTGATCACATCCCATCATCTGAGCATTCTCGTTCATCCACCCAACTTCAGAGTCCCCCATATCGCATCATCCCTCACACTTTGCCATCATGTGAATCTTTGATAGTGCCATCCCACTACATTCACCATATGTCCAACTACACAAACCATCAAAGCCCAAGCAGCATCCTCACTTCACCTCCTCACTCACGACCTGACCCACGTCACTTCACCCATCAGTAGTTTCTCTTCATCTTCCTCCTTACCTCTTCCTCTACTTCTTCTTCTTACTTCCTCGCGTAGTTGTATGGTCATGCTTCGAGCGGCTACATACCTATATTGATCTACTTTCTTTCTTCTATCTTCATTTGTCTTTGGTAATCCCCTCATCTTGTTGGTTACCAATACTTATTTCTTCTCATTTCTTCCATCTGTAAATCCCACCTTCACATCCTTCCTCTTTTTGTGATTATCGCATGCATTCCCATAGGTCATAGTTTATTTTCCTATTACACACACACCCCACATGCTAGGGCAACCATTATCACATCATCTCACTTTTGTCATTATGATACACCATACTCATCTGTAGATAAGTTTTCCAAACTTCTCCCTCTACACTTCATGAGCTTCCTCTTGTAGATATTGCATTCCCCACTTGCATCATTTACATTACACCCATTGCATATATCCATATGTTTTTCATTATAATTTCATTTCAAGTTTGTATATTCTTCCCCCAAAAATGCACCTTCAATAGGAGTAACATATGCACTTGTTAGCATCACCACCTGGATGTCCATTCCCCATTTTCAGGATTAGGGTATACATAGGTGTCTTGTTAAGCTTTGACCACTCACTAGTTCAGTCAATCAAATGTCACCTCTAGCTGATAGGTTTTACACACTCCTTATAGTTCTTTAGGTTGGTTCAACTTCTCTCATGGACCATTCACACAGGTTACACATTAAACAAGTTTTGAGTCTAGGGAAGATAACACCTTGCGTAGATATCACCATCTAGCAAATGGTTTCCCCTGCTCATCCTATCACTTGCATGGTCAACATATGACCTAGGGATAAACAAAGGGATAAGCATAAGAAAAAATAAGACAAATGGGTAGAAAACAAAAGCCAATACCCATACAAAAAAAATAAGAGAAAAAGAGCACCACAAAACATATACAAGCAATAAACGAGGGGTAAAAAACAAAAGGAAAAGCCTCCAGATATCACCATTGTTATGCTTCATCACCTTTGGTCCTTAGGTTTAACATAACATCATGGGATGATTTCCATCGCTAGCAATAGGCTCCAAGAGCTTGCCTACCAGTGGAATAGTCTTACAAGTGGTGATATATCTATCACATTAGCGACCTTCTTTTGTACAGATCATTGTTCTCTTATGGATGAGCTAGCTAGTTCGGCCATGTCTACAATGGGTTAATCCTACCTCCCTCAAAATGGATAAATGAACCTCACTCATTTACACACACAGGTCCATGATAGACTTTGAACCAGTCATATTAGTTATGAGTTGTCACAAATACTTGCATAGTTTTGGGTCTGAGATTTGATTACCAAAACTATGTTGGTCAAAGCCATTACATATACCTTATACCATCCTACATCCCTGAGATTATGGAATGGATCACATTCACATAGGTACATGCAATGATACAAGTGCTTCCTTTGCGCATTTTAGTCCTCTCATACATGCATCTCTGCATCTATGTTACATAGAGTCATCAAACATTACATCAATACATTTATCTTACATGCATTCTCTCACATTGCATCATCACATCTATGTTACATACATTTACTATAAATTTCATTCACATCACATTGCATTGCATTTAAAATACAATCCTTCACATCATTCTATAGTATATCTATACTACAGTATGATCATATATCTACACCCTACCACATATGTATATCCATGCATTGTACATTTACTCACAAATTATACTATGCTATCTATGCAAACATAATTCAAACACATTCAAATCAACATCATAACACATGTATATATAATAGCCAAAACCAAAAGGTATATATATGTAGTCCATAAAAAATACTCATAGGCTACAACCTAGGACCATGCCCACCATACATAATCTAAAATTACCCATAGGCTACAATGGTAATCAACCTAACTACCACTAGGAGCCTCTCCACTCCCCTCATGGCTCACCCTCCTCGGTGCTATCCCACATGTCTGCTATAGCCCTACTAGACTCTACCCTCTCTCTTGATCCCTGAACCCCTATAGGAGATAACACCATCCCTAAACTAGTAGCCACATCTCCACCCTATACCACATCTTGCACCTCAGTCCTCGTGCCTCTTCGACCCACTGATGCTATACTCTGATGACTATATTGAGACTATGTTTATACTCATGACTATGTCCTAGACTATGACACCACCTAGTCATAATCAAGGAGTGGGATCCCATGCATCCCTAGAGAATACTCACAAGCTACCCACCTTGCTGCCTTCATAGCCAATAGCCCTCTCCCAAAATCACTACCACTTTATAGCTGATCTAACTCTATGCTCAAGGAAGCCACATCAGCTAGGAACCTCCCCTACTACCTAGGCTCCCTCAACCTCCTCTCGTGCCTACTACTACCTCACCATCTCAGCTCATAGCTCTACAATCTCTACATCCTAAGCTTCCACTATAGATCTCTCCCTCTACGCCTCTACCCTCAACTGCTCCATCTCCTCTACCATCTTAGCACATCTATCCTCAAAGGCCTTCTAAGTAGTCTCACTAGTAGTCTCCAAGGCTATCAACCTCTCCTCTAAATCTATCACCTCTACCATCCTATACCTCTCACTCTCATGGAGCTCTCCCTCTAACTATCGTACTCGATCATGTAATAATAATACCTCCTCCTCTACCTCTTATATCTCCTTATTCTCAATGGGAATCTCCTCCATCCCATCAAAGAAACCCATCTCCATGGTGTCATCAAATCCACCCATAGCCATACCCTCACCTACCTCCTCCATGGTCGCTCTCTCCTCCATAGGTTGCACTCCACTACTCATAGGAACCTCCTCCACTCTCTCTACAGATGAACTCGAGGTACCACCCAATCATCACCTAGATCATCATAGAGGTACCTCTATCTCACTACTAGATCTATCCTATGACCTAGCTCGAGTACCTCTCACTACCCTACCCCCTACTATAGGTACCCCACCACCAGGTGGTACCCATCGATCAACTACACCAACACCTGGCTCCCAGCTCTACATCACCCACCAGGCATCAAACTCTGGTGTCATCCCTACATTACCCACATCTGGGATCACCATCGGTGGGTCCCTCTCACCAATCCATGGTAAAACTATAGGTGGCTACCCCCTATCACCCCATCACCTATAGTATACAATAGGTACCTCTAGAATATCCTATCATAACCCAAACTATCGCATGACTCGACTAAACTAAAATAACTCAACCTATCGAGTATATCATCCCACCAACCACCTCCCTCGATGAATGGCACCCAACTACTCATCATCCTTCTCCCATATCACCCCACCCATCCAAGGCCTCCACATAATCTCATTAGGTATCAACTTCCCAAACTCCACCCTCCAAAATAGAGGATCACCCTCATGTGGCCTCTTAATGCCCTTCTCCTCATCAGTCCTCCATATCAGAGCATAAGGTAAATGTGTCTGTCCCTCAACATGCGCATTATAGGGCAACAATGATGGCCTCTCAATGGCTATATGCTCCCATGCCCATACCTATAACAAAGGAGTCCAACTCAACCCCTTTCACCCAACATACACCACATCATGCAACTCCCTGTATACCTGGGCCAACAATGTAGGTGCCCATGCAAACACAATATTGCGCTCCACCATATCACTCACCACATCCAACATATTCTAGGTAAACAATACCTCAAAAGTGTCAGGTAAAGCATAAGTAGAGATCATCATCATCATCGCACACTAGCACTTAGATATCATCTTATTATTCCACAATAGCTCATAATCCATCTTCTTTATATCCACCTCTCCCCACTTATCTCCAAAGAATCACTCCATCATAACTTCCTTACTATCATCTGGTGCTGCCCTCACTGGCACACCCTCGATAGGCAATTTATATATCCTATATACATCCTCCAGGGTGATAGTCATCTCACCCATTAGAAAATGAAAAGTGTTATAATCTGCATCCCATCGCTCACACAAAGTAGATATATATGCCCTATTGGCATGAATGCTCTTGCATTCCCATACACCTCTAAACCATACTGCATCCAACCACTCCTCATCATCCTCATTCCTCATGAGCTTATCCAACTCCCCTTTCATCGTACGAACATGATGACGTGGCTCGATCTTCTTCACCTGTTCATACACAAACAACAACAATAAAATTTACATTAGTTCAATACACAATCCTCCAATTAAATAAAATTCAATTTTATTTAAACACATTTCACACACAAATTAATTTATTTTAATTTGTCATGCACTTTGAGACATAAAACATGCACAATCCACATATCACAACAAATAAAAAACACAATCACATATTTGGATACCCATTTTGCCATTTCATGGTAAAAGTTCAAACAGATGTGAAAAATAGTACATATTTGGCTTCCAACAATCAAATTTAAAATTATCCACATACTCACTATGGCACGAAATTCAAAACCACATCAATCCACTAGACATACAAAAACAAAATACATTTTTGAACACCCATTTGCCCACTTCATAGTGAAAGTGTCGACAAGTTTCAAAAATAGTATACAAATATGCACAAAGTTTGAGGTTAAAGTCAACACAACCCCACCAAAATAGTGCACATGCCAAATCACACAACATCAAAAACACAGTCACATTTTTGAACACCCATTTGGCCACTTCATGGTGAAAGTTCAAATAGAAATAAAAAATAGTACATATCGGGCTCCCAACAACCAATTTTAAATTCAACCCTATCTACATCATGGCACGTAATTCAAACATACACCAAATGCAATCACACACCAAAACAACATACATTTTTGGATACCCATTTCACCCTTCTATGATGAAAGTGTCAACGGTTTTCAAAAATAGTATACCCATAGTGGAAAACTTAACAGTTAAAGTTTCCTAATTTACATCCTAATGACTCACATTCAGATAACATGCCAAATGAGGATAAAAAAAAACACAGTCACACAATCAAATACCCATTTCCTACTTTTATGGATGAAATTCAACCACATTTCAAAAATAGTGCACCATCACTCCAAAAATGGAAATTCAAACTACGAGACTATCCTACCCATCACCCAGTCAAACTACAACAAAAACTGGTCAAACCTAAAAAGCGATCACACTTTTGGGTACCCATTAAGCCTGTTTAACACTTTGTGTTCCAATTTTAATTAAAATTTACCTAAATTTTAAAAATAACATGAAAACCTCCCCCCTATTTCATGCTTTTCCAGAAATAAAATTGGAAAATAAATAAAATAAAGAGCACTTACCGATGGGTCTCCACATCGAGCTCTAGCACCAGTGCATCCTCTCACCATCCTACTACTCAAATCAGTCAACTACAAGCACTCTACATCACCAACCGTCACTCACTCCTCACTCTCCAAGTTTGCCACCATCAAAATGACCCCCCATGCTTCCAAAAAGGTTTAAATATACCTAAAAACCCTAATTAGGTCCAATTCACCCCCTACCCTATGAATTAGACCCAATTCACCCCCTGACCTATGAATTAGACCAATTCACCCCCGACCTATGAATCCAGATCCAATTCACCCCTCGACCTACGAATTGAGCCTAGAAGCCCCAAAATCACCCAAATTTGATTCCAAACCCTAGGAAATCTACCCCTTTTCCTGCCCATCTGATTTTTCATCAATACTATCATGCATTTTTCTTCTATCAATCGATTCATCACCACATCACCACATTTCATTCACCTCATTGTTGATTCCTCATTTGAGGGGGTATTCATATCCAAAATTCAGCTTTGCATGCAACCAAACAACCAAACATCCAAATCACGGATATCACATCTGTCTACAAAATTTTTTGTTGAATATTATCTTATGATAATAATCTCAATCCCAACCAGATATTTGTTAGATCATGAGAGTTATGCATAACAATGGAGATGTCACTCTGGCATTCATGATACATAATGAATGACACGTTTGAATAACCCATCGTCAACATTTGGAGATGTCACTCTGGAATTCATGATACATAATGAATGACACGTTTGAATAATCCATATGTTAACTAGCTCAAATGGTTTGACACTTGTCACCATGCACTCATCAATCAATCAACAACAAAAATTTGAATAGGCATTTGTTCTATTCGTACTTTGGACCATCTTGCATTGGTCGCAAAAGCAAAGCAGTCAAAATTTGCCCCCCCAAGAAACCAGTATGACATCAAGAAATGTCATACAGACTCAACAAAATCATCGCATTGCATCCGCAATCATCCATTTCCATTCATCGACATTGTTTTTCATTTTATTTTCTTTCTTTCTCTCTTCTCCCCCTTGGATTCCTAATCAATGTTGTATGGTCATGCTTCGAGTGGCTACATACCTTTGATTAGATTCCATTCTTTTCTCTTCTCTCCCTGGATCCTTGATCAATGTTGTATGGTCATGCTTCGAGTGGCTACATACCTTTGATTAGATTCCATTATTTTCTCTTCTTCCCTTGGCTATCGATCAATGTTGTATGGTCATGCTTTGTGGCTACATACCTTTTATTGGATCCCATTATCTTCCCTTATTCATCTTCTACAAATCCCTTCATATTTTTGTATTAAACTATGTTTCACATAGTATAGTACAAAAAGGGGTAAAATGTAGACACCTAAAAGTCGCACATAGCTACCTCTACGTACTTGTAGATCCTTTTGGACACTTGTAGGTTTACATAGGCCATCCTAGACACCTCTAGGCTATTTTAGACTAGTGTAGACTATTTTATATCCCTCTAGACCTACATAGACTATTGTAGACATGCGTAGACTATTGTAGACATGTGTAGACTAGCGTAGATCACTCTAGATTAGCGTAGCATATCGTAGACTTACATAGACCACTTCACTAGTTTATAGGTACAAAACCCTATTAAACTACTCAATCCATGTCATAACCACCTTGCATCCATCAAAGGACCACTTATCAATCACCTAAGGCCACTTAAGCCCTTCCTAGACTTAATTAGGACCCCACGGGACTATTAGTTCCCAAAAAGTCTTAATTAAAGTTAATTCAAATTCTAATTTTAAAGTGACTTCACTTAAAGTGCACTTTTTGGATTAAAAAGGTTAATTAGGTTCCTAAACCCTAATTAGTCCTAATTATTCCCTCCCACATGTGTGTGCACCAAGTTGGTTAGGATATTTCTTAGGAAACCCTAACCTAACCCTAATCTAACCTTAGAGTTGACTAATCCTAGTTAACCCTAATCTCTCCTCACACATGTGTGAGGATGAGATATTTCCTTAGGGAATGTGGGGATGACACCTCACAAACCCTAACCTAACCACCATAGAACCTGACCTTAGGGTTTAGTTCCCCTAACCACACCCCCTACACCTTAGGTTTATCTATAAATAGTGGACCTAATCCCTCATTCTACCTCTCTCCCCTTTTAGTTGAAGTACAGAAACTCTATCAAAATGCAACCAAAAATGCAAGCAAGGACATCTGATCCATACCAACAATATTACAGCACCTGAGGAGCCCATCCGTGCAAGGATTTCTAGTAGAAAGTACTTACAGTGCAATTCGCCCCCTGACCTACGAATCCGACACCAATTCACCCCCCGACCTGCAAGTTGGGTCTACAGGACTCATTTCACTCCAAATCTTGCAGGTAAGCTCCATTTGATGTTTTTATGAGGTTCTATGCAATTTATTTCAGTTTTCATTACATATTTTGAGTTGATTTGTCCTTTTTACCATGGGGCCTGACTGAGGCAAGCCCCCAAACATACTAACTCCATTTTGTAGGTCTAGCACAGATGCAAAGAGGAAAACAATAGCAAATACAACCAGCGGTGGCACACATTATGCATGAAGCCCACCTACATTGAGGAGCCCAAGAGAAAGCATCAGATTTATTGTAAAATTCATGAAAGAAAGAAAGGGGAATTCCCCCATTTGTAACACAAAAGCACTTCAATCATGAATAAAATCAGCAATTCTATATAATCTATGTTTTAGCAAATTATTAGATCAAATGCATTTCTTTTGTACGTTTAAGTATAACCATTGTTAATTAATAGTAACATCACCAACCTCACTATTATGGTTATTATATTAAGGTCATCGAGGATTAAATACATGGTGAGATTAGGGATAGGACACTTAGAGCTTCTATTTTATTTCAAAAGCTATAATTTGATCTTCCTAAAGGGTATAGGGATTGAGCATGCCAACTTCTCATTAAATTTCATTTGTAAAACCATTAAAAATTTGAGATCACCACTAATGGATTCAATCAATAGGTTTAGGTAAGAGAACTTGTGAACTCTATGTAATACTCCTTAATTGAACTTGTTTTCTTGGTTTACATCAAATAAACCACACAAACTGTGGAATATCCATTGTCAAAATTTTGAAGGAATCATACTTTAAACTCAATTCATAAAATAGAGATCCCTAGTTGGAGAAGCTTCCACAACAACCATTGATTAACATGAGTTTCCAACTTAGTATGACGCAACCTTCTTCAAGAATATGGTGAAGATAGATGATGCTATTTATCTTGGATAAAAACCCACATGGATTGACACCCTCAAATGTAGTGATGTTGATGCATGAAATAAGAACACCAAGAGGCTAGTAAAGGAAATTAGAAGCACCTCCCATAAAGGGATCAAGATCAAAGATAATTCCTAAGGTATAAACACATATACCAAGAAGAATACCCATGGTAGCATAGAGAGTCATATGAATATCATAGGAAACTAGAAGTCTGTGACCATATGGTAATTATTAATGGATTTTTATATCCATTGGATTTGGTGCTTTTTGCATGCCCAATGGTTATTACGCAATGACTTGTTGAAAATCATGGTCAGGAGAATGCATAGCAGAAGTCATATTTAGAAATATTGGATGTTTGCTAAGGTAGTTTTGATTTTATTTTGAGAGATTGCAATGGAATTAACTATTTTTCCTTGTTTCTCAAGATAGGTATACATACTAGAGTTTATTATATCGATAATAGTATTACTAATTAGATGGGTAGTGGGAAGAGTGGTAGAGATATGGTTATTAGGAGGAGGAGAGCAAGAAGGCCAAGCTATGGTGTTTAAATAAGAAATAATATGTGGGTCAAAATTATTGATATTTGGAGGAGGTTTATGATGCTTATCAATATTTTTGGGTTAGCACTTTCTTTTTGCTTATGCACATATCCTTCGAATGACTAATGCATTGTAATTGACCATTGATTCACAACCAACTATTAGCAACAATAGGTTTGTCCATGCATTAAGGGCAGATAAAAAATCCAAAATAATTCCTTTAGAGTAGTTCTAAAAAATTATTTTAAGAAATACCCTTTACTTCAATTAGTTTAAAGAGATGATCGTAATAATATAGGTCTCCTATAAGGATATTGGCACACTCAATTCCCAAAAAGTGTTTCTATAAATACCCCTTGTTTTGATTGGCTTGAAGATATAACTATAATAGGATAGGTCTCCTATAGGATCACCTGATATTTTAAATTGGTTTGATAAAAAAAGAATGAACTTACAATACTATAGAAGAAAATTGTGCTAAAAGATTATCAAAAAATATTTTGACAAAAATACATGAGGAGAGAAGAAGTAGAACTATTTGACAAAGGTTTTGAAATGGTTCATATGCCCTTATACCATATTTTTACACCACCACAGGGATCCAAGACCAATCTTGTGATACCATTGTAATGAAACAACTTCAAGAAATACCATAATGGTAGTAACAATTCAATAATTCACAATAAATAACATCCACCGATAATAATAAATTTCTATTGAACACCAAAAAATCATAAATGTAAGTAATCAAATTCTATATTCAAATATATACAAATCCTTAGCCACTTAGAGAGGGTAAAGTCTCTTAGCTACTTGAAGAGGGCAAATTTTCATATGTATAAGAAGTGTGACTAAGATTCAAATATAAAAGATGATTCCAATTACAATATTAAATTTTTCTATTTAGAGACTAAATCAATACTAATTGTAACCCTAATTCTTAAGGGCTAACTACCTTAACCTAGGGTTTTAGCTAGTAAAAATAAAAATAAAGATAGTCAATGTGGATACACTAAAGCCGTTACATAGACTAAGTTTTAAAATTACATGGCATGTTAAAGTCTATTATTTTTTAGCATGATCTTGTCTTCACAAGCAAAATTTTGAAGACAATATTCACACTCAATGGTACCCAACTTAACATGAGTTCTTAATATTATCTTTAGATAGATAAACAAACAAAAAGAGTTCAAATAAATATTTGGGTACTTATTTAAGGTGCTTTTCCTAGGACAAGCAATACAATAGGTTAAGTGGAGTCCTTTAACTAAATGATGGTACAAAACTTCATATCATATTTTTATTAAGATGACTCTAGTTGATGCATTATATGGTGAAAAGACTCCATGTTTTATAAATTACCTTCTAGACTGCTCTTGCGTTCCATGAGATGATAAATTTTTCAATAAAGGTAATTCTCTCTTACGATCATTAAGGATAATCTCCATAAAGCTAAAAATATCATGAAATAGCAACAAGTTCAACATCACTCAAAGCAACACTTAGGGGATGAATATATGGTTTTCTTATAGTTGTATCCATACAAGTAAATTTCTCTCAACACCAAGATCATATAAAAGCTACCACCCAAACACTATGTCCTACGTAATATGATTTTCTATATTTGAGATATGGCATACCAATTGGAGCTTCTACCTACATCTAAAATCCATCATATTTTTTATTTTTATTATGTTAATTAGGTACTAGGTCGGAATAGGCATGATGTTGAGAGGATGTAGAGCTTGAGGGTGAGGAAGGGCATCGATATTTACTGATAGAGGATCATGAGGGGATGATGGTGCAGGTGATTTTTTCCTTTATCAGGAGGGCGACGTGAGTTTGCTTCAACTTCAATGTGAAGGGAAGTCTAAGGAGATAGGTAGTGTGCTTCAAAGGTTATTGTATGACCGTTCCTATGAAGACCTCACGCGGATGGAGAAAGATAACATGGTGGTTATGGGGTTTGAAAATCCTCTATTTTCAAATAGTTCCTTCGACAAGAAGAATGCAGATGTAGTTGTAGGTCAATTTTATGCTTCGAAGAAGAAGATTTCACTTTTTGTTAAGGACACTGGAGAGTTGAATAACAAATTACCACCGTTGCAATGGGGAGACTCCATAATGAATGAGGATTTGCAGGAAGTGCAAACTCTGATTGCCATAACTGATGCAACTCCTAGAGCCAAAAACACTTCACCAGGGAAGATGAATAAGGCACGAAGTCTGGATACGAAGTCACCTGTAGAAGAGCATGATCAATTGCCTTCATCGGCCAAGCCAAATTTTATTAAGACATCCCCAGCAAAACCCTCGATTAATAATGAATCGATTGAGGTTTTGCATGGATCCATTGAGTCTAAAACCTTTGCGGTCGCCTTAAATAAGGACAAGGGAGGTAATTTATTGATGAAGGGTATGGATTCCATAGTTTATAACTTGGGTGGGGATAATATTTCATTTTATGGAGACCCGAATGAAGACCTGGCTTTAAAAATGGATCGCATGGATTCACTTTTGGCTGATGTGGAGGATGAGTTCACATTTTGTGCTACGGATTTTGAAGAATACAGGAACACAAGAAGGGAATTGGAAGCTAAAGGGATTATTTTATTTTTCTTGCATAAGGTTCCATCAGAGGCAGACTTCCAGAATTAGATCCGGTTGAACTGGGAGTCCAAGGGGTTGCATGTCAAGTCATTTTGGGGCTTGGGAGGGAGATATGTGTCAGTTTTGTTTGAACAAATAGATGTCATGCGACATGTGTTGCAATTTAGAACTTGGAACATTGTTGGCTTCATGACCTTTGTGTAAACTTGGCATCCTAATTTTGATCCCAGGGATGGTTCTCAAGCTCATTACCCCCTATGGATCGAATTTGTTGCCATGAAGTCAGAACTCAGGTGCATGTTACGCTCTATGGCACAGTGCTTTGGGAAAGTTTTTCTAGATCCGGTAGGGAATAAATCTCTCATATTTAGTCCATGAGTGTGTGTGGAGGTGGATTTGAGCAGGAAACTCCCTTAGCATATTATGATTATCACACCCAAAGGTTCGATGCAACAAGAGGTAAGGTATCTAAATCTCCATAATGCTTGTTTTGATTGTTAATCTTTAGATGCTTGTTTTGGTTGTCAATATTTAGATCATATGGTAAGGGATTGCCCTTTTAGAAAAGTTTAGAAAGCTAAGGAGATCAAAAAATACAATAAGAAAGAAGAGGAAGAGAAATTTTTAGAGCAAGAGGATAAAGAGGAAATGGAGGTTGATGAAGGATCTCAAGCACGAGATAAACCCACCAATTCTTCCATTATGTAGCAGGAATGGAAAGTGGTTCAAAAGAGAAGGGATGTTCATGGCTCCCCTTCTAAGCCTAGTAAAACCCAAAAAGGTTTAGTTTCAAGGGATGGTGTAAATCCCACTCAAAAAAGTAGCTTGTCACCATCTGAGATTGAAGATGAAGGTAAGAAGGTTGTTGTTGTTGATCAGGGAGGCTCTTCTCAGGTTTCTCCTTTGCAGGGAAGGAATGGAGGTATTGGTATTGATGGGAATCAATTTCAGGTTCTTGGTTCCTTAAGTTCTTAATGAATTTCAACATTACATCTTGGAATGTGATAGGGATGACTATCCCCACTCATAAAAGGATGGTCAATAGTTTTTTGAAATCTATTTTTTCTGATGTTGTATGTCTTCAAGAAATTAAAGTTACTGGTTTTGAGTTGCACAGTTGCTTGAATAGTTCTTGGAAGGGCACTTGGTGGAGCTCATCTCATCGTCAGGGGTCTGGAGGAGTTGTTCTTGTAGTTAGACAGTGGCTTGCTTCACTTCTTCTTAACAAGGGTGAAGATCCGAAAGGTCGTATTGTTTGGGCTACTTTTGCTGTATTTGGGTAGGTGATTGGAGTGTGTTTTGTTTATGGGCCTAATATTGCTTACGATAGGGTCTGCTTGTGGGATTGGATGCAATGTAATATTCCAGAGGCATGTTGGTTCCTTGGTGGGGATTTCAACATGGTGGAATGGGATGAAGATAGAGAAGGTGGTTTGGGTTGTTGTCTTGCTGGAGCTGAAAAAGAGTCTTGGGCCAAAATGAAAGTGGCTCTACAAGTTTTTGATGTTAATTTCAAACAAAAATAGTATGACTCTGACGGGTGGTTTACTTGGTCTAACAGGTGGGCTGGCATGGATAGGGTGTTTGCGAGGATTGATAGGTTCTACGTTGATCCTATTTTCACTTGTGAAGGTAGAGGGAAGAGATCTATGGATGTGGATCTTGGAGTCATGGGTTCTGATCATGCACCCATCCATACTTGTGTGCATATTGGGGCCATGCTTGTAGAGAAAATGAATTTGCCATATAAACTGAATGTCTCGCACTTGGATTTTGTTGACTATAGGGAGTTGATCAGGTGTGTTTGGAATTTGCATCTGAGACCTTCTGGGTAGGGGTGGATTGCTTGGTGGGATGTTGTTGTTCGAAGGGTGGTCAAGTTTTTAAGAGGATGGGGAAGATTTTTGGCTAAAGGGTGGTGAAGGAAAATGAAGTCTCTTCGGAAAAATTTGGAATTTGATAGAAAGAAGCTTGATATTAACCCCTTCAACTCTTCTCTTCAGGATAAGGTTGCTCTCCAGGAAGGAGAAATCAAAAAATTAGAAGATTACATTGGCAAGGGGGCTTAGATTAGGAGCAGGCTTCACTGGCTGAAAGAAGGGGATGCGCCTATGCAATTTTTCTTTAACTACATTTGTAGGAAAAATGCTATGGAAAATATTCTAACTCTACAAAAGGAGGATTCCACTCATACTAAGGATGAGACTGAAATAAGGAATTTGTTTGAAAATCATTTTAAGCAGATTTTTGTTGTCTATGAGAACTCTCTGCCGGTCCAATAGGCTAGAGATCTGTTCAAAGAATGTGTGCCCAAAAAGATCGTCAGTTTTGAAAATGATAGGATGGCAGCTAATTTTTCTAAGGAAGAGCTCTTTTATGCTTTATCGAGGATGAAGAATGGTAAGTCTCCCGAGCTGATGGTCTCCCAACTGAATTTTATAAGTATATGTGGGACTGTATTGGAGATGATTATGTAAGAATGGTTCAGGAAGTGTTTGATGGAGCTGGATTTTCTCCTTGGATGAATCAAGGGGTGATCAAGTTAATTCCTAAAGGGAGTAATAAAGATAAAATTGGTGGTTGGAGGCTAATTACCCTTTTAAATGTCTCTTACAAAATGGTGGCTAAAGATTTAGCCCTTTGGTTGTGAGATATTGCTACTAGAATTGTTCAAGAGGAACAAACTAGGTTTGTTAAAGGTAGATTCATTCTAGATATGGTGCTTTCAGTTTGGGAAGCTATGGAATGGGTAGAGGAGTCGGATCAACAAGATTTGTTCTTAAAATTTGATTTTGATAAAGCTTATGATAGAGTGGATTGGACCTTTATTTTTAATATGTTGCAATGGCTTGGATTTAATAGGACAATAGTTCATAAAATACAAATGATTTTCTCTTCAACCTTGGCTAGAGTGGTGGTTAATGGTAAACTGTCATAAGACATTCAATTGTTCAGATCTATCAGATAGGGCTGCCCATTGGCTCCTCTTATTTTTGTTATTTTCATCGATGCTTTGGGTTATATGCTAGAACAAAGGAGGTTGGTCGGTCAAGTTAGAGGAATTGCTATTCTTGATGGTCATATTATGAACAACCACTTTGTAGATGATTCATTTTTTACTATCCAGTTAGACAAGGACTTGATTGTTGGCCTACAAGATTGTCTCAGTTAGTTTTGTCTTGCTTCTGGTGTTGTGGTTAGTGAGACTAAATCTAACTATTGGTTGGTAGGAGTTGAGTCCTTTCCTAAAGGAATTCATATAGGTTGGCGGAAAGTTGGGGATGGAGATATTGTTAGATATTTGGGCATCCCATTTGGCAGAAGGGTTTCCCTTAAAGCTATGTGGGATTGGTGTATGAGAATATTTGAGAAGAAAATTCAAATTTGGAAAAGTAAAATGATCTCCTTTGCAGGGAAACTTATTGTGGTAAGTAAGATCCTTCAGACGTGCCACATGTACTATTCCTCTTGTTGGCTTCCAAACCCTACTCAATATAGAAGACTAGAGACCTGTATCAAGAATTTTTTATGGGCAAATATGGATGGTTCCAGGCGGGTTCCCCTAATTGCATGGAAGTATTGTACTGTTCCTACGAAGGAGGGTGGCCTTGGGTTGCTCAAAATCTAGGTTCAAGGTAAGGTTCTTGCTTCTAAGTGGATCATTAGGTGTTTGGAGGGTGATATTGGCTAGCAGAGGTTGTTGCGTCATCGAATTAAGAATTGTGTGAATATTGACGAAGTCAAGGGAAATTTTAGTTTCGAAGATATTGTTGGTCACCCCAGAAATTTAAAATTAGAGGCTGCATCCTGATTAAAATAATATGGGAGGCTTGGAAAGATGTAGTCAGATTGGTTAAATGGGACTTTCTGGATGATAGACGGGGTTGGACTCTTTGCTCCAAAGCAATTTGCCTTTGGAAAAAAAATGGGACTTATGCAACTGATATACCTACCTTGTAGTGCAAGAGACTTGGTAAGAAGGGAATTTTCAAGTGGGCGGATATTTGGGATGGAAACACTAGTAATTGGACTCCATGGCAACAGCTGGTTGTTAAATTTAAACTAAAGCCCTCCGATAGGTATGTAGTGCAGCAAATGCAAAGTCTTCTTCCTACGAAGCAAATTTACAAGCTTTCCAATGGTCTTGTAGGTCCTATCTGGAAGGATTGGAGGTGGAAATATGGAAAACCAATTTGGTGTTTTAAAGCCTCTAAAATTTATCAGTTAATGGTTCCTGGAATCCCATTTGGTGACATTCTGAACATCATATGGGGTTTGATTTGTTCTTGCAAAAAATGGAAGAAGCATCTCACTGGGGTTTGGAAGTTTTGGGTTTCTATGCAGTTGAAGGTGTTTTCCTGGTTAGTTATTATGCAGGGTCTTCAAATTAAGGCTCGTTTAGCCAAATGGATGCTTGCATCAGATGCTTGTTCTAGTTGTGAAAAAATTGAAACAATTAAGCATATTTTTGGGAATGTTCGAGAATGAGAAAGGTATGGAGAAAGGTAGTCTGGTTGTATGACAATGTTATTCAGGGACAACTAAGGTGGAAGGTAGTGTTGTTTGGAGACTCAATTGACTGTGCGAGCCACAAAAGGATATTTTGGTACATTATCAGACTCTCTATCTTGTTCAGTATTTGGAAAGATAGATGTAGTCTGATTTTTAATAATGAGGAGGTGTCGGTTTCTATTACTATTAGCAAAGCTGCTGAGCTTGTTTCTAGTCAGCTTAAGGTGTTTAGGTCTGAGATTATTAAGGACTGTATTAGAATTGATAAAAGTGTTAGATCAGATTGTTTGTTGCTCATTCACAAACTGTTGTAATGTTGCTATGATGATGTATTCTTTGATTATTCTTTAATATGAAGTATTTTTTCAATAAAAAAAAATTAGGTACTAGGTCAAAAGGAGTTATTCCAAATTGATTTTCCATATTAAAATGAATAAGGATGCATCTAGTTACATCCTAAATCAATGTTATAATATTGAGTGTTCAAGTTGAACGTACATGTGCTAGTTATTAGATGATAGGATCTTCCAAAAAAGGATGTGACATAGGAAACAATAAAAATTCTTCACAATCAAGTGGAATTAGCTTAATTGGTTGTATTCCTCAACTTTCAAGGAGGATACCTAGGTTCAAATATTCCCAAATGATACATAATTACCAAATTATTGTGATACTACTATGTGGTCATGATGTAATATGGTTGGGATTCATTTCAATCCCAAAACCAATTAAAAAATTAGACATTCTCTAAAATTTTCAAGCTTTGAGGACAAAGGTTCTGAACAAGGGTCATGTAATGGTCCTAATATAACCATGTCAACTATATTTATTTTATTGGATTAGACCCATAGCTTAGGATGAATCAACCCTTAAATATTTGGGGTTAGGGTTTGTTGTTTTAACAATCCAATTAGGAAGAGAAGTATTGTAGTTTATCATCATTCTAATAATTTTTCTTATATCACCTTTGTTTTGCATATGACACTTTTCCCTCCTTGGGTGGATTGAACTTGCTTCAATGGTTTGGATCTTGATTTTTTTTAATTCATCTATGCACTTGCTATTACTGCTATTTTTCTTTTTCTTTATTATAAAATGTGGAATTTGCTTACATATATACTATTTCTATAAGATGTTTTGTCATATTTCAATTATAATCAATAATTCTATAGCTAATATTCCATTTCTTATAATTCCTTTACACTCAAGAGAATAATGTATCATCTATAAATATTGGTGTGGACATTGTAATATATTTTCACAATGTAATAACTCCATGTCATCCCAACTGGTAAAACCTCTTTGCTAATAAGCAAGCAACTTAAAACCTTTACCTATATCATTAAGGGAACTTTCAAAGGATTTACATATAAAAATATACCAAAGATATACCAAATTGAGCTTTGAAGCTATCATGAATATTCTAGTAATTTTAAATATTTAACATTAAAATTTTATAATTATAATATTTATAATAAAATTTAGAAAATTAATTTAGAAAACTCATTTTTTTGTCAAATGTGAAGATCAATATAATAATTGATTAAAGGTATAAAAAAATGTTGGCTTATTGAATAATTTTATTCAACATGGAAAAACAAGGAAAATAACAATGTTTGTAATAGAACTTATATGAACATAAATTAAGCATGTTTTTGACAAACATTTAAGTTGAATTATGATTTTTTTCAAATAAACCATATTATAATTACTTTTAATATTTGTATTTCATTTATTAACTTCATTATATGAGATGATAAATATATTTGCATATTTTTAATATCTTAAATTTCATGTTTTTTCAAATTTTCTCTATGTCAAATTTGTTCATAAAACATAAAACCTATTAAATTTGAACTTATACAAAAATCTCATGACTATTATTATAAGTATCTTCAATTATTTGTTGAACAATCACCAATTTGATGTGTACAAATTTAGATTGACCAATATTTCACATACACTATAAACTTGTGAAGAACAATTTACTCTAATTAATAGCCTAATAAAATCTCCAACAATAGTTTCAAATCAGAAAACATCACACTCTACAACCAATAAAATATAGATTTTAAAGAATTAAAAAAAATTCCATGAAAGATGGAAAGCACATGAATCTATTAAAAAAATCAATATCATAAATAGGAAATTAAAAAATAATAGTTAGTTATACAATTTATGATTATTATAAGATTTAACATGGAGTTCATATGATGTGATGATCATGTAAGAGTTATTATATATGCAAAATATAAGCATTAACAAATTTTCAAGGAACAAGATTATGTTGTTCAAGTTTAAGAAAGTAAAGGATATCATTTGATCTGCACATGGATTTTTATGTGTTGTGAGGTCTAAGATAAGGTTTTTATAACAATAAGAATTTTTTATAACTTTTACTTTCATGTATTATAATTGATTGTGCACCCTTTATATATAAAATAATGTTTTTAGTTTATTTATTTTTTATAATGTAAAAGTGTGGATTTATATTAATAAGTGATTGCTTTATGAAAAGATATGTAATTCTAAATATTAAATTTATTCAAGTGCTAAGAAGCCCAAGATTAAACTTGAAGAAAAAATCATGAAAGTTTTTTATTTATTATCATTTTAACATTAGAGAAATTTGGAATATATAAAATAAAACTCTAAGTTTAGTAGCACATCCTACAAAAAATAATAACAAAAGAATAATAAATTTAACAAAGAAAATTTTCAATATAAAAAATGGTCCACTAGAAAGACTATATGAATCATTAAAAGTATTAATTGTTTATTCTTTAATGTGTATGCCAAAAAAAAATGGTAGATATTCAATTATATTTAGGAGAAGGAACTTCCATAACACCATGGATGTTTTGAATTAGTAGAGAATATTTTGGTTCATCTTTTCGTGACCTATCAAAGATTTGACAATGTATTTTACATTGGTTTCATTTAACTAATTGCTTTCCACTTGTTAAAATGCTAATGATTATTATTACTTAAACAATTATTATTAGGCTTTTAGAATGCTAATGATAGGGGTTGTAAATTAAAATAGGTAGTATTCAAAATTTTCGGTAGAAACCATAATTGTTAAGAGTTTGAATAGTACTTTTGTAAACAAATAATTTCATGGTTATGTTCTTTCAAGGGAAAAATTTATCTATAGTTACGTTGGATGCAAACATAATTTATAGTAAGATCATAAATAAATATGAGGTGTTTTAAGATCATATGTATTTTTTTATAATTAAAAAGATAGAATTTATTATATATTTTTTAATGTTACTGTTAATATTAAATCATTACTAACATTTTATATGTAAAAACAAGAATTTATTAAAAATATAATTTATAATAAATATTTTTAGTTTTAAAAACATTTTGTTTAGATAGATATTAAGGTGAACAGAATTCTAATCAAAGAATATTAGAACAAAAATATTTTTTATAAATTAATTTATTTTTATATGAGTAATGTGAGGTGTTGCAAGTTAAAGCGTATTTTTTATGCACCTAGGGGTGCAACGCAATGGTTTAGGCTTTGGCTCTTCGATAGGTCCAAGGTTCAAACCGTGGTGTGGGTAAGTGTGTGAGGGGGTGGGTGTGTGATGACTTTGTGTTAAATTCCCTATTGATAAGTATAGCTATCGGTTTTACGAGGGGTCATGGTTGGGAGGAGACTGCTCAGCCCTGTACCTCGATCATAGAGGTTTCTCACAATAACCAAATCTTAAAAAAAAAAAAACATATTTTTAATAATTAAAATAAATAAATTTATCTTTTTTAATATTTTTTTAAGCGAAAAACCTTTTGCGGGGCCGCTTTGGTTTGATAGACCACGAACACTTGTCAAAGTCACCCGCCGATCATAGAGGTTTCTCACAATAACCAAAATTTAAAAAAAAAAAAACATATTTTTTACAATTAAAATTAAAAAAATTATCTTTTTTAATATTTTTTTAAGCAAAAACCCCTTGCAGGCCCGCCTTGGTCTGATAGACCACGAACAAGAGGTTCTATACTGTCAAAGTCACCCGTCGATCCTGCTCGCACCAACAGGATTTTGGATACCCAATTCAGCTTTTTGGTAGGATGGAGATTTGAACCTGAAACCTCCCTTGGAGGATTGCCCTCTCCTTTCCAACTTAGCTACAACACCTGAGTTTATATTTTTTAATATTATCAATATTAATTTATTATCAATATTTCATGTGAAAACATAAATCTATTAGAAATTAAACTTATCATAAATATTCTTCTTAGTTTTATAAGCACTTAGTTTAGAGCATGAATACCTTCATAAAAAAGAGGGACACATTATTTTATTTTTTAATATTATTAATATTAATTTATTATCAATATATCATATGTGAGAACATAAATTTATTAAAATTAAACTCATCAAAATATTCACTTAGTTTGAAGTATGAATACCTTCATAAAGAAAAACACATTATTTCATCCATTTAAATACTATATTAAATTACTATCCACATTCTATATATTTTAATGTGAAAACAAAAACTTATTAAAATAAAAAACATCATAAATATTCTGCACTTAATTTAGAACACAAATATTTTAATAAATAAATAAATTAATTTTTTTTTTTTTAAAGCGAAAAACCCTTTGGAGAGTTTCTTTGGTCTAAGAGACGACGAATAGGAGGTTCTACACTGTCAAAGTCACCCGGGGTCGCACCCAGCTCTGCCCGCAACAACATTATCAATTGAATTTTGGGTATCCAATTCAACTTTTTGATAGAATGAAGATTCGAACATGAGACCTACCTTGGAGGATTGCCATCTCATCTCCTACTCACCTACAACACCTAAGTATAAATTAATTAATTTTACATATAAAACTTATGTCTCGTTTTTTAAAGCATTTTCATTACTATTTTGTTATTAATATTCAATTATATATAACTAATAATTTATAAAAATAATAAAATAAAATATATTTTTAATATTAACAAGGTTATATAAGTTATATGATATATTTTTCATATTTTTGTATTTGAACCTCAAATGTCATATCTTCTAATTATTTAATATAGATTAAAGATATTAAAATTTATCTTCTTATATTTTGAATTGTTATAATTTTTATCTAAAGGACTATATAAATACAACAAAAACCTTCATATTTAAAATGTTCCTGTGGGTCTTCGGATTTCAAAGAGAGAGCTACTAAAATGTCTGGTGGTACATGCATTTTTAATGGATAAGATTCATTTGAAGAAGAATATGAAATTTCTATCTAATTCATATAATGAAATGTTTGGTGGTGCATTTAAATTTTTTATTTAATTTATATAATTTTATTTTTAAATTGAGTAATACTAGATTACTTATATTTATTTTATAATTTGAATTTGAATATTTTTAATAAAAATTTACAAATATACCAATTTAATATCTCAACAAAAACATTTATTTTAAATAATGAAAGATTTCAACATTATTGAAAATTTGAAATAAAAACAAGTTGTTGTTGAGTGTCAATTCCATACAATTAATAAAGAAAAGGAGAGGTGAAATGGACGTGCAACCGTGTGGATTAACTCGAAGGGCTCTCATACCATTAAAGCATCATGTGGCCACGATTCCTTGAAACAACATTATTTTTATCCCAAAAAGATCAAAATCAACCTTTACCAATTACTCTTAAAATACCATACAACTTTCGAGGCCAACATTTGGTACACCTACAACTAGATTATTTCTTCCAAGACAACGTTGTTGGGATGAACAGAAGTAGAGTACAGAATGAAAGTTTCCTCACTCTGGATCCTAGAACTGTGTCCCCCATGGACAAGGCCCCAACTAAACTAAACCAAATATTCAAAAGAATTATTATAAAAAAACACTCCAATCAAGGCATGCACTCCATCCAGCATATCAATGCAAACCATTCCCATTGGCCCATTATAATTGAGCCTTTATTAAAAAAAACCAAAGACCGGTAAAGATGATTTTTTTTTTAAACACCTTTATTAAATTTATCTAAACTAACCTATCATACTATAGATTAGTTGATAGTGGTTGACTGCTTGCTACAACCCATCTCGAGTATTTAGACAATTGACAATATTCAAAAGAGAGAAGTTGATAGATAGTGATCTACTACTTATTACAACCCATCTCGATTCCCTAGATAGTCGACCACAGTATTTAGACAATAAAAAATATTCAAAAAAGATAAGTTGATATATAGTGGTCGACTACTTGTTACAACCTACCTCGATTCCCTAGATAATCGGTAATGGTCGACCCATGTTTGAATGGATTTAATAGTGAAGGTTTTGATACTTCAAAAATGGATCACCTCAATTCCCTAAATAGTTGGTAATGGTTGATCCATGTTTGAATGGATTTAATAGTGAAGCCTTTGATATTTTATTAATGGATCAAAAAGTAGAAAGAACAAAACAAAATTTGGAATATGCCACTAGATTGATTGATAGTGGTCCATTGATAGTGGTTCATTGTTTATTACAACTCACCTCAAATATAAACAAAATTCCAATCATAAAATATGCCATTAGATTGGTTGATATTGATCCATTATTTGTTACAACTCACCTCAAATATTTAAACAGTCGACAATATTCGATAAGTTGATAGATAATGGTACTCACCTCAAATATTTAAACGGTCAACAATATTCAAAAGAAATAAGTTGATAAATAATGGATGGTCGAATGCTTGTTACAACCCACCTCGATACCTTGGATAGTAGGTAGTGGTCGATCAATGTTTGAATGTATTTAATGCTGAAGGCTTTGATATTTCACTACCATTACAAGTGGATCAAAAGTTGACAGGGAAGGGAGGCTTGTGAGGGGGCCATACTATTACAAGTGGATTAAAAGTAGGAAGGAAAGGGAGGCTTGTGAGAGAGTTTATAGATTGGTTGATAGTGGTCGATTGTTTGTTTTTATGTGCCGAATCAATAGTGGTTGATTGTTTGTTACAACTCACTTGAGTATTTAAAAGGTTGATAACTTACCTCAAGTATTTAGACAATCTACAATATTTACAAAAGATAGAATGTTACAACCCTCCTCTAATGGTCGACAAATGTTTAAATGAATTTAATGGTGAAAGCTTTGATACTTGACTACCATTATAAGTGGATCAAAAGTAGAAAGGGAAGGGAGGCTTGTGAGGGGAACCATGCACATGGAAGCATGTGTTAGGGAGGTAGAGGATTAGGAGAAAAATCTTTATAATAAATACAAAAGATATGTATAAAATTTGTCCGCATGGTATGGAGGGGAAAGGGTAAAGTATTATATTATATTATATTATATTCCCCTTGGGAACCTTCGCTTTTATAAATAGGTGTGAGGGAACATTGCACCAAACGCAACACAACAACTGCAACGACAACGACGACGTCGTCGTTGTCGTGGGTCCGTTACCTGTCCGTTTCAGCTGGCCGTCCGATTTTTCTACCGTACGGCCGCGATGGTTTTAATTATTATTATTTTAAGCAAGGGTTAAGACTTTAGTAGCAATTTTAATTTAAATTAACATTATTTTAAACTAAGGTTAAGACTTTGGTCCCACGGCGCACTGAGAGCTACACACATCAATCCAATTCATCCTTGTTCGCCATTTCGTTTATGTCCACGCGCTGTGCAATTCACGAGGCGTTCGGCGCCCGGGACGGCATTTTTTTGTAGTTAAAGACTAAACTATTCACCATAGACAGACACCCCGAAGCTCGATCTCGGGACCTGATGAAATTTCCTGCGCCTTTCTCTAGCTTTTTAATTTATTAAAAACGCTAGGGTTTTGTGCGAGTTTTTCACCGGGATTTGCTGCTGCAGAAAGGCCATAGGGAAAAGCGGCAGTGCCAGTCTCGGATCTCACGATGAGACGTTCTGGTCACCTGAGGATTAGACCGGCGTCATTTCCACTTAGGGTTAAAAAAAAAAAAATTGTCCTATAATTTTTCATCATACCCTCCAGTAACTTTCATGTGTATATATATATATATATATATATATATATATGAAGGGGATTAGGGAGGGAAGAGTAGGGAGCGAATCTTCTTTGGTGGCTGAAACAGCAGGGTTGATGCCACTTTGAAAGGGCTATATATATATATTGAGTATGTCCATTAGAGGGGCTATATATATATTGAGTATGTAGTTGTGAAGGTTTGCTGTTATGAGGAGTCCTTGTCATGCTTTTCCACAGCTTTCTTGAACTTTAGTTGAGTAGAGAGATGGTTTGGACTTTGGTGGATTCCTGCTTGTCTGTGCTTGCTTAAAGTTCAAGATTGCTGTGGGAAAACATGGAAGGGTTCTATAAGATTATGGGCGTGGAGAAGACGACCTGCGGTTGGGTAACCGTTCATTTACGTCTGTAGAATTTCTTGAAGTTATGTGGGGTTTGATGGGCTTTGCTTTCTCATTTTGAAATTTATGGAGTATGAAGAGAGTTTGATAGGTTTTGCTTTCTGATTTTGGAATCCATGGAGTGCGAGGATAGGAGAGATTTGTGGTTTTTAATGGATGTTGTGGAGTTGAAAACCAGCTTGAAGCTCAGTGCAGATTTGGGTTTTAAATTTCGCTTGGAATTGAAAGAGGTTCTGGAATTTTGGGATTTTCCTGTGTGTTGCATTTAGGGTTTTCTTAGACTAATGAAATTTTTTATGTCTCTCTTTTTCTTTTCTTTTTTTTAGTGATGATTTAACGATCTGGGCCATGTTGCATTTATGGATGCAGTCATGTTCAGGTGAGTTATGTTATACCTAAACATAGTGTCTGCTGTTTCATTTTAATATCTTAGAAGGTCAGAGGAATCTGTGAACATTATCAGCCAGGCGGATGAGATTGGATTTTAAGGTATGTTGATCATGTGAATGATTATCAATTATTGCTTTGGTTCTGTTAACACTGCCCATCAGGAACCGATCTAACTATGAACCGTCTTGCTTTTGACGTATCATGATAGATTCACAGCTCTCTCTATGTTATAGAGGATACGTAGATTCCATGGATTTTTAAGTATATGGCGGTGTAGGGTTTTTGTAAATTTTGTGCCTTTTTTTAACTGTATGAATCTATATGTGAGGTTCCTTTCAATCTTAAAATGTATGAGTTCTATTCTGTGTGTCTTTAGAATCTAGATTCATTGATTCTATGCAGGAAACTGTATAGTGGCACCCTTATTACATTATCTATAAGCCATTCTTACATCTTCGGAAATCTTTGAGAGCTAGAGGTCACCATTACTGTTGCCAATGTATAAGGTCCTGCCTTGTTTTAGCTTATTCTGGCCTTCTGAAGTCTTCGTTAACCTCGGTAATTCTCTCTCTCTCTTCTATATATATGTATATATATAAAAGATGATAAAGCTCATGTGCATTCTTAAGTGCTCCATTACTGGTTCAATATGTATACAGATTTTAATAATTAGGAAAGAGGAAAAATCTTCTATATATACATATAAAAGATGATAAAGCTCATGTGCATTCTTAAGTGCTCCATTACTGGTCCAATATGTATACAGATTTTAGTAATTAGGAAAGAGGAAAAAGGAAGTGACGGCATGAGACGATTTTAAGATGATAAGAAGCATATTAATTCTGAACGAGGTCTGGTTTGTACGTCATTTTACTAAAGTAACAGTGGGCAGTGGACATTGCAGTTCCCCAAATGAAGGAAGAGATTATGGAAAAATGGTATGGTATGAGATTCTCTCTTATGTAAAATGAATACATGTATATGTGCATTCTTCTGCAGCTGGAATTATAACCATTTTTAATTGGACTGCATAATAGGACTGCCTGGATTCAATAGGTCTGCCTAGATTCAGTACTTGATTTAGTTTGTTTGCCTAGCCATTAATAGAAGTCAAATTGCAAATGGCACTTAAAAAGACAAAAAGGCTCTAGCACGGCTTCCCCAGAAGAGGGAATCACTAGCAAGCCAAAGAGAACATCCAATCAACCGACCTTTGTTGACTATGCAATAACCAAGACATTCACAGAAACATTGAATCTAATATTTAAATGAACGAGGTTTAATTTTTCGGCTGTACTTTGTTCCAAGATACGAATAATACATTATAGTTCTTGTTGCTCTGTATATCTAAATGAACGAGGTCTAATTTTTCGGCTGTACTTTGTTCGAAGATAAGAATAATACATTCTAGTTCTGGTTGCTCTGTACGTTGCATGATCCCCTTCATGAACAGTTTAATTAGGTTTTTGACTTTCTACAATGTAGACATTCACAATACGGTGTATTTTTTATTTTTTTAATAATTTATGTTGTGGGTTTGAACATGATTTTTAAGATTATAATTGAGCTCCTGATTTTGTATTCCATGATTGGTTGCATCCTATATTCTGAATAGGAAGGAAAATACATAGTTTATTGTGCACGTCAAATCAAACTACTATATATTCTGGAGACAGGTAAAAATATGAATTCCCCACTGTATTCTACAAACAGGTAGAAGTAAATTTTGGATTTTAGTTCCAGTCCTTGCATGCACCTTTATCTTGAGGAAACCTGGCAGTACATTTTGAAATTACCGCTAGCATCCAAAATTGTTTGAAAGGCAGGGTATAATATCTCCCTATAATATAAATATATAAATATCAAACAGTGAGTAATGGAGTCATTTTCAAACAGTGAGTAATGGAGTCATTTTTAAATTTATTATCTTAACAGAAATAAGAGTGTTTTTTTTTTTTTCTGGATTTATTCAAGTATGTAAATTTTATTGAAAGTATATTTTATTTTATTATGTGAGAAAATTAAACGCACACTCTTACTAAAATGTTATTGTAATATATTTATTTATATGTAAACATGAAATATAATTATTATCAAATAAGGAAGGTATATATAGCTTTCAGTTTAATTTTTATTTCTATGAAAAATAAGTCCACTTTTATCACATATGGTTGATCATTTTCATGTGAACATGAATTCGATAGTCTAAAATATTTAGTTTTATATTAAAAAGTAAGAATATGAAAATGAAATATTTTTATTTTTATATTAAAAAGTAAGAATATGAAAATGAAATGATAATTTATTAATAAACGAATAAATTTTATACAGTATTTTTAATTGAAAGTTAATTAATTTTGCTATAATTATATTTTTATATTTATAAAATAAGAAATGACAATAATAAAACGTGGAAAATGATTTTTTAAAATTTTTTAGCATGTTGATTGAAAAAAATATTTTAAATTTTTTTATTTTAATTTTTTTCCATTAATTATATAATATTTAAACGGTCTCACCTATTACATCATTAGTACATAATGGTATTATAACACAACTTAGAAACTATCCATGTATTGCTTGGTAAGATTTGAACATGGGTCTTCTTCTTGAATGTTGATAAATCTAACTGATTGAGTTGAGCTAATACTATTTAATAAAATTTTATTCAATATAATACTTCATTAAATATAAATATTGACAAGTCTATTCATTATTACTTTAATTATTTAATATTTCAATTACATCAGTTTTTAAAATTATTCAAAAGAGGTTTGCCTTTAAAAAATAAAAAGAATATTGAAAATACTAATTGTTTTTTATTTTTATTGATTATTTAAAAATATATATTTTTATTTGTACATAGCATATCCGCAACATGTGAGGGAGAGAGATTTGAACCTGGGGTCTTTTGATTTCAACTGGAGAGTTTTAATTACCCACTTGCTATCCAACTCTTGTGCATGATTGGATAAAAATAATATTTTAGGTTTGATTAAACATTTATAATCTTCTTAGAAGGATCTTAATACTAAATATAGAAAAATGTATGACACTAAAAGAAATGGTCTTTACAATTAGGTAAAACAGTTTTTGAATAAATGTTTGTGGATTTTGGAATGATGAGTGTCAATACTTAATATACTTAATATGATAATAAGCAAGGAAAGGACAGGTCATAAAAATGTTTATGAGCATTGAGGAAGAAAAGGGTAGGGCATACAAGGTTTTATGAGCATTGATGAACACAAAGAGGTAATCATAGCCTCTACTTATATGAAAATATGTTGGGATGAAATTGGTTAGTGGAAAAATCTTGGTGTAAATACCCTAATGGGGTAATGAGGTTGGTTATCCCCATAGCAATTTACTTTTCCTTCAAATGTTGAGGTGAGGAGAAGCTTTAGGCTCTTTTCACTAAGGTGATTTATGATGGATATAGTGGTGGGTGTTTTGGAGATGTGATTGTGGGCACTTTGTACTCTCTTTCTATTATTTTATTTATAAGATGAATGTGGTGCTATGTTGTAGTGGTGTGGAAGGTAATGTGGATGCCTTGTTCATTTGTAGAGACTACAAGTGCTAATTCTATAGATAAAACTATATTTTTGTTCTTATTTTGGTTTTAAGTGGGTAATGTTACGAGGAGGTTATGTGAATTTCTTTGGGAGTGAAGGTTGTGAAGCCATTTTTTTGTTGGTTTTTGATCTTGGTGGTAAAAACCATATCCAAAAATTTTATTTGGAGACCTTAAAAACTAAAAATTACGAGTGATCTCAAGAAGAGCCCTAGGTTTAGGTGTTTACCAATTTGCACATCAAAAAGTTGGCATGTACAATGCTTAAAGGTTTGGTAAGGCTAGTGGTGTTACAAAAGACTTTGGTTTTTCTTTCTTAGATAAAGAACAAGTATGGATAAGTCTTGAGGATGATAGGGAAGTAGAAGAAAATAAGGGTTAAATAGTGTTGATTATTGAATCTATAGTGTCACATGATCCATAAGATAGGTGTTGAACAACCCCTTTGAACCTATGTTAAAAATAATAGAATTCACAATATTTACCAAAAAAAAAACATAAGCTAAACATTCACCCAATTATTATATAAAAAGTAAAAGCCAACAATCCCCTTGAACTTATGTTAAAAATTATGGAGTTCACAATATTTCCACAAATGAACATAAGCTAACCATTCACCCAAATCTTATATATAAAACATAAAAAAGAGAGAGGAGAGACTCAAATATTTAGAGGTAACCATAGGCATAATGAATATCACTATCTATAGATTATATTGCACAACAATCCAATGATAATTGAGTAAAGAAGAGGAGAGACACAAATATTTAGGGGTAACCATAGGCATCATAAATAGCACTATCTATAGTTTATATTGCACAACACTCCAATGATAATTGAGACAAGAAGAGGAGAGACACAAATATTTAGGGGTAATAGTAGGTATCATAAATATCACTATCTATAGTTTATATTGCACAACACTCCAATGATAATTGAGGAGTATGTGAGGTGTATTTATAGCAACACCAAAACCCTAGTTATATCATAAAATTTTAACATAAGCCTACATGATGAGTGAGATTTAGGTAAGTTACAAATAGTAAATAATATTTAACCATAATAAGGTTAACCATGTCCCATTAATCTTACATAATAAAGTATTATAAAATATTAGATACATTGCACAATGTCGGCTCTTGGCCATGAATCAAATTACAATTTCAACACTCCCCATAATCTGAATGAAGGAGCCATTAGTGATAATAATATCTTCCTCCATAATGGATTCTCTAATAGGCCTATGTAGTCAGCACAAATATATCCTAATATTCCTCATCATGTGAAAGATGCCCATCTTACTTCAAAAACTTAGCTTTAGCCTTCTACAACTTTAGCAAGCAATTGTTCATAGGATATCCCTCTCTTTTATAGTATTTGCAAATGGTTTTCATTTTATTTGAATACTTAGCCTTGCCCATGGGTCCCTTGGTCTTAACCTCCTTAGAATGGAATTCTTTTACATGACCTTGTATGTGAGGAGTTCCACAACCACAATTTTGCATTATAACCTAAAAGTGAACTAGACGGGAGAAAAGTTGATCAAGAGTAAGAGTCTTTTGAGATTCCAAGAACATGAGAATCATATGAACTATTAGGTTCATATCTAAAAGGATAAAGCCAAAATAGCAAAAACAATATTATTATGCATCAGCTTTCTTCTTATTTTAGTAGTACTAACTTTTTAAAAACTTTCATGCAACTTTAACCATAACTTGATAAGATCACTCTCTTCTTTGACAGGGAAAAGCAATTTTGGTTCAATTAACAAGAAAAACAAACTTGAAGCCTCTTTTTCCTTCTGGTGTTGAGCTTCATTATCAAGATCTAATGCTTCATCTTCCTCAAAGATACACCATAGGTTCTTACTTCAAAGCAGATCTATCATTTGAGTTAATCTAATATTGTAATTTCATCCATTAAGACAAGTAGCTAGGGATTTATGGTCCATCTTACACAATATGACCTCTAACACTTTACAAGTTTATGAACTGATGCCACAAATGCATAAATCTCAAAAAATCATTGGATTTGAAAAAAAAAACTCAAAATACTTATGTATACAAAAGTTATAATATTCAAAAGTTTTTCTTAATAAACCTAAAAAAATAAAAAATTTGAACCTTCAACTATAATATCCAATTACTCATTGCCACATGTCATACTCTAGTTTTCATGTCTAACCCATTTATATTTTCCACTCTACCTATACTTTTCCAATTCAGATGCGACACTTGCAAGAAGTTATTGGTGGAGACCCTTTTATTGTAAAAACAATTATATGGTGTGATGCCAACAATAACCATATTGGCTACATGCCCAAAGCAAAGTATGAAATACACCACAGCGAATCAAACCCTAGATTCTTGTGCACCAAACATAATACATAGTTTATTCTGGAGACAGGTAAAATCATGAATTCCCCACTGTATATTCTACAAACAGGTAGAAGTAAATTTTGGGTTTTAGATCCAGTCCTTGCATGCACCTTATCTTCAGGAAACCTTACTGCTAGCATCCAGAATTGTTTTAAGGACACTTATAAGGGTATAATATCTCCTGTAAAATATATAAATATCAAACAGTGAATAATGCAATCGTTTTAAATTTTATTATCGTAACAGCAATAAGAGTTTGTTGGATTTTTTTGCTGGATTTATTTAAGTATATAAATTTTATTGAAAATATATTTTATTTTATTATGTGAGGAAATTATACGCACACTTTTACTAAAATGTTTTATTTTTTGGTTACAATTGTTTTTAGTAAATGGCAAGCTATAGGGTTTAAGAGTAGGGTTTAAACTACAAGGAGCTCCCAACAAACCTATCGGTCTCGTTCTTGTTGAATGGCGTGATCGTTCTTGTTAACCTGCGTGAGACTGGGACCACCTTGGGATGACGCACACTCACAGGATCAGAGCACACTACTACCTTAGCAAAGGGTTGGCTTCTCCCAAAGTTTGAACCTAACTCTTGGTAAGTGCCCAGCCACACCTCCACTTACCAATCCACCTAGCCTTTAACGACACTTTTACTAAAATGTTATTATAATATATTTATTCATTTGTAAACATGAAATATAATTATTTTTATATTGAACATTGTTTACAATATAAAAATAATTATTTATTTTAAATATATTTATTCATTTGTAAACATGAAATATAATTATTATCAAATAGGGAAGCCATATATAGTATTCAGTTTATTTTTATGAAAAATAAATCCACTTCTATTACATATGGTTTGTATGGGATTTAAACAGTTTCACTCATATTACATCATAGCTACATAATAGTATTACAATACAACTTAGATATTATCTATGTATTGCTTATAAGATTTGAACATGGGTCTTCTCCTTGAATGTTGACAAATCTAACCAGTTGAACTGATACTATTTGATAAATTTTTATTAAACAAAATACTTTATTAAATATAAAGATTGACAAGTCTATTCATTATTACTATAATTATTTAATATTTCAATTATATCATTTATTAAAATTATTCAAAAGAGGTTTGCCTTTAAAAGAAATAAAAGAATATTGAAAATTTTAATTGTATTTTATGTTTAATGGTCATTTTAAAATAATATTTTAGGTTTGATTAAACATTTATGATCTTCTTAGAAGGATCTTAATACTAAATATAGAAAATGTATGACACTAAAGGAGATGGTTTTTACAATTAGGTACAACATTTTTTGAATAAATGTTAGTGGATTTTGGAATGATGAGTGACAATATTTAATATGATAATGGTCAATGAAATGACAGGCCATATAAAGTTTTACGACCATTGAGGAAGAAAATGGTAGGGAATACAAGGTTTTATGAGAATTGATGAACACAAAGAGGTAATAATAGCCTCTAATTATATGAAAATATGTTGGGATGAAGTTGGTTAGCAGGAAAATGTTGGTGTAAATACCTTAATGGGGCAACGAGGGTGGTTATACCCCATTAAAAAATTACTCTTCCTTCAAACGTTGAGGTGAGAAGAAGCTTTAGGATATTTTCACTAAGGTGATTTATGATGGATATAGTGGTGGGTGTTTTGGAGATGTGATTGTGGGCACTTTGTACTCTCTTTCTATTATTTTCTTTATAATATAAATGTGGTGCGATGTTGTGGTAGTGTGGAAGGTGTTGTGGATGTCTTGTTCATTTGTAGAGACTACAAGTGCTAATTCTATAGATAAAACTATATTTTTTGTTTTCTTTTTGGTTTTAAGTGGGTAATGTTATGAGGAGGTTATGTGAATGTTTTTGGGAGTGAAGGTTGTGAATCCATTTCTTGTTGATTTTTAATCGTGGTGGTAAAAACCATATCCAAAAATTCTCTTTGGAGACCTTACAAACTAAAATGTATTTTATTTGGAGCAATAAATGGTGATTGATCTCAAGAGGAGCCTTAAGTTTAGGATTTTAGCAATTTACACATCAAAAAGTAGGTGTTATGTGCAATTCTTAAAGGTTTGGTAAGGCTAGTGGTGTTACAAAAGACTTTGAATTTTCTTGCTTAGATAAAGAACAAGTATGGATAAGTCTTGAGGATGATAGGGAAGTGGAAGAAAATAAGGGTTAAATAGTGTTAATTATTGAATCTATAGTGTCACATGATCCGAGAGACATGTGTTGAACAATCCCCTTGAACCTATGTTAAAAATGATGGAATTCACATTATTAACCAAAAATGAACATAAGCTAACCTTTCACCCAAATATTATATAAAAAACATAAACTAATAATCCCCTTGAACTTATGTTAAAAATTATGGAATTCACAATATTTACCAGAAACAAACATAAGCTAACCATTCACCCAAATTTTATATAGATATCATAAAAAATAAAAAAGAAGAGGAGAGACACAAATATTTAGGGGCAACCATAGGCATCATAAATATTAGTATCCATAGATTATATTGCACAACAGTCCAATGATAATTGAAGAAATAAGAGGAGAGACACAAATATTTAGAGGTAACCATAGGAATCATAAATATTATTATCTATAGTTTATATTGCACAATACTCCAATAATAACTGAGGAGTATGTGGGGGTATTTATAGCAATGCCAAAACCCTAATTACATCATAAAGTTTAACCTAAGCCTACATGATAAGTGGGATTTAGGTTAATTATAAATACTAAATAAAGTTTAACCATAATAAGGTTAACCATATCTCATTAGTATTACATAATAAAGTATTATAAAATATTAGATACATTGCACAATGTCGACTCTTGGCGATCAATCACATTATAATTTTAACACCCCCCATAATCTAAACGAAGGAGCCAAGAAGGGAAGACACTAGTGACAATAATATCTTCCTCCATAATGGATGCTCTAATAGGCCTCTGTAGTCAACACAAATCTATCCTGATCTCCCTCATCATTTGAAAGATGCCTACCTTACTTCAAGAACTTAGCTTCAACCTTCTACAAATTTAGAAAGCAAATATTTATAGGATATCCTCTCTTTTATAGTATATACAAATGTTTTTTGTTTTCTTTGAAGACTTAGCCTTGCCCATGAGCCAATTGGTCTTAACCTCCTTAGATTGGAATTATTTTACATGAGTTTGTATTTGAGGAGTTCCACCACCACAATTTTGCATTATAACCTAAAAGTGAACTACAAGGGAGAAAATTTGATCAAGAGTAAGAGTATTTTGAGATTCCAAGAACTTGAGAATCATATGAACTATTAGGTTCATATCTAAAAGGATAGAGAAAAAATAGTAAAAACAATATTAACACATTCTGCATCAACTTTCTTTTTACCTCTAGAAGATGCAATATTTTCCATCAAAACCTTGAATCTTGCATTATAGTCCTCAACATTAAAAAACTTAGCTAGCTTAAGAGAAGAAAGCTCTATTTTTAAGTGACTTACTATAGTAGTACTAACATTTTGAAAAATTGCATGCAACTTTGATCATAAATTGATAGGATCACTCTCTTCTTTGACATGGAAAAGCAATCATGGTTCAATCAATAAGAAAAACAAAAATAAAGCCTCTTTTTTATTTTGATGTTGAGCTTCATCATCAAGAACTACTACTTCATCTTCCTAAAAGATACACCGTATGTTCTTACTTCATAGTAGGTAGATCATTTGAGTTGATCAAATATTGTAATTTCATCCATTAATACAAGTAGCTAGGGCTTTATGGTCCATATTACACAATCTAACCTTTAACACTATACCAAGTTCATGAATTGATGTCACTAGTGCATAGATCTCAAAAAATCATTGGATTTAAAAAAAAAATCAAAATGCTTCTGTATGCAAAAGTTATGGCCTTCAAAATCAGGTGGCATTAGCTCAACCAATTAAATTCCTCAATATTTCAAGGAGAAGATCCAAGTTTGAATCTTGCCAAATGATATATGGATAATATTCAAGATTTTTTGTAATGCCATTGTGTGGTGATGATGTAATACAGGTGGGGATCGTTTCAATCCCATAAAACCCATTAAAAAAAATTATGGCCTTCAAAAAGAATTCCCCAATAGACCCCAAAAAATAAAACAATTGAGCCTCTAACCTTATAACTATGATATCCATTTGCTCATTGCCACATGTCAAGGTTTGGTTTGCAAGTCTAACCCACTTATATTTTTTACTCTACCTATATTTTTCCAATTCATATGTGACACTTGCAAGAAGGTTATTGGTGGAGACCCTTTTATTATAAAAAAATATATAGTGTGATGCAAAAAATGATCACATTGGCCACATGTCCAATGCAAAGTATGAAATACACTAGAGGGAATCAAACCCTAGCCTCTCCTGCACCAAACATAATGCACTAGCCATCATACTAAAGAAACAAATGAGAGGGGGTGGTCATAATTTACCTTTTATTCTTCCTCTCCAAGGGGTTCAATCACAAGAGCTTGATCCCATAGAACCTTTCTTGAAATCACTAAACCATTGCAACCTCATGAGATAATAGGATGTCTCCATGGATGAATAGCCTATGGACACCTAGTGACACACAAAATTGGTACTAATTCATATTGAACCAATGCCCTCCAAATGGAAACCATCGTGCAATAGCAACAATAAAAAATGGTAAGGAGGATTCAAATAGAGAAATACTTGAGATGCAAATTCAAGGGCTATCTTCATCAAGCAAAAGATATGAGTGGCAGTTTCATCCTGCCTCATCAAGTCTACCATACACTTGAATGTTTTTCCCTAGTTGTAGTGACACCCATCCTATATGGACAAGGGTTCACATACCCATAATAGTATCAATCCAAAGCAACGTGCACATGTAAATTAGGGCACAATTTTAAATTCATTTTTTTTACTATTCTATAGATTATTGTTTAGCCTTCCAATACTTGCATTCTATGATTGAAAACCTATGATTCGAAGTGATTCTTCAAAGAAGCAATTTTTTCTTCAAGGCTCTCAAAAATTTGAGCATGAAGAAATCTTCTTGGTCCCTTTTGCAAAAAACACTTATGAGACATAGAAGAGAGGGGTGTCCAAGAATTCAAAAGAAATATCAAAGGAATTAAATAATATTCCTACATGACCAAGTGAGGTAGCTCTTCATACTCACTCTAATACCATATTTAAATTTATAGTACTTACCAGAAATGAACAAAAGCTAACCATTCATCCAAATATTATACAAAAAACTTAAAAGGATAAAAAGAAGAGAGAGAGAAATATATAGGAGGCTTATAGGAACCATAAATATTACTATCCATAGATTATATTGCACAACACTTCGATTAGAAATAAAGTGTAAGGGGGTATTTATAGCAATAGCAAAACCCCAATTACATTATAAAGTTTAACCTAAGTTGATATGATAAGTGGGTTTTAGGTTTATTATAAATTTTAAATAAGGTTTAACTATAACAATTTAACCTTGGATAATTAGGATTATATAATAAAATATTACAAACTGTTAAATACATTGCATAATAAAATGTCCTTAAGCCTATCTAATACATCACACAATGTTGAACCTTAGCCATGAATCAAATTAAAACTTCAACAAAAAATTATTGGATATTATTGACACTATTGTGAAACTTGCATAAACTAAGAACTACAACCATGATAATATAAGTAGGGTAAACTTTCATAGAAGAGTTATTAGAGGAAAACATAGGAACATTTTGTTACCTAGCATGTATAGAGTTTTAAGCTGAAGAGATAAGAGAATGTCATATAGGATTTCAATATATGCTTGAAGTTCAATAGCATTACAAGAACTCTTATTTTGAGGATAAAATTCCTTAGAATTTGATTTTTGAAATCTATGATAATATTGTTAATAAAGGGGTAAAAAGGTAAAGGGGATGATTAAATATATTTATGAGATGGTGTGATCCCTTTATAGTAAAAATAGGTTTTTTTTTTGAGGTTATTCAAAAGTAAATAAAATAGTTTGAATTACCTTTGTCATGGAATTTTATGAATTTTGTTATATACTTGCATTTTCAAAGAGAAAATAAAAAGGTGGTACCTCATTATTTTTATAAATAAAATATTTAGAAAGGGTTATCCTTTCCCTTTTACATTTATTTAGTCACATTAAGCTATTTGGTGCCACCAAGATTTGAATCTTGGTGTGGGCTACATCAACTATTTGTTTCAACCGTTGAACTAAGAATCTATTGGTATAATGTTGATTTAAGATCCTTACCAAGGTTTGAACTTAGGTCTCTTAGATGAAAACTCTTACCACTACGGTATCCCTCACAATTTTTGGTACCTCATTATCTTAACTATAATAGTGTTTGATTCATTTAATGTTGTTTTAATATGTTAATATTTTATTTGTGGTAAGAAAATCATATCATATTAAACCACTCTAGGACTAGATGTATTAAAATCCAACATTTGAATATATTTATAATAAATATTAATATTTGCATATATTCTTACAAATAAAATCATTGTAATTTGTAATATAAAAGGAAAAAAATAATAGAATTCAAAATGATCATATGCAATGATGTGTGAACGAGATTTTTGGCAAGCGGTTGTGCGAGGGTTTCATCTGGGTTGAGTGCAAGCAGCTCCAGAGGTTGGTTTTTAGGGCCTTCGGGCCCTAGCGGCCAATATATTTGTGGTTTATACTCAATATTTTAGCAGGATATGTTGCAGGGGATCCAAGATGGGTTAGAAATCTATCTTTCAACAGATCATGTTGTGAACTTGAGTGACAACGGCTTCCAATTTGTTGCACAAAATAAAAGTGAAAACCATACCTTTCCACGACGTCTAGGGCAAGGATTAAAGAGATCACGAAATAAGTTTCAAGCAGCTGATCAAAAAATGGCTCAGATCTCAAGTGAATCTGGTGCTAAGGTGCACCCACAAAATAAATCTACTATGAAAACCCCTGTCAAGGGTAAGAATTTTGAAGACTCAGCCCCAAAAATGAATTTTAGGGATGCCCTCCATGGTGGACAACCTCAGCCCAATGCTAATATTAATCTTAGGGCTTCCCATAAACCTCTAAGAATGCCTAAGATTGATCCCAGGAAAATGGAGTCAGGATGTCTTAAAGCAAGTGATGGAACTCCTATTGTTAAGCTTGATATGGGTAACATTCAGACTGGCATTGAAGATCTGGAAAAAAGAGGACTAATTTGTCGGTTCGTGGGTTTTCGTTCGAGCCTATCTGCTTTCAAAGTTTGGGCTACAAAAATCTGGAAAACTAAAGGTGAGTTACAAATCTCTATTTATCCAAATGGTTATTTTCTTGTTTTATTTGCTAATAATGAAGATAGAGAGAAAAATTTTCAAGGGGGTCCCTGGTTTTTTGGAAGGGCAGGGCTTTTCATGAAGCCCTGGCATACTAAATTTAAATCCGAAGAAGAGATGCCTTCTACAGCTCCCGTGTGGGTTAGACTCTTTGGCCTCCCTATTGAATTTTGGAATCCTACTATTTTTTCTTCAATTGGAAACTCTTTAGGAACTTTTATGATGATTGTTGATTGTACTCAAAATTTTGAACATATTATTTATGCTCGGATTTGTGTTTTAATGGATTTTGACAAACCCCTACCTAAAAATATCACATTACAATTTGGGGAAGACACTTGGGAGCAAGTAGTGGACTATGAGAACATTCCTTTTCGTTGTAGAATTTGCCATGAATATGGTCATTTGGCTAGTGCTTGCCCAAATAAAATTCTTGATCAAAAGAAAGAAGATATAAACTCAACAAGGTTTCCAAATGCCTAAGAAGAAGAACACTCAGAAAAAACCAGTTATGAAGGATCAATCAAAGTCATCTGCTAATATGTTTGAAATCCTTTCCACAAATGATGTCCCAAGTGAGGAAGAGGAAATAATGGAAACAAAAATCTTAGAAACACAATTTAAATATGAAGGGAAGAACTCAGAGACAAACCAACAAATCAAAGGTTTTCAACAGAAAAAAAGGAAGAAAATTTACACAAGAAAAACAATCTTTTAAATGTCAAAACTTCAAATAATACAGGTCCCAATATAGACTCTGTTGAACCCTCTAGTAAAATTTTGGCTGTGTACGAGCATTCTTCAAGGTTAGAAGCCATCTCAGATTCAATTGGAGTAAGTCAAGAAACAGGAAAAAAAATTGAAGATGGATTCTAATCAAAAGGCGAGGTCGCAAGACCAATCAATATCATATGGTAAAAGAAGGTGAAAAGCTTGTAGAGGAAGGTAAGATTAATGCCCTTCCCAAATTTTTTAGCCCTAGTATTAATGAAGATCATCACTTGGAATATTAGAGGACTCAAAGGGAGTCTTTCAAAACAAAATGAAATTAGAAGAATGATTGAGATAAATCATCCACATCTTGTTTTCCTTCAAGAAACGAAGATGTCAATGGAGGATATGGACTCAATTGCTAGTAAAATTTGGCCAGCTGGAAAAGTGGTTTCCCTCAGTTCCCAGGGGACTTCTGGTGGCATTGCTTGTCTTTGGGACCCAAAAGAGGTAGTTATTCACCATATGGTTGGCATTTGGGGTCTTTTGGCTATAGCTATTCAAAGTAGACATTCCAACCAAATTATGCTCTACATTACTGTTTATGCTCCGACTGCTTTGGAGGAAAAAAGAAGATAGTGGAAGGATATAACTCATATTATCTCTCATTTTCCTGAAGCTTGGATCTTGATCGGAGGAGATTTCAATACCATCCTCTCTCTGGATGAGAAAATGGGGGGAAATAGAAATTTGGACAAAAGCACTGACCTCATGAGCGAATATATTGCAAACCTCCATCTTGTGGACATCCAACCAGATAATGGCCTTATGACTTGGTCTAACAGAAGGCAAGGCTTAGCTTGTATAATGGAGAGATTGGATAGGTTTTTGCTCTCTAAAAATTTCTTAATCCATGGTCACATTCCTAAAGTGAAGACTCTTAACAATGTTGGTTCGGATCACTGGCCAATCATGGTGGAAATGTGGAAAACCAATGTGAGTTTCTCTCCTTTTCATTTTCAATTAATGTGGCTGAGAGACAGTTCCTTTAGACCTCATGTGCAACAATGGTGGAAGGAAGGTAAGCCTAGGTATGGGACTAAGATGTTCTATTTTTCCAAAATACTGCAATACATTAAATCCAAAATCAAGACTTGGAACTGGAAGGAGTTTGGGGATGTTCATAAAAAAACATGAAGTTATTGCTCAACTTGAAAATTTGAATAAGAAAATCCGTTTAGATGGCCTCATAGAGAATAGAAGTGCATATGAAATTAAACTCACAACTCAGTTAGAGGAATGGGAAAAAAGAGAAGAACTCTTATGGAAGCAAAAATCTAGAATTCAATGGCTCAAAGAAGGAGATCAAAACACAAATTTCTTCCACAAATCTCTTCTAGCTCGAAGATCTCACAACTTTATTTCTTCCCTGAAATCAGATTCTGGAGATGTTGTCTATACTTGGGATGGCATGAACTCTATTGTTGTCGATTACTTTTCCAATATTTTTGTTGCTACTCCTCTTGACTCAACTTCTCAACAAAATGTTCTTCAAGCAATCCCTTCTCTTATCACTTCTGAGGAGAACTCTATTTTGACTGCTCCTGTTACTATCAATGAGCTTCAACAGGTAGTTTTTAAAATGCAAAAATGGAAAACCCCAGGTCTTGATGGTTTTCCCATTGAGTTCTACCAAGAGTTCTGGGATATCCTTCATGCTGATTTATTAGAGGTGGTGGAAGAAGCCAGGAAAGCCAAAGAAATTTTGAAGGTTATCAATAAAACTTATATTACTCTTGTTCCAAAAGCTCAAGAGGTTGATCATATCTCAACTTTTAGACCTATTGCTTTATGTAATGTTCTTCTCAAAATCATTACTAAGATCATGGCAGAAAGGTTGAAGCCTCTTTTGCATAAGATTATTTCCCCTGAACAAGGGGGTTATGTGGAAGGGCATCAAATAGTAGATGAGATAGTTCTTGCTCAGGAAGCCATCCATTCCATGGATATGCAAAAATCTCCTTCCATGTTCATTCGGTTAGACTTATCCAAAGCTTATGACAGAGTGGATTGGCACTTCCTTATCAAAGTTTTGAGGCAATTTGGTTTCTCTAAGGATTGGATGGATTGGATTATGGGATGTATCTCTTCAGTTTCCTACTTAGTTCTTATCAATGGTAGGCCTTCTCAGTCATTCCCAGCTTCCAGAGGTATTAGGCAAGGTGACCCACTATCCCCTTATTTATTCATCATTCTTGTTGAATGCTTGGGTAGGACTATAACCAAAAAGAGGGAAAACAAAACCCTTGAGGGAGTTACCATTGCTCATGGAGCTAGACCTATCTCTCATCTTCAATTTTTTGATGACTCTACTCTTTTAGGTAAAGCTACAGTTAAGGAAGCTTCTAATATTAAGCAAATCATTAGCTATTTTTCTAAGGCTACTAGGCAGTTGATCAATGAAGATAAATCTAAAGTTATTTTCTTTCACTACTCTGCTAGACAGGAATCCATGGTCTTGGATAAATTAAGATATAAGAAGACCTCCCTTCCGATCACTTATTTAGGTATTCCCATCAATATTCAAAGGCAAAAAAAAATATTGGAATTGGTTGTTGGACAAAGTCAAGAAGAAAATTGGAAAGTGGACCAACATGTGGCTTTCTTATGGGGGTAGAATCACCTTGGTAAAATCAGTCCTTCAAGCTATTCCTATTTATGTTTCTTCCATGTTGAATATCCCAAAGGTTGTTCTTCGAGAAACTGGATCAAATCAGTCATCGATTCCTCTGGAGTGGTACTAAGGAGAAAAGAAAATGGGCCTTGGTGAAATGGGACACTTTATGTCTTCCTAAGAATGAAGGGGGGTTAGGATTCTGGTCTTCTATTAATAACAACAAAGCTTTAGCTGCTAAATTATATTGGAGGATGTTGCATAACCCCAATGCTCTTTGGGCCAATAATCTCCATGCTAAATATGTTGAGAACAAAAGTCCTGAAGACCTTGTTCGCTATCAACTTCCTACCAAAGGTTCTCCCATTTTAGCAGTTCTTAAGACTGGTGAGGATTTGATAAAGAAAAATTTATTTTGGATCATTCATAATGGTCAATAGGTAAATTTTTGGATAGATTCTTGGGATGGTCACAAGCCTTTGATAACTCAGTTTCCCGATTGGAGGCCTTGGATGGAGGAGCTTCACCGAGCTAATTGGATAAAGGTGGCTAATAACTTGTCGGTACCATACTGGTAATTCAAAGGTTGGTAGATATTGGATCCCTATTGAGGACTGGCCTATTCAAATCCCAGAAAGGCAAAGACAAGATATCCAAGGCATCCTTCATATGAGATCTCTCTCTTGGTCCCATGAAAAAGATTGTTTTGGATGGAACAACACTACTAAGGGTGAGTATTCAGTTGCTCAAGGTTATTTGACCTTATGCCATAATAATCCCAACCAATCTTCTGACATATTTTCTCAGTTGTGGGCTCAAAATCTCTGGCCTAAGGTGAGGTTCTTTACTTGGCTTTTATTGCATCGTAGGGTGCTTACTTGGTGAGCAACTTATGAAGCATGGTTTTCATGGCCCTTTTAGATGTGAAATGTGTGGAGAGAATGTAGAAACTCTCAACCATATTTTTATTGAGTGTACTTTAGCCTCTGAGCTATGGAGGAGAATGGCCACTTTACTTGGCTTACAATGGTCCAATTTTTTTACTTTTGAACAACTTTGGAGGGATTGGCCTAAACAAGAGGGTGTTGATCACTTTATTAGGCAGTTAGTTTGGATGGGTTCTACCATTCTTCTTTGGAATATCTGGAATGAAAGGAACAACCAAATTTTTAATCAAGATAGGAAGGATATTCACTATATTTGGCAAAAGACCATAGCCAACTTAGTTGAATCAGTCCATCAACTCCTTAATCACCCCCAAAACTCCCACCAAATATGGGATCAAGTGATGCAAATATTGAAGATTAAATCTTCTAAGGGCAACCAACTTAAAGGGAATGTGAGTATTTGTAAGATGGATAGGACAAGAAATTGGCAACCTCCTCCTAAGGATTTTGGAAAATTCAATATTGATGGAGCCTCTAGAGGGAACCCTAGAAAAGCTAGTGCGGGAGGAATTGGTAGACTTTCAGATGGCTCCCTGGTTTTTACTTTTGCTGAGAATTTGGGTATTCTTTCCAATAACCTTGCTTGAGGGGTATGGTATCCTCGAGAGGCCTTCAAGAGGCTACTAAGGTTGGATGGGAAAAGGTGTTAGTTGAGTCTGACTCTCAACTCATGATTAATATTTTGAAGACTCCTTCTAAGAATCATAAGGTTGATTGGAGAATAAAAAGAATTATTGAGAAGATTCAATTAATCCAGATGGGATTTTTGAAAGTTGATTACAATCATGTGGTCGAGAGATCAAAACAAGAGTGTTGATGCTTTAGCTAATTGGGCTTTGGACAAAGGTGATCTTACTTGTTATGGCCACCCTCCTAGATGGTGGGCTTCACAAATAAGGGAAGCTCTTCTTTCTATCATTTCTTTGGATGACTCGAGTTCTGAAGGTACCTAGTTTCTTCTTGCTTTATTTTTGCTTCTCTTTGGTTCGGTCAGGGTATTTTAGTTCCCTAGCTCAAACTATTCTTTCTTTTGTTTCCTCTGTTGATTCTTGCCTTAAAAGTCTTTTGGTCTAGAAAGGTCATTGTTATGTTCAATTTTTTTTCTTTTTTCTTTTTTATTTTTTGTTTAGTTTTTTGAGGTGTGTGTTTTTTTGTTTTGTTTTTTGTTTTTTGTGTTGTTTTTTGTTGTTTTGTGTTTTTTGTTATTGTTCTTGTGTTTTTGTTGTTCTTGTTCTTGTGTTTATGTATGTTTGTGTTAATTCATGTTTTTGTGTGTGAGTGTTTTCTATGTTTTTTGTTTTTGTTTATTGTTTGTTGTTGGTTGTTTTTTTATTTTATTTTTATTTTTTTTATTTTTATTTTTTTATTTTTTAGGTTTTGGTTGTTTTTGTTTTTCATGTTTTTGTTGGTTATGTCTTTGTAGTGTTATGTTGTTTTTGTCATGTTTGTGTTTTGTTTTGTTGTTCTTGTGTTTTTTCTATGTGGTTCGTGTTGTGGTTTTTTTTATCTTATTGTGTGTGTGTTTGGTTGTGCTTTATCTTTTTGACACACTCAAGGAGCATGTTTTTATTTTATTTTATTTTATTATTTTATTTTTTTATTTATTTATTTATTTATTTATTTTTATCTTATTGTGTGTTTGTTTGCTCCTTGAGTATGTCAAAGGTGGTAGGCCAGGTTCGAGCCCTGGGCGATTTTGGCAGAATGGATACCCCTGCCTCCTTGGGTCTTACCCAAAAGTGGCATCCCTTCTGGGATGTTTTCCACAAAAAAAAATAATTATATGCAATGATGTGGAGACTGGATTAAAAAAATAGTATTATTGCTGATGTTTATTGTCTATTACTAGAGGTAATCTCCTGGTAGTGTGAGCATATTTATAGAGAAGGAAATCAAGTAGCAGGTAGATTAGTGAATTATGGTGTTAATGTTCATCCCGATGAAATTCAAATTTTAGAAGTCAACTGACCCAATGAGATTTTATGTCTTAATCAAAATGATGTCAAGGAGTTGATAATGGAAATAACACTTTGAGGAAGTTGAAGAATATATTTAAGAGAAAAAAAATGAAAAAGTTGTGATAAAAATGTATTCTACAACAAATGTAATATTTTGGTATTGTGATGAGAGTGGCCCCCAATAGAAACCACATATAACCTATTAAAAAATGATCATATGCAATGGACACATTTGTATGTTGTTTTAGAATTACACATATTCTTGCTATTATAATTTATTAATCCAAGAAATAATACTAATATAGCTATATATAAAATTTATAGCAATTATATGATTAAATCATCTTTAATAATCTACTTGATTCAAAATTAACCTTAGTTTTAGCCTATTTTACATAGTTTTTTTTTTAAATAGCACGTTCAACTTTATCAAGGAATAAGTTCTATTTTGATTGAGATTTAGAGGAAGGTGTGAACTAACAAAACATTATAAGGGAAGTATAAAATAAGAATATTTTTTATTTTCAAAAAATAAATTTATAAATATATAAACGCAAGTATTTTATAAGAGGTTATCCTTATTTTTTATATCGAGAGGTGATACTATAATGATAGATAGGGGGATAGAAGGCAAAGAGGTCATACATATCACGCCGTAAAAAAAATATTAAAAAAGCTGACAATAACAAAAACATTTAAAATATTTAAATTAGCTTAGATATAAAGGATATATATTTAAAAATGCCAACAGTTATCAATACCGAGGTGCCTATCTTGGAGATCACACCCCCAACAAATGAGATAGACACCTCGAGATTGATAACTCTTAGATTTTTTAAATATATATCCTTTATATCTAAGCTAGTTTAAGTTTTACTGGAATAGAATAGAACGACCGAGCTATGGATTATTTCATATAACACAAGTTTGTTTTACAAATATTATAGAAATATTTCTTCTACTTAAATAGATATAGGTGAAGATATAGTTTTCATAATCTTTTTATCAATAATTTAATTCTTATTTATTTTCAACTCAAACAATATAAAATCTTTGACAAACTATTGAGAGTAGATATGGGGCATCAAACATTAATAAACTTTTACAATTTTTATATTGAAAGAGAGGGAATTGTTTTACCAGTGTTAAGATATGATTTATAATATCTTTATGTGTTTTATAAATTTTTATACTCTCATAAAGATAACCTTTTATTTTTGCTTCTAAATATACCTTTAATAATCAATAAATAAAAAACATATAACTATAATAAATATAAATAAAATTATATGCTTAGAATCTAAATTCCAATACCTATATCTACACAAATGTTGTCATAAAATAGTACGATTCAACCCATGAGGCTTCGAAAGTTGTGTTAGTAATATTGTTAGTAAAAACGTATATATAACTCAAATACCATTAAACTTGGTTGTCATTATTAAATTATGTCAATATACCATAATTTTATCAACTAGCCTTAATATAATCATATATTCTCGATCTTAGATAACAAAGCTTTGAAAAACCATCTAGATAAAGTTTTTTTTATATTGCCAAATTTTATATTAAGTAATTAATTTAGTGTTTAAATAAAAATGTAAAGAGAAATATGATTAATAATTTTTATGTTTATTTTATCAAAGTTTGATACAGAGGTTGGTGCTATGACCAATATTATTGTCATTAACATTAAAACATGGGGTAATATTACAATGCAATTGATATAAAGATAGATCAATTTTTTTTTTTTTGCTAATGGTTATATGTGGTTTCTATTGTGGCCAATTCCATCAAAATACCAAAATATTACATTTGTTGTCAAGTCAATTAAACTATATCTAGATTTTCCTTTTATCAGATATATTTTTTATTTATTTTTTTCATAAATAATTTTTTTTCTTCCTCATATTGTCTTATAATTAGTTCCTTGCAATATTTTCATTAAGATATAAAATCTCAATCAAATAGTTATCATTTGAAATTTAATTTCATGGAAATAAATATCAACGTAGATATTATCTACTACCCAATTTCAATCTCTATAGATATGCTTACATTCATAAGAGATTACCTCCAATAATAGATTATGAACATCAACAATAATGTTATTTGCTATCCAATTTCCACATTCATTTTTGTTGATAGCACTAAAGGTAATTTGTAAATCCCCCTTTTTTGAAATATATTTTCATCATTTTTTAGTTATAGTTTTGATCCATATAAGAAGTGCCCTAGCCTTTGCATAGTTATTAGTAGATATTACATATGATTCCAAGTGAGAATAATTTTGCATTTACTATTTGGAAACGTACCATCTCCACCAGCATTTTTTAGATTTATTTTAAAATAACCATCAAAATAAATTTTGATAAATCCAATTTCTAGATATTTTCATTTTACCATAGATCAAATCAAACCTTTTTGTGTATTGCAAGGGTCTTGACTTTTGAAAACTATAAGAGAGCAAAAAAATGACTCTTTCATGTATATTTAAATCCAATAACCAAGATTATAGCACCATTTCTCTACACTATGAGACTTTTCATAAACAACACCATGTTTATCAACATTGAGATAATAGTATGGTTTTAAACTAGGGTATAATTTTGAGATTTATTTTTAAAAATACTATTATTTATTTCAAACCATAATTACCATCAAATAATAGGACTAATTCTCCATAGAGTACATAATACTTTCGGTTTTAAATAATTACACCAACACTTCATCAACTCTTTCAATGTTGATAAGTTGCCTAATATATTTTCATATTTTTGAAAAAATAGCCCCAAATAAAGTGTAAGGGATAATGTAGAAGTAAATGGTATGATGTTATTACATCATTTCTCATACAAGGTATACCTAAAAGATCCATCATATCCTCTTCCTTGTAGAATCTCTCCCATAAGAGTCTTACTTTGGATTGCTAACCAAATGAATGTTAAGGCTATAGGGAGGGCCTCTAGTGAAAAAAAATTCTTCTAAGGGAAATTATTAGGAGCAAAGTAAATTGATTACTCTAAATAACCATGTCCCAACTTGACCAAGAATATATAAGAAACTTTTATGAATAAATATAAATGCATTATTTAAGATATGATCCAATATCTTATAATATAAAGTCCCAAATACTTTTATCAAATCATACATATTTTTAATTTACAATTAAAAAATTATTATAGTTGAAAAATATCATGTAGTTAAAGAACACATTTTCTCAATTAAGTCACCACTATTAAATATATCCTAATTGATAATCATTTATCCAATAAACTATAAATAAACTATAATGACATCAATATAGCCATATCATCTATCTTCATGATTGTTAGATCAGGCACTAGGATTATAAAGTGTGAGGAAGTTTGGGAAGTAGTATATGGAAGCATTATTCATCCTACTAAGGAGAGGAGAAGATCAAAAATAGTTTGGCAAATAAGACCGAAAGACAAATCTCAACATCATGTTTGTAGTAGTAGATGAGGTCCAAGCATTCATTAGAGATACAACCATAACCAAGGATTCATGGGAGAAGTTGAAGATAATATTTGAAGCCAAGAATTAAAATCATGATCTTTTTCACCAAAATTAGCTCCATTGTCTAAATATGAAGAATGGAGAAAATTTAGAAGTATTAATGATAAGAAGAGCATCATTGCAAGCACTAGGAGAAGAGGTGGTTTTTTAAAATGCTAGTAATTATTATTTTTAGATCACTCCTATCTAAGTATAGTGTTTTTATGACTACACTAAATATTACTGAGCAAACAACAAACTTTGAGAAGCTCATGAACCTATTTCAAAAAGTAAGGGTCTCACATACTATAGAAGAAGAAGAGTAGTTACAAGTCAAAGAGGAAATCAAAAATTTAGGAGAAACATGAGATATCCACAATGCTTCCAACAAAGAAGTACTTTTCAAATATTTTAGAATTAAAGGAATGAATCTCAAAGAAGTACTTTATACACATAAAAGATGTATGATCATTGTAGAATATATGGATACACCATGAAATATTGTTAGCATGTTCCATTTAGAAATGGATCCACTACACGAGAGATGAACCAGTAGTAAAATAGGCCATATTTAGAACAACACAATTAAAGTTGGATGAAGGAACATCAAAGTAATGTAGCCAAAGAGAATCAAGTCAAAGAAAAAGAAGCATAAAAGAATCAAGAAAATGAAGAAGAACATGTATTTGTTGCACAAGAAAAGATAAGACAATAAAACAATATTTACTATAATCCCAAACATATGATAGGTCGAGAAACTTGGAAATATCCAAATCATCATACAAGAAGAGTTCCACCAGTTGATCACTTCAAGTCAAGGAAACAACAAGAGGTAGCATTGTTTGAATATGAAGGAAAGCATTATAAGCATAAGCCATTAGACACCTCTAAGGACAAGAATTTCAATACATCATGGAATGAAGATAGTAAGTTCAAAGTAAATTTATTTTCTATTCATTTCCCCAAGAATAAATATAAACATATATAAGATGAATATCCTATTGTGAAGAAAAACTTTAAAATATATGGAATAGCATGCAAACTAGATCTTGTTGAAAGAAGATTATCTATTTGTGTGATTCAAATAAGAGATCTCTAAATCATCAAAGCCCATAGTCTCATAAGACTATTATCAAGAAGCATAATAGCACTACAAGAAATAAAAATAATAAATGATAATATGCATTGTGATATCATAAAAATTGATAACATAGTTTATGATAAAGAAAAAATTGTTAGACAATTGCAGTAGCTATTAGAGCCAAATGGTGCAACTCTAAATATCATAGAGCAATTGACAAGTTGCTACATTCTAGTTCAAGAAAAAATTATGGAAGCTATGGGATCATTCAAAGGACTTAAACAAGTGTAGAAAATTGTTAGATATTGCATTTAAAATATACGTCCCATTAATCATATCATAAAATTCATGATAAAAAGAGAACTTGGAAAAAATTTAGGTTGATAACAATGTGAGAATACCAAAGAATCATATAAACATAAAAATGATCCATCATATGTAAGTGCATCATCTAGAATCATAATATCATCGTAATGCAATGTCAACATTAGAATTACAAGCAAGTAACACACAAAAAATATCACAAATAACAAGATCCATGTTACATTATGTTCTATGAGTAGTAATAATAAGTTTTAAATGTGATAAAATTAAATATAATTTGATAATGATTAAAAATTAAATTTAAAAAATAAGAGATAAATGAGGTTAAGAAGAAAAAATACATTACTCAAAATAAGGTACATGTTTTTCAAATTTGACATAAAATGTAGCAACACCATTATCTAGTTGAAGCTTGTATAATTTACAAATCCTTGATTTTTCAATATAGTTTTTTTATTAAGCTATGTGTGACTTCTATTAGGATCCACTCCCACTAAAAAAATAAAACATTACATTGCTCTCATCACACTGCTCTCAAGTTAATTGAACCTTATCCAACTTATCTTTCTATCAAAGATATTCTTCATTTGCCTTTCTATCAAAGCTATTCATCATATTCCTCAAACTGCTAACTCTCTATAATCAAATCAATATCATATTTATTAATATATAAAATCTCACTCATATCATTACCTTCTAAAATTTAAATTTTATCAAGATAAAATTTTACACCACAAATGGCTAAAATATTTGTTGTTTGGTTTCCATATCTATAAATATATTGTCTATAACAACTTGATAATTTCTTAATATATTTTTAAGGGTTCTTATTCATGCCCCTAATATTGCAAGATATTATTTTTATTATCATTTTTTTTTTATGGGTTTATCCCCACTTCTTGTTAAGACTTGCAATATTTGCTTTTGTTTTCCCATATCAATATTCCTCTAAGTTTTTTTTCTCTTTGTTTTTGCTTCTCGGGTTTTCCTCTCTTTTTTCCATTCCCATCAATACTTTCATCTTCATAAATCTCTTTAATCTTCTCACACTACCTTATCATCTATAGGTTTATCTTGTAATAAAGGATCCAGAGTGCAAGGAGTAACTTCAAATGCACATTCTTCTTTATGTTTCCCTAGAAACCCTAAAGTGCAAGGATGCTCTTTCATAGCAATTATCTTCTTATGATTCCCTTAAAACCCTAAATTTCCTCCATCCTCATTTATTTATTATTATGCTTGTAAAACCCTAAAGTGTAAGGGATAACCTCTACACCAATTCACTTTTATTACCAAGAGAGAATTCTATAGAAAAATGAAGATGATTTACCTAGAATAAACTTGACTTCTTTTGTAGTCTTTATTTTAGGAATTTCTTCCATATATTTCTTTATAGCTTTAGTTCCTTTTGAACTGGAACTTACACATTGTACTTTCTCATTCCTTATATCCTTATTTTTTTCTTCTAACAGTTGGTCTAAGTGAGATATGGTGGCCTTTGTCATATGATGTTGTAGATAGGATTTCTTTGTATCTTGTTTTGGAGAGGAATATCCTTGATATGATATAGCTTATATTATAGTATGATTTTTTGTGCTTTATCTTGAAGTTTATCTCATAACCAATATTTTTTTGTCTCTTATTAAAAATTTTCACTTTGAAACCTCTTCCCATGTGTTTAGTCTCATAACAATTGTGGTTTAAAAATGCAATATTTAGTCCCTCCTTAATATTTAGTCCCTCCTTGATGAATTCCCCTAGGGCATTTTCAATATTTTGAAAATATTTTCATTTATAAGTCAATATGGAAATCAAAACGTCTAACCCACACATGAAGCTTCTTAATAGTTTTTGTCTCAATAGAATTTTTTCATCCTATGGTATTAAATAAAGGGTATGTCTCCCCTAAACCATGGACCATCACCCATTATTTTATCCATAATTTTTAAACTAGAAAATATGATGAGGGAAAAAACTTTAGGAAGAAAAGTCACGAAGTAATTTGAGTTCAATCCCCACTTTCATTTGATCCAATTTTGAATCTATGAAAACCCTAGCCAGTGTCCATGGATATTACATATTAAGAACCATTATATCATCCTCAATCATCTCATTTTTGCTAATCACTTTTGGTATAACATATATTGCCTAGATCAAACTTACCATATATTTGCTTTTTTGTTTATATCTAGCTTAGGCATCCATAGTTCTAGCTAGGTCATATCAATTTCTAGCTGTGGCACCCTGAATTTCTATTAGAGATTTTAAATATTATTTTTCTTCTATACTAGCTAGTGGGGCTTGCTCCTAACTTGCATTCCCTACCAGCTCACACTTTCTTGTGGATTACCCTTACCAAGATCAACATAAAGTATTTTTTTCTTATAATTGAAATAAATGCATTTGGAACTCTTGGAAAATTTCTCCCACTTAATCTTATGAGCATGGGTATGCATTGTCCAACAAAAATATTTTTAATTATGGTTTCTAGTAATAACTTTATTCCAAAACATATAATCATTTTTTTCATAAATATTGTGTCTAAGTATCAATTTTTTTATAATAATATTTTAATGTAACATATTAAAAGTAATAAAATATGGGATTAGATCATTAAATTTATAGAAATTATCAAGCTTGATATTATATATTTTTCATATTCTTGAAACCACCACTTACTTATTGTGGTGTAAAAATATCTTGATATGGAATAATTTTGTATTAATAAATTCAAGTTAAAATGTGTTTGTCAATAAACTAATATAACAACATCAAACCATCATGATATTACTAAGGATGGTGTTTTCTATGGATAACAACTATATAACCAAAGGGTTTTATTTTTCAATTATCCTTTGATTGTGGGATCTTAACATTTGTAACCCTCAATGCATATGTTTACCTTTTATTGCATCACCATACCCATTATATACATCCATATTGTAAGTTGTTCACTTTGCATGGATCCCTTATATCCTTAATCCATTATTATTTGATGCATAGTCATACTTCCTTTTTACCATAGGTGACACGTGTTTTTGAATCTACCATTTAAACCTCTTCTACATCCTTTTCATGAATATTGCATGTTAGATAATATCAAAAACTAATATAAGAACCTGAGTCCATGAGAAACTAATTTTTTTAATACATTTATTGATTACATAAATAGATTTTTTTTATGTCTCAATAATGAACAAGAACAAGATTGCTAAAGATGATGGTTAAAGAATAAATTATCCTTACAAGGCAAGATTCAATACTAGACAAGGTGAAGCCAACATGTAAAGGTGTCATTATGAATATATATATATATATATATATATATATATATATATATATATATATATATATATATATATATATATATATATATATATATATAAAAATAATGAACATGAACAAGATTGCTAAAGATGATGGCTAGAGAATAAATTATCCTTACAAGGCAAGATTCAATACTAGACAAGGTGAAGCCAACATGTAAAGGTGTCATTATATATATATATATATATATATATATATATATATATATATATTTGTACTACCTAAGGTGTAATAATAAACAACTAATAAAAATAGAAGGTTAATTATTAATTATTAAGTAAAAGTAATAGGATCAATTGATTGAAAACTATCAAAATATTTAGCACTTAGTACACTATACTACTATCATGCTTATCTATGAATTCGTGCATATCATATATATATATATATATATATATATATATATATATATATATATATATATAAATAAAATATTACATTTCTCTCATTACATTTCTAACAAGTTAATTAAAGCATACCCAACTTTACCTTTCTATCAAAAATATTCTTCATTTGTTTTTCTATCAAAGATATTCTCCATATTTTTCAAACTACTAAGTTTCCATAATCAACTCATTTTATATCAAATACCTTCAAATATTTAAATTCTATCAAAATGAAATTCAACACTACGAATGGCTAAAATATTTGTTGCCCAACTTCTATATATGTAAATATATTGTCTATAACAACCTCACAATTCCTTAATACATTTGTTAAGGTTCTTATTTATTTTCCTAATATTCCAAAATATTATTTTTATTTTTATTTGTGAATTTATCCCCACTTCTTTTTAGCACTTATGATATTTGCTTATTTTTTTTCCAATAACCATAAAAGCATAGTTTTTTTTTTTATGTTGCCCTAGAAACCTTAAAGTGCAAGGATGCTCTTTTGTAGCAATTAACTTCTTATTCTACCCTAAAAAAGCTAAATTTTCCTTAAAGTGCAATGGATAAAATCTTCACCCCTTTCATTTTTATTACCTGGAGAGGATTTTATACTACGTAATTAAAAAGAAGATGATTTACCTAGAATAAACTTGACCTCTTTTGTTGTATTTATTTTAGGATTTATCTCCACATCTTGTTATGAACCTACTTTACTCAACCAAATAAATCATTAAAAATTTGCATATATATTAATAACAACCACAATTGAATAGTCGACATAATGTAAAACAAGACAAATATGTAAATTATTGCAATGTATTCAATTTAATATTCAAACCCTAAAGGTAGGGCAACACCATATAATACTCCTTATTGGAAGGAAACCACTCCTTAATATATCTCACTTGATATAAATTACAATATTCTTCTCTTCCTCTCCTCTCTATGATTCTTTACCTATATTTATAACGTCCAACTACCTAGCACTCCCACTTATACATACATGTGGGATAATATTATTTGTGTCATTATTTATAATGCCTAACTACCCACCACTACCACTTATCAATGCATGTGGTATAATTACATCTAATATAATATTATAATATTTATATAATATTATAATATTAAATACTTATCTTGGGTACCTAACATTCCATCCCCCTTAAAAAATATATAAGAAGAGACTAAATAATATGATCTTCTAAGCCTTGTTGTGAACTGGTACCGATCTTGATCATCCATCCATCCTAGTGAAACTTTGATTGGTGGTGGTCTTTGTTGATGTTGATATGCCCTTCTACCATTTGAATTTTTGGAAGTAATCCTTTGGTTCCATGTGTTGGAGGCATCTTTTTGCTGGCAATAAATATCACTCTTTTTCATCCATACTTGTTTGTATTTACCACTTGAGTATCCAAGATTGCTTTTTTGGCTCCATACTTTTGCTTCCCTACTTTGGTAACTCAAATAATGAGTCCATTTGTTCCTTGATGCTACTACACCACTTTGAAAACCAGAGTCACTATGCTTTCTTTTACAAACATTGCCATAGTTGATGCCCTTCTAATTCCATGTAGAACCATAATATTATTTTCCAAAGCCATGCCTCCAAGATTGCTGTCACTCCTAGTGGTGTGGGTAGTTATATGTTGCAACCTTAAACTAATATTTTTTTAGCTTTAATTATTCAATATTTTTTCTTTTCTTTTATGATCCTCTATCATGGTCTCATATTTTGGTTTATCTGTAGACTTTGCTTTTGCTTCCTCCTTTAATTTTTGCTATTACCTCCTCCTTCACCTCTATTTCAGGTTCTTTTGCTTCTTCTTAAATTTATTTCAAAATTTCTTTGATATTTGATATAGTTTCTTGGAACTTTACAATTATTTTTACCAGGCTATTGTTGTTTCTATAGATTCAACTTTTGATTCTTATATTGGTTTTTCGACTTGTTCCCCTACTATAATTGCTTCTTGTTTTTCCTTAGATTCTTGCTTCTTACATTGGGAAATATCTTGTATTGTTATTTTCCTTTTTTGTACCAAAACTTCATGAACTTCTTTTGTATATTAATATTAATAGTGCCCAAAGAATTTAACCAAGGATAACCAAGAACAATGCTTGCATCATCCATATCAATAGCATAAAAATATGAATGTAAACATATTTATCAATCATGATCTTCAAATCTTCAAAACATTCATACCCTCAAGTTGTATTTCTTTGATTTTATTTGTCTAAACCTACAACCTCTTAGCCAATGACATATTAATGGCATTGTATCTACTGATAGGGTTTATAGAAATAATAGGATTTTTCTTCTAGATGTAAACATGAAGCTGCAAATAGAATTTTTAAAATTGAACAAATCCTTTTGACCACTCTTTGGCTTATCTAATACCAATAATGTGGTTCTTTCAGCTTGCACATTGTCATATATATTTTTTCCTTTTATCATGTCCTCTTTATTCATGTTTTTTTCTCCTCTTAAAGCCTATTTACATCTTTTGTCAACTTTATATTTTCAAAATTTTCTACACAACCTTTGGTGCTTCCTTCAATTTGTAAACTAACATCCTTATGTTTTTTTTCTAAGTTTTTGCAAATAATCTACCTATTTATTTTTTCTACATAGTGTTTATTTTGCTTGTTTATTTTATTTATTTCTTTTGTACATTTTGGCAAACACAAACCTTTTTGAACATTGCTCAACTTATCTGACATCCAAGTTGTGCTTCCTTCAATCTGCATATTGCTAACCTTATCTGTTTCTTTTGCTAACTTCTTAAAAAAATTAACTCTCTCTTTAGTTCTATTTATTCAACCTAGATTTTAACTATCATTTTTTCAAACACCCATCTGATTAAGAATGCATCTTCCAATTCCTTTTGTGTGAATTATACTAATGGATCCACTAAAAGTATATAATCCATGATGCAACTACCCCATAGAGAGAATTATAAATCTTATATTTCCCTTCATAATCATTTAAAGACTTTAAATTTCTCCACCATCCCTTAGAATCATTATTCCTTCCAATGAATACTGGAAAATCCATGATCTCAAATCCAAAAAAATTCAAAACTTGGAACTTTTTTTTTATAAAAACAAACTACCTTCAAATTGTAATTTTTTTATTGTGACCAAATTGTGGAATTCTCTCTCTTTGTTTTTTTTAACAATTGCAACTTCTGGATTACTACAAGACTACTGATTTTTTTCTCCAAACTATTACCATAATACAAACTATTTTTTTATTATGACCAAATTGTAGACTTCTCTCTAAATTTTTTAAAACAATTGCCACTTTTAGATTGTTGGTAGAATATAAACTATCTACTCTATTGAAGTTATGGAACTATTGTAGACTATAGAAACTATGTAGAGACTCTGGCTGAAGTTGTTGTTGATGGATGTATGACACTCCTATGAAAATTTTGGTAATGAAATGGGCCCTAGAATTTGGCTTCCTAGTGGCTTAAGGTAAATATTGCTAACCACAGTTATTGTCAAAATGAGTACCACTATTTGATTACCAGTAATATTTCCCTAGAAAATAATTGATGAGAAATCAACCATGGTTTTACCTCTAAATGACAACTCTTTGTATACTCTCATAGGATAAAATACTATTAACAAGGTTTGGGGTTGTTGACCATTTTCACTAGTGACACACTCAAACAAATTACTTTGGGGTTCCTAGGGTACTCCTCATAATGAGTTTTAAGGCAATTTTAGCCCAAGTACTTTCCCCAGTTAAGGATTCAAGACTTACATCTAATCCTACAAGAGGTTATTAGCCTAATGCAGGTGCTTATTAAGCATCAAAACTTCTATAGTTGAACTTGGTCCTAGAATATCCTTTAGTATTAAAGATTCTATGACAAAACATAGCCCTAAAAAGTGCTCTAATACCACTTATTATGAACCTCTTTTGCTCCACCAAATAAATCATTAAAAATTTATAGACACTAAATAACAACCACAATTAAAAAAATTACATAATGTAAAACAAGACAAATATTTAAATTATTGCAATGTATTTAATTTAATATTCAAACCCTTAAGGTAGGGCAACACCATACAATGCTCCTTATTGGAAGGAATCCACTCCTTAATATATCTCACTTGAGATAAATTATAATATTCTTCTCTTCCTATCCTCTCTATATTTTTTTATCTAAATTTATCCTACCCAACTACCTAGCACTCCCACTTATCCATACATGTGAGAATTACATTTGTGTCCATATTTATAATGCCTAACTACCCACCACTCCCACTTATCAATGCATGTGGGATAATTACATCTAATATAATATTATAATTTTTAAACAATATTATAATGTTAAATACTTATCTTGGGTACCTAACACATCTTCTTTTGCACATTTAATTCCTTCTGAAGTTGCCAAATGATACTGTAGATATGATTTCTTTACCTCTTCTTTCAGAGTGGAATATCCTCAATTTGATCTAGCTTCTATTACTATATTATTTTCTTGCTTTATCTTGAAGTTTATCTCATTGCTAGAATTGTTTATCTCTTTCTTCATAGTTTTCACTTTGTAAACTACTACCATGAGTTCAATATCATAACAATTGTGGCAATGAAATGTGATATTTTCATAATCTACTTATTGATCCCTTTCTCTTGATTCAAATTTAATCTTAATAGATTGTGGAAAATATTTTGAAATATCCACAACAACACATATTCGAGTATATATAGCATGCTTTCACTCCTTAGTAGTTAGTCCTTCCATGATGAATTTTCCTAGGTCATTTCCAATATTCTTCAAAACATAATTTTTTATAAGTTGATATGGAAGTCCAAAAAGCCTAACCCATATTGGAAGATTCTTAATAGTTTTTATCTCAACAAAAAAATTCCATTCCATGGTCTTAAATAAAGTGCATCTCTTTGCCTAAACCATGAGCCACCAACTATTATTTTATCCCTAATTTATAAACTAAAAAATATGATGAGGAAAAATATTTAGGAAGAAAAATCATAGAGCAATTTGAATTTAATCCCCACTTCCACTTGATCCATATTTTAAATCTCCAAAAACCTTGACAATGATCTATGAAACTTATATATTAACCCTCTACTTTTCAGAACCATTATATCATGCTCAATCATCTCATCCTTGATACTTATTTTAGGTCTAACATCTGTTACCTATATCAAAATTACAATGTATTCGCTCTTGTGCTTATCTCCAACTTGGGTCTTCATACTTCTAACTAGGGCATCCTGAATTTCTATTAGGGCTTTCAAATATTACTTTTCTTTCATACTATCTAATGGAGTTCACTCTTTGTTTACACTCTTTAGCTTTCAAACTCTCCTAGATTGCACTCGCTTCTAGCCTGCACTCCCTCTTGGCTCGCTATAATCCTTATCTCTTTTTTCTTAGCATTCCTTCGCTTTAGCAATTTTTTGAAAATAATGTTTCATTCATTTGTGGTAAGGGTTTGAAGAATTGATGCACTTTGAATGAACTTGTCACTCTTCTACCATGACTGAATCTCAACTTGCACTCCCTCTTAAATCGTACTTCATCCTGGCTTACAATGGATTTTCTTCAATTAAATCACACTTTGCTTTCTACTTCCTACTCATACTTCCTCCTCACTCTTAGCTTGTGCTTGTAATTACTACACTTCCAACTTACACCAACTCATGCTCATACTTGTGCTTGCACTCGCTTTTGCACTTCCTCCTAGCTCATGCTCATAATCCTTTTGCACTCTCTCTTCTACACCCTAAGTGAGATAATATTCTTATTTCATGATTCTTATTTTGATTATTTTAAACATGTGCATCAATGCTTCAAAATATTACCACGAATGCATGGAACATTGTTTCCAAACAAATGCTGAAGCGAAGGAATATCAAGAAAAATAAGAGAAGGGTTATTGTGAGCCAAGAGGAAGTGCAAGTAGAGAGTGAGTTTGAGGCAGGAGAGAATGTAAGCTAGAAATAAGTGCAAGACGAGAGGAAAGGTGAACCAAGAGGGAGTGCAAACCAATATTAAGCCCCATTATCTAGTATGGAAGGAAAGTCATATTTGAAAGCCCTGATTGGAAGTATGGAGGTCCAAGTTGGAGATAAGCACAATAGTGAATACATGTCAAGTTCGATCTAGGTAGTATATGTTACACCTAAAGTAAGTATCAATGATAATATGATTGAATAGTAGAGGGTTAATATATAAGTTTCATAGATCATGGCTAGATTTTTTGGAGATTCAAAATTGGATCAAGTGGAAGTGGGGATTAAATTCAAATTACTCTATGAATTTTCTTACTAAATATTTTTGCTCATAATCTTTTCTAGTTCAGATAAAATAATGGTTGGTGGTCCATGGTTTAGGGGAAGTGATGCACTTTATTTGAGACCATGGAATAAAAAACAATTTTTTGAAACAAATACTATTAAGAAGCTTCCAGTATGGGTTAGGCTTTTTGGAATTCCATATCAACTTATAAATAAGGATATTCTAAAGTATATTGGAAATACCTAAGGGAAATTCATCAAGGAAGGACTAACTAATAAGGAATGAAAGCATGCTATATATACTTGAATATGGGTTACTATAGATATTTTAAAACCTTTTCCACAATCCATTAAGACTAAATTTGAATCAAGAGAATGGGATCAACAAGTAGCTTATGAAAATATTGTATTTTGTTGCCACAATTGTTATGAGATTGAACACATGGCAAGAGTTTGCAAAGTGAAAACTAAGAAGAAAGAGACAAAAAAATTTATCCATGAGATAAACTTCAAGACAAATCAATAAAATCGTATATTAATAGAAGCTAGATCAGATCAAGGATATTCCACTCCAAAAGAAGAGGTAAAGAAAACCTATCTACAGTATCATTTGAAAAGTTTATAAAGAATTAAAGGTGCAAAAGAAGATGTGGAGAGAAATACTAAAACAAATATAGCAAAAGAGGTCAAGTTTATTCTAGGTAAATCATCTTCATTTTCCTCAAGTAGTATAAAATCCTCTCCAAGTAATAAGAGTGAAAGGGATGAATATGTTATCCCTTGCACTTCAAGGTTTCAAGAGCAGCATAATAAAAAAAAAATAATGGAAGAAACCCATAATAATTTAGGTTTTTTAGAGCAAAATAAGAAGGTAATTTCTATAGAAGAGCATCCTTGCACTTTAGAGTTTCTAGGGCAACATAAAGAAGAATGTGCTTTTGAGGTTAATCCTTGCACTTTGTATCCTTCAAAAATAGAAAACCTAAAGATGATAAGTCTTACTATGAGCAGTGGAAGAAGATAGAAGAGATTGATGAAGATGAAAGTATTCTTGAGAATGAAAAAAAGAGGAAGACCCAAGAAGCAAAAACAAAGATAAAAAAGAAACCTAGAGGGATATTGGTATGGGAAACCAAAAGTAAATATCACAAGTGCTAACAAAAAGTGAGACTAAACAAAAAAATAAAATTAAAAAATAACAATGAAAATAATATCTTAGAATGTTAGGGGAATGGATAAGAAACTTAAAAAAATGTATTAAGAGATTGTAAGGTTGTTATAGATAAAATATTTATAGATATAGAAGTTGGACAACAAATATTTTAGCCATTAGCAATGTTGAATTTCATCTTAGTAAAATTTAAATTTCAAAATACTCGTGATATAAAAGGATTTGATTGTGGGAACTTAGTAGTTTGAAGAAGATGGAGATTGATAGAAATACAAATGAAAGAATATCTTTGATTAAAAGGTAAAGTTGGATATGCTTTAATTAACTTGTTAGAAATATGATGAGAGCAATGCAATACTTTATTTTTTTAATGAGTGACCCCAATATAAGCTACACATAGTTTTTATATATATATAATCTCACCTTCTAAAGAAAATTAAAATTTATAAAAAAGACTTAGTATTGTGTAAAAAATAACATCTTTCTTATCTTATCCATATAATTAAAATATTATTTAAAATAGTTATTTATATACACAATAGCTATGAAATGTGAAGATTTATCCTTATTTAATTAATATAAAATTAATAAATTAATAAGTAAAAAATGATATTTTCATACTAATATTATATAATCATATTAATATTTTATTATTATTTAGTTAATTATATAAGATTGAAAGTAATCTCACTATATTTCATGGTGGTTACATAATAATATTATAAAAGTTTAATAATTACAAACATATCCCCGAATGGCATTTGGTGTAATGGCAGTTGCCTAGGTTCGATTCCTCTTGTGTTTGCTCGAACAAGCGCTGATATTTGTACATATTTATAAATGATGTTCAATATATAAAAAAAAAAAAATTACATACATATCACATAAGAGATTTAAGTTTAAGTCTCTTTCTTTAAAAAAAAATTAATTAATTAAAATCCTTTGTTATATTACTTATTATATTAAAATTTAAAATATTTTTTTTTTTTCATAATTAAATAATTAATAAATAAATAAAAATAAAAATTAATATATTTTTTAAATCATAAAGTAATTTTTAAATTCACATTGAATGTTTATTTATTGTTTCCCTTTATTAATGAGTGCCATTTTCATTAAAAATTACTTTTATAATTAAAATTTTAATATTTAAAAATATAAATTATAAATTAATTTTTAATTCATATTAAACATTTATTTATTATTTCCCTTTATTAACTCGTATGCATCGAGTATGATAATACTTTTATTTGTGAAAGTTTAATTAATTCTATATATATATATATAAAGCCACATCATGGCCATTTTCATTAAAAACTACTTTTATAATTAAAAATTTAATATTTAAAAACAAAAATTATAAATTAATTTTTAATTTATATTGAATGTTTATTTATTATTTTCCTTTATTAACTCCTATGCATCGAGTACGATAATATTTTTCTTTGTGAAAGTTTAATTAATTCTATATATAAGAAAGCCACATCAGGCCATTTTCATTAAAAACTATTTCTATAATTAAAAATGCAATATTTAAAAATAAAGTCATAAAATAATTTTTAATTCATATGTTTATTTGTTATTTCCTTTTATTAACTCCTATGCATCGAGTATGATAATACTTTTCTTTGTGAAAGTTTAATTAATTATATATATAATAAAGCCATATCAGGACCATTTTCATTAAAATCTAATTCTATAATTAAAAAATTTAATATTTAAAAATAAAAATTATAATTTATATTTATTTATTAATTCTTTTTATTTAACTCTATGTATAAAATATAATAATACTTCTTGAAAATTTAATTTTTTTATATATACATACTACCACATTGGAGAGAACAAAGCCACATCAGGCCCATTTCCATGGAAGGGCTGGTACATCTCTATATATACTACACATTGGAGAGAACAAAGCCACATCAGGGCCAAAGGACTGGTACATCTCGGCCAAAGGACTGGTACATCTCTATATATACTACCACATTGAAGAGAACAAAGCCACATCAGGGCCAAAGGACTGGTACATCTCTATATATACTACCACATTGAAGAGAACAAAGCTACATCAGGGCCATTTTCATGGAAGGACTGTTACATGGTATTCAAATTATTATGAAAATTATTAAATATATTTTTCATAAAAGGATTGAATACAGTTATTAAATATATTTTTTTATTATATAAGAAAATGGGTTACAATGATTATTTTTATTAGTAGTTTATAAACTAAAAATTCAAACTACAATCAATACACAAAAACTACTCTCCTAGTAACTACTCTCCTAGTGGTTACAGCCAAGCCATTATTAAAGATCAATTCATCTTTGGAATAGAAGTCTACAAATTCAAACTACAATCAATACACAAAAACTACTCTCCTAGTGGTTACAGCCAAGCCATTATTAAAGATCAATTCATCTTTGGAATAGAAGTCTACAAATTTAGATAGAAGGGTAAAAATAATGCCATCGTGCAGATGGGACTAATAAGGCCCCCTCGCTGTATTAGTACATAGTAAAGTCCTTTGTGATGAATGTGCTGGTCTTTGAAGCACTGGAAAAGGCCATGTCCGTAACAATGTCCTTGACGCTTATAAACATAACAGCTACGAAAAAAAAAGAACAGAACCCAGATCTTAGTCAAAGGATGCCTTATTCATCACCAATCAATCCATCAATCAGTCATCCAAAACAACATACAAAACAATACGAAACTGAAGGACAATATCAAATGATTCACAGACATCCTTGAAGATCTTCATCAGAGATTTGGAAAGGCACGACGATCCTCTAATCGTTCCGGTCGTTCGTTACAGAGATTAATCCACCAGATCTGCTTCGTCATGCTTACCTTATCTAATTAAAAAACAATGGGACCAGTCATGGTTACCTTATCTAATTAAAATACTAAAGGGACCAGTAAAAGAACACAGAAAGAAACATAGAATAATAAAAAAATGGTAGGGTTCCCATGTTTCTTTCATTATTAAAAAAATTTAAAACCAAAAAAACACCCGTCAATTCCCCGTCTGGTTTGCACGTACTCCTGCAAAGGCCTGCCACTGTAAATAGTGCTGTTATTATTATTATTCTTATTATGGGCCTGCCATAGATACGATCGCCCATCTATTCACTGCATTCAATAGAACTTGCAAAAAAAACAGCACACGTACCATATCAATCTCCGAGTCTGCTAAAAATAGATTTAAATACTCTCTAATAAACAGTAATTTCACCTGCCACAATGGTCCTCTCTCTCTCTCTGATAAGATCATCGAATCCGTCCATATTCTCCCACAGCTTTCTTGAGCTCTGAACTCAGATCCGCCAGGACCAACCCAAAAAAAAAAAAAAACAACCACAATAATAATAATAATAATAATAATAATGTCAAATATCAATACCAATCTCAGCCGATCTGAGCGCTCAGTTCAAGAAAGCTGTGGAAAAGCATGGCAGGATTCTGTTAAATGGTAATAATTTTCTTCACGCCTCATGTTTCAGCTAAATATTAAGCCCCTAACTAACGCCTGGAGAAGAAAAATTCATACCAGTACAACCCATTGGCCTTCCATTTGCAGCTAAAAGTACCTCTAACAGACGAAGATTATCGATTCTATTCGCTTTTGTACTGGAAGAACGGCTGCCAATTATTCAGTATCTGATGAAGGCAGTCCATCGTATGACATCCGTCGTGTCATTTGATTCAGTCTCTGCCCTACAAATCTGATTTGCAGGTTTAATGAGGCGGCTAATACTCTCGCAAACCCTAAAAACACAAACTCAGAGATGCAAGGCTGAGGACCACAAGCTTTGTTTCCGCCTGCTTTCCTATGTATAGCCGCTCCGCAGTAACGTGGGGCCTTGGCCGTAGGCCCTACTTTTGTGTCCTCCACATATTATATTCCTTAACCAAGGTCAATGTATCATTGATAATATTTCTACATCTTTATGATTGGACTTTGGAGCAGTGTTTAACTCTCTACAAATTATACTTCATGGAGTGGCAGCATGGGTAGTGTTTAACTCTCTACAAATTATACCTCCATGGAGTGGTAGTATGTGTAGTTGGTTTTTCTTGTTTTTAAATAATTTTTGTGGAGTTTGTATATAGGATAGTTCGCCTTTTTTCTTTTGTTTTCTAAACAGTTCATGTAAAGTCACAACATGTGTATAAGATAGTTACTAACAAATTCATGTGATACTATTCCATATAAACTATTTATTTTCAATAATATTTTTATATTAATACCTCTTCTACTTAATCCTAAATTATAATTAATTGATTGTTACTATAATAACTAATCATAAAACTGTGAGATGAACCATAGTTTACAGATAAAATGTAGTAATTGTTGTTCTCTGTGAACAAGCCTAAGACATTTAATATGGAGCAGGAGGTTGTGCATTGATGAAATTTCATAATCGTTGACGTCTGTCAACAACTAGTTTGATTTTAAGGTCGTTTAAGCGGTGAACGTTCACTATGGTTAATCTGTTTTTGGTTTTCAAGACCATGGAAAATCCCCCAGTATAACGCTTCATTATATCATCCAGAGCTCATGTTTTTTTGTTTTTTTCTAACTGATATGACAATGTGATCAATTAATAGGTTTTTCTTAGAAACCTATTAAGTTGGTTACAGTTTATTGAAATTATTATGTGTAAAATAATATAAACGGTAAGAGACTCAAATTTTAATTTTTATATTATTCCATAAAATAATATTATAATATTTTTTTATAATAATATTATAATATTTTATTTTGTATAAGAAGTATTTACTTAAAAAAATTATTTTTTATAAAACTATATATTTTTAATATAATAAATTTTAATGTTTATGTAGGTGAGTTGGAGAGGGTAGGGCAATTCTCCAAGAAAGGTCTTTGGTTCAAATCTCCACCTACCAAAAACACATTAAATACCCAAAATCTACGCCACTCCTTAGACCAAATCTGTTCCACAATTGTTTTTGTTAAATTAAAAAATATATTTAATAAATTTTAATAAATTACTAATTATTTAAAAATAATATCAATTTAAACTTTAATAATAAACTTTTATAAACTAATAAATTTAAACCTTTTGTAAGTTAATTTTAAAATTATACTAGATTTTTAACATAATGAACTTTTACAAATCAATAAGCCTAAACCTTTATGCAAGTAAATTCTAAAATTGGTTGAAATCTTAATTGTTAGGTTCAATTCTTCACATAAAGTTAGTTTATCATTTATTAAAATGAATAGTGTCGATGAACTTTTATGAACAGAAACATTTATAGTTTTTTTTTTTAATTTAGCTAAAAATTTATTGTGGGAAAAAACTTTACACCATCAAAATTATGGAAGTTGTCTTGACCACACCAACATTATTAATAAGATTTTGGGTATCAATATGTGTTTGGTTGGTAGGATGAAGATTCTAACCAAAAACCTCCCTTGAAAGATTACCCTACACTCTCCAACTCACCTGTAGCACGATAATTTTTAACCTGTATGTAAATTAATTTTAATTGTTATCTTTTATCAGGTTTGAATTTAGGTTTATATATATATATATATATATGAAAATTCAAACACATACTATTACATTATCTTTCACCCTCACAAGACAATTGTTTACTTATGGTTATTCAATCATATTCTTGTTGTAGAAGTATGATTTACAATCCTACCTACTACAAGAATTGAACCTTATACCTTTATTTAGAGTGTCTACACCATTAAACTACTCAAACTATCGTTAAATTACTTAAATTGTATCATTAAACTATTCAAGTTGATTACTGGTTAATGTGAGAAACCCTTATGACCGACCCTAAGGGCAGGGCATCCTCATCCTTATCATGACTTCTCATAAGGATGAGAGTTGAACTTATTAATAGAGACCAATCACTCGCCCATCCCTCACACACTCGCCCATCCAAAGGTTTAAATTTTTTTAATGTAATTTTAATTAATTTATTTATTTATTTAATGAACACACTCACCCTTTGGCACTCATTCCAAGTGTTTGAACCTTGAACCTCTTGAAAAAAAACCAAAACCTAGACCAAAACTAAAACCATTTTTTAATTAAACCTTGAATTTTTGAAAACCAAAACCAAAACCATTTTTTAATATAAAAAATACAACGTACTATTATCACAATGAAACATAAGAAATACTAGGTACAACTATCGCAATAAAATGTAATAAAGGCCATCCATATTATTTGGACCAAGGAGAGACTATCTCAGCTGCCCCCAAAAACTACTTTTGGGAAAGTACTTAAAGTTCGGCCACACCAATCGGTATTTAAGTAAATAATAATAGAAAGAATTGTGACGACTGCAAGGTTGTCCCATCTTTTTGTTATTGGTCTCGTTTTCGTCGACGTCGCTTTTACGTTGAGCATGCTGGCGATCGTGGCCGTCCATTAACGGTGGGGACAGCCCAGCCCCACATGGAGAGGGGCCAGTGGCCCTTACTTAATACACGACAATTAAGGTTTGACAGGTGGGCGGGGAAACATAGCGTCCTCTCGTTCGGTGTAATGTCCCCTTCACATATTACGTGGCCCTTAAAATTAAAGTGGACCTTTGTGTCCGTTACCCATTCTCAATGTGATGGGTAACAGAACCTTAACCCTAACCTAGTTTTAGGCTCCTAAGTTCCTAGGTAGGGTAGTATGGTAGGGTTGTATTTATTTGAAAGTTGTTTTAATTTGATTTTTAGATGATGTGGATTTTGTTGATTTCAATTAAAATTTATAAAGGTAAAGATAAAATTGTTTTTATTTGATTTTTTAAATCTTACAAATAAAATTTATAAAAGCAAACAAGGAGTATTTGTATGTGAATTGTTGACTCGAATAAAATTTATAGAAGTCCTACTTAAAAAAGAAAGATAAATATAAAGGATTTGTTTCGTGCTGGGCCACATGTTATGCATGTGACATGGTCCATGTTCCGGGGTAGGACCGCGTGTGCTTACCCTAAACCATATGCCATGAATTTGTCTGACTTAAAAATCAAAGGCATTTCATCATGCGCAATGCCTCCCCTTTTGGCATATGTACCCACATGGATCATCAATTATTTGAGCCTAGAGGATGCCAGCTCTCATTTGCATCTATGTTTTGGTTGATAGATCCACGTTTAATTTGTCCAATTGTGAGAGATTGTCTTTGCTTAGGTGTTATCTGTCCATTTGCCAAGGTTTAACTTGGATTTAGACATTGCTTTTTTTAAGTCCTTCTAGGTATTGTTTATGTAGTCCTAGAGGTTAGATCTCTTCAAAAGTTGGAAAGTAAAAATAGATGTATTGAGACCAAGTTTAGAATGGAAAGTGTATTGGTTGGTAGGTAGTGCTGGTTATTAGGTTTTATTTTTTAGATTATGTTTTTATTTGATGGGTTAAGGATTATAAAGGTTTGTTGTAAAAAAATTATTAATTTATATTTTATTTAATTTGAACATATTTTTTTAAGTAATATGAAGTATAATTGTAGCAAAACTAGGAACCATATTAGTATCTCCCTCTTCTTAATTTGAATTCGAAATGAAACATCAAAAACATATTTTATATATATATATATATATATATATATATATATATATATATATATATATATATATATTTAAAATTTTGAAGTCTTAGTCATTACATGTAAATTAATGATCTCTTTGAAGTGGGATCACTAATAACAAGGTGACTTAGGGTAGGGGTTATAGTGGCAGATCTAAGATTTAAACCCAAAATTGGTAGTAAAAAATGATGGGTAGTTACTGATTCCTCTATTTAAAAAAAAATATTTATCTAAACTAATAGTAATTGATTAACTTTTATTTAGGTGGTAGTTATTTTTTTAATGAATTATTACGAAACATAGAGTTTAATAAAGAAGACGTTCGAATTCAGTGGGAGTTTGAGTTGTACACCATGGTTTAAAGATTAAAGTGTGGTTGAACCAATAGTAGTGGATTATTTATGGGCCTTTCAACACACCTTGAGATGTTATTGAAAAATTTCATTAAATTTATCATATGATTCAAGATCTTCAGAAGGTCCAACGGGAAACTAAGAAGACAGTTAACATTGGTAAGTAGATTCAGGGTTTGATTACTTCTTTTTCTTCTATGAAAACTTTAGAAGATTTCACAGAAGAAATGCCTAGAATTTCTTTATATAACAACTCTCCCACAGATGAATGTTGATATCTGATGTATTGCAGCAAAATATAGCTATAGTATTTTTGTTGATATTAGCTTATATTCTTATGTATATTCAGTTATGAATGATTTACTCGTGATCCACCTCATTTTGTTTTTAGCTAGTGAACACTGCTAACACTAAAATATTGATATAATATAATCTAATCTTTTCTTAAAAAAATTAGTAGTGGATTAACTTTTATTTAAGTAGTAGTTGTTTCTTTAATGAATTATTATGAAATGTAAAGTTTAATAATGAAGACATTCAAATTCAGTGGGAGTTTGAGTTATATAACATGGTTTGAAGATTGAAGTGTGGTTGGTTAACCATATATTAGATAAATAACATTTAAAAAAAAATAAATTGTGACCTATAACTTAATAAACATTAAAAACTATTTATCTTTTATTTTTTTTTGTAATATTTTAAATAGAAGGGTGCACAACTAAGGTTACCCTTCTATCATTCAAATTTGAATATATTAAATGAAAGTCCAATAACATTATCTTGATTTTGATTGATTTTTTGAAATTGTAAAACCACATTTCTTTCATTTAAATTTGGATGTGTTAAATGAAAATCCATGATGAAGTTTTTGAACGTTTTTATAAGACATTGACATCTTTAACTATTTTCAAGGTCTTGAACCTATGGAACTTGAGCTCTACCAAATTATCAGAATTGAATAATGCTATAGTTGACATCCCTATGCATAGAAATGTTAAATAATGGGATGCTTTTGAAGACGTATTGATATTGATTGAGTGGGTTGGCCACAACGGACACCTAAATGTATTTTAATAAATGGTGGAACATGATTTAACCTTGTAATGATATCATATTTTACAATTTTAGATTTGATTATACCAATCAACCACCGCATCTTCTCCCAAAATATCAAGATGGGGAGCAGAGCAAAAAGGTGACATGATACCTGCAATTGATCTTTTATAAAAATGACGAGCACCATTATTGCTTAGTATACTATTCTCTTTATTTATGTCATCTCAACTTAATACAAACTGACGTCACCTCAATCATCTTTTCCATTAGAAAGTTAAAGCTTTTTAGTGTTGTTCATCATGAAAGTAGTTGGGTAAGCATGTGCAAAAGAATACTATATATATAGTGCAAAGTTATACTATACACAAATTTTTAATATTAATACGATGAAAAAGCTGATTGGCTAAAAAGAAAACCATTCTTTAGAGGATGTGATTTAAATATGTACACAACTATAGTATTCAGGAAACTTTAAACTCTTCAGTTTAGTATTTTGATCAAAAGAGAATAGATTCATTAGTGCTTGTTAATTGTTTTAGTTGGATTCGTTGATTTTGTTTTTACCTACCAAATTAGAGATTATAAAGGTTTCTTATGCAACTAAAATAAAAAGTTTACCATTTTAATGTGGTTTTATCAGTCTTGATAACTGTTTAAAACATTAAATGTTTATATATGTAATTGATAAATTTTTGAATTTTTGTTAAAAATATCCAAATTTAAATTACCAAAATAATTTTCTTATATTTTTAACTGTTAACTTATTAAATATAAAGGTATTATCTAAAAATGTGAGTTTTTATGTTCTATAATATCCTTTGTGATTTAGATCATATACAAGTACATAATATTTTATTAAATAATAAAACAAGGTGAAAATTTTAATAAGGTAATACTTTCAGGGCTAAGATATATATTTAGGTTAACCATATGCTTAACTTAGTTAGGTTAACTATGTGTTTCTTTTAGATTAACGCATGGGTCATGGAAGGCAATTCTTCTCTTGGAAACTTAATAATTGTTATGGCTACGATGGACGGAGATTGTTTCATCTATATACGGTTGAGCTTATGTCGTAGGAAACACTTAATTTGAAATTTAATGTCATTTTATTAAAGTTTTGTTTGATTGTAAGTATAGTTTCTTATTTATAATTTAATATATTTATATGGTTTGAATTGAACTTTAAGACTATTTGCATTCAAAGACATTTTTAACTTTAAGATTACCATGGTATGGTTTGAATTGAACTTTAAAACTACTTTGCATTCAAATATATTTTGAACTTCAATAGTATAAATTTTAGATTTAAGTATTTGATTTGAATTATTATATTATTTTAACTTTTAAAATTTATTTTAGATTATTTATTTTATTTTATATTAGTATTAACCTTTACTATTGAAGGAGTTATAGGGGCATCAAATGACATATCCTATTTTTTCTTGGAAATTATTTTTTTATAAGTTGTGTGGCTTTTATTGGAGGCCACTTCCATCACAAAAATAAAACATTACATTACTTTCATTACATTTCTATCAAATTAATTAATTCATATCAACTTATCTTTCTATAAAAAATATGCTTCATCTGCCTTTCTAATTGAAGAGATATGCTATCATCCTCACTCCTAAGTATCCACAATTAACTACTTTTTATTATTTCATACAGATGCTTTCCAAAATTAAAATTTTGTCAAGATAAAATTCAACATCATGAATGGCTAAATTATTTGCTGCCTATTTTTCATATCTATAAATATAAATATATTGTCTATAGCACTACGAGAGTTTCTTAATAATTTTTTTTAGGGTTCTTATTCATGCTCCTAATGTTTCAAGATATTATCATTGTTATTTTTGTTTTTATTTGTGGGTTTAGTCTCACTTCTTGTTAACACAAACATTTGCTTTTGTTTTCTCATATTGATATCCTTTTGGATTTTTTTTTCTCTTTGTTTTTGCTTCTTGGGTCTTCCTCTTTTTTTCATTTCCACCAATACTTTCATTTTCATCCATCTCTTCAATATTCTCACACTACTCAAAGTAAGACATCATCTACAGGTTTATCTTATTGTGTAGGATTTGTAGAGCAAGGAATAACCTCAAAAACATATTCTTCTTTATATTGCCCTAGAAACACTAAAGTGCAAGAATGCTCCTCCAAAGAATTTACCTTCTTATTCTACCCTAAAAACCCCCAAAATGTTACAAACTTTGTCCATCATCATTTCTTTATTATGTTGCTATTGAAAACCTAAAGTGCAAGGGATAACCTTTATACCACTTTCACTTTAATTACCATGAGAGGAGTCTACACTACTAGAGAAAAATGAAGATTATTTACCTGGAAAGATCTTGACCTCTTATATTGTTTTTGTGTTTGGATTTTCCTCCATATTTACCTTTGCACCTTTAATTCCTTTCTCCATCCTCATTTATTTATTATGTTGCTCTTGAAATTCTAAGGTGCAAGGGATAACATTTATATCACTTTCACTTTTATTACCATGAGAAGATTATATACTACTTGAGGGAAATGAAGATTATTTACTTGGAAATATCTTGACCTCTTATTGTAGATGCAAATCGAACAACACCAAATAAATAAACTTAAATAAATGAACAATAAAAGCAAGATAAACACATGTGATTGCACAAAAATAAATTTGATTTTATTATTGCTAGGTGGATTCCTAATATTACAACCAAATATGCCCAAGATTAGGGTTTTTGCAATGCTTTATTTCTCAATATAATAATATTAATATGTTAGGGTTCTCCGAAACCTTCGCCAACAAATCAGGGTGGTGTCTTCACGTTCGATCGATCTCAACAAAAATGAGTAGGCTTCAGATATCCTTTGGTTCGACAACTCCAACTTAAATAGTTGCTCAATGCCTGTAGATCACTAAACCTACAAACAAAAAACAATAACAGGAAGTTAATAATACCTACAAGGGCTCCACTATATGAGGCCCTCAATAAAAAAATTATTAACCTAATTGCAAAAATGAAGCTATAAGAAAATCTAGGAATACTAAAATAAACACAATAAATGAGATTTACCTTGTTGAACTTGATGTTTTTTGATCTACAGTCGTTGTTGCAAGGAGACAATGTGTGGATGCCCTAGCGACACTCGAGGGCTTCACTAGTCTTCAACATCAGGTTTTGAGATGCTCGCGGGCACTCGATAGCAACAGGAAATGCCCATGGGCACTTGAGGATGGCAAAAAGTGCCCAGAGGTGCTTGACAATAAAAGGAAGCACTCAAAGGCACTCATAGATGATAGGGAGCACCCGAAGATGTTCAGAATCAGAGGTGAAGATCTACAAAAGTAGATCTGGTTGAGTGAAATGGATGGTGACGGATGTAGAGGCTAGGGCAAGCGAGGATGGATGGTGAGAGTGCTTGGATAGGCATTAACTGCTTAGTAGCAAGAACTCAAGAAAAACTTAGGGGATTTAGACTCACGTTGCTTAGGGGTTGAGCCATCAAAATGGCTCCTATTAATAATCCACACTAGGGTATGTTAGGGTTTAAGCGACACAAATTGCATGGCTCAGATTAAAATATATCGAAGGGTGGATATTAATTCTGGGTGTTTATCATGGGTCAAAGCAGATGGATGACTAGGATTAAGTCAAATCGGATGGTTGGAATTTATTTACATATATGATATTTATATTTATTAAATATATGTAAAATATAATATTAAAATATTAAAATTTAAACATATATTTAAAAAATATGCCTAAATATATATAAATAAATGGGTAAAATAGTGGAAAGACCTGGATGGATGACAAGTGGCTAGATTTTGGTGTCTACAAATATCTTAATTTAACGGTGTTGCATAAAACACAATGTAGTGCTAAAACACAAGAAACCTTCTTAGGCTAGGCATAGAAGCAACTTTATTTTAGGATGGAAAAATGATCTTAAAGACCAAAGAATTAAATAATTTGGATTTGTGTAGCTTACCCCCTCAATTGAAGAATGAGTTTACGGATGAATCTCATAAGCCAATTTAAAAATGAGTGCAATTGGTTGTGTAAAAGAATGATGTGATTGTGGATGATATGAATGATGTAAATGTGATACCATTTTTGCTCCAACGAGGAGAGGGAATTGGTGGAAAATATGGAATTATTGCATCTATTTTTGCCCTAGCAGATGAAGGATTTTGTGAAAATGTGATGAAAATGTATCTATTTTTGCCCCAACATATGAAGGGAGTTTTACCAAGTGTAGATGCCATGATCATGTAAGATGTATCCCGTTGTGGGAAATTCAAAAACCAAATGTGGTTGCCCCAAATTTGGGGTGATTCAATGATCCTGAAGAATGTGCCTTTGGGCATCATTAATATGCAAAGATAAAAATAATTAACTTCAAAGGGCCAACTAGTGACTGTTAGATACTTCCTATGGTTAGAACCAATCACCCTAGCTAAGGCCAGTTACCATGATGGCTGTCAAGGAGATGTGGAATGATAAAATGTAATTTTGTCCATGTTTTAAGCCCCACGAACTAGGCCATCAATGACAGCTTATGTGCAAATTGTTCTTGGCAAGGTTTCATGCAAAAATTTGAAGTACCAAATGTGATTATGATTTTTAACAAGGATATATAGGATGATGAATATGACCAAGTTTCATTATGCTGATTTATTCATATTATCAAATTTCATGGATGCAAATCAATGTAATTGCCAAGTAGATAGAATAAATCATTAGCTACGAGGTTCACTTAAATTTTGGCAAATATGCAAATGTTATGATTGGTGAGCGAAAATTATATGGAAATGAAGTATTGATGATGATAATGATGAATATGGTTGTTTTGTGAAAATTTGGACCGTTTTGGAATGTTTTGGGACCTTTTATGTGATTTTACGACTTTTGGTCGCAAACAAAAATTATGCATCCAAATCAGTTGTAACCTTCACAAAACTTGTTAATATGATGAAAATGATGTATGGATGCACTATCGAGTGATTTTGTGGGGTAAGCTACTATTTTGCATTTATTTGACCTTTTGTCAATTTTGGATGCCAAATATCGATTGGCACTTTTGGCATGCACATATGCACACCAATGTTTGGGCATTTCACAAATGCCTCGGTGTACTTTAGTGCACTAGGAAATGCCCATGGGCACTTCAAGGCACCTAAAACAGCTATAAATAGCTTGCAGGGCAAAAATAAAGCTCATTTGTGCGTTTGTGAGTTTGAGAAGTTGCATCTGGGAGAGTTGAGTGAAGTGAAGTGGAGTGAGGTGAAGCAATATGGGAAAAAATGCTATGGTAGTGGAGGGAGTGGATGTGGGGATAGGAGTTGTATATGGAGTGTGATTTGCTAAGATAATTCTTTTATTTAAAGCTCACTTTGTGTTTGTGCAAAAAAATTATGTGTTTTATTTTTTATTTTTTTATGAACATGTATTAACAAATATTTTTGTGTTGTACTGCAAATTAGGATTTTGGAGGCTTAAAACTGGTTCTCACCTCTCATCCCTGGAATGAGGAAGGTGTTGGTGAAGGAGGAATGGAATTTGCTAAAGGTTATAGGGCTAGAGGAGGTAGCCCAGATTTATGTGGTGAGGGCGGATGAGGGATACCTCTCTACCTTGGTGGAGAGGTGGAATCCAAATAGGGGAACCTTTCAGCTTCCTACCAAATAGGTTACCATTACACTTGAGGATGTATATCACATCCTCAAGCTATCGGTGGAGGGGACTCACGTCGAGGTTAGATGTGATCATGGAGCAGAGATGAAGAAGATATTAGAGATAGCTAGTAGAGTGTGAAGGTGGAGTGTGGGGATATTCCATACTTATCCATGTATGTGGATAAGGAATTGGATGCCCTTTAGGATTTGGTGATGTTCTTGTTGATCAACATTGTGGCCCCAAACAATACTGATTGTAGGTTCTCTTAGAACCTAATAGGGGTGGTAAGTGATATGTTGGCTACCTCGTAGGTGTATGCATGGGTTCCTACCTTATTGACGTAGGTGTATTGGGAGTTGTATGAGGTGAGGAGGTGGGGGAGGAAGGGATTGGGTTGCATATTATTATTGCAGTGTTGGGGATGGGATTATTTTAGTGTGGCTCTATCAGAGGGTCTACCAGATGCAGGCTTAGGTAGAGGGTAACCCTAGGCTAGGAGATGGGCGATGGTGGAGGAGGTACAATCGAGTCAACTTATGCTTATGAGCCAGTGGTATAGTGATTTATGGGTTAGATTAACATCTACCCAAGTGACAAGTAGGTCATGGTAGGGTGCTAGGTGGATAGGATATGGAGAGAAGCTACAATGAGTTAGGAAAGCTAGGTGTATAGTTGGGAGGTATGAAAGTGAGGATACATATATTCAGTTCTTACGAGTGCTCTGGTAGTTTAGGCTGAGGCAAGAAATTTTAGTTGAGGCGATGCTCTATAGGATGAATTGAGAGGAGATTGGACTACCATGTAATAAGCCATGGAGGGAGGCATACAAGGATGATGAGGAGATAGACCTCCCTAATGTGGATGATGCAGGGACTACTCCAAAGTACAATGTATGGTTTTCTACGCAACCACCATGGACATTGACTCTAGTAGCAGTTGGTGGAGATAGGGTTGAGGTGGAGGAGACCCATGAGGCTCCAAAGAAGCAGAGGTAGATTTGATCTAGTAGTAAAATGAGGAGGACTAAGGTTGTGATGAGGTAGGCTCTTGAGAATTTCAGAGACGATGGAGATGGAGATGATGTGGAGGAGACTTCAGATGGACCTCTAGATCAGAGCAAGGAGGATTGGGCTAGGTTGGAGCAGCATGTGGTAGAGCGGGATGCGATGGTGATGGCTTGATATGAGAGAATCACAATGCTCCAGGAAAATCTTCTAAAGAGGGAGCAACATAATAATGTTGGTATAGCACACCTTTGGTCTCGGTATAGGTATATCAAGGCTTTGGAGGATAGGTTGATGGAGCATCATATTCTCCTTCCTGATCCTCCTACCTCCTCTGTATCCGAGGTTGATAGGCATAGTGAGTCTAGGCATAGCTCTAGGTCTAGGGCTCCTTCTAGGTCACAAGGGTACTCTTGGAGGGCTTAGATAGTGTGTCGATGCACTTTTTGTATATGATCCTTGGTGCTCCATTGTATGTAGCCTTTTGGGCACTCATTGTATATGCACTATTTATACATATATACATGGATTTTACTATTGTGTTATATATTTTTGTGTAAATGATTTTGTGTGGATGCATTTGTGTATATCTATGAGTAATGCATATGATATGTTATGGATGATTAACGCAAGTGGGAATGTATGGATGATTAATGTAAGGTATGGAATGTACATGTTCTAATGATCATTCATAGTTTAGATTTTACTTGGTCATGTTTAGCATTATTTTTTAATCAGGGGTACCAAAATGGTGGCATGTAAAGTGGAAGACTCATGAGATGACATGGATGTTGATATGGAAGAAGATATGGATGTTGATATGGAAAACTAATTGTTCTGCAGAGACTCAAACATACTAGTGGCATCAAACAAACTCATTACAACTAACTAATATTTCTAGGACCAAATGTGTGTGCAGTGAATTAATTTATCGAATAATGAGCATGGTAATAACTCGAGGTAATCAATAACCAATGTGTGTGCAAGTGAGTTCATTAACTCATCTTGAGTAAATTGGGGGTGACCTATTATGGATGAAATCTAGAAGCTAGTTTATCTGTATGTATGGTCTGAGGTATCTTTAAAAGAGACGTGTCACCATGCATGAACGTACTCCACTGCTAGTCAAGCGTCTATAGCTCCTATGGAGGCTAACTCCATAGTCCAAGAATTTTTATTTCTTAAGTTTTGGGGATGACTACCTAATCGTCTAACTAGAAATGTAGTATGATCCTTACAACCCAATAATTAGTGGTGTGTGATGTAAAATGTTTAGAGCTTTGGGAAATCGGATTCTCAACCTAAGTGTGATGAGAATTGTACCCTATCCTTAATACTCTATCTTTTGAATTTGGAAGTAATTGTGATAGTGGTGAAAACCACTATTTTTGTGGACTATGTTGCATGATGGGACAAGCAAGGATTATCCTTTTCACTTCGAGGTTTAAACCAAGTATGGTGTTATACCTCTTTGACACAAGATGCTTTTAAGATGTGGAATTGTGTTTGGTTCAAGAATGTTTTGGAGTCAATTCCCAAAACTCAAAATTTTCTTAGTGAAAATTGTGTCTTGGTCCTAAAGAAAACTTGATATGTATTTTGGAGGTTGCTTAAAACACTAGGAGTAGTTGAGTGACCAAAAACACCTAGGCATTATGGATATATGGAGGCAAAAGATATTTTGTCTTGGTGGAATAATATGAAGGTGCCTCTGATTAAGGTAACATGACTTTATTGGACCATTTAATACCTTGAACTAAATAAATGATCCCTAATATGAAATGTGAAATACATATGGAATGTATGAAGTGCAATTTTGTAAAATGGAGTGTATGCATGCAATTGTTTTGAATAAAATGTGTGCAAATGAAATGCAATGTTTTTTGTGTATTAATCATGTATATGTATATATATCACATTAAGCATAAAATTTTCTCAAGTGTATAATATTAAGTGGTCCAAGTTATTCCTCTCCTTCTAGACTAGCAAGCCTATAAGTACCATTTCCTAGTCTTTGAGTGATGATGTATGGACCCAACCAATTAGCCATGAATTTATCATGAAGATGCGGTAATGCATTGGTGTTTTTTATTCTCTTTAAGGATAAGATATCCTACTTGGAATTCACGTAGATGAACTTTGGTGTTGTAAGAATGCTTTAGGTGATCTTGAGAAACTCATAAATGATCTAAAGTATTGACTCACCTCTCATAAATAAGTGTGAGTTAGTCAAGACGTGCTTGTATAGAAGTGTTGTCATCTATGAATTATTGCAAAGAAATTAGCAAGGAGGGGATCTCAAACTTGAAAGGCATGATTGCTTTGGCTCCATAGACCAATAAAAATGGATTTACCTTAGTAGGCCTACGGATGCTTGTTCGATAAGCCCATAATGCCAAGGAAATTTTGGTATACCAATCTCTATGATTTTAATTAATGAGTTTCTTAAGAATAGCAATTAAGGTCTTTTTGGTAGCCTTCGCTTGTCCATTTTCTTATGGATAATAAGGAGTCGAGAAACTATGTTGAATGTTATATTTCTCGTAAAGTGCTCGAACATCCTTGTTCTTGAAAGACTTACTATTGTCAGAGATTATTTTTAAGGGGATACCAAAATGACATATGATATGGTGAATTATAAAATCCACAATTCTAGGTCCTATCGTACTGATTAGAGGAATTGCCTCAACCCACTTTGTGAAGTATTCATTGGTTGTGATGATGAACATATGTTGTCCCAAGGAAGGAGGTGAAATTTTGCCAATTAGATCAAGACCCCATTGTGAAAAGGGCCAAAGGCTTTGAATAGGTTGTAAATCTTGTGATGGCACATGAGTTAGATTAGCATGCTCTTGATATTTCTTACAATGTTTAACATAAGTGCAACAATCACGTTCCATGGTGGGCCAATAATAATCCATGCATAGAATACACTTTGTGATAGCCATCCCACTAAAATTACCACCACAAGTACCATCATGAGATTCAGCTATGGCTCTTTGTGCCTCACTAGACTCGAGACATCGAAGAATGATGCCATCATAACCACATTTATACAACACGTCCCCCAAGAGAATAAAATGAGCTAATTTTTGATTGAAAGTGCATTTAGAAGTTTGAGAAATGTTAGATGGTAGTGTTCCAAACTTGATAAAGGTTACTATTTGGCTTGACCAAGGCTCATATGGATCTGAATGGATAAAGCAAACATCCTTTTTATCCTTAGATTCAACACAGATAATTGCATATTTATAGATAATTGAAATGATAAGGGGCTATATCTCTCCTAAGGAGTATTTTAGAATCAATGATCCAAGGGAGGCCATTGCATTTGAAAATATATTAGTCGAACATGGTAAACTATCAATTTCATACCATTCAAATTTAGATAGCAATTTCATTGCTACTTCATGGTAAAGTTTAATGGTAGGTTCTTTGCATTGGTATTCTCCAGTGACTTGTTTGAGAACAAGTTGAGAATCACCAAATATCTTTATATGTTTAATACCCATAGCTATAGTTGATTTAAGGCCTAATTTTAAGGCTTTGTACTCTGCAATGTTGTTTGTGCATTGGAAGTCAAGTTTGAATGATAAGGGTATAGGTACCCCTGGTGTGTATGAAATACGAATCCAACACCTTGAATTTTCTCACACTTAGAGCCATCAAAGAATATTGTGATATCGAAATATTCCTCTAGAATGACATATTCTTCTTATTTGGTGACAACAAATACTGAATCATCTATGAGCTCAATAATCAAAGGATGATCACTAGTTAGTGGAGCTTTTGCAAGCTTATCGACTATGACCTGACCTTTAATGGATTTTTGGCTAATGAAATCAAGGTCGAATTCAGTAAGAAGCATTATCTATTTAGCGGTGTGGTTGTTATTTTAAGTGTGATATATCTTATAACACAGAGGATTTTCTCTAGCTATGACATATGTTGTGTGACTAAGAATGTAATGTCAAAGTTTCTTAGTGGTAAAAACCACTGCTAAGCACAATTTTTCTACACAAGCCTATTTAGTTTCATAGCTTACCAATGTTTGAATAATAAAATAGACAACTTGCTCTTGATTTTATTTATTTTTTTGTGCAAGCATTGTCCCTAATGCAAAGTTCGTTGCTAAAACATAATATAGAATGAGACTTCCAAATGAGGAGAAGCTAAGACTAGAAAAGAAGCTAGGTATTTCTTAATGTTATCAAAGGATTTTTGACATCCACCTGTCCAAGAAAATGGTACCTCCTTTTGTAGCAGGTGATTGAATGGTCTGCATTTGTTATAAATTTGTGCAATGAAATGATGGATTGATTGGATCATTCCTTGTAAACTGTGCAATTCCTTTAATTTTGTTAGGGGAAGTATCTCTAATATGATCTTGACCTTGTTTAGATCCACATCAATACCTCTTTTGGATATAATGAAACCTAATAGTTTACGAGAGGTAACACCAAATACATATTTCTTGGGGTTCAACCTTACATTATGCTCTAGTAGTCTATCAAAAACTTTCTCCAACACACCAATGTACTCTTGTTGAGTTTTGGGTTTTGCCAAGAGATCATCCACATAATCTTCAATAGTATTATGCATTTAGTCATAGAAAATGTATGTCATGGGATGTTGATAAGTGGAATCATAATTTTTAAGGCCAAAGGGCATCGCCTTCTAACAAAAAGTTCCCCAAGGCATAGTAAATGTTGTTTTGTGTTGGTAATCAAAATTTATTCAAATTTGGTTGTATCCTGAAAAACCATCCATGAGAGAAACCATTTCATGGCCAACACAAGTATCGACAAGAGTATCAATATTTAGGAGAGGAAAATCATCCTCAAGACACACTTTGTTAAGATCTTGAAAATCAGTGTAGATGCGTTTTGCCCCGTTATGTTTACGAACAGGTACCATATTTGAGATCCACTAAGGATAATCAATGGGTATAATGAAACCCACATCTAATAGCTTTTGGAGCTCTTATTTTACCAAGAGGGTAATGGTAGGATGTATCCTTCTAATTTTTTGTTTGATCGACTTAGCATCAAGATGTAAGATGATATTATGGACAACCAAGCTAGGATCAAGACCGAACACGTCTTTGTAGGACCATGTAAAAATATCCTTCTTCTTCTTGAGGAGAGCAATTAATTGCTCTTGTTCATCGTTGGATAAGCTTTTGAAAATTTAGGGATTGTCTTTGTATAAACTAAGGTCCATATCGATGGTATCTTCAATGGACATATGGGAAACTTTCTCAAGTTTATGGGGCGTAGGGATCAAATGAATGTCATCTATGATGTCATCAAACTCTTATGACTTTTCCTTATCTACATCTTCTTGGAAAACCTTAGGATTCAAAGGTGAAGGTGAAGGTGAATGTGGAGGGGATGGAGGAATGTATTTGGTGAAAGCCCTTAATAATTTTTTAGATAGGACAAACTCGAAAAAGGATGGAGGTGAAGAGATCTAGTCCATATAAATAAGGCTCATGTCAATTGGAATTGGCTTTGCCAAATCATATGGATTATGGAGTGAGGTGAACAAGTCAACAAGATTCATGTTGACTTAAGGAAAAATGGATGAGGTTGGCATGGATGGGATGGAGCCTTAGAATTGATGCTAGGAGCTTGGTAAACCTAGACAACAACAAGCAACACAAATAAATGCACTTACCTAAATGCTATGTACATGTAATGCAGAAATAACTAAACTAAAATAAATGAACAATAAAAGTAAGATAAACACATGCGATTGCACAAAAATAAATTTTATTTTGTTATTCCTAGATGGATTTTTGATATTACAACCACAAATGCCCCATATTGGGGTTTTTAAAATGCTTTATTGCTCAATACAATAATCTTAATATGCTAGGGTTCTCTAAAATGCTAGCCAAAAAATCAAGGTGGTGTCTTCATGCTCGATCGATCCCAACAGAAGTGAGTGGGCTTCAAATATCCTTTGGCTGGACCACTCCATCTTAAACAACTGCTCAATGCCTATAGATCCTTAAACCTATAAATTACAAACAATAATAGGAAGTTAATAATACCTATGAGGGCTCCACTATGTGAGGCCCTCAATAAGAAAATTATTAACCTATGTAGACATGGATAATTGACCCATTTTGAATGGGTAATCTTCCTTAGTACCCCTAAGAGGCCCTCAATCCCTACCAAGAGCAAGGGAAGACCTCTTTGCCTCACTTTTTTAATTTATTTACCTTTTATAGAAATCATGCCCCATATTTATGAGGAACGACTTCGCTCTAGTGATATCGCGCCCCGTTAGGATGGGGCACAACTTCGCTGTTTAACCTAAATTTTTAATTTTATTATTTTTTGAGCCTGCTTAGATCCAGCTTTAAACCCTCCAGCATGTGTTAGCATCAGTTGTGAATTGATTTTGCCTACATTTTCCCTCTAATTTCATCTATAAAAGGAAAGATATTCTTGCTAAATCAATAAGATGCAATATGTAAAGTTTTAATGTGTGATCTTAATGCAAATGTTTGATTGTTAATAATTCATTCTTCTTCATTTGTTTTCTCTGTTGTAAGCTAACCCCAAAGTATGAATTTCATATTGATCTTCTATTGCGTAGATTGAATTGATTTGTTATGTGACTTGGTGGATCTGTGGTGTAGTTTGAAGAGATAGAGTGCCCGCCTAGATACTTCAATATTCTCTACCTACTTATGTGACATCCATTAGGGTTTGATTAATTTGTTTACTGTATTTATTTCATATTATGCATTTGCTTCTTATTTTTCTTTATTCTGCAATGATATGGTGCTCAACATTAGTGAGGCATGACTTCGCCTGCCCTAATTAGGGCAAATTAACCTGTAGAAGTAAAATCATGCCCTGTATAGGTAGGGCATGACTTTGCTACTACATTATCTTGCCCACTCTAGGCAAGATGTGATTTTTCCCTAGGGCACACTGGAGGAAATTTCCAAATTCTGCTTTCACTGTTGCATCCCATTTTATTTCTAAATCATACTGTTGCACTTTTCTTTTTGTTCTCTACTATTGCATTTTTGTTTTATGATTAATTATCCAAATGTTAATTTCTACTTTTGTATTGAAATGTCATCTAAAAGGACCTAGGGGGCTTGACTGCTACACCTTAAAGATCTATTACATAGTGGCCTAAGAAGGCCAACTAATGCTAATTCTATTTTTCAATGTTTTATGAGTGATCTTGCAGAAAATAGGTATTCTTGATATCATTGTACAAGAGGCAGAAAAATCTTAAGTCAACCACCGGTCTATATAAGTCCTATACTCATTCTATTGGTTGAAAGTATGATTTTATTATTGAGTTCTAGGCATATAAATGTGAAAGGTATTTAGCTTGCATATAAGGATATTTTTTGTGCATTTATCTTGTGTATATCTCTGCTTTAAAGGTTTTCTAAAATAAACCCTAGGTTAGTGAGCATTCAACTAAAGAATCATTCCAAGATAGCTCTTGTATGCTTGTATTATGTTTTAGTTGTCTTATTATATTTTTGCATTGTCATTTATCTTTTCTAGCTTAGATCTAGAAAGGCCAAAATTAGATGTTTGTCTTGAAACTGAATACATCAAACCACCCTGAGTATCCTGAGGACTTAGAGTGAGTACTTAAACCATTCCTTGTGAACCCTTCCCCCTAGCACCAAGTGAGAGTACAACATACCCTGTGGTTTACCCCATAAAATGTTCCCTCCTCACGAATCCATCCTTTTATTTGGGAATTGTACATGGTAGGGCAGTTTTCCCCCTCTACATATTTGGTGAACCCGACATGAACACCTAATTTTAAACAATAAGCAAGATCATTAAAATTGTGTTCCAAATATTAAAAAAAAATATAATTCCTTTGTGTGTAAGTGCATAGGTTTCCTTTGGTCTTAGTTCTTCTTCTTGTCTTTTTCCTTTTTCCTCAATGGATTTTGACCTTGAGGAAGGAAGAAGACTTCTTAGGTTTGATGAGATTTTTCATAAGAATGATCAAATTGATAGAGAAAATCATAACCTAGAAGAATAAAATGAAAATCATCTTGATCCTATCCAAGATCCCACTGGGAATATCATCTTTAAATATTTTTATCATATATGGAATTTTTACAAATATCATAAGCATGCCTTGGATATGGCCTTAGAGTAAGAAGCATTGCTTGGAAAGGACATCCCATTTTAGAATCCTTTGAGTTAACATTTGAATCATGATTATTAAAAATATCAACCTACTTTTACCACTACTATGACCACCAACATTGGAATGAATTCGACAATTCCTCCCACTAGTAGTAGCACCAACAATGGTTCTCAATTTCCTCTTCAATCCTCTAACATCAACATTCTTTCCTCTATTCCACCATAAGTAAATCTTCCATTCTCGCAAGGCACCACCTATAACAATAATCTTCTAACATCCAACATAATTCAAGGGAATATGGGAAACATACATAGTAATCCAAAAATGTATGATTTGACAAGTATTGTGAATAAATTGGTTTCAAGAATGGATATGATTCAATCATCAGGGTTTAGATACAACTGTAAGGAAATGTGTAGTCAACCATTGGATCCTATTATTGTTGCTAGTCCTTATCCTAAGCATTTTTCCATGCCAGTATTACAAATCTATAAAGGGACTGAAGATCCAATAGAGCATTTGAGAGGAATCATAATAGCTTATCATGATATTATTTATGATGATATGCTTTTATTGAAAATATTTCCAAAGAGTCTTGCTAGAGTAGCATTAGAATGGTATTATCAGTTTCCCAACTATCTTTGAAGAGTTTTGAGAATACTATAGAAATTTTTATTCATTAATTTAGTGCTTACATTTAAAAAGAAGTAACAATGAGAGATTTATATAATTTAAAGCAAACTAAAGATTTTTTTTTTTTATTATTCTTAGCTCGTTGGAGAAGTTTAGCTGGCCAATTAAGGCAACATGTATCTCATAAAGATATGCTTGATATATTTACAGGAAATGTACAAGAACAATTATCTTATGCTTTAGAAACTACTACTGTCACATCTTTAGATCAAGCAATTGAGTTAGCCAGGAAAGTGGAACAAGCTCTCATTAGGTGAGGTCAACTCAAGGACAAAAAATATAAGCCAACTAATTCTCAATCTAAGAATAAGCATATAGGAGGTAATAGTGATAGTAGACCTGTTGAAAATTTCAATGATAGCCTATAAAATATTGTGCTTCAAAAACCTCCTCAAAGGAATTTTATAAGACTTAATATCCCTATAGAAGTGGTTTTAAAGAAATTGTTAGACACTAAGGCAATAGAATTACCTCCAGTAATACAACCAGATACTAAAACTCATTGGTATAAATTAGATCAACATTGTGCCTATCACGAAGGACGTTGAAAAAATTCTTGTAAAAGGTTAAAATATGTGGTTCAAGATTTAATTGATGCAGGTCATATTAATACTAGTAGTTTTCAGTCTTCTCAGAATAGGACTAAACAAGAGACTAACCAGACATCCTTTAAAAGTGTAACACACCAATATAATAATAGCATGGTTGTAATGATAATAGGTACTTCATGAAAAATAGTACAAAAAATGGATGATTCAGCAAAGATTCCACTCTTAGAACTTCTACAAAATTCTCAAGCCCATAAAGAAGCTATGATAAGTGTCTTGGAACAACAACCAGTACCTCCAGATATCTCTCCTAGTGACATGACAAAGGTTATAAGTTCCCTCCGAAAGCCTCATCTAACATTCTCAGATAGTGATATGGCTCCCTCAGAAGTAAACAAGATTCTCCGCTATACATCACTGCTTACATTGGTGACACTCTCATAAAAAGGCATCAAAAGGGTTATGATTGATAATGGTTTTTCACTTAATGTTTGTACACACCGTTTCTTTCATAAAATTGGATTGAAGAAGGAATATTTGGTTGCATCCCATGGTATCATTAAAAATTTTAGAAATAATTCTCAAGAAGCATGTGGCACTATATTAATCTCTCTTAGAGTTGGACCCAAAATTTTAAAAATAATATTTTATGTTGTGTCTTGTCCTGCATATTTTAAGCTTCTTCTCGGTTGGCCTTGGATTCATGTAATGAAGGCTATCCTTTCTACTTTTAATCAATGCATAAAATTTGAATTTAAAAACCAAATAATTTCTATCATGGGTGATCGTCGTCTGTTTGAATTTTATTCACCAAAGGATCTCACCAAATTAATCCATCACAATCTTCCTCCAAAATTTTTTCTACAAATGTTTCATCATAGGATCAAGATGACTCTTCTTGTTTAGATCATATCTTTGATGATTATCATCAAGGTTTAGAGTGGAGTGCTAAGGATGAGGGTCCACCCTCCATTAAGTTCTTAACCCCATAGTCATATGTCATAGATGAGGCTTTGTCTCAAAATGACATCGGCTTTGATGGGTATGCCCTTTGCGTAGTGCAGGTTGAGTCTTCTAGTTATCAAGTGGACTTTGGTTCTATGTCTCCCGAGGACCTTGAGAAATTAGGAATGATTCCTGCACTACCTCCTATTGAGGATGATTTTTCCATTATTATTGATGAGACCATAGATGTTAATGTACTTTCTAAGGAAGCCCCTAGAATCCTTAAGTTAGGTAAAGCCTTGACCATGGACGAGCAAGAGTAATTAACCAATTTATTGAAAGAGTATCAGGATATTTTTGCTTGGTCATATGCTAACATGCTAGGGTTGGATCCATCCCTTGTCATGCATCATTTGGTAGTTAAACCTAGTGCTAAGCTTTTTAAGTAGAAACTTTGGAAGATGCATCCGAAGGTCACCATTTCAATCAAGGAGGAGATCCAAAAACTCCTTGACATCAGTTTTATAAAAGCTATCAACTATTCTGATTGGATCTCCAATATCATTCATGTAGCTAAGAAGGAAGGAATAATCATAGTATGTACCAAATTTTAGGACATTAATGTAGCATATCCCAAGGATAATTTTCCTTTGCCCAACATAGACCAAATTGTAGATTTCACTTCCAAATGTGGAATGCTTTCGCTCATGGATGGTTTCTTGGGTTACAATAAAATAATGATTTCTCCTAAGGACCAGGCCAAGATAGCATTAACCACCCCTTGGGATACCTTCTGATCAAAGGTTATACCTTTTGGCATTAAGAATGTAGGAGCTACCTATTAGTAGGCCATGTCTTATATTTTCCAAAACATGATGCATGATATTCTCCAAGACTATGTGGATGACCTTTTGTCTCATTCCTTAGAATGAAAGGATCATTTCCATGACCTAAGATAAATATTTTAAAGGCTTTAGTAATACAAAGTTTATATTAAACCTGCTAAGTATGTATTCAGGGTCACATCTGGCAAGTTGTTAGGTTTCATAGTGTCTATATGAGGCATTGAAGTGGACCCTGCTAAAGTAGCAACTATAATTGATATGTCTCCTCCCCACACCCTAATAGAGATTCATAGTCTACAAGATAAGCTACATTCTATTCATTGGTTCATTTCCCAATTAGCTGATAAGTGTCAGCCTTTCCTTTTACTTCTTAAGAAGGATGTAGTTTTTCAGTGGGACTCCGAGTGTCAAAAATATTTTGATGACCTCAAAAGGTATCTCACCTCCCAACCTATTTTAGTTACCCCTATACCTGGTAGGCATATGTTGCTTTATATAGCAGCCATCGCTCATGCTTTGAGAGCCATGTTGGCTCAACATGATAAAAACAGAGAGTTATCTACTATATCAGTAGAAATTTGGTTAGCTATGAAACCAGGTACAGTCCCTTAGAGAAGCTTTGACTTACCATAGTGTTTACTTCTCAAAAATTAAAAACTACATGCTCAGCCATAAGACATTAGTAATTGCAAAGTTTGATCCCTTGCACTACTTGATGTCTAAACCCCACCTGTCAGGTCGAGTTGCTAAATGGGTGTTGGCCCTTAGTGAGTTTTATTTGAATTTCATAGGTTAGAAGGCTATCAAGGGTCATGTTATCATTTATCAGTTAGCCTCCACTCCCCTAGAATCCAACCATACTATAGTTGTTGAGTTTCCTGATGAGTGTTTCAATGTTGAAATTGAAGAGTTTGAGTCTTGAATTTTGTTTTTTTATGGAGCTCGATGCATGAAGGGCACTGGAGCTAGAGTCATTCTAGTTACACCACAAAAACAACTCATCACTTTTTCCTTCAAAATTTATTTCTCTTGCACAAATACTAATGTAGAATATGAAGCTTTTATCCTTGGTCATAGAGCAGCCTTAGATTTGCATGTTAAGGTCCTTTCAGTCTTTGATGACTCTCAACTTGTGGTTAATCAAATCAATGATGTTTATCATACTCAAGATGATAAAATTAAACTCTAAAAGGATATTGTTATGAAGTTGTTGCCATACTTTGAGCAGGTGACCATAGAATCTATCCCTAGATCCTCAAACCACCATGCGGATGCTATGGCTACTGCTACATCTTTGTTTTCATTGGAGTTAGAATATGATGAAGGTTTGATTATCATTCAATAAATTTGGGAACCTACATCTTTGAGTTCTTTTTTGGACCCCCTAGAGTGTTTTACCATCGAAGATTACCTATATAAACCATGGTATAACAATATATTTAATTTTATTAAAGACAACTTGATGCCTAATGGTTTAGATCACAATCAACATAAGCTATTGTGCAAAAGAGCATACCAATTTGTTATAATTGGTAATAATTTATATCGACATTCTTTTGAAGGTATCCTTTTATGATTCCTTAACTCTAATGAAGCCCGAATTCCTCTTAGTGATGCTTATGAAGGATCATGTGGAGGCCATTTTAGCGATAAATATTGCCAAAAAGCTCCTTCAAATGGGATATTATTGTCCTTGCATGGAAAATGATGCATGTGATTATATTTGATGTTGTGACAAGTGTCAATGCCATGATTATCTCATTCATGCCCCTTCTCAAGACCTTTGGGTGATATCTTCCCCTTGGTCTTTTTCCATGTGGGGATTGGATATTATTGGGAAGGTTAACCCAGTTTGATATGATGGTCACAAGTTTATCATTACTATGATTGAGTACTTCACTAAATGGGTTGAAGCCATGCATTTGGCCATGATTACTAGAACTCAAGTTTCTAAGTTCATATTTAACCAGATCCTTTGCATGTTTGGGATTCCTTCGATGATTGTTTTTGATAACAACACTCCTTTCAAGAAAAAGGATGTCCATAATATTTGTGCTAAGTACAAGATTCAACACAGATGGTCAACTCCCTATTATCCCAAGGGTAATGGACAAGCTGAGGCATCTAATAAATCCTTGATCAAGATTTTGAAGAAGCTGGATAATAAGACCGATCGTGACTGTCACACTCAACCTTATCCTATCTTGTGGGTCTATCGTACTAGCATGTGTAATCCCACAAGGGGCCTCACCATATGTATTGGTTTATGGGTCTGAGGTCATGTTTTCTTTTGAGTTAGATGTCCCTTCTTTGTGCATATTATTGCAAGATGCTGAGGTCAATGATGAGTTTCATGTAGAGCATTTGCACCAATTGGAGTTGTTGGATGAGAAGCACATCCATGCCTTAAAGAATTTGTGATATTATCAGGATAGGATCTGATGATCTTACTCTAAAAAGGTTCACAACCGTTATTTTGATATTGGGGACCTTGTCCTCAAGGAAAATCAAAAGAACACTAATTCTCGTGTTGATCTTCGAGGTAAATTCTAGCCCAACTAGTTATGGCATTTTATCGTGATAGCTAAATTTGATTATGGTGCTTATAAGTTAGCTTACATGGATGGTAAATAATTTAAATAACCAATGAATATAATTCATTTAAAAAGGTATTATTCTTGACCTATTTTTCATATTGCATATGCATTTAGTTAGATCATATTGTATGTTTTCTTGATACATTATGCATACTTGCCTATCATATTATGCATTATTGCTTGACATTTTATTCTTGCATATTTCTTATCATACATTGCATTGTTGCTTGCTCATGACTGCTTATTCATATAGCTTATAGGGATTCATGAAAATGGCATGTGATGATACCTAGTTAGGTATAGCTCACATGCATTGCACTTTCACTAGTATTATGATGACTAGTGAAGCCCCAACCTAGGTCCCATGCATTTTCATCCCTTCTTCTCTTATTTGCTTCCTTTGCTTTTTCTTCTCTCTCTCTTCTTCTCATATTCCTTTACTTTGAGAGTTTTTACAATGATCATCATTTCTCCTCTCAAGTCAAGGAATACAATCCTCTTTTGATATATCCTTATCTTTTTTGCATGATTCTTATTTCTCCTTTATCTTTTTTGTTCAGATAAGGATGTACATTATTCTCTTATTTGATTGCACATTTACTCCCTCTTGACTTTTCACTAGTTGAAATTTCAAGCTAGGGGCACACACGCACAGTTAATTGCTCCTCATTTTCTTCCTCTTATTTCTTCTAACACATGCACACACTCATTTTTTTATGCTCATATTGATCAGTCCATACATACATGTGCATACACATTTTTAGGTAATACTGGCATACACATACATTATCTTACATTAGCATACACTATAACACCCCTATTGAGTTATGTCTCTCTTTTGACTCAGTGGGTCCAACACCCCATTACAGGATCTACTCCTTGGCCATTTTATCATGTCTTGGCATACATCCTAACAAGTAATCACCCCACAATAGTTATTAATGAGAAATCACCCATAGCAGGTTACACTATACACTTCACTTATTGGTCCATATTTATCAAGTACTACACCCATAGCGGGTTCTTCACTCCATATATGGGCTATCTTTTGAGCATAACACCCTCCAACTAGGGTTCTAATTTAGCTTTCTTCTCGATTTTAGATGGTTGACCTTTGGAGTTTTATCATTGTCTTTTTCTTCTTCTTCCACTTCATAGTTTTCTATCTCCTCTCTTATTTATCTCTCTTCCCTTCTTCTTTCTTTCCATTTCTTCTATTCATCTGTGCATTTCATGCTAGTTACATTAGATTCATCGTGTACCTAGTAATATTTGCTTTGCTTTACTTGTTGTTTCTTCTATATTTTGCTTTTCTTCTTTTGCCTTTTCAAGTTTTCGTAAGGAAATCCCTTTTATCTCGAAACTTGAGGGGGCACCCTAGCCATAGAGGTATTAATGGTAGTAATGCCTCACCCTTTTTCCCAAACCTGGCCACCCCTTCTTTGTGCTTGTTGTATGCTTCCCTTTAGGAGTCTATTCCTTTTTTGATGCATTTAATAGGCCATAAATGAATCAAAGAGGGGGAAAAATGTAGACACAAAAAATTGACCCATTTTGAGTGGGTAATCTTCCTTAGTACCCCTAAGAGGCCCTCAACCCCTGCCAAGAGCAAGGGAAGACCTCTTTGCCTCATTTTTTATTTTGTTTACCTTTTAGAAAAATCACACCTTGTCTTTACGAGGCACGACTTCATGCCAACGATATCACACCCTATTAGGATGGGGCACAAATTTGTTGTTTAACCTAAATTTTTAATTTAATTTTATTTTATTATTTTTTGAGCCTTCTTAGACCCAAGTTTCCTCTAGCGTGTGTTGGATGAAGAACACAAGCTTATACTGAGAGGGGGGTGAATAGTATAAGACCACTTTTTACTTTTCTTTTCAATTCAATATTATGCAGTGTATAGATAGCAGTATCAATAGCAGTAATCAAAGCAATGCACAAAACACCATACACAATAGAGACATAGATTTAACGTGGTTCACCCAATGTGGGCTACCTCCACAGAGAAAATATTTCTTCTAAATATTTCTCAAATAATATTTTGGGAATCCTTCCCAATTACAATGTTTATGGACCTCTATCCAAAGGAGATGTTGATCCCCTAAATCTGGTTTGTGGATCTCTATCCATAGGAGAACTCCTTCTCCTATGCTCTGGCTGGTGATCCTCTAGAAGACTGCCTCCACTACACTGATTGTGGATCTCTCTCCACTTGAAGACTCTTGTCCTCACTCAGAAGACCTATCCTCAATGTCCTGGCTGATGGATCTCTATCCACTAGAGACTCTCCTCTCTGCTCTATCACCTCCAAAGCTCTACTCAATAGGTTCACTCAAAACCTTCTCAAATCTGCTCAATAGGTCCACTCAGAACCTGCTCAAATCTGCTCAATAGGTCCACTCAAAACCTGCTCAAATCTGCTCAACAGGTCCACTCAGAACCTGCTCAAATATGCTCAATAGGTCCACTCAAAACCTGCTCAAATATTCTCAACAAGTTCACTCAGAACTTGTCCAAATATGCTCAACAAGCTCACTCATAACTTGTCCAAATTTTCTCAACAAGCTCACTCAAAACTTGTCCAAATCTTCTCAACAAGCTCACTCAGAACTTGTCCAAATATGCTCAATAAGTCCTCTCTAGGACTTGCTCAAATCTACATTGCAAGCTTCCACAAAATCTCACACAAAATCAGTCCACAAGCCTTCTCAAAGACTTGTCTCAAATCAGCTTAACAAGTCCACACAGAACTTGTCTAATCTCATAGAATCATAAAGAGAATTGTTAGAGACTCAATATGTCCTATACTCAATGCTCAATCACTTTCTCAACTCAATCTCATAGAAGCATAAAGAGAATTGTTAGAGACTCAATATGTTCTATTCTCAAAGCTCAATCTCAACTCAAATCAATCTCATAGAAGCATAAAGAGAATTGTTAGAGACTCAATATGTTCTATTCTCAAAGCTCAATCTCAACTCAAATCAATATCATAGAAGCATAAAGAGAATTGTTAGAGACTCAATATGTTCTATTCTCAAAGCTCAATCTCAACTCAAATCAGAATATAGAATAGTTTGTTTCATGGAACTTGAACAACCACTTCATGCATCCACTTGACTAGGCTTAATCAACTCTACTCAACCAATCACCTCAAGGAACAACCCTTTCTCACAAACCCTAGTCCAAGCATGTATCAACCAACTCAAAATGTTTCCAACAATGCTCAACAACAAATCTCACATAACAATGATACTCATGTTCTTTTCTAACTCAAGTTCAAGTTCTTTGCATCACCCATTGGCTTCAACAACAATGCTAATAAGACAAGGTTTTAATCACAACTCTCAATTCAGAAAACCTTGAAGCATAAACTCAAAGTACTTCACTCAACCAATGGTCTAAACAACAATGCTTATCAAACAAGGTTTAATCACAACTCACAATCCAAAAAACCTTGAAGCATTAACTCAACCACTTTTGAAAAGGAAACCCTAATCAAATCCTTTTCACTCCAAACTTAATTTTCAATCAAGCCAACCATCTAACTCAACAAAGAAGAATTTTGCCCATACCTTTTCTTGAAGAGTAGTTGTCCTTACAAATCTGCCACACTCACAATTACTTCTTTGACAAACTCAATAAGGGTTAGAGGATAATTTTTATATCACAAAAATAATATCACAATTACACCTTATCACTCCAACTTAAACAATAAGCAATATCCTCACAATAATAAAAAACCCTTTATTCAAATACACCCACAAAGTCTTAACCTTCCAATATTCCACAATAGCAAAATTTAAGACTTGAAAATAAAAACAGAATTCTCCTTATACCTCCTAACAATATTTCTCAACTACCAACCTTTATCACAATGCAAAGACTTTAATCACCAAATACCTTATACCTCCAACTTAGGCATTAATAAAATAAAACACAAAATGTTACCTTTGCCTTTGGAGAGTTTTGAACTCTCAACGCAGCCCACACAAATGTCTTTGCCCATGGTGCAAACCACCACATGAGCTACACGCTCATTGGAAATGAAGAAGCACCATGTGCTTCAACACCCTTGTCCTTTCTTGCCTTGCAAAATGGATGCACCTAAAGTTTTGGCGCCTTCAACACGTCCACGAAATGCTTCCACCGAGGTTCGAACACCAACCACCATGCACACCAAAAATGTAAGCCCTCTTGCCACTAGGCCAAAGCACCTTGGTGGCTTCCAACTAATCACTTTAATGCCTTTTGTTTGTTTCCCTTTCACCATCAAATCAAACATGATTTCCGCAACTTTATCTCATGAGCTCTGCATTAATTCGTATATCATGCATTTATCAAATCGAGCAAGGATAATTTCAAAAATAACTTTGGCAAGGTATTAATATGCATTTCAATTAAATCAAATGACGTCGGTGCTTCCCTTTGGCTTATGACATTGGTGCTTCCCTTTGGATTTTATGACGTCGATGCTTCCCTTTGGAAATAAACTTTGCCTTGTTTTAAAACTCTAAATCCAACCTTTGGATTTATTAAATTAATCTTTGGTCTTAAACCTTTAAACCCAACCTTTGGGTTTAGATATTTTTAAACTTTATAAACCCACTTTGGCAATATAAAATATTGTAATAAAAATTACAATTATTTTATTTGGGTTTTCACTATGGCACTTCTAACCATTATAATATTTATTTATAAAATTTAAATTCATCCTGAATTTAAATAATTTATAAAATAAATATTACCACTCCTTTCTAACTTCTGTCTTTTGCACTGTTTCACTTGAACTTCTGCCTTCTTGCTGAATATCAAATGACCATCTTTGTTGCCTTTATCTCTACTGAAATCTTGGTATTAATGATGACTCCATCTGGTGGCATCAATGGTGACATCAATGACAACTTTGACTTAGGGACTCAAAATGTCCAACAATCTCCCCCTTTGTCATTGATGGCAACCCATATCCTTTTACTAAAATCTGACCTTTCTTTTTCTTCTCCCTGGGACATTGCTCCCCCTGGCTCAATGCTCTCTCAAATATCAAATCTCTCCCCAATACACAAATCTCTCCCCCTTTGACATCAATGGCAAAGGGTCACCTTTGGGGCTCGGGGCTAAGAATGAGCCTCTTAGCTTAGCCCCTCCCCCACCTCCACATGAGGTGGTTAATTCTGGGGTGGGAGTATTTCTACTCCTTGAAAGCACTGTTCTTTACCTTTATCTTTCTCTCTTCTTTTTTGATTTTTTTGAATCCTCTTTCCCAAGTCATCATCCCTGTTCCTGTCATCACTTATGTTCCTGTTCCTATTCTCATCCATGTTCCTATTCCTATTCATGTTCCTCTTCTTGTTCATATTCCTGTTCCTGTTCATGCCTGATTCTGGAATATTTTCTCTACACCATCTTGTTGTGTGACCATCATTATTGCACTTATAACACTTAATGTTATTATTCCTTGGAGGTGCAACTATCTTAGGACTTCTCCTAGTGAAGCCATATCCTCTTCTGTCATGAATTTTGCAATTCATTGCCTTGTGACCAAACTCATTACATGAGTAGCAATACCCTTGGAAAAGTTATCCTTTTCCATATTCCTGTCTTTCATGTGTCCTACACTGTGAAGCCATGTGCCCAAACCTGTGACATGAAAAACATCTTCCATTGAAGCTTCCTTGTCTCGACCTCATTGGTCTCCTATTCTGATTGTTGTTCCATCTGTATCTTCTCTGTGCATTGTTCCTATATTTTTTGAACTCTTTGTTGTCCAACTCATCCTCTGATGTCTCACTCCCACTTACACTGTCTTCTTCTGATGTATCTTCTTCTGAAGTTTCTTCTTCTTCAAGACTTGAAGTAGACTCTTCTTCCCTTTTCTTTTGAACCTGTTTAGAACCAAGACCTGTCTTGTTTGTTGCTCTTCTTTGTATCTTGACTATTTTATCCACACTCTTTGCACTTTTTACATACTTGTATAGCTTATTCTTGGAATCCTCTAAATATTCCTTTAGTAGGGCCACTTCTTGTGTTAACTTCTCACATTCCAAGATCTTTGCTTCTAACTTATCTTTGAACTTGCTTGCCTTAGCCTTTGACTTTTCTAAATCCTCTATGAGCAATAATATTTCTTCATCACATTCTTGAAACTGACTTTCAAGCTTAGAGTGTTGCTTTCTTACTTTCTTTACTATGTCAAGGGCATAGATAAGTTCTCCCTTGAGATCATAGCCATTCTCTGCTGAATAATCCTCTATTTGTTTACCTTTTTCCATATCATTTCTTTCTTTTGGCTTGTCTTCTATAGGATCACTCACTTCATCTTCTAATGCCATTAGAAGATTTTCATCTTGGTCTATCAAGTGCATCTTCAAAATCATCATCACTGAAACTATAACCATCCCTTGTGCAATCATCTTCAAGATGTCCAAATCTACCACATCTAAAACACTTGAGAATAATTGGAGTCTTTCTCTTAACTGGTTCTTTCTCTTCAACCATAAATAGGACTTCATCTCTATCATTGTCTGAAAAACTAGCATCACTATCATTTGAGTACTTACTTGCATTATCCGCATAGTAGCTTCTCTTTTGCCTTTGGAAGAACTTCTTCCCTTGTCTATTTTGTCCATCCTTGCTTTTCTTCTGGTACCTATGTTTTTCTGATTCCCTGTACCTGTGATCCTATTTTTCTTCATCATTGTTGCTCTTTGGCTCTTTGCACTCTGTTGCATAATGTCCATACTTTCCACAGTTAAAACACTTAACAGATCTTAGATCTATGGGTCTTTTGGAACCTTTATCTCTTCTACCATAATTTGCTTCTTCATCACTGGAAGACTCACTGCTTGATTCTGTCTTCTTACCCTTTTTCTTTTTGTCCACTTTGAATGCAACTTCTTTCGGAGGAATAGGATCTTTTGTTCTTATCTCAAAAGTAGTAAGCATGCCAAGCAAAGAATTCCTTGTCAAAGAATCACTATCAATTGATGTTTCTATAGTAGAAACCTTTTCACTATACCTTTTTGGAAGAGTTCTCAAGATCTTATCACAAGCATCAGACTCATCAACCTTCATTCCAAGACCTCTCATCTCATGTACAAGTTCATCAATCTTACTGAGATAGTCATGAATGTTTTCATCATCCCTCATTCTTAAATTTTCAAACTCTCCTTTGAGATTTTTGATTTTAGCTTTTCTGACACCTTTATCTCCTTCATATATGGTATGCAATAGTTCCCACATATCTTTTGTTGTTTTACAATCCATAACCTTCATAGATTCTGATCTATGCAATCCTTTTATAATCGCATTCATAGCTCTTGAATTTGCATGCATTAGAAGCTTACCTTCTTTATCTGTAGGAGGATTGGTTGTTGAATCATATCCAAATTCCACTGCATCCCAAACTTCATTGCCAAGTGCCATCAGGTGAAATCTCATCAACACACACCAATACAAGAAGTCACTTCCATCAAATACTGGTACTACATTATTGAAGGACCCATCCTTTTGATCCTTTTGATCCATTGTGTTCTTAGACCACTTTTCCTTCAAGCTGTCAAACTCTTCTGAAGGAACCTACTCTGATACCAATTGAAGAACACAAGCTTATACTAAGAGGGGGGATGAATAGTATAAGACCACTTTTTACTTTTCTTTTCAATTCAATATTATGTAGTGTATAGATAGCAGTATCAATAGCAGTAATCAAAGCAATGCACAAAACACCATACACAATAGAGACATATATTTTAATGTGGTTCACCCAATGTGGGCTACCTCCATAGAGAAAATATTTCTTCTAAATATTTCTCAAATAATATTTTGGGAATCCTTCCCAATTACAATGTTTATGGACCTCTATCCAAAGGAGATGTTGATCCCCTAAATATGGTTTGTGGATCTCTATCCATAGGAGAACTCCTTCTCCTATGCTCTGGCTGGTGATCCTCTAGAAGACTGCCTCCATTGCATTGACTATGGATCTCTCTCCACTTGAAGACTCTTGTCCTCACTCAGAAGACCTATCCTCAATGTCCTGGTTGATGGATCTCTATCCACTGGAGACTCTCCTCTCTGCTCTCTTCACCTCCAAAGATCTTCTCAATAGGTTCACTCAGAACCTTCTCAAATCTGCTCAATAGGTCCACTCAGAACCTGCTCAAATATGCTCAATAGGTCCACTCATAACCTACTCAAATCTTCTCAATAGGTCCACTCAGAACCTACTCAAATATGCTCAATAGGTCCACTCAAAACCTACTCAAATTTGCTCAACAAGCTCACTCAGAACTTGTCCAAATCTGCTCAACAAGCTCACTCAGAACTTGTCCAAATTTGCTCAACAAGCTCACTCAGAACTTGTCCAAATTTGCTCAATAAGTCCTCTCTAGGACTTGCTCAAATCTGCATTGCAAGCTTCCACAAAATCTCACACAAAATCAGTCCACAAGCCTTCTCAAAGACTTGTCTCAAATCAGCTTAACAAGTCCACATAGAACTTGTCTAATCTCATAGAATCATAAAGAGAATTTTTAGAGACTCAATATGTCCTATACTCAATGCTCAATCTCTACTCAACTCAATCTCATAGAAGCATAAAGAGAATTGTTAGAGACTCAATATGTTCTATTCTCAAAGCTCAATCTCAACTCAAATCAATCTCATAGAAGCATAAAGAGAATTGTTAGAGACTCAATATGTTCTATTCTCAAAGCTCAATCTCAACTCAAATCAATCTCATAGAAGCATAAAAGAGAATTGTTAGAGACTCAATATGTTCTATTCTCAAAGCTCAATCTCAACTCAAATCAGAATATAGAATAGTTTGTTTCATGGAACTTGAACAACCACTTCATGCATCCACTTGACTAGGCTTAATCAACTCTACTCAACCAATCACCTCAAGGAACAACCCTTTCTCACAAACCCTAGTCCAAGCATGTATCAACCAACTCAAAATATTTCCAACAATGCTCAACAACAAATCTCACATAACAATGATACTCATGTTCTTTTCTAACTCAAGTTCAAGTTCTTTGCATCACCCATTGGCTTCAACAACAATGCTAATAAGACAAGGTTTTAATCACAACTCTCAATTCAGAAAACCTTGAAGCATAAACTCAAAGTACTTCACTCAACCAATGGTCTAAACAACAATGCTTATCAAACAAGGTTTAATCACAACTCACAATCCAGAAAACCTTGAAGCATTAACTCAACCACTTTTGAAAAGGAAACCCTAATCAAATCCTTTTCACTCCAAACTTAATTTTCAATCAAGCCAACCATCTAACTCAACAAAGAAGAATTTTACCCATACCTTTTCTTGAAGAGTAGTTGTCCTTACAAATCTGCCACACTCACAATTACTTCTTTGACAAACTCAATAAGGGTTAGAGGATAATTTTTATATCACAAAAATAATATCACAATTACACCTTATCACTCCAACTTAAACAATAAGCAATATCCTCACAATAATAAAAAACCCTTTATTCAAATACACCCACAAAGTCTTAACCTTCCAATATTCCACAATAGCAAAATTTAAGACTTGAAAATAAAAACAGAATTCTCCTTATACCTCCTAACAATATTTCTCAACTACCAACCTTTATCACAATGCAAAGACTTTAATCACCAAATACCTTATACCTCCAACTTAGGCTTTAATAAAATAAAACACAAAATGTTACCTTTGCCTTTGGAGAGTTTCGAACTCTCAACGCAGCCCACACAAATGTCTTTGCCCATGGTGCAAACCACCACACGAGCTACACGCTCATTGGAAACGAAGAAGCACCACGTGCTTCAACACCCTTGTCCTTTCTTGCCTTGCAAAATGGATGCGCCTAAAGTTTTGGCGCCTTCAACACGTCCACGAAATGCTTCCGCCGAAGTTCGAACACCAACCACCATGCACACCAAAAATGTAAGCCCTCTTGCCACTAGGCCAAAGCACCTTGGTGGCTTCCAACTAATCACTTTAATGCCTTTTGTTTGTTTCCCTTTCATCGTCAAATCAAACACGATTTCCACAACTTTATCTCACGAGCTCTGCATTAATTCGTATATCATGCATTTATCAAATCGAGCAAGGATAATTTCGGAAACAACTTTGGCAAGGTATTAATATGCATTTCAATTAAATCAAACGACGTCGGCGCTTCCCTTTGGCTTATGACGTCGGCGCTTCCCTTTGGCTTTTATGACGTCGGCGCTTCCCTTTGGAAATAAACTTTGCCTTGTTTTAAAACTCTAAATCCAACCTTTGGATTTATTAAAATAATCTTTGGTCTTAAACCTTTAAACCCAACCTTTGGGTTTAGATATTTTCAGACTTTATAAACCCACTTTGGCAATATAAAATATTGTAATAAAAATTACAATTATTTTATTTGGGTTTTCACTATGGCACTTCTAACCATTATAATATTTATTTATAAAATTTAAATTCATCCTGAATTTAAATAATTTATAAAATAAATATTACCACTCCTTTCTAACTTCTGTCTTTTGCACTGTTTCACTCGAACTTCTACCTTCTTGCTGAATATCAAATGACCGTCTTTGTTGCCTTTATTTTCTGCTGAAATCTTGGTATTAATGATGACTCCATCTGGTGGCATCAATGGTGACATCAATGACAACTTTGACTTAGGGACTCAAAATGTCCAACATTGGCATCGACTGTGAATTTATTTTTTCCCACATTTTTCCTACACTTTCTTCTATAAAAGAAAATATATTCTTGCTAAATCAATAATATGCGATATGCAAAGTTTTAATGTGTGATCTTAGTACAAATTTTTGATTGTTAATAATTTGTTCTTCTTCATTTATTTTCTCTACTGTAAGCTAATCTCGAAGTGTGAATTTTGGATTGATATTCTATTGTGTGGATTGGATTGATTTGCTATGTGACTTGGTGGATCCGTGGTGTAGTTTGAAGAGATAGAGTGCTCGCTTGGATACTTCAATATTCTATGCCTACTTTTGCAATGTCCATTAGGGTTTGATTAATTTGTTTGTTGCATTTATTTCATCTTCTACATTTGCTTCTTATTTTTATTTAGTCTGTAGCGATATCACGCTTGAAATTAGTGAGGCACGACTTTGCCTACCCTAATTAGGGAAAATTAATCTACATAAATGAAATCGTGCACCATCCAGGTAGGCCGTGAATTTGCTATTATGTTATGGCGCCCACTCCAGGTGAGGTACAATTTTTCCCTAGGGCACACTAGGGGTAATTTCTAGATTCTGCTTTCATTATTGCATTCCATTATGTTTTTAGATCATACTGCTACACTTTTATTTCTGTTCTATGCTACTATATTTTATTTTATGATTAATTCTCCAAAGTTCAATTTTTGCTTTTGTATTGAAAAGTCATCTAAAAGGACCTAGGGGGATTGACTGCTGCATCTCTAAGATCTATTACACAATGGCCTACGCAAGCCCCCTAATGCTAATTCTATTTTTAGTATTTTATGAGTGATCTTGTAGAAAATAGGTATTCTTAATATCATTGGACAAGAGGCAGAAAAAGCTAAAGTCAACCACCGATCTAGATAAGTCCTCTACTCCTTATATTGGTTGAAAATATGATTTTATTATTGAGTTCTAGGCATCTAAAAGTTAAAGGTATTTAGCTTACATCTAAGAATAATTTTTGTGTATTTATATTATGTATATCTCTACTGTAAAGGTTTTATAAAATAAACCCTAGGTTAGTGAGCATTAAAATAAAGAATCATTCCAGGATAGCTCTTGTATGTCTATATTCAGTTTAGTTGTCTTATTTTTTTTCTGCATTATCTTTTATCTTTTCTAGCTTAGATCTAGAAAGGCCAAACTTAGGTGTTTGTATTGAAATTGAATACATCAAACCACCTCGAGTATCCTAAGAAATTGGAGTGAGTCCTTAAACCGTTCCTGGTGAACCCTTCCCCCTAACATCGAGTGTAAAGTACAACACATAAAAATACACGTAGAGGAAATAAATTTGAATTATTTCTAGCATCGACGTAGTCCAAGGCAAAGGGAGGAAATATAATTAAATTGTTTATAGCATCGATGTAGTCTAAGATAAAGGAGGACACATGTATTTATACCCAAGGCTTTACCTTAGGGAATCACCACTTGAAAATTGTGCATCGATTCCCATTCGTGGAGTGAGCGAGCAAACAATAGGGCCAGTAAATATTTTGAATTGTATTGTTTGGAATATATCCATGAGAGCGTTGGTTGATATCACACCTATTGGTGTAGGAAAATTAGTCATTAGTTGTGTGTTAGAGCACTGGATAGAGAGAGATCTTGGGGTTGAGTCCCCTCGATGATGGTTTTGGATAGAAAAGCTTTTGCTATTTCGAGGTATAGTTGAGTTAAATTATGTAGGCCACCTTTTGTGTCACCAAGCCGTGATAGCACAAGTTGGTCGTTGAGTGCTTTAGAGAGCATTGTCCTACGTATTAACAGAGTTTGAATCACGACATCATAGGAGGTATTTGGTTTTTTTTGAGAGTAAAAATTAGAGGTATGAAGTTTAATTAAATTTTTGCAAGGTGTAAAGGTGGTTGAGTAGCAAGTTGTTCTAAGATCTTTTTTAGAGTAAAGTGTTGTTGAGAAATGTGTGTCCAGGAGGTATAAGGGTTGTGCAAGTATTTTAAACTTATTTAAAGTTTAGAAGGGAGTCATAAGGTACAATAAAATTATTTTATTTATGTAATGCTTACATGAAATAAATTAACACTAAGATGCTTTGGGTATTGTATGAGGATTGGAATATTGCATTATTAGAAAGGAGATAAAAGGGTATTCTTCTGATCATTGTAATTTTTAATTCGTGCACATCATTAGAAAAGGTTTAAGGGTTATACATGTTGTATTCTTGTGAAGACAAAAGGAAATAATAAAGTATTATTGTCAAGTTTTACTATGCACATGTTTTGAGAAGTTTTTATGTGGATGACTTGAAAAGTGTTTTGCTATATAACCATTTAAGTGCCATAAAAAGGATAAGTTGTATTGAGATAGGTTTTTTAGCACATCTTCCTCAAAACAAGTTCATAGGTATGGTGATACTATTCCTTCTTTAAGATGTTTAGTTGAGAAAATATTTCTATATTATAAGGTGGAGAAATAAGGATTATCTATGTGCCTTATTGGAAATATATGTGCTAGGGTTTGTGAAAAATTTATGCTTCATTGTTGAATAAAAGTGAAGACACATGTGCTAGGGTTTGATAACAAATTGTGCATCATTTATTAGTGAAATTGGAAACACTTGTGCTAGGGTTGAGAACAAGTTTGTGCATCATTGTGTAGCATTTGGGCATTAATTTTAGTGACATTGAAAGTGATTGTAAAAGTGTTTAAAATCAATTTTTGTGAAATAATTTGTGCATTAGGCCTTGAATTACTCTAGAAGAGAACATATTGAACATTTGCATTGCATATTATTCTTTATATGTTATTGAAAAAATAATGAGTAAAATATGTTTGAAGTACTTCTATCAAATAAAGTGTTATGAGAAGTATTGAGTAAGTATTATAAGTAGCGTTGAGCATGTGTTATGAGCAGTGTGAGCATGTGTTATGAGCAGGATTGAGCAAGTGTTATGAGAAATATTGAGCAAGTGTTATTATTAGTGTTGAGCATGTTTTATGAGAAGTATTGAGCATGTGTTAGATTAGAGTTGAGTAGAGACAGTAAGCAAATTTAAGCAGGCTGTGTGAGCAAATTTGATATAAATTTGTGAGCAGGTGTGAGACAGATCAGTACAGGTTATTGAGCAGATTTTAGTAGAAAGGAGAGGTGTCTTAGTGGATAGAGGTCCATGAACTACACTTGAGGGGATTGAGTTCTCATGTGGATAGAGATCCATGAACTTGAGCATAGGGGATTGATGTCTCCTTTGGACATAGGTCCATAAACATTGTGATAGGGATTTGGTTCCCAAGAGATTTGTTGAGAAATTTTAGAAGAAATATTTTCTCCATGGACGTAGCCCACATTGGGTGAACCACGTTAAATTTGTGTCTCTCATTGTGTGTTATTATATGTGCATTGATTTGTTTCTACTATTGATGATATTTTTTAACACTACTTTGGAAAGATATTGTAATTGATAACATTAGATAATATTGTTTGGGAAAGAAAAGTAAAATTTTATCTTATATTGTTCACCCCCCTCTTAGTATAATCTTGTGTTATTCAATTGGTATCAAAGCAGGTTCTTTCGAAGAAGTTTAACAACTTGAAGCAAGATCTTACAAGAACACACAATGGCCACTAAAATGATAGAAGTTGATCCTATGGTTGAAATCAACAAAGGAGACTCATAACTGGATGACATCCTGAAGGAATTTACTACTACTCTAGTTGTATTGGAAGTTAAAATTTGAAGGGATGAAGAAACAAAGAAAATATTTCTACAAGATATCAATGACTTAAAAGTTAAAGTTGAATAGGCAAGAAAATTTGAAGAAGTAATGATTGAGAAATTAAAGGCAAAAGAGCCAGAATGTGAAAAGTTAGAAAATGAGATTGTCTCTCTGAGAAAAGAAGTTGAAAAATCTAAAAGGAAGTCACAACAAGACATAAGGATACAAAATGGGGAATCAAGCTCAACAGGAACATCAAAGAAACCAACCGGTATATAACCCATGACCTATGTTGATATACTTAAAGGTATTAAAGGCACCAATGAGGAAGAGAGTAAAGAATCATCATGGACAAAAGTAAATCACAAAATCAAACCATATCATCCAAGGAAATCAAACAGGTTTCAATACTTCTTCCATGGTTATTTTTTCTCATGTAATAAATATGGTCATAAAGTTGTACATTGCATGATCAATATGAAAAATGATGTTAGAAATTTTAATTCATTTACACCTCTCATGGATAACAACATCATGTATTTTAAATGCAATAATTTGGTCATAAGGCCAAATGCTATAAAATAGTGTTTCCTGAATCAAGCAAAAAGGAGGATTAAAAGGTTCAAAAGAATACGACCTCAAAAGTTTGGAAAAAGAAAGAAGAACAAGAAAAATAAAATTCAATGTTATTCCAGATAGCTCTTCATGTACAAAATGAGTGAAATCAGTGGTATATTTATAGTGGTTGTTCAAGCCATATGACAGGTGACAAAAGTAAATTTCTCTCTCTTAAAGAAATCAATGGAGGATCAGTAAAATTTGGTGATAATGCTTTAACTAAAATTGTTGGAAAAAGGACTTCGAGTTTAGATAATGGAAAATCGAAAACATAAAATGTGTTGTATTTTAAGGGATTGATGCACAATTTACTAAGTGTAAGTTAGCTTTGTGATCAAGGGCACACAGTCACTTTTTATCTAAATATATGTGAGATCAGGAAATCGAATACAGGAAAGCTTATTGTAGATGCCCTTAGAACTACAAATAATCTCTACATGTTAAGTGAGATTAAAGAAGAAAAATGCTTTTTGTCATAAGAGAATAAGAGTTGGTTATGGCATAGAAGAATGTGTCATCTGAACTTTGATAATATAGTAAAAATAAGCAACAAAAAGGTAGTCAAATATTTACCCACGATAAAAAGATCCCCAAGTACAATTTGTGCACAATGTCAGCATGGTAAGCAAACAAGAAAAAGTTTCAAGCCAAAAGAATTTTCATCTTCCAAACCATTGGAACTAGTTCATACTAATTTATGTGGTACTACAAGGACAAAGAGTTTACAAGGTGAAAGTTACTTCATGTTTTTATAGATGATTTCTCCAGAATGACTTGGGTAACATTCTTAAAAGAAAAGTCAGAAGCTTTTGAAAAGTTCAAGACATTCAAGGTTTTAGTAGAAAATAAAATAGGTAAAAGAATCAAGTGTCTAAGATCAGATAGAGGATGAGAATTAACTTTAAGTGAATTTATAGAATTCTATGAAAATCATGGAATCAAAAGAGAGTAATTAGAAGCAAGGAATCCACAATAAAATAGATTAGTTGAAAGGAAAAATAAAACCATTGAGAATACAACATAGGTGTTGTAGGTGAGTTGGAGAGGAGAGGACAATCCTCCAAGGGAGGTCCCAGGTTCAAATCTCCACCCTACCAAAAATCTGAATTGGGTATCTAAAATCTAATTTTGTATAATGGTGGGGCGGGGGGGGGGGGGGGGGGGGGCGGGTGCGACCCGCGGGTGACGGGGGCTGCGGTACGAAAAAAAAAAACCTGTGGGGGGGGGGGGGGTAAAAAAAAAAACCATTGAGAATATGGTCAGAGCTATGCTAAATGATTCTAATATTTCAAATGGATTTTGAAGAGAGGCAGTTCATACAACTTTTTATATCATCAATAGAGCTCAAGTGAGAGTAAATCATTACAAAACCTTATATGAGCTTTGGAAGAGAAGACCCGATTCTATGAAGTATTTCATAGTTTTTGGAAGGAAATTCTACTTTAGATGAGAAGAGAAAAATTTGGGTAAGTTTGATTCAAGGTACGATGAAGGTATTTTCCTTGGCTATTCAAGACAAACAAGGAAGAAGATGATAGGAACATGTGAATATGCAAATATTTCTTTGCTATCTAGAATTGATCCCAAGTATTTTAATGAGGCAAGAGAAGACAAATATTGGATCAAGGCAATGGATGAAGAGTTGGATCAAATAGAAAAGAGTTACTTGGCAACTTGTCCCATGACCAAAAAAAAAGAATGTAATTGGTACTAAATAGGTTTACATAAATAAGTTGAATGAAGATGGTTAGGTAGTCAAAAATAAAGTAAGATTGGTATGCAAAGGCTATACACATATTGAAGGAATTGATTTTGATGAAACATTTGCTCTTGTTGCACATATTGAGGCCATAAAAATATTTTTGGCATTCTCAAGTTTCAAAAACTTAAAAGTCTATCAAATGGATGTAAAATTAGCGTTTCTCAATGGTTTCTTAGAAGAAGAGGTCTACATTGAGAAACCTGAGGGTTTCAACCTAATAGATAAGCCATATTATGTATGTAAATTAAATAAGGCTCTTTATGGACTAAAACAAGCCCCTAGAGCTTGGTATTCAAGGTTGGATAAGTATCTTCAAGAACAAGGTTTCAGAAAAGGAGTAGCTGATAGCAATTTATACATCAAAAATGAAGGAAATTATTTGTTGATTGTGGTGGTCTATGTGGATGATATTATTTTTGGTGGTAGTAATGATAAGATGTGTCAACAATTTGCAAAGTGTATGTAAAATAAATTTGAAATGTCAATGCCTGACGAGTTATCCTTATTTCTTGGATTGTAGATTTCACAATTAGAAAAGGGCATATTTATCTCACAAACCAAGTATATAAAAGAAATGTTGAAAATTTTTATACTGGAGGATTGCAAACCAATTATTAACCCCATGGTTAAAGTATGCAATTTGATTAAATATGATGAATCTCTAGAGGTAGATCAAACATTGTATAGATCCATGATTGGAAGTTTACTATATGTCATAGCTACAAGACCAGATATAATGCAGGTAGTGGGATTAGTGACAAGATTTCAAGCAGCACCAAAGGAAACACGTGTACATAAAATAAAAATAATCCTTAGGTATCTAAAATGAACTATGGAATTTGGACTATGGTATCCTAGGGGTAATAATTTCACTCTCATAGCATACACAGATGCGGATTGGGTAGGCAATATTGATGACAGAAAAAGTATGAGTGGAGGAGCATTCTTTCTTGGAAATTTTTTAGTCTCTTGGCTAAGCAAAAAATAAGCATTAGTATCCTTATCTACATCATAAGTAGAGTACATTGTAGCAGTTGCTTGTTGTACACAGGTTTTATGGATGAAGTAAAATTTAAAAGACTTCAAAATAGAGGATGATCATCCCATCCCCATAATTTGTGATAATACAAGTGCCATAAACATTTCAAAGAATCCAGTGATGCGTTTAAGGATCAAGAACATTCCAATAAAATATAATTTTTTAAGAGAGTAGGTGACAGATTGGGAATTCAAATTGGAATATGTTACTACGAAGGAACAAATTGCAAACATATTTACTAAGCCACTTCCAAAGGAAACTTTTGAATATCTTAGAGGAAAGTTGGGAGTAGTATTACTCCCATCCCAAACTTGATCACCTCAAGGAGAGGAGGTGGTGAAGGGGATAATCTAAGAGTATTATCTTTAAACCCAAAGGATCCCTTTGCCATTGATGTCAAATGGGGAGAGTTTTAGTAAGGGGGAGCAACTTCTTAGGGGGAGAATATTTGGAATCCAATAGTAGTAAAATAATTATTTTTTGAAAGGGTTGCCATAAATGAAAAAGGGGGAGATTGTTGGAAATATTATAGTATTGTGTTTTCATTGATATCAAAAGATGCATAAGGCAGAAATATTTTATGTTCAAGGTTTGATGAGCATGTTACAAGGTTGGAAAAATAAAAGAAGGCAAATATGTTAAGGAGTATAATATTTAAATAGTATATTTAAATATTATAAAGAGGATTTAAAAATGACAAATGGACCAAGGTGTAAAGGACAAGAGGATAAAATATTTAAATTTAGTGAACCAAGGTTTTAAAATAAATATTATAATATTTTTAAATATTATAATACAAAGTTTCAAAATGGAGGATGGCACAAAAATACGCATAGAGTTAATAAATTTGAATTGTTTCTAGCACTGACATAGTCTAAGGCAAAGGAGGGCACATGTATTTATACCCAAGGCTTTACCTTAGGAAGTTGCCACTTGAAAATTGTGCATTGATTCCCATTCATGGAGTGAGCGAGTGAACGACAGGGGTAGAAAATATTTTGAGGCACAGTGTTTGGAAGATATCTATGGGAGCACTGGTTGACGTCACACCTATTGGAACAGTGTAGTTGGTCATTGGTCATGTGTTAGAGTTCTGGGTAGAGAGAGGTCTTGGGGTCGAGTTCCCTCAACAATGGTTTTGGGTAAAAAAAAATTCACTATTTCGAGGTAGAGTTGAGTTAAATTATGCGGGTCACCTTTTGTGTCACCAAGTTGTGATAACATGACCGATTATTCAGAACTTTGGAGAGCGATGTATTGCACATTGACAGAGTTTGAATTGCATTAGCATAAGAGGTATTTGTTTTTTTTAGCACAAAAATTAGAGGCATAAAGTTTGATTAATTTAATTTTTGCAAGGTGTAAAGGTGGTTGGGTAGCAAGTTGTTCTAATAACTTTGTTAGAGTAAAGTGTTGTTGAGAAATGTGTGCCTAGGAGGTATAGGGGTTGTGCAAGTATTTAAAATTTATTGAAAGTTTAGAAGGGAGACATAAGGTGTAGTAAAATTGTTTTATTTATGTAATGCTTCCATGAAATATATTAACATTAAGATTCTTTGGGTATTGTATGAGGATTGAAATATTGCATTATTAGAAAGGAGAGAAAAGGGTGTACTTGTGATCATTGTAATTTGTAATTCATGCACATCATAAGAAAAGGTTTAAGGCTTATACACATTATATTCTTGTGAAGAGAAAAGGAAATAATATAGTATTATTATCAAGTTTTACTATGCACATATTTTGAGAAGATTTTATGTGGATGACTTGTAAAGTGTTTTTCTATATAACCCTTGAAGTGGCACAAAAAGGATAAGTTGTTTTGAGATAGGTTTTTGAGTACATCTTCATCAAAATAAGTTAAGAGGTATGGTGATACTATTCATTATTTAATATGTTTAGTTGAGAAAACATTTTTGAAGAACATGTGCTTATACTGATATGGGGGGGGGGAGAACAGTATAAGATAAAACTTTTTGCTTTTTAATCCATATGATAAAATCATTATATTAAAGTAGTAAAAATTACACAAAGCATCACACACATGAGAGACATGATTTAATGTGGTTCACCCAATGTGGGCTACTCCACAAAGAAAATATTCCTTATAAATTTTTTCTCAATAAATTCTCTTGGTAATCCTTTCCCTATTACAATGTCTATGACCTTTGTCCAAAGGAGACATCAATCCCCTGATCAAGTTTATGGAACTCTATCCACAGAAGAACTCCTTCTCCTCTACTATGGCTTGTGATCCTCTTAGAATACTATTGCCTCCACTGCTCTAGCTTGTGGATATCTCTCCACAAAAGACTCTATCCTCACTCAGAAGATCTCTGTCCTCATTGCCCTAGCTAATGGATCTCTATCCACTAAAGACTACTATCCTATTCTCTTACTCTATTCTATTCTCTATCTTAGATTTGTACTAAATACGATCCTCTACCCTACATAAATTTGTTCAATCTTTATCTCAAATCTACACTAAACACTATCCATCAGTCTAGCACACATCTGCTCAATCTCTATCGCAAATCTACTTAACAAGTTCTCTCTAGAACTTGTCTAACCTGCTCAACAAGTCTTTACTAAGACTTACCTCAAATCTGGCCACAAGTGTTTACCAAGACTTGCCTTAAACCTTCTTGTAAGCTTCCACAAAAGCTCACACAAATTTGTCCTTAAGCTTTTACAAAAGCTACTCAACTTAGCTCACAAGATTTCACAAAATTTGTTTAAGTCAATTGCAATACTTGCATACAATATCAACTCAATCTCTTTCAAAAAACCTCTTTAATCACACAAATAAATTTCACTCAATTTTTTTTTTGACTCACAGAAGCATATAGAGAATTGTTAATATGTTTCAGATTCTTAATCACTCAATCACTTCTAACCTCTTTTCAAATCAATTCAGTATAAAGAATAATTTGTTTCATAGAACTTGAACTATCACTTCAACACTTTCAATCAACTATGCTCAATAAAATCCACTCAACCAATCACTCAATGAAATCTTAGTCAAAAATGCTTATCAAACAAACCTCTCATAACAATGATACTCATGATCTTTCATAAACACTTGTTCAAGATAATTCTCAACTTCACATAACAATGATACTCATGATCAAAATAAAACCCACATCAATCAACATTGGATTTCTCAAAACCAAACTCAACAATGCTTATCAAACAATTTTTTCCCTCCAACTTAGCATTCACAATATCCAACAATATTTCACTCACAAGGAAGATATGCCCATACCTTTTGTTTAATGAGGCTTTTGTAGACACCTAAAATACATCATGTTTAGGAGATTACCCATATGGACACATCCACAAACCATATAAATCCTCTTGGATCTCTCCAAGAGCAAGCAGTGGTCCTAACCACTCAAACTTTTGTGATTTGACCAAAGTGCATTAAGATGCCTTTGTAGCCTTTTTTGAGTTGACCAAAGGGTTTTAAGATACCTTTGGAGTCTTTTGTGAGTTGACCAAAGGGTTTTAATATACCTTTGGAGCCTTTTGTTTTTGACATTTTCTATTGTTTTTGCAATTTTGAATGTTTTAAATGTTTTTGATATTTTGAATTTTATTGTTTTGACAAGGGGAAGGTATGATACCTTAGGTATCCCCCATGTGTGTGTTACTCAATGAAATTGAGGAAGGTACGATACCTTTAGAAGTCTCACTTTGCTTCATTGAACTTTATGTGGATTGTGGGGAAGGTATGCTACCTTTAGGACCTCCATTGCGTATATTTTCCACCACAATGTAATCATCTTGCTTAGGAAGAGTGACAACAATCAGCTCTCTCAATTTGGGTATAAAATTTTGTGGGGTGCCCCTATCTTGATGAGATGAAATAAGTGAACCATCTGCGTGGAGCTTATTTTATTCTAATAGACCTTAGACCACCTTTCGAAATGAATGGCAGCTATGTATGTCATGCCCCTATATATGATGATACATTCAATAGAGACTTTCATCAGTGGAACCATGCTTGGGTGCTCTTTTATTGACCTCGGGCAATTCAAATGCATTTGCCTTGTACAAATTTTGAAATAAAGTCACAGTAGTCACCTCAAATGTTACCTCCTACTAAGGTGGCTTGTTAGGCCTACAAGGCTACGACTAACCTTGGGATCTCAATTGGGATGATGTAGCCTCTATTTTGGAAGGTTGAGGTACTATGGATGAACCATTTATGGGAAAAGCTCCACTATCTATGAGATCCTAAACCACACTCCTAAATCCATAGCAATTGCAAATGCCATGCCCCTCTATTCAGTGATAGATATAGTAATGGTCCTCCCTATAACCCTTAGGTTTAGCTCTATTTGGATCTAAAGGTTTGATGTCAGGTAAGGTGATGACCTTAGCTTCTTGTAGCTTCTAAAAAATGTTAGACATAGACTCATTTAAAGGAGTCCAAATGTGTTGCTAGTGTTTTGAGCATGTAGCATGCTATGACCTTGCTTGGCAACCAAATTGATCCATAGGCATTTCAATTTTTATCTTAGGGGGATCCTATTGATTTTTGGGTGCAAGGGGTGGATTAATAACTATGGTCACTTATTGGTTGACAATTTGAAGTTGATTTTTGTTGAGAATATTGTGTATTAGAGCTCTAAAATGTTGACATACATGAATTTCATGACCGTCCTATCTATGATCTACACAATTCTAATCCTTTTCATATCCCTAGGGTTTCAGATGATTTAGATGTAAAGGTCATACCTTAGGTAGGGCGATGGTGTTTGCAGCACATAATAAATTAAAAATTGATAATGTAGGCTCAAGCAATGGGGGATACTTGCTAGGTTGCTGAGGTGGTCGGGTTAGCACTTGCTCTGGTTGAGGCTTTTCCTTTGGCTACATTGGAGGTGTTTTGACCTCAGATGAGGGTTGCTTCTATAATTCTATGTTCTCAAGTTGGTTCATGATGAAGTGCAACACCTCAGTTTTCTCATCCATTTGGTACTCCATTATATCTATATGACTTAGAATGGATTGTAAAACTGACAAGGATGTCATGTGTATTTCTAATGGTTGGTTTGAAATACCATTATCGTCACTTGAAGGCAGTGAAATATTGGGGTCTACAGGACCCCCAAGTATATGCAAATAACCAATTTATTTCATGTGAGATGAGGTGGATGCTTCTTGATTATCCACTTCATTAGTGGTATTCTCATGCTCACATTTGTGACTCAGTTCATGTTCCTATTTTACTTCATAGTCTTGAACTATGCCAGCTTGAGTATCCCAAATATGATGTGGGGGAACAATTGCTTTTTCTCTTGAGGAGGCACCATGAGAAGTAAGTCAGGGGTGACTAATGCCAATGGTTTTAACCCCTTCAATGTGGAAGCAACATATGATTGCACCACATCTTGTTTTACCTATTTTAGAGTCACTTGATCCTGAATCTTGTTGTTGACCATTATCACAAACTCTTGAGAAGGCACTTTTTCTTGTGTCTCATCGACCTTATTGTAATACTTGAATGACTTAGGATCATGGGGGACCACATACACTTGTCCTTGGTGTGTGAATTTTAAGTTTTGGTGTACTATGGAAGGCACACTTTCCATATCCCTCATCCATGGTGTTCCTAGCAATATGTTATACTGCCTCTCAACCCCCAGGATATGGTAAAACGTAGGTATCATCTTTATCCCAACCTGTATAGGTAGGATTATTATACCAATTTCTGGGGAAGTAGCATCATTGAAGGCCCTCAATGTGAATGTTGAGTTAGTAATGCATGGAGGTGGAAATTTTAAGTGCTTCAAAGCTACAACTGTGATGATGTTGGTAGATGACCTAGTTTCAATCAAGACTCTCTTATATAAAATCTGATTGATGCTTGCTATGATGTGTAGCGAAGGATCGGGTTCATCCTTAGATATTGGCTTAATATCCTATCTATGAAAGGTAATCACAGGGTCCTTTTGTAAGTGAATTGAAATCATTGTTGGTGTGGACTGTGATAGATTTTCAGCTTTAGTTGACTTTTTCGACACGTTGGGCTGATCAAGGCATATTTTTCTTCCTGTTGTAGTATTGATCATACCGATAAAACCCTCATTAGGTAGGGCTATGTGCACCTCATTGATGTGCTCAACTTGATTTTTGTTGGTCCCATGATTGGGAAGATGATTTTTAAATATGTTGATGTTTTGCAATTCATTCTTTTCCAACATATTCTGCACTACATTCTTGAACGCAACACAATCCTGGATATCATGGCCATTTTGCTGATGATAAACACAATATAGATTTTCCCTATACTCCTTAGGTTTGGGGTAATTAGGATCAAGGGTGCACACCTTAGGCAAGTCTAAAACCTTGGCCTCAAAAAGGTGGTTGAAAATTGATGCCAAATATTCAGGCAATGGTGTATAGTTGCAAGGTGGACATTTTTGTTTGTCCTTGCCTTGATTCCTGTTGTGTTGGACATAATGCACAGGAGGAGGGTGAGCCTAATAGTTTTCTTATTGTTGGCTCTATGCTACTTTTGAAACATTTAACATGATATAGTTTACATGCATAGGTTAGGCCTATTGTGGTTGATATCACATGCTCTTGTTCCATTCTTTCTTGCTACAAAGCTTTAGATATCCTTCATCCAACTTTATATCTTCTATCATCTTGGCATGATCCAAGGCTTCCTTGAATGTTTCATACAACTGTAGTTGCAATAGAAACAAGATGTGTTTTATGTAGCTCTTTGTAAAAATCTGGGTGAGTTCTTCAGTGGGGATGGAGAATGGTAGTTTTACCATGATTTTTCTCCACCTATCCCCATAGTCAATCACTAGATCATCGTCATACTACTTTAAATTAGCCAGATCAAACAAGTTCACCTTCTTCTTAGCATTGAAGGAGAAACATTCAAGGAATGCATTCACCAGTTACTTAAAACTAGCGATGCTATGCTTGGGCAACTGATTGAGCCATTGAGTCACTACGCTCAAGAACATCATGATGAACGTTCTCAGCATTAGGGCATCATTCTACTTAATATGGAAGCATGCATTCATGAAGTTGGTAATGTGTTCTTACACATCTTCCTCTCCCTTAAAATTGTCTAGCCTAGGAATTTCAAAGTTCTTAGGATATGTAGGACTTGGAACTGAGGGGCATATAGGTTGGTTGTGTATTTTGCTTAAGGTTAGCTTTTGCTCAAATATGTCCTGCTTCTTGAGATACTTGACTCTCTCAGCTAGCACTTTGTATGCTTGAGAAGAAATGATCTCTTCCTCTCGAAGGGGTATCTGGGGTGTAAGCGGAGGAAATTTTATTTGAGTACGGGTGGTCGATTATATTCATCGGCCATATTTATAGAATATGGTTTAGGATATTGTTGATCTTGGTCATTCGACTCTAGTCTCTCATAATGCCTATGCTAGGGCTTGTTTGGCATTAAACACTTATGTGGTCAAGAAGCATGTTGATAGGTATGGCAAATATAATCATCTACTCACCTATTATGCAACTCGAGATGTGAAGTAGCATGTCTCTCATTGTTCTGCTACCTATACTCACTATGGGGAGGTAATTCTAATCGAGCCAATCTATTTGATCACTCTTCACACTCATTTAGATCAAGGAGATGCTACTCTTCTAGGTGGTGTTCATATAATCATTGTTGGTGCAACCATTGTTGTTTTGCACTTTATCATTCTATGTTTTCTAAACACTCACACTCAATGCGAAAATCCTTTGATTTATCTTAGAGTATTTGTTCTCTCTGAATTGCATCTGACCTATGTGACCGATTTGATCGATTTGTTGTGTTGGGTCTATGACTCTACAACTCCATGTGAGGGTTCTTGTTTGCTTCAAATTGTACAATAAGGTTGGAAACTCTCTTCCCTTTATGAGTCAAGATTGCCTTGATATTATGCTCTTCCCTAGAGGTGTAACCCTCATGCAAGGATGTTGTAGAGGTGTTGCGTGTTCATTGGGAAAACTCACCATGGGTACGAATATGATGTAACTGAGTTATAGTTCCTTCATCCATGATGTATTATTTAGCTTATATAGTAGATCTATGTGGGGTACAATCATGATATATGCTACCATGCTCAAATGTCCCATGTTGGGATATTCTAAAACCTTGATCTAAAAATTCAAGGTGATGGGTCTTCCAAGGTTGGGCAAGAGGAGTTCCTTCCTCACCAATACTATGGTTAGACAACTAACATCCCCCATGTTTGGAAGGATTTGGTATTACAATGGGCATGTGAATGGTTTCCTTCCATTTATATTACCCCTCATTGGGCTGATTTGAACTCTCAGTGTAATGATATGTGGTGGGTTTGGAAGTATTCTTATTTAGGTCACAAGAAGATATGGTGTTGGTTCTCCTGAGCGGGGTTTCTTGGTGAGATCCATTGTGAGTGGTGTTGTCTCCCCCGATACTACCTAAAGTTCATTCAGGTATGTTTTGGGTAGGTGTGCTACCTCTAGGGTGGTCTGGACCCTCTGGTGCATTGGTTGCAACCTCAATCTTAGATCGGGGATGGCCCCGTGTATTGACCATAACCTTGTGAAATTTGACTTCCAAAAAATGTTGTGGGTGTTATATACCAAAATGATCAATGTGATGAGATGATCGCAATTTGCTATGACTCTAAAAAGTTATTTTTGGGTCAAAATTTTGTATTTTTGAAATATTTGGCCAACCGGGGCCCATGGGGAAATGCCCACTTTTAGGAATTTTTAGGAAATTTTGAATCATGAAGAGTTAGGGCTCACAATTTCTATGAGAGGTTCACAAGGGGCTAACTAAGACAACAAAATAAATTTGGTAATTTTTGGATTTGTCTAGCCCATTTTATGACTGTTTTAGTGCAATATTTCCCTATTTTCAACTTCAGAAATAGAGTAATCATAAAACCAAAATAATTTTTTTGTTATAGCTATGATTTACATGATTATTGATCTGTTGGATGCAGAATCAAAAAGTATATTTTTTTAAAATAAAATTTCCTTGAAAAATTAGGGTTAGGGTTTGGTCCCAGATCAAGGATATTAGGTTGATTACCCAACAATAAAGAAACACACAAAGCAGACAATATGATTATCTCTTTTACATATTAGATGTGTATCCTAAAACTAGTTTTAGTGTGTTTCAGATGTGTTGTTGCTCTTGCTTTCTTGTTCATATTTTGGAATTAGAATGAGGGAACTCAACCATAGTGGTGACTAGGAACACTAGTGCTAAACATGATTTCTCAAAATATTATAGGGTACACCGCTTAAAACCCAGTGGAGGGTTCACCTAGCTCTTCCACTCTGAATCAATAATTGCTCCAACAGTGGGAGACAATTTGAACACAAGTGACCTACACCAACTTAAAGGAGTTCCCTATTCTGTCTAAGGATATCTAGGGGGAAAGTCAGTGGAAGGAGGTGAATTACAAAGTCATCGGTCTAAATTAGGGGTTGGTGATGAAATCCAACCTTACCAATGTTATTGTAATATGTGCAATTGTGTGGGGTTCTTTTTAGATTTTTAAAATAGAAAGTGATGCATCAACCAAAATTCATGAATACTTTCCTACATGCCTAAAAAGAACATTTATCTTTAGAAATATGCATATATAATTTAATCTAATTTTTTTTCATATAATGCACTTCCTACTTTGTGAATTAAGGCCACTGGTTGGGCCACATGTAAGCAAACTTAAAATTCAAAGGCCTAGAGCTTTGGAGACTAGGGCAGACCTCAAAAATAAAGGATCGCTATTCCTAGCAGTGACTATAGAAAATTTAAAAGAAATCTAAGAAACATAAAATGCAATTTTCTTTTTATCTTCATTTTTCCCTAATTAAACTATGTATTTGCTTGTTATTTTTGGAAGTAAATTGCAAACAAAAAATCATAGAGAATCAAGGATTTGTACCAACCTGAAGTCCTCATCTGATGATGACCTGGTTGACCTCTATCTCTAGTTTTTTGATAGTCATTTTCAACTAGAGCGGTTGATTCTGGCTGTTGACTACAGGAGCAGCTAAGATCTACTGGTCGTTGTCGACCAAAGCAACCAAAATTACACACACAAAAATACCCGAAACATTAGTAAAATGGCCAAAAACAAAAACTTGGTGGGGGTCCCACCATGATCACCATTTGTGTGAACCTAGGAAGCACACACCACTCTTACCCTACTTGCAATGTCATTATTATATCAAATACAAAAATAAAGGAAGCACACAAGGACATATAACACAAAAGTAAAAAGCAAAGAAATATTATTTTATTGATGCTTCTAGATCTCAGTTATATGTACGTACCTTTGAGGGATACTCATTTTGATATAAAAAATTATAAGTGGGATAATCAGTGAATGTATCCCCCATAAGGGGATGGTATGCCTTTGTAGGCCTCCTGATCTCGCATACCAAACTATCTTAGGGCTTACAAATACCTCCTTCTCCTGATATCATCCTAGAATGATATCGTGCTTTGGATGCTTTGAAATGATCTTGTAAATCTATATCTATGGGTAAGGAAACAACAGAGCATAGTAAGTAGTATGAGCCACCTCTCTGAGGGTGGCTCTTATTAGAAAATCTAATAATAAGATAAATGATCATGATAATACTAAAATACGAGCATAACCCAAATAATAAATGCATGGAAAATAGAGAAATATGAAGTAAATACATTAATAAAATCAGATATGAGCTATGACTAATTAATAAATCAAGAAGTAATGGATCTAAGATAAAACAATGAGAAATAATATCTAATACCCTAAAATAATTTTATGGGTCACTTTCCAAGATAGTGGCTACAAAGTAAGCTCTTCTTCTCATGAACCAAGGACTGTATCACTATCCTCCTTGATCCAATTGATGTTCAAGGGTTACCTGTTGTGTCTCCTACACTGATTGGTGGTTGGGAATAATGGATCTGAATACTGATGCATGGATGTGGCTTATTTGAACGATGCTCTAATGCTACCCAAAGGGGCATAGATTGACTCTCTGTTTCAATAGGGCTTTACTGCACACAATTTAAACTCTTTGTATATCTCTTGCCTTACTAGAAATTTACATATCTAGAATTCTAGGTTTTAGGTTCAGATCTAGGGTTGGGTTTCCTAGGGAATTCAAACTCTAGATATTCATGCCAATTGATCATCTCAAAGGGAAAGCATCAGTCATAAACTGACATTGAAAGGGTAGTTAGGAGGAACTCAGGGAGTTCCTCACCAAAATCCACCTGCAAACAGTGCAAGGTGTAGTTAAACTACGTGATATGGGCTTGTATTCATGACCAAAATGTGTATGGTGCTAGTTATCATCAGATCCAGTGGCTAGGTGTGGCTACTATAGCCTTAAGTGGCTAGATGTTTTGGCCACTCTGCTTGAGAGCGACCAGGCCTGAATGGGCTAGAACTATCCTTTTGGAGTGGTTAGGACCACTACTTTCTCTTGGAGAGGTCCAAGAGGGTTCATATGGTCTGCGAATGTGTCCATATGTGTAGTCTCCTAAACATAACATGTTTTAGGTGTCTACAGTTCCTAATTGGTAAATTAGGTGTTTTGGTTGTTAGACGTGGTTGACTTCAAATTCCAACAGTCAAAAAATTGACCGTTGCCATATATCATGGGTGGTAGTCGCGGCTAATCCACTTTGTAAAAAAATTCCAATTTTTTTATTTTTTTGGTTTTTTTTTACTGAATTCATTGCAATTTTTTATTTTTCCAAGTGAAATTTTTATTTTTTTGAATATTTTGAATGCATTTTCTGATTGTTTTTGTGATTTTGATTGATTTTTTTGAATTTTTTTGCATTTTTAAGTGCATTTTTTATGTTTTTGTAATTTTGAATGATTTTGTTATTATCTCCCTTTAGACCTTAAATGATAGAACAAAGGATTTAAATCTCCTCCATGAGCTCTATACCGAACTAACTGATGTCAACTAGGACTGGCTCAGGGCCACAAGATTTAGCTATGTGCTATGGCTACCTTCCATTCAACCCGATCATGCCTACATGATTACCTTGGCCCATTGCTAGGATGCATAGACCAACACCTTCCACATACTCACAGGTGATATTACAGTCACCCTAGAGGATGTCTACCGCATATTCTATATCCCCATCGATGGTGAGGCCACCACATATTCATCCACTATAGCAAATGATTTAATTTTTCAAAGGATATTTTGTGCCAGGAGTGATGAGGCATAGTTGGATTCTTAGCATGGCAAGGTGCACGTTGAGTATTGGTACCGTGAGTAGTTCTTCTCATGGCGAGTGATCGTGTTGATGCAGCTTATAATGTATATTGTTGTTCTAGATACTTCAAGAGCAAGGTTCCCCTAGAATATCCTAGATAGGATGCAGGATCTACTTGCTAGCACCATGTAGGAGCCATTGATCCTATCTTGGGGAGTGCTCTACTTGTACAAATCTATAATGAGTTGTACCGTATCATCCAGCAGGGCCACACTGGAGTGGGCTATAGTCTACTGCTTCAGATATGGACCTAGGAGCACATTACTATTGATCACCCTAGTAGAATACCTATAGATATTGGAGATATTGCAAATGATTCCTAGTGCTACATAACACATTGGCCGAGGGAGGTTGAGGGCTTCAAGAGCAGGCCTCACGTAGGAAACCTCTAGTACTACATGGATCAGTTGACTAGACTACAACTAGGATAGGTTCTATGATGCCCTTACATGTACTATCTAGCATGGGGTGAGGTAGACTACTATCTAAGGCAGGAACAATGTGAGTGATGACTTCTCAAGTGCAAGCCCAAGATACACAAGTTCTTCTACTTCTCGCGTGTTGTTAGGTAATTTGGGACCTACTAGGATATCATGGATGAGCCAATTCTTTACCACTATCTTAAGGTAGAGAGAGACTTGGACCAACCTCAGGTGACTCCACTAGGGTATGAGGATGACACCTTTTAGGATTCATGACTTGCAGATGCTGAGACCATAGTGGAGTACGATGCCTGGTGGACTAGCAAACATTGGTACGGTGGTGGCCCACTAGGCAAAGCTAGGGATGAGGTAGGCATAAAGGTAGCCGATGAGGATCCTATAGGTTGATGCACTCTTTAGAGGATAGAGGGTGGATGGATCTAGGCTACAATAGAGGAGGAGCCCCATGTAGAGGAGGAGGGCGAGGAGGAGCTAGATGATGAGATGTCACAACTCAAGACCCAAGTGGCTAGCTTGGAGTCACATATTTAGATTACGAGGAATTAAATCCTGGAGAGGGATACATCTATGGCTACCCTATAGGCATAGTTGATATTAGCTCAGGGTTAGCTTGTAGAGGGCCTATTGGCCATTTTGCATTTTGCCACATTGGGGATTTTGTTGGGAAGTTTTTATGTAGTTTTGTTGTGTATGGCGACACTTTTGAAAATAATTTTATATGCTCCTAGTTTGTTTTCATATCTATTGTCTTTATGTTTTCGCATTTGAAAATGTGAAGTATTTTATAAACTTCCTTTGTAAAACTTTGCTACATCATGAATTCATTCAAAAGGAGGGTTTTTGTAAAATTCTGAAAAAATATGAAAAGCCTAAGTCAAATTCTGAAAAGTGTCTAAATTGTATTTACGTTCACCCCAAAGGAGGGGCGAACACCCCATTCGCCCTTTGGAAAGGTGAACGAAGGCCCAAAAAAAACTCAACGCAAGCAAGTTCAAAAGTGTTTGCGTGTTCACCCTTTCTATGGGGCGAACGCGTCGTTCGCCCTTCCTAGGGGCGAACGCGCCCCAAAAAGGAACATACCCGCATGTGCCCAAATATGGTGACAATTCAGGTTCACCCTGGTTGAGGGGCGAACATCCCGTTCGCCCCTCCCATGGGCGAATGAACTTTCCAAGCAAGGTGTTGTCGCGTTCGCCCTTTCTATGGGGTGAATGCGTCGTTCGCCCTTTCCAAGGGTGAACGTGTTTTTAAAGAGGGATCACATGCACAAGAACAAGAATTATGGGCGAAGCGCATTGTGAGGTGAACGTGATTCTGGGCAAAAGGAATTATGGTCAAAAGTTTTGAAGATGCCAGGATCTCGAATATTAAATGATGGTGGCGTCGAGTAACTCATGTTGTGAATCTCGAGCATAAGAAAAGCTAAATGGGGAAAGTGAATGAATATTTTAAATTTCCAAAGCACTAAGGCACTTCCCAGACATTCAATGATGATCTAAGTATCTGTGCACCGATGCCCAAGTTGCTGATTTTGTGGAAGCTGTTCCCCAAGAGAGATAGATTTTCAATATTTCCAAGGAGGAATTTCTTCGTTTTGTTCTTGATCTCTGGACATCTTGTCCTCTGATGTATTAAATGAAAGAGGTGAAAACCTCTATAAATACTAATCGTATTTTCATTGTAAAGGAGGTTAGACACTTTGCGAGAATACTCTCTAAGTTCTCTGCATTAATACAAGGCATCAGGCTTCTGAATTTGCAAGTGATTTTGCGTGTAATTTCTTTCTGTACTGTGCACTTCTTTTCCACATTCGTCTTTCTTGTTTGTTGTTAAATTTAAATTTTGTGATTGGATTTAAATATTGCTAGTAAGAGAGTGAGTGCTGAAGTGATTATTTTGAAAGTTATCTTTGCAAGATCACAAGTTTATTCTGTAGTTTTTCCTTTAGTAAATGCTATTCTGTGCTTGGGTGTTTTCCTGCTATTAGTCTGCCCCGAATCTTGTACTTCGGCCTCTGGCCATATTTCCCATCTCTTTCTATTATTTTCAATTTCTTTCCTGCATCCCTAGTCTTTTACTAGTATAGGATTTAGTTCGGGAACCAACCCTCTCTGGAGATTGGCATGGAGGACATCTCTTTCCTTCGACATTTCAATGTTGGTCGTATCTAGGGCGCATAAACGCAGTGTTTATTGATTAGGCAGATATTTGACCAACAGTTTTTGGCACGCCCGATGGGACCTCAAAGATTCCATTTCCAGTAGTATTTAGGTTTGATGTTCACCTTTCTGTAGGATAATTAGAACATCTGGCGACTCGATTATACCCAAAAATTTCCGAATGTGAGAGCAACGGGAGCTGTGTCTCATGAATACAAGATCGCAGGCCAAAAATCCAAATCATCAAATCGAGTTCTACGAACTTGATATCCAAATATTAGGAGAACATCCCTGGTTAGCCACTTTTTGGCGTACCTCTTCATTACCTCCTATATCTCACATATCATCTGTTTCGACCTCATGGTTAGCCAATGTATTTTTTACTCCTGTAAGTCTAGTTAGTACCACCACCAGTTTCCCTCCACCTCACACAGCTGCTAGCGTTCCACAACCTACACCTCATATACCAGTCCATATGGCTCAGAATCCTCCACCCCATCAGCAACAACCACCAAGGCAATTCCCAACATGGAATAGCTCAGGAGCTTTGAATTTGCAAGCTCAAAACCTAGTACCTCAAGCTGCTTTAAAGGCCTTGCCGACTTATGATGGTACTAGAAAAATTGCATATGAGCATATCCAAGATGTGGCCTCTTTGGTGACTATTCATGACATAACAGATGAAGACATAATGATAAAGCTGCTAGTATTGTCATTGAGAGGAAAACTATTGTACTGGTATCGATCGTTACAACCAGGTACTATCACTTCATGGGATCAATTGGCGGAGTTACTAATCAAGAATTTTCATGAGCAAGCTGATCCGTACTCATTGTTACACCAGTTCATGATGATTCAAAGACATCCACAAGAGGAGATCATGGATTTTAATGTCAGATTCATGCGAAGCTGGTAGAGAGTCCCTGACGGTTTATGACCTACACATGAGCAAGCCATGTTTTATTATCTCAGAGCGCTTAGCACTGATATTGGTATGGATGTACGCCAGGCCAATGTGACCACATTTCTAGACCTATACACATAGGCTCAAAAGGTTGAATCAGATTTGATTGTTGTAGGTAGGCTTCCTCCAAAAACAACAATGCCAATCCTCCCTGATCTTCCTCAGTATCTATATTCTAGTGCATTCTCGCAACCTATGCCATCCATGTACCCAGTTCCCTCATGGAACTCCAACCCGCCTCATATCGCTCCGATTCCTCCCCCGCAACAGTCAGCTCCGAGTTTTACACAGTTACCTGCCCCATCAGTCCCTCAATTACCAGCATCAGTTTCTTTCCCCACATTGTCGGTGCCTCCGACTCCTTTGTCGTTACCAGCACCACAAGCACCCTTACCTTTTCCAGTGCCCATGCCACCATCCAATCCTAATCCTTTCATGACATTATTGTAGGAAGTGAAGTCCAATAATGCGGCCTTGAGGACAATATCTAATGAGCTCACAATGGTGAGGAAGAAGCAAGCAGAGGTCGAGTTCCGATCCCGAAGGTTCCAAACTCCACCAATTACCCGAGAGCAAGCTTCTACCAGCTGGGGACCTAAAAAGAGTACTACAGTGCTAGAAAATGAGGAGGCTAGTGCGATAGAAAAGGCGTACTGGTGCTCTACGTGTAATGATCCCCATGGAGAGGACACTTGTATGGTACATATGAACTATGTCCAGACGCTGGAAGAAAGCTCCGTAGGTGGGCAAGTTAACATGATTCGAGAAGTTGATCACAACTGTATGATGTCATCCCTAGAACAAGTTTCAGTCCTCACAAGGTCTGGGAAAATGCCGGTGATTGTGGATCCAATGGAGCTCAAACCTTTGAAGGTGCCTACAGAACCAAAGGTGCAAGATGAGAAGCGGTTACCTCCAGCGAAAGCACCTACCACAAAGGCTAAGGAGCAATATTCTATTAAATTGAAGGATTTATTGCCCAAGTTAGCTCAAGAAAATGTGCAGATCAAGTCACCTGCTTCGCCACCTACAACAGTCACTCAAACACACGGTGAAACAAGAGAACAAGCCAAGGAGCGACTTAAGTATCCATCGTTGACAAAGAGGTAAAGAGTGGAAGCCACTCAACAATATCAGGATAGGTATGAATGAGCTCTAGAAGAGAAGGCTTTGGCTGCCCCAAGTTACAACATAGTAGAAGAAATGAGGAAGATCCCAGCAAAGGTTAGCTTGTATGATGCGCTACAATTGCCAGGATAGATTGATTTGTTACAAGAATATTTGAAAACCACCAAGGATCAGAAGAAAGATCATTTCCAAACAGTCCTAGCACAGGCACTGCCTACTTCTACAATAGGGAAAAATAGACCTCCCCCATTTTATTTATCTTTGAGAATGGAGGGATGGATTGTACACAATTGTATGATCGACTCTAGAGCTGCAACTACTATCATGCCAAAGGTAGTGTGCAAAGTAATGGGGATGGAATATACCAGAAGTAGCCCCAGAGTGTTGCAATTGGATGGAACCCCAGTTAAGATGGTGGGAGTAATCAAAGATATCCCTATCATCCTTCACAGCATGCCACAGATTATAGTCATCCAGGAAGTGGTGGTTGTCGATTTGGAACCTTACTTTAGCATGTGTCTCTCAAGGGAATTCATAGCTAAGCTAGGAGGATACCTATCCCTAGATTATTCGCATCTTGAAATACCATTCAAGGGAAAGCAGATTTGTATCCATAATGAAAAGCCTTCACCTTTCCATATTGAGAGGCTAGAAGAGGAAGACCAATATTCAGGTGTGGTGAACATGATGACCAAAGAATTGGAGGAAGTTGACTTGGTAAAAGAAGCGTTAGGTGAGCTTCACCTGGAGGATGAATTTTTTTGATAGAATTTAATGTGATGATCGAAATGGACATTGGTTGCTATACGATAACTAAGCCCATGCGAGTTGAAGAGAAAGCTCTCGATTCTTCAAATTCTATTGCGCACCAATTATGGAAGTTGTATTTTGATGGCGCTAGATGTAAGAATGGCGTGAGGGTTGGTGTCGTATTGATTTCTCCCGAGGGAATACAAAATACTTACTCTTATAGGTTGACTTGGAGCTGTACAAACAATGCAGCTGAGTATGAAGCATTGTGCCTTGGGTTGAAAAAGGTTGAGAAATTGGGCATTAAACAACTATAGATTTTTGGTGACTCTGAGCTTATTGTTAACCAAATTACTAATAGATGCGTGTTGAAGTAACATTATTTGAAAGCTTACCGCAATAGGGTCTGGGATTTGTTGGAAGCTTTCACTGCTTTAAATATTCAGGCGATTCCTCGAGAGCAGAACATACATGCTGATATTTTAGCTTCCCTTGGTGCAAATTATTCCCCCACCGAGCAAGTTGTTTGAAGGCCCAAAATAGTCAGAGTGATCTATAGACCTTCAGTTCCGGATAAGAATCTCTATTGGCAAGTATTTGACAATGATGAAAAAATAGTGAAATTTCTGCTCAGAGAAGCTGCTGGCACAGATGATAGGACCCTGGCTGAGGAAGAAAAGGAGGGAATGATTCAGTTAAGAAATAATCATATTCCGAAAGGTTTGATCTCATTGGAAAGTTTATTTGACCAGAATGATAGAGCTGATAAGCACAGGATTAAGGTAGATGCCAAAGAATTCAAAGAGTTACAGTTGGAACCAGGAAATATTATCAAGATCGGGACTGATTGTATGTCAGAGGAGCTGGAAGGCATTAAAAACCTGTGCTATGAATACCCCGACATTGTAGCATGGAGCTATCATGACTTAAAAGGATATGACAAGAATGTAATCCAGCATACCATAGAGCTATAGGAAGGAGTCAAGCATTTTCGGTAAAAGCAACGTCCTATCAATCCCAAGATTGAAGTCCTCATGAAAGCAAAATTGTTGAAAATGCTCGAAGCAAAAATTATATACCCGATTAAGCACTCAACCTGGGTAGCGAACCTGGTCCCTATGAGAAAAAATAATGGAGATATACGATTGTGTGTTGATTTCCGCAATCTGAACCAGGCATCGCTCAAGGATCATTATCCTTTGCCCCAGATTGATCAAATCCTTCATGTAGTAGTTGGCGCCCAGAGATTCTCTTTGCTTGATGGTTTCTCTGGGTATAATCAAATTTGGGTGAAATATGAGGATCAATATAAAACAACATTCACCACCAAGTGGGGTACTTTCGCCTACCAGCGGATGCCCTTTGGGCTTTCAAATGCCGGTGCTACCTTCTAGAGAGCTATGGACGTTGCCTTCGATGAGTTATTGAATAGGATTATTGTGATATACCTTGATGATATGACTGTATTTTTCCATTGCAAAAAATATCATGTTACTCATCTAAGACAAGTATTTGAGAAGTGTCATGAATTCAAGATTTCTATAAATCCGAAGAAATCAATCTTTGCCGTTAAGGAAGGAAAGTTGTTGGGTCATGTGATCTCACAAGAAGGACTGGTGATTGATCCTGCAAGAGCCGAGGTGCTCATGAAATTACCACTGCCCGCTAATAAGAAAGACTTACAATATTTCTTCGGTCAAATAAACTTCATTCACAAGTTTATCGTTGATTTCACCCAAGTTGTTAAGCCTATGACCGAGCTTTTGAAAAAGAATGTTGACTTCAGATGGACAGAGGTCAGGAAATGAGCTTTTCAGGAAATCAAAGAGAAAATCACTCAAGCACTAGTTCTAATTAACCCTGACTATTCAAAGGACTTCATCCTTTACATAGTAGGTGAGCAAGAGAGTTATGCTACTGTGTTGACACAAAAATAGGATGATGGTGAAGAGAAGCCCATTGCTTTTTTAAGCCAAGTTATTGCACCACATCAGGAGAAGTACAATTTTATAGAGAAACAGGTCTATGCAGTGATGAAAGCACTCAAAAAGTTTTGGCATTTTGTTTCTCAAAGTAAGACTCTTGTTTATGTCATCCATCCTGATGTTCGAAACTTCATAATTCAGGGTGAACTGGGTGATAAAAGAGCAGGATGGGTCTCAAAGATCCAGGAATATGATGTGGAGATCCAACCTACAAAGTTGGTTCATGGGCATGCTTTGTGCCAAGAGCTAGCCAAGAGTGCTGTCATTGAGACATTAAATTTGATACATGAAGAAGACATTGACAAAATGATTTGCATAAATCATACTGCAAGTGACAAGGATTGGACAAAAGAATTGATTGACTATTTTACTTCTGGGAGATGTCCAACTCGCCTAGACTCCTCACAATGTCGAAGGTTCAGATTGTAGGCGCTCAGGTATGTATTGTTGCCTAATGGGTTATATCATAAAAATATTGATGGTGTACTCCTCAGGTGTGTAAAAGCTTCTAAAAAGGAGAATATTTTGGAGGAATTCCATTCTGGGCTATCGAGAGGCCATTATGCAGGTAGACCCATGGCTTTGAAAATTATCCGGGTAGGTTACTATTGGCCTACTCTGTTCACCGATGCTCATAGAATAAGCCAACAGTGTGATAGTTGCCAATGATATGTGGGCAAGATTAGAAGAGGAGCATTGCCCTTGCATCCAATTTAGGTTGAGGCACCTTTTCAATAGTGGGGTCTCAATTTTATTGGTGTTATTGATCCACACTCCTCCGTGGAACACAAGTATATCCTGATAGTGACATATTATTTTACCATATGGGCGAAGGCTATTCCCACTAAGAAAGCTGACCAAGCGACCGTGATCTCTTTTTTGGAGGGGCTTATCACTCGATTCGGCATACCATATTCTCTAGTCACTGACAATGGCACTCCCTTCATCGGAGCTAAGATCACTGAATTCACCAACAAATATGGTATTTACTTGAAAACATCCTCCAACTATTACCCGTAGGGGAATGGGTTGGCCGAATCAACTAACAAGAATTTGCTACGAATCTTGAAGAGGATAATGGGCAATAACAAAAGAAGCTGGCATTTACTGCTAAACCAAGCACTTTGGGTTGATCGCATCTCAGTAAAGAAATCTATTAAAACTTCCTCGTATGCTTTGGTTTATGGAAAAGAAGTCGTTCTCCCTACGCATATTGAACTTCCAGTGCTTCAAACTTTGCAGACGTTTCAAGATGATGATGAAGACTACGATCCTATGAGTGCAAGGTTGGCACAATTGCTGTAGTTAGAAGAAGATAGGGAGCAGGCTTACCAAGTTTTTATCGAACATGCCACAGAGATGAGGAAGTGGTTTGGAAAAAATACAATTAACCAAGGTTTTCAGGTGGGGGACTTAGTCTTAAAATGGAATGAAAAGAAGTCCAAGCCAGGGAATCACCAAAATTTTGACGCCATATGGGAGGGACCCTTTCAGATTTCCATAGTAAATTCTGCAAATGCTTATCATCTGCGTAACATGGAGGGTTATGAGCTTCCCATTCCAGTGAATGGTCTTCACTTGAAGGCCTACATTTCATGATTTCATTCTGATAAGGTATTACCTTGTATATATGTAAATATCTTTTTAAAATATAAAAGAAAAGAAAAAAAGAAGAAGATTGAAAGTCTTTTTCCCTAAGGATGAGGTGATTAAAATTTCCTTTTCGCCCAAAAAGGGGGTGTTTTAACAAAAGCAGCATATTCGTTCGCCTCCAAAAGACTCAATGGGTGAACATGTTTTTATCCGCTTCGGCCACAATGAAGGTAACAACACGTTCGCCCAAGGGAAGGGGTGAATGGGACGTTCACCCATATTTTAGGTGAATTGGTTTTGGAGGGCGAAGAGACATCAAGATAAAAAACATACACGTCACCTTCTTCGCACTTTATAAAAATGATAAAAAAAATAAATAAAAATAAAAAGAGAAAAACAAAAAAGAAAAACATGCACTTTAAAGATATAAGGGGAAAAAGCAACCCAAGTTTTTTTAGAAGAAAGATTGATTTTTGAAAAAGGAAATGTGCCATGAAGTTTTCAAATGAAGTCACCCGAATGCAAAGGATTGGTACCCCCATGTGAAATCAGTAAGAGGATTAAGTCATCGAGCACCCGAGGAATCTGTCGAAGGAGAAAACGTTAGCAACAGTCTCGAAAGCACGTTGTGAAATGAACACTCCCCTGGGTTACGTGTCAGCAACCAAGAAGTGAAAGCGCTTGGAAAAGGGCATCGATTTTAAGAATGTGAGAGGCGTTGATTTTTAGATTTCCAAGGAGGCCTCAAATGTTAAATGATTGGCTGATGCACGGTAAAAATTAGCTTCCCTAGCAAGCTTCAAGCGCCAGGGCACATTTTACAATACAATTGCATAGCGTCAGGGCATAGTTTTCTAGGAGGATCCAACAACGAATCAGAGAGGAAACCATTTGTACTTCGGAAATGGTGCCAGGATAGCAGCTCGAGGATAATCCCCTCCTGCAGGTGCTTGCATTTAATTTTGCATTTACTGCAGCAGGTGTCAGAGTGCTCAATAAAATCAAAGAGGTAAATTGCTCCAAGTTTATCATTCTTTCTTATTTTTAAAATTCTTCTCCGCTGCATTCTGCATTTCAGTTGCAGAGAATTTGTAGAAGCTTCCTCAGAGCAGAAAAGTTGTAGGAGTTCATTCAGAATATTTGTCAGAGGAAAAATGGATATGGGGAAGAGAAGTAAAGAGCCCAAGGATGTCAAAGAGGTCGAAGAGCCTAAGAAAGTGAAAAATAGGGAAAGGAGTTCGAGAGCTAAAAAGGCTCATAAAAATGATTACGTTGATCTAGACCCCTACGAAGATGTTATGGTAGAGGTGAGAGATTGCCTAATCATGCATAAGGGGGTCAAAAAGCTGAGGCAAGATGTAGAGGTAGTAGTGAGTCAGGGTGTTTCACACAATAGTTGGCTCACAGTCCCTTATAATTCATAGCTCTCCTGGTATTTGTGTTCGCCCGTCCACCCGTGCCCTGAATTGGTGCAAATTATTGCACAATTTTATGATCCTTTCACCAAGGCCGTGCGGAAAACCAAGAGAGAAATATTGTTCACAATTACTCCGGATGAAATATGGGAAGCCTTTGCATGCGGGTTGAAGCCTCCTTCCTACGTAGTTCATAAGAAGATCCACACAGATGAACAGGAAGACAGATACGTCTCCACGGTAGCCATGCGCCAGTTTATGGAGACCCAACTCATTAAGGAGCCACAAATGGGGCAGCTGCCAAATTTATCGAAGCCGCTCTCTGAGTTTAAGAGCCAGGATATATATTCTATGTTGTCGTGGGTTGTTGGGATGCCTTCGGATGAGATAGTGCATAAGTGGCAGGCAGCTATCACTCAATGCATTTGCAAAGTTGAGTTTTATTCCCCTTTCACCATGAGACAAGGGGGAAACCCCATTTACTTTGATTGGGCGGACTTCATTTCCCAGAGAATTAATTCTCAATTGGAGAAAATGCAAATAGGGGAGTCCCAATAATTTTTGCATACATCATTTTTGGTGTGGTTCTTTTTCTTTCAACTGCAGTAGTGGTTTTCGTTTATTATAGTCTCAACATTGGGTGAAAAGAATGAGCCCTTGCCTGTATATATGTGGACTCCAGTTTTGTCACGCAGGGAGTCAGTGTACAGTTTTAACAGCTGGTTTTTAGGGCCAGCGATTGAATTGTTGTGCGGTACCTATGATAGAGTGTCACGGGAGTTGAAGGATGCAGTCATCATAGAAGAAAAGGGTGACATTTTTTTGCTTACCCAGGGTGTTGTTGTTCGAATTTTTGGATACACTGGTAAGCCTTTTTTACTGCCATATTTTGCTACAGTGCACATGTTTGCAATGGAGGTCGTGCGCCAAATGGACCATGTGAATGACATATACGACGCTGGGCATAGAAAGAAGACTACCTGCACCATGCCTTTCAAGTTCGGGGGCATAGAGGTGAGTCAGGTTGGGCAAAATAGATTGTTGATAGTAGCGCTCCAAGACTTGGGCTTGATTGAGTTGCCACAACGCTGGTGGTATGACCCTCTTGGGAAGTTTTTAGCATTTTTAAAAGCCAAGTCATTCCATTGTTGTCCTCGCCCTGACATTCAGAAGCGAAGGAATAATTTTGATGGGCCAGATTTGAACTGGCATATTGAAAAAATGACTTCCCTCCCACCATGGCATGACTATTATGAGCAGGAGGAGGAATATAATCCAGCCAAGAACACGGCTCATATTCCCCCACCAGGTTTATTTGGAACTATCAAACAAGCAGAACCTGAATGGACTGAGGAAAAAATTATGAACTGGTGGATTATGTGCATTCATCGAAGGAAGCCGCATGCTCCTTATGGGTTGAAGTTAGATGAACAATTTTCTAATGCCTATGATGATTTTGTAGATTCGTATCAACCCGTTGCCTTCACAAACATTTTGCCACAAAGTTTCCAACAGTCTGATAGTGGCGAAGGTGAAATCGAATAGGAGCGCCCTATTGTCGAAGATGAGACCTCCGAGGAGGAGCAATAGTATAGGTTCCAGAGAAGGTCTCAAAGGATGAAGCACCCACCGAAAGAAGCGCCCATGCCTGAAAATCCAAAAATATCAATGGCACCTCCTTTCCCGAAAGCGGTGAAAAGGCCACGAACCAGCACAACCACGACTTCCACCATAGAGGCACCCATGGCTTCAGTTGCTATGATTCCTATAGCATCGACTGTAATAGTTTTGGTAGTCGCTTGCACACCAACCTTGAACCCTTCACATACTAAGGAACCCCTACCTTCTGTTGCACAATTATTTCAGATCACCCAGCAAGAAGAAGAGGAACAATCATCGGAGAGTTCCCATGTGGAAATTATGGATGAAGAAGGTGTTCTTGACGTTGAAGAAAGGGTGGAAGGACAAGAAGAGGAGATAGTTGTGCAGCTACCCCCATCCCCTCAACACATGGCATCCATGCCCGAAGGTATGTCTTCTTTTCCTTCTTCTTCTTCTTTTCCCATGGAGCAAGTAGTGGTTTCCATTTCAGTTCCATCTGTTACATTTTTGTCTCCTCCACTTTCCATTTCTCCGCCTTTTGGTATGCCTTCCACTTTGGTTTCTATACCATCCTCTTCTATACCATCTTCTTTCACTCCCAAAATCACTGCTTCTCCTTCTTCTACTCCCACTCCTTCGTCCTCCATTTCTTTTAGTTCTTTTGCATCAGGCTCGAACCCTTTTTTATGCCCCACCCCTTCAGTCATCGCCACCTCCACCATTGAGGCTATAACTACACAGGCTCCTCCCAGGGTTAGTGTAACTACAGTGGAGCCCATGTCCACTACCAAATCTGCCATCACCCTTCCTTCCACCATTTCCATTTTTGTTCCCCCACTATTTTTAGTGTCATCCACTTCTACTGGGCCTAGTCACTCAAAAATTTTGGTCCCTTTTACCCTATTTTTGGAGTTGTAGCCAGTTCCCGATGAACAGGTGGCCCGTAAATAGCCTGACATAGAAAAAATTAAGTGGGCGCACCTAAGCTCTTCGTAATGGTTGAAGAGCATGCACCGCAAGGAGGCCTCGATCCCAACTCGACCGATAAAGAAGGTAGCCTTTGATCCTATCACCAAGGAGGCCCACATAACAATGATCACTCCTTTGGTCCAGAATCCTTAGGGAGAATTGTTGCCAGGTGACCTCATATCTGAAACCATTATAGAAGATCTTACATGGATTGATCCAATCGAGAAGATGGGCAATATTCAGGTCGACATGAGCTCAGTGTATCTGCATGGTGAGCACTACAAGGAGAAGTATTTTGAAAGTTAGAATAGGATAATTGAGCTCAAAAATGCTTTGGTGAAAAGTAGAGCCATAGAGGAGAAAATGACCATAGAGAATGATTACTTGTGTGACCAGGTCAAAGTGCACTTAAAGGAGCGCGATGCTGCCAGGCTCAAAATGCATAAGCTTCAACAATAGGTTGAAGACATGAAGAAGCATTTGGAGGAGAATACAACGTTGACCACAAGATTTCCATGTGAAAGTGTTAAAGGTGCCCGAATTCGCTCTTCATAGAACTCTAAAAAATTGGTTGCGTATGATGTCAAGGTATTGTAGTATTTGTGGGAGGCACACATACAGATTCAACTTGGGTAATAGTTAATCGACACCATAGATGAGATGCTTTCACCCTACATGGAGATGGCCATAAAAATACAAGCTCTGTTGAACACTACTTTGAACATTCGCCCTCTCAGTGAGATGGATTACGCTTGGTCCAAGGCACGAATAACACTACGCAGCTACTTTCAGTGTATGGACCTAGTGAGGGAAGGGTGGGCTATCCTCAATGTTATTGAGCATGAGCATAACATTTCTATGACTCATTTTGAGACTATCGATGAGTTGGGCTTCCCAAATTTTGTTGATAATTGGGGAGAGCCTCTTCCCATGGAAGAACTAGAAGCGCTCTAGAAAAAATTCATTGAGGATACTTCCAAAATTGATGCCCTGGAAGAACCTCTCACTGAAGCGCAAGTGTTGCCCTTGATGCAAAAGTATACATGCTTGGAGCTATCATTATATGAGTTGGCTCAATGGTCAAAGTGACTCAGTTTGACGAATGTGCAAAATCTTCGCTTTGTCTATGAGTCACTCAGTGTTCCCTGCTTGTTCACCACTCATGCTTGGGGTGAGGTTATTCATTCTTATGAGATTCTTACTGAAACAATCCAAGAGCAAGAGGAGCAGGTAGCGACAGAGTGCACGGTAGAAGCTAAAGCAGTAGAAGAAGCAGAGCAGGCTGAAGTGCTCCGAGTAGCGGTAGAGGCAGAGCAGGATGAGTGCACAGAGGAAGAAGCGGCCTGAAGGAAGACATCTACAACAAAGGTAGCTGCGCCCACTAAAATGGCTAGAAAAAAGGACTCTACAACCCAATGAATCAAGGCCTAGGATCACTTGCATCCATGCGAGCTGGATACCCCGTGAGTCGCCAGAAATGTTGGCCATTTTGCATTTTGCCACATTGGGGATTTTTTTGGGAAGTTTTTATGTAGTTTTGTTGTGTATGGCGACACTTTTGAAAATAATTTTATATGCTCCTAGTTTGTTTTCATATCTATTGTCTTTATGTTTTTGTGAAGTATTTTATAAACTTCCTTTGTAAAAATTTGCTACATCATGAATTCATTCAAAAGGAGGATTTTTGTAAAATTCTAAAAAATATGAAAAGCCTAAGTCAAATTCTGAAAAGTGTCTAAATTGTATTTACGTTCACCCCAAAGGAGGGGTGAACGCCCCATTCACCCTTTGGAAAGGCAAACGAAGGCCCAGAAAAAACTCAATGCAAGCAAGTTCAAAAGTGTTTGCATGTTCACCCTTTCTATGGGGCGAACGTGTCGTTCACCCTTCCCAGGGGCGAACGCGCCCCAAAAGAGGAACATACCCACACGTGCCCAAATATGGTGACAATTCAGGTTCACCCTGGTTGAGGGGTGAACATCCCATTCACCCCTCCCATGGGTGAATGAACTTTCCAAGCAAGGTGTTGTCGCGTTCACCCTTTCTATGGGGCGAATGCATCATTCACCCTTTCCAAGGGTGAACATGTTTTTAAAGAGGGATCACGTGCACAAGAACAAGAATGATGGGTGAAGTGCATTGTGAGGCGAACGTGATTCTGGGTGAAGGGAATTATGGTCAAAATTTTTGAAGATGCCAGGATCTCGAATATTAAATGATGGTGGCATCGAGTAACTCATGTTGTGAATCTCGAGCATAAGAAAAGCTAAATGGGGAAAGTGAATGAATCTTTTAAATTTCCAAAGCACTAAGGTGCTTCCCAGACATTCAATGATGATCTAAGTATCTGTGCACCGACGCCCAAGTTGCTGATTTTGTGGAAGTTGTTCCCCAAGAGAGATAGATTTTCAATATTTCCAAGGAGGAATTTCTTTGTTTTGTTCTTGATCCCTGGACATCTTGTCCTCTGATGTATTAAATGAAAGAGGTGAAAACCTCTATAAATACTAATCAGATTTTCATTGTAAAGGAGGTTAGACACTTTGCAAGAATACTCTCTAAGTTCTCTGCATTAATACAAGGCATCAGGCTTCTAAATTTGCAAGTGATTTTGTGTGTAATTTCTTTCTGTACTGTGCACTTCTTTTCCACATTCATCTTTCTTGTTTGCTGTTAAATTTAAATTCTGCGATTGGATTTAAATATTGCTAGTAAGAGAGTGAGTGTTGAAGTGATTATTTTGAAAGTTATCTTTGCAAGATCACAAGTTTATTCTGTAGTTTTTCCTTTAGTAAATGCTATTCTATGCTTGGGTGTTTTCCTACTATTAGTCTACCCCAAATCCTGTACTTCGGCCTCTGGCCATATTTCCCATATCTTTCTGTTATTTTCAATTTCTTTCCTGCATCCCTAGTCTTTTACCAGTATAGGATTTAGTTCAGGAACCAGCCCTCTCTGGAGATTGGCACGGAGGACATCTCTTTCCTTCGACCTTTCAATGTTGGCCATATCTAGGGTGCATAAACGCAATGTTTATTGATTAGGCAGATATTTGACCAACAGGGCCAGACATAGTGGTAGGGATATGAGGAGGAGTAGATAGCTCTCCAGGCATAGATTGCCACTATAGATATAGGGATACAAAAGATCACTGGGTAGTGTGATTTTCTCTAGGCTCATCTAGATGTTGTTGCCATAGAGTGGGACTTGCTCTGGTTAATGAGGGTAGATCCCTCAACTTCTTAGGTTTTTTCTACCATTCCAATTGTACAAGGATCAAAAATTTTGGACATGGCTATAGAGATTCAGAGATTACAGGCTCTCATCCAAACCCATGTCAGACAGCGTGCATCAGATGCTACCCACATCACTCTCTTGGAGGGAGAGGTCACACTACATGGTGGCATGGTACTAGAGATATCAAAAACTATAGGGACTTAGAGGACTAGGACACATGAGATAGGGTAGTTGTGAGCACGACCTAGTCACAAGACTGGGAGATCTGAGAGGTTCATAGGTACCAAATTTAGGTGGACTCACTGAGAGGGTAGAGGCGATGGAGGAGCTTCATAGGCAGGGGGTGCAGGCCACTCATAATTATGCTTTGAGCATATTATATCATTTTTGAGTGTAAGGTCTGAGCACATTTGTAGCCTATGGGAATTTTGGACACCTCTATGTACTATTGTTGACACACACACACACATATATATATATGATATGACTTTATGAGACTCATTATATGTGTATATTTTTTTGTTGTTTTATATTTATGAGATGCATATGGATGCCATGCTTATATGTTATGTTGTTTTGATGCTATATTATGTGATTATGGATGACATACACTAGCTAAATGATGGATGTATGACTAGATATTGTGATCTAGATGTGTAGATGATGTATACATATGGATGAAATTTTTAGATATTAAATGCATGTTTTATTTTATTTACTTGTATGCATTTAATTTATGATGTTATGAATGCAATGTATGTAATGCATTATTTACATGATGTAATCTAATGTAAATGAACCTGTATGATTTAATCACTTAAAACATCAGGAATTAATACAATATGAGTTGAAAATCTAATGTATGATACCACAGAATATATAACAATCGTGAATGTAATTGATAAATCTTAGCATAATAATTTAATAAATTAAACACCCATATATGATATGAGATGATGTATTGTTTCTCTTCATAAGGTTTTGTAAGTTAAAAGATATGCAAAAAATAGTCAGTGGCCATCTAAATATCATTGCTGATATCCATCTGATATTTAACCTATGTTGTGAACACCTTTTAATAAATAAAATCTCATAAAAATAAATTGATGATTGATTGATTGATGTGGTTTGTTGCTATTTGGAAATTTTTGAGGCTTTCCATGAGAATCAAACACCCTATTTGACTTATCAAAAGTTGTATAATGACTATACTAGACTTCTAAAAGATAAATTTTTTGCTATGAAAGACCAATATATTTATTATCCCTATGTGTGCAAATGAATATATTAGATGATACATAAGACTACCTCATTGTTAGGCAGGGTTCATTCATCCCATTGATGTAATGAGGATTACCACATGTCCACCCTGATCCTAGGTTTGGACTTAGTTGGACTAGACCACTAGGCAATAAAGACCACCTAAAGCTAGCTCATTTGTAAATTTCTTAGACCTATCCCAATGTCAGGCAGGATTCATTCAACCCATTGCTATATTGGGATCATTCTATGACCTTTAAGTATTGACCATTCTAGGGATTCAAGCTTTTTACCCCCTTGTTTTCTTTTGATTTATTGGGATACTTGCTCATAAATAGTGATGAAAATCACTGTTTGTTTTTTTTTTTTTTTTGAGGAAGGGATTTGATTTTATTGTGGTATTTTTCTCCTTTTTGTAAGCAAGGGATTTCTTGGGTAGGGGGAAACTTTTCCTTTTACAAATGATCAACACCCTAGACCATTGCACATCAGAAAATGAGCAAGTAACAAGACCTTTCACTTAATGTGACCAGGACCACTTTGTAGTATTCATCTTTCCTTACCCTAATTAGGATTTTTAATGTGTTGATTAGGGATGGGATTTTGATGTGCTAAGTGCTATCAAAACTAGACCTCATATTCAAAATCAAATTAAGATTTCTACTAAATATAATAAGACCACTAGGTATGGCTGAATGACCGAAAAAATATTCTTCATAGCAACAAGAGCGGTTGTGTTGAAAAACAAAATTACTCACAAGGGTGATGGATGATGATGCATAGATGCATGATTGAAATACAAACATGGTGTCATTTTTAAGATTTTAAAAACAACCTATTCTAATGCAAGTGTGATGATAGAAATACCTAAATAAAATGTATTTAAATGAATGCAAGTGCAAAATGAAATACATGATGCAAATTTTTTTGAAGTTTTTATGTTTTGCAATGTTTTTTTAAGATTTTATTGCTTTTAATTTTTATGGATTTTGAATTTTTTTTTGTGTTTTTAATCTTTTTTAATTTATGTGTGGAACACCTTAAGGTGAATGATATTGATAGGTTCAAGCTATTCAAAACCTTAAAGTAATGTTAGGCAATATGTTCCAAGTATAATATGCTCTGAGATGATATATGGACCTAACCAGTTAGCCGTAAATTTATCTCGCAAGTGTGGCGATAGGTTTGAGTTATATTGGTTCTCCTTCAACACAAGATCACAAAATTTAAATTATCTTGGATGAAATTTATTATTATAAGATAATTTTAAGTGCTCTTGATAAACATAAATATGCTCAAGGGCATTCACACAATATTCATCAAGGAGTTTCAGTTGATCGAGGTGAGCTTGATGCGTAGTGTCATAATCGATGAACTCTTTCAATGCAATGCACAACATTGGAATTTACAAATCTAAGGGCATAATGGCCTCAACACCATATACTAGAAAAAATGGGGTTGCTCCAATGGGCATCTGTATGCTAGTCCTGTAAGCCCATAATGCAAGGGGTAGTTGGATGTGCCAATATTTGTGGTTATCTTGTACCATATTTTTCAATATGGCTACCACAGTACTGTTTGAAGCCTCAGCTTGCTCGTTTGCTTACACATAGTATGGAGTCACAAAATTGTGTTGTATATTGTACTTGGATGTTAAAGCCTACAATTTTTTTCTTAAATGATGTTCCATTATATAAAATTATTTTGTATGGTATCCCAAAACAACTTATGATATTATGAAGTATAAAAATCATGATACGTTCTCTAGTTGTCATTGTCAAAGGGATTGCTTCCACCCACTTTGTAAAATACTCAGTAGCCATTATAATAAATGTATGTTGGCCTGATGATAGGGGAGAGATATTTCTGATTAGATCCAAACCTCACTAAGAAAATGGTCAAGCCACTTGAATGGTTTGTAAGGCCTGTGATGGCAAGTACATAATATTAGCATGATGCTAACATTTAATGCATTTATTGACATACATGGTGCAATACTTATCCACAGTGGGTCAATAATAATACATTTGAAGGATGCGCTTGATGATGGTTATGTCATTGAAATGACCACTACATGTACCATCATGAGCTTGTGAAATCACCCAAGCTAATTATTGGGGCTCAAGACAACAAAGGAGAACTCCATCATAGCTTTGATGGTACAAGATGTCTCCTAGCAAGACATACTTTGTTGCTTTCTATCTGAAGGTGTATTTCATGACATGTGACAATCCCTAAGAGATTAGACCAAGATTGAGGAAGTCATGTAATTATAACATCCAATCTTGATAAGCTTCTACCTTGATTGACAAGATGACTTGTTATCCTTGTGGTTCACCATGTGTGAATGCAGACTGGGATACAACCTTGTGGTGAATGGTGGTGCCATTCCTCATAGGACCCTACGAGATCAAAGACCCCTAGGGTGCCTTCTTAAGAAAGTCTCTGGATTTATAGAACCACTCATGGTTTGGTTCTATATGAATCATGTTTATTGATTATTTATTATCAAAATCCTCACGCTACATCATAGCATGTGATAGCGTCTTTACATGAATGGTAGTAAAATCGATAAATGGATTTTGAGGGATCAAGGATCCAAAATATGCCATAGTCTCTACAAATCTATTTTATGCACGAGGGATTTCATCGATGTCTATCAGGACTAGATAAGTGTTCGCAATATCCTTGTAAGCTTTTAGGATAGGAAACCTACATTGAAACAACCCCTTAACCTGATTGACAATGAGCAAGGAATCACCAAGATGTTTAATCATTTAATATTCATGGTGATGGCTGTTTGGAGGCCCAAGATTAGGGCTTCATATTCAAAATTGTTTTTGGTACAAGGAAATTTTAGATTAAATGAAAAGAGCATTGGAACACCTTGTGGTATGAATAAGACAATTCCTGCACTACTCCCTTGCTCACACTTCAAACTATCAAAGAAAAAAGTCATGTTATCTTTGTTATCTGGTTCTTCAGGTTTGGAAGATTTCGATTATGCAAAGATGGCATCATTGAGAAACTCTATGACAAGAGGCCTACTATCTTCGAGAGGTACCTCTACCAGTTGATCAGCTATGACTTATCCCTTGATGGTATTTTGGCTGATGACTTTTAAATCAAATTATGTCAATAGCACGATCCACTTTGCAGTATGTGTATTATGATATGTCTTACTCATCATATACTACAAAGGAATTTTTTTGGATATTACATACATCATATGACTTAGCATGTAATGATGCAACTTCTTCATTGCAAATGCCACTACTAAACATATCTTATGCATGTATGTATACCCTAGATCATAACTCACCAAGGTGCGACTGATGTAAAATATTCCTTGCTCTTTATATTGCACATTATTTTAGACCAACATGGTTCCCAATGCAAAGTTAATAGTCGATATATATAATAGGAAAGATACATCTGGTCTTGGTGCAGCTAGCATTGGTGATGTTGCTAGGTATTGCTTAATTTTAGAAAAGACCACTTGACAATCCTTGTCCCAATTGAATGGGACCCCCTTGTGTAGAAACCAAATCATGGGTTGGCATTGTCTGATAATTGTATGATAAATCACTTTATGGATGCTTGTAGGCTTCTTAGATCTTTGATATTTTTGGGAGGATGCATTTCTAGGATGGCCTTGACATTTTTTGGGTCAACTTCAATCCCTCATTTAGAAATGATGAATCCCAAGAGATTTCCTGAAGTTACACCAAATATGCACTTCTTGGGATTCAACTTGATATTATGCTCTATTAGGTGATCAAAGATCTTTTTGAGAACCTCTACATGCTCTAAACACAACAATGAATTTTCCAATCAGTCATCAATATAATCTTCTAAGATTTTCTACATGTAGTCATGAAAATTATATGTAATGGCTCGTTGATATGTGGCACAAATATTTTTAAGGCTAAATGACATAACTTTATAATAAAATATTCCCTATGGCATTATAAACATAGTTTTGTGTTGGTCTTTAGATTTAATCCAAATTTTATTGTAACCAAAAAAACCATCTATAATGGAGAGCATCTTATGACCTACAATTGCATCTACTAGAGAATCTATGTTGGGCAATGAGAATGAATCCTTTGGTGTTGCCTTGTTGAGGTCTCTGAAATCTATATAGATATAGATCCTTCCATTAGGTTTTTGTACATCTACCATGTTTTATACCCATTCCAGATAGTCAATGGAGATAATGAACTCTACATCCAATAGCTTATGCAAATCATATTTAACCATTAAAGCGATGGTTGTATGTATCTTACTAAGCTTCTGCTTGATAGGTCTTTTAGAGGGGTCTAGCGAAAGGTTATGAGCAACTATTTTTGGATATAGTCCCAGCATATCCTTGTATATCCAAGCAAAGATATCAAATCTCTCTTTTATTAGAGGGATGCGGTTGGCATGCTCATCAAGAGATAGACTCTCTCAAAATTTAACCTTCTTAGGATTAGTGGGATCATCATTGATATCCACATCGAACGTTTCCTCTACTAATATATGTGATCCCTCCTCAAGCTGGTGAGGCGTAGGAATCAGGTGGATGTCATCATCTGGGTTTAAATGTCTTGCATCATAATTTACCTCAACATGATAAACATCATGAGCATAACCTAGTGCAAAATGGAAAGGTTGCAACATTTTTTTGTTAGGAAATAAATATTTAGGCTCTAGTGGTGAATCAGTGCGATCCCAATCAATAACATATATATTAAGACATAATGTTTTATAAGGATCAGCTGGATTGTGAAGTGGAGTGGTCAAATCAATGGATATTATGTTGATGGAATGGATTAGATCTTCAATACCATGTGTGTGTGAATCTACCTTATTTATGCCATTTGCATACCCAATATGTGGATCTAGGGGTATGGGGATCTTTGGATCTAGTCTATGAATAGACTATCAGATGGGATCACTTGGCTTAAGGAGCTGCATATATGTCGGTGGATTAGGTAAGACTATATGATAAATCACATCTAAATTGGGTGGTATCCCTCTAAGGCATGGGCCAGGATAGACTCTTCGATACATCTCATCGATGTCAAATGGTTCATAATGATGACATAAATCATGAGGTCCAAGATAGACCCTCTCATTTTCATCTTCATCATCACTATCATATATGAGTCCTTCACCCCTACCTACTAGAATCAGGTGATTAGCAAGATGAGACCCAAGGTAGGCCCATTCTATTTCATCCCCATATTCACTATCATATATGAAGAATCCCTCATTATCACCTATTGAATCCATGGGTAACATATGACATTAATGTAGAGGGACTAAGTAGGCCAACTCAGTCCCATCCTCATATTATTCATTGTTTGAGGACTGCTAATCATCATATGTTCTAGAATCACATTTTGGTCCATCATTTTTTACAATGGATTCTGGTTGAACTTCCTCAAAAGCAACTTTTGATTTAGTGTCTATTGCTATGCCCATATTCTAGATCTGCATTCTAGCATTATCGATAGCTTCACGAATTTCAATATCCAATTTAGCTCTCAGAGCGTCTACTAGATTGACCTCTACCATGATGTTATCATGATAGATCTCAGGTGTCTCAATAGAGATGTAGGTCACCAACCTATTACCCCTTCATATGTAGGAAGGGTTAGGGTGATAAGGATTCCAATACACATTATTACCTAAAATAAGATTCAAATGATCAAGAGATGCTACTAAAATCTTGTCCTATCATCTTATATGGTATCCCAAATTGAACTTATCAGTTGGCAACTGATATTGTGTTTCATAGGTAGTTCGACATCCTTGCTCAAATAAGCCTAGAATTTAACCATGACAATGATAACATTTGAAATAATTTAAGGCAAAATCTAGGTTAGAAAAATAATAACATTCACTGAGAAAGGTTCAACATCATCCTCATCTATGGGCATGTGATTAGAAAATTGGTCAAGCCCTCCATAGATGAAATTTGTTTGGTTGGGTGGAACCCCTAGCGGTACCACCATCCCTATGGGAAAGTGATGGGCTTGAGGTAGGCCCCATACCTCAAGCCCATGATTAACCAAATGGGCAGTCACCTATAGTGCAGATGACCCCTGTAGACATGAAAATTTGACTCATTTTCCTTATTTTTCTCCTAGAAAAGTAAGGTCATCTTCAATAGAAATTTTACCCTATCAAATAATATTAATTATTATAAAATTTTATACCATTGGATAGGGATCAAAAAGAGATTTCCAATGGTATATAATATATCCAATTTTGACATTATTTTCCTCAATTTTTGTGCCAATAACAAATGTTGTTGCAACCATGTGACGGTATCATCCCTGATTAGACAAAATCGTCTCTAATCGTACGAAATCATCCCAACCTCTGTGCAAAATTGTTTGGATGATTTTGTCCAAAATAGAAATTTTCTTAATTTGATAATAAGACAAAATTTGTTGTAACCGCACGATGACATCGTCCCCGATTAGACGATATCGTCTCTAATTGGAAAAAATCATTTGACATCCTACAACAAAATTGTTTGGACGATTTTTTTCAAAATGGAAAATATCCTAGCTTAGCAAAGCAAAAAAGTTAGCTCCAACTGATCTTTGGTGTGTTCTAATGGAGGCATGTTGGTTACAATACTAAAATCCATAAAAATCACCTAAATGGAGAAGCATCCTAACCCCCTAAAACAAATTCCTAAGCCTATTTAATCCAAGGAATTTTATTGGATTCACCCTAGCTTCCTGACTCCTGACCCCCTTGACTCCATAGTTCTCTAGCTGATGGAATGATTGGAGTCTCTCCCTCTTCAATTCCCCTTTGTTGCATTGTGCTTTTATCATTTTATTGTAGGTCTAGACTGCACATCGTCTTGGAGCATACGAAATCATCCGAGACAATTTTGTCAAATTGGAGATGATTTCATCACCAGATCACTTGGGGGCAACTTCAGAACTCTGTTTGCATCTATTTGCTTTTAATTTCAATTTGCATTGCATTTGGTATTGTGTTTAATTACTGCATTTGGTGTTCACCTTCATTCTATTTCAATTTACATAATGTCATTGTTTAAAGTATGAATTATCACATTTGCCTTAGTAGAATTAATTTTGATCATTTAGCAAACATTCTATATCATTGATCTATACCTTTATCCTAGAGTTTTAATCATATAATTGCATGTAGCACCATTTCTACCATCAAATTGTTATGTTGCAGGTTTCTGACAATCAGAGACTATTTCGTCAAATTAGAGATGATTTTGACAAATTGCAGATGATTCTGTAAAATCAAAGACGATTTTGACCTACAATAAGCAGCAAAATCTTCATCAAACATCCAGATTCAGTGTAAGGTTTGAAATTTCTTCAACAGGCATTGCATTAATTTAAATATTCTATTTTCTGTATTCTCTGTCCACATTGGAAGTTAAAATACATGTATTTTAGTTTAGTTTGCATCTTGTCCAAACATAGGTGTGTGTAGTTTGATTAAAAATAACTAATCTAAACAAATATTACAACCTAGGCTCGAAAATTGCCACAAATGTTTCATGGTGAACCCAAAACCAATTCATCAAAAAATCACCACAAGAAGGCACGATCAAGTGCCTCTCTTTTGAGGTGTAGATCTACTATTTTCCCATTCCCCTCTAAGGCGTAGATCCATCAGTATAGAGGAAAGGAATGCAAAAATTTTAGGCCTGCAACCCCATTGAAGAAGCAGGTGAGGCAAGCTTAGGTGCCTCCTCAACTTGATTCTGAGTGTCTCCTTCATCCATGGGACTAGGAACCTCGAAAGTTGCTACATTGGGTGCTTTCTTTGGCTCTTTTTTGCCCATAAATACTTTAAGATTCTTGTCATTATTAAGCATCGTGGATGTCATAGGCTATGTTGAAGTTGTTGTTGTGTACTTTGAAAGATGTGGTGCTGGCGTGGATGGTCCTGCATACACTTATTTTAATTTACCTTCTAGATGTTTGATGGGTGACATTGGCTGTATATCTAGGTGCATTGAAGGGAGAATGAAATATCCAAGAAAATTTGTTAGCTTCACATATTTAAATGGTTCCTCGTTAGAAGGAACCACATGAAATTGTCCCTCATGTATATATTTAATACACTGATGTAAAATTGAGGGAACACAACACATCTCTCTAATCCAAGGCCTCCCCAATAGGATTTTATATTGCATTGCATATTATATTACATGATACATCATAGGGATGGTATTTAGTCCAAACTGAACTAGAAGAACTATAGTTCCTACCATTGAGCATAGTGCATCGTTAAATTCTTTCAAAGTGAAGGTAGAAGGTACAATGTGTGATTTTGACAACTTTAGATATGCCAATGCCTTGGTAGTAATAATATTGATTGATGACCCTATATCAATCAATACCAATTTAAATGGTGTGTGGTTAACACATACAATTATATGCAACGATGGGTCCACTGTAGTAGTAGAAACCATTTTAATCTCATGATCATAAAATTGAATCACCGGCTCACTACACTCCTGCACATGTCCCAAAAAATTCAAAAAATGCTTCAAGGTCCTAGGATTGAACTTTAGTAGACCTTAAGATGTCCATGAGCATCTCTCTATGCTTAGGAGACTACTATATCAGTTTACATATTGACAACTTTACTAGAGTTATTTGCAATATTTGAAAAAGCCTATTCCTGATGGTCACGACCAGTCTAGTTGGTGGGCCTGGTATATTGTTTTGCTTTGGTATTTATGGGGGCATAGCTTAAACCCTAATTTGAGCTTGAGGTGGATTTGGTTGCTCATACCTCCCTTGTATTGTGACAATAGTTACCATGCTAAAAAATCCTTGAGTTAGCGGTTCAACCTGCACTTGATTCACATGACCAGAATTGTTCCTCGATGGCTTGTGATTTGGTAAGGGGTTCTTGAATATCTCCATATTTTGGTTATTCAAAGACTACAGGTTGTCCATAATTAGCTCACCTTTATCGATAATTTTTTGAACCATGTTTTTAAAACTATAACATCCTTCAATGTCATATCCCTTCATTCTATGGTATATGCAATATTGATCGTCCCTATACCCTTTTGGTTTGGGTTGGTTGTGGTCTTGCAACTTGATAACTGGTAAGTTAATGGCATTTGCCTCACATAGTTGATGGAATATTGATGCCATCGACTTCAACAATGGTGTGAACTAGTGAGGAGGGCATTAATCTTTATTATTACCTTGTTTCTTATTGTTGCACTAGTCATATTGTGCAAGAGAAAGCTAGGCCTGATAGTTTTGTTGTTGGCCCTTGTCCCATTTTTGGAGGTTTAACACCTCTTGATTCACATGGACTGGCTTGGCCTGGTGATTTTAATTTTGGGCGTTCTTCTTGCTCCAATTCTTCTTGTTCCAAAGCTTCAAGTTACCCTCTTGTAACTTGATGTCCTCAATTACCTTGGCATGTGCTATGGCCTCCTTAAACTTTTGATATTGTTGCAACTACAGTAGTAACGAGATGTACTTCATACAAATATTTGTAAACATTCGAGTCAGTTCTATGATCAGAATGGAAATGGTAACTTTACCATCAACTTTATCCATCTTTTCCCATAATCCATGATCAGCTCATCATTATATTTCATTAGAACATCCCGATCGGATAGGTTTATCTTCTTCTTGATGTTGAAGGAGAAGCATTCAAGAAATGCATTGGTCAGTTGTTCAAATATGGTTATGCTATGTATTTTAAGTTGGTTGAACCACTCTCGAGTAGGTCTTGAAAGGGTTGTGATGAAGGTTCTCAACAACAAAGTATCATTGCTTTCTATTTGAAAGCACATATCCATAAATTTTGTGACATGCTCCTAAGCATATTCCTCTCCTTGAAATTTCTCTAGCTTTGGCATCTAGAAATGATTGGGATACGTTGGAGTAGGCACTGCAGGGCATAGAGGCTCATTGTGTATTTTGTTCAAGGTTGGATTTGATAAACCATCCCTTATTTTTCAATTGCTCTTAACTTTTTTGCCAAGGCCTTGTAGGCCTTCAAAGATAGAATTTCATATTATCTGAGAGGTATTTGAGGAGCCTTTGGAGGTTGTTAGGAAAATACTATTAAAATAAAGCACACTCATACAAAATATTGAAAAATAACTCACATACATCAAATAACTCAATATCACTATGCAGAAATCAATTATAGAAATGAAACAATCTCATAGTAACACTGAATCATGGGCCTCTTCGAGGGGGCAACCTCCTTAAATATTTCATTAGCTTGCAAAAGGATAATCTCATACATGGCTTCATATTTTTTAAAGGAAAACTTCATGCAACCCTACCTAAATGCTCAAGAGGTGGCTTACATGCAAAATGCCACCTGAGCTAGAATCTTCCACCAAATGGCGATTACAATATTGATAAAAATAGTTACATGAAATGGTACCACTTGGCGAGGTATCTTTACTACATCGGTTACAATATTGATAAAAATGGTTACATGAGATGGTACCACTTTGTGAGGTACCTTTATTACCACCTACATTACTAATTATTGCATAATAACATTAAAATGGTATCCCCACGTTGAAAGTGGGTTATTACATAGGTAAATGAGAATTACAACATGGTGTTAGGATAGGATCCTAACATGTCCTTCCCCTTCAAAAATCTTTGTCCTCAAAGCTAAAATTGAGTAAAATGGTGTTGGATTTTATGGAGAGATTCCCATGTAGCATCTTCTATCTGGATCCCATGCCACTCGACAAGGAATTTTGTGATGATACGATTGTAGAGAGTGCAGGTGTGACGATCTAGCAACTGTTCTAGTTTGAGTAAGATGGACCCTTCCTCATCCAATTTTGGTAATGCTGATTGAACCTGTACCTGTGTGCCCACAAATTTCTTGAGAGATGAAACATGGAAAATAGGATGGAGCTTGGAGGTGGGCGGAAGAGCCAATTTGTAAGAAGTGGAACCAATCTGTTGTAGGACTTGGTAAGGCCCATAGAATTTTACAGCAAGTTTATGGCACCGATGGAGTTGGAGGGATGACTATTTGTATGGCTACAAGTGAAGGAAAACCATATCACCCACATCAAAGCTATGCTCGAATCGATGTTGATCGACCTGTTGTCACATATGGTTCTAGGCCATGTCCAAATTATGCTTCAACTGGTGAAGGACATCAGTTTGCTAGTGAAGAGAAATGTCGACTATCTGGACCTTGGAGCTTCTTGGAATGTATGAAGAAGGCGTGGGTGGAGGACACCTATAAACAACCTCAAAAGGAGTGAGTTTGGTAGTTGTATGATAGGACATGTTGTACTACCATTCGGCCAAAGGAAGCCACTTCACCAATTGAGAAGGATGATATGATGCAAAGCAACGAAGATAGGTCTCCAAACATTTATTTATAATCTCAGTTTGACCATCCATTTACGGATGATAGGCTGAACTCATTTTGAGCTTAATTCCCTGTAACTTAAACAACTCTTGCCAGAAATGACTAGTGAAGGTTGGGTCTCTATCGGACACAATGGAGGTGGGCATACCATGAAAGCAAAAAATGGAATCGAGAAAGATTTGGGCAATGGTGGAGGATGTGTAAGGATGGGAAATGGTACAAAATTGAGCTTACTTCAAAATGCGATCCACTACCATGAGAATAATAGACTTACCACCCAATTTAGGTAACCCTTCAATAAAATCCATAGAAATTTTAGCCCAAACCTAATCTGGAATCAGCAAGGGTTGAAGGTACCTGGAGAATGAACTATTTCATATTTCATCTATTGGCAGGTATCACAAGCTACCACAAAGTCATGGATGCCTTGTTTAATCCATTTCCAGAAGAATGTGCGCTTGAGGTTTTCATACGCTTTGAGAAATCTAGAATGACCTATAGAGGGAACAGTGTGTAGTTCCTTCATGAAGAGGTCATAGAGTGGCGAGGCATGGGGAATAACAAGGCATTGGAAATAATGCAAATATTGACCATCCCAATTGTAGCCTAGGGATGAAGTCAGATCATCTTGAAGTGAAGCCATCAAAGCTTGTAGGTCTGCATATTGAAGTACCTCCTGTTATAAGGAATCTATCCATTGGGGGACAGGTGTGGAGATAGCACATATCATACTAAGGGCCTCAAATTGGTGAGAGATAGCATCAACCATAATATTTTATTTCCCCTTCTTATAGGTGATATCATAATCATAGCCCATGATTTTAGAAACCCATTTTTGTTGTTTTGGGGTAGCAACCCATTGTTCTAAAAAATATTTGAAACTTTGATGGTCTATTTTAATGGAGAAATTGCACCCAATGAGATATGGTATCCAATGGGTGACAACATGTAAGATGGCCAACATCTCCTTGGCATATGTATATTTTCCCAAATTACGCTCAAAGAGTGCCTTACTAGTGAAGGCCAAGGGTCTCCCTTATTACATCAATACTACCCCAATGCCATGATCAGAAGTGTCACTTTCAATGACGAATGGTTTAGAGAAATTTGGCATGGCTAGAATAGGTGTGGTGGTCATGGTATACTTTAATTTAAGAAAGGCTTGATCAACGGGTCCTATCCAAGTGAAAGAGTTATTATTTAACATAGATGTGAGAGGATCTGCTATTTTCCCATAATTACGAATAAATTTCTTGTAATAACCTGTAAGTCCTAAGAATCCCCAAAGTCCTTTGAGAGTTCAGGGTTTTTCCCAGTCTTGAACTGCCTGAATCTTCTTAGGGTCGACCTTGATGCCATATTTGGAAACAATGTGTCCTAAATACTCCACTTTAGTTAAACCAAAGGAGCACTTAGACCGCTTAGCAAAAAGTTGGTGTTGGGCCAATAATTGTAATTTTTGATCCACATGGATAAGGTGTTCTTCCTCCTTGTAGCTATAAACCAATATATCATCAAAGAAAAATAGTATGAACTTTCGCATGAAGGGATGAAATATGTTGTTCATAAGGCTTTGAAATGTGGATGGTGCATTTGTCAAACCAAATGGCATTACCAAGAACTCATAGTGACCTTCATGAATACAAAAAGCAGTTTTTGGAATATCCTCATCTTTGAGCCTAATTTGATGGTACCCTGAATGAAGGTCCAACTTGGAGAAGTACATAGCTCCATGCAATTCATCCAACAATTCATCCACTACCTAAATGGAAAATTTATCCTTGATGGTGATCTTGTTGAGCTGACGATAGTCTATGCACAATCACCATGAGCCATATTTATTGCAAACTAGAAAAACTGGAGAAGAATAGGGACTGGCACTAGGTCGAATGACACCTGCTTTGAGCAATTATTGTACCATATTCTCAATTTCTAACTTGATATCTTGAGGATACCGGTATGGTCTGATGTTCGGTTGTGCACTACTCGAAAGTAGTGGAATAGCATGGCCATGAGAGCGAAGAGGTGGCAGTGTAGTTGGTTCTGAAAAGATGCCATTGTGCTTGGTTAGAACAAGTTACAAATCTGCTGGAAGTGGATCTGCTATAGAAGTGGGTGGTTGAATTGAAAATATTTGTGCAATGACCCCACGGGAGGACTTTTTCAACAACTTTTCCATGTGATTGGAACTAATAATTTGTGTAGGGCCAGTCTTGATACCCTTGAGGGTATATGTTTGTCCATTTTGTGAAAATTGTAGCCATAGTTCTACAAGGTTGCAGGAGAAAGTGCCCAAGGTGCTCATCCATTGGGATCCTAACACAACGTCACATCCTCCCAATTGGAGGGTGAACATATCTTGCTTGAGTTCATAATCCCCTATCTGAATTTTGACATTTTGACATTTACCTTTACAAGGTAAGGTGCCTCCATTGGCCACCATGACTTCAAAATAGTTGCATGAGCGTATATAGCAGTTGGTCCATTTGGCCACCTAAGGATCAATAAAGTTGTGCGTACTACCTGAATCAATAAGAATTGTAAGATGTTGGTCTTTGAAATAACCCACAACTTTCATGGTTTGTGGGGTGGTAATACCAGCAAGAGAATGGACTAAAATTTTTGCTGGTGTTTCTGATGGTTCCTCTCCTGTGGAGTTGGTGCCTCGGTTGTATCACTCTCCTCATCACTATGGTCACTATTTTTTGGTTCCTCCACATCTATTAAAAACAATCTCTTATTTGCACATCTATGCCCCTTCGTAAAATTTTCATCACAATTATAACATAACCCTTGTGTGCAATGTGCATCCATTTCCTATGTAGTCAGCCGCTTGGGAGCAGAGGTTTATTATCAGTATGGTTTTGGACCTGAGGAGGGAAAAAAGGTCTATTATATGAAAATTATTGTGTTTGCCTTTGAGCTGAGAGTTTAGATTCAGCCAATCGGGCTAAACTAATAGCCTCCATCATGGTGTGGGGTTTGAACATATTGACTTCGGCCTAGAGATCTGTTAGTCTTACAATGGCACTAAGAAGGAGGGTGAATCAGTGTAGTCCTTTAATATTAAATTCATAGCTCTTAAAACTAAAATAATGAAACCTTAAAACCAGATAAAGCAAGTATCACAAGAGAACATCACACAACACAAGATTTAACGAGGTTCACCAATTTGGCTACTCCTCAAGAATTATTGCTTGGACTACCATCCAAATCTAGCCTTTGCAAAGCACCAAATTTATAATCAATTTACCAGCACCAACTGGAAGGAGCACAAACCCCTGATTTATCTGCACTAATAGAAAGGAGCACCAACCCCTGATTTACCAGCACCAACTAGAAGGAGCACTAACCCCTTATTTATCTGCACCAACAAAAAGGAGCACCAACCCCTGATTTACTAGCACCAACTGGAAGGAGCACCAACCCCTAATGCCAAGCACCAACTTGAAATTCAATTCTCAAACTAGAATATTGATAGTAAAATACCTTTGCTTTTGCAAGACCCTGACTAGTCTTCTTCACCTTTGCGTTCTCTGCATACTCTGCTTTCTTTGCGCAATCACAATAGCACCTGGTCAAACTTCAATATTTTTGCTCTCTATGCACTCTACTCTCTCTACGTAATCACTTTGCACAATCTGCTTTGTTACAATCGAACTTCATGATCATCTTCTCCCTTTTGTGCACTCTGCTCTCTTTGTGAATTTTGCACTTAGCATGATTCGACACGACTTGCTCTTTGTGCACACCGACCGTATCTCACACACCTTCAACACCCATTCAACTACTTATTCAACACATTCCAATTCTCCAAATAGCCCTCCTTTTATAACAATATTTTCATGATGAAAACCCTAATCTTAGTTGGCTTGCATAACAAATGTAAACCCTAATCTTAGTCGGCTGTCATCGGTCTTAGTCGGCCTCAAATCATGAAGATATTCAATAATTCCATCGCTCAAAGATTTCATTCGGTAACAGTCCCTATAGCCACCGCATTGACTTTTTGTTCACTCTTCATATTTTAGCTGCATGAATTCACTCTGTAACTGTCCCTGTAAATGTTGTAGAGATGTCAGTCCACTGTCATACTTCTCATTTCAGTCAAGTTCTCCTTCTTGACTTGTGCATTTACGACCTGTCATGAAATCGTGACATTTCTGCCTCTGTAGCTTCTTTTGTTGCTGTTGCCGCAAAAATACAACATGTCACAATATCGCGACACTTTTTCTCCTTTATCTTTCTCTTAGCTTTGGCCCATGAAAATACATGTCGTGATATCGTGACACTTTTTCTCCTTGCGCTTTCTCTTAGCTTTAGCCCGCGAAAATACATGTCGCGATATCGTGACACTTTTTCTCCTTGCGCTTTCTCTTACCTTTGGCCTGCGAAAATACAACATGTCGCGATATCGCGACACTTTTTCTCCTTGCACTTTTTCTTTCCTTTGGCCTGCGAAAATACATGTCGTGATATCGCAACATTTTTTCTCCTTGCGCTTTTTCTTTCCTTTGGCCCGTGAAAATACAACATGTCGTGATATCGTGACACTTTTTCTCCTTGCGCTTTTTCTTTGCTTCGGCCCATGAAAATACATGTCGCGATATCGTGACACTTTCTCAAACTTACTTTCTCTCTCCTATTTTAGCCGCAAAAATGTGACATGTCACGAAATCGTGACACTTTTCAAATTTTCTTTCTCTCTCCTATTTTAGTCACGAAAATGCGACATGTCGTGAAATCGTGACACTTTTCAAATTTCCTTTCTCTCTCCTATTTTAGTCACGAAAATGCGACATGTCACGAAATCGCGACACTTTTCCAACTTACTTTCTCTCTCCAGTTTTAGTCACGAAAATGTGACATGTCACGAAATCGTGACACTTTTCAAACTTGTTCTCTTTCTTCGAACTTGTCGCGAAATCGCGACACTTCTTCCTGCTTTCTCTTTTTCTTCCAACATGTCACGAAATCATGACAGTTTTTCCACTTGCATTTTTCTCTTCCAACATGTCGTGAAATCGCGACAGTTTTTCCACTTGCCTTTTTCTCTTCCAACATGTCACGAAATCGCGACAGTTTTTCCACTTGCCTTTTTCTCTCCCAACATGTCGCAAAATCGTGACAATTTTTCCTGCTTTTTCTCTCTCTTCCAACATGTCGCAAAATCGTGATAGTTTTTCCTGCTTTTTCTCTCTCTTCCAACATGTTGCGAAATCACGATAATTTTTCTTGCCTGCTGTATATGTCACGATATCGCAACACTTTTCTTACTTGTCTTTTTCTTTGATATTTTGCATATGGGCCACTTCGGTCTTCTTGGAAAATAACTGTACATACTTTGAGTAACCTTTGAAATCTTGTCTTCTGCATCTGAATTGCTTTTGAACTTCCTATCCACTGCATCAACAGATCTATCTGACTGTGTTGACAACAATGACAATACTATTGCTGCACCTTGCTCACAATCTCCCCCTTTGGAATTGTTGGCAACACATGTGCAATTTCCTGTAACTCTTCTCCCCCTTTGAAAATAATACCAAAGGGCTACTACAAACTCCCCCTGAGTCCATGCACAACATTCCCAAGCACAATTTATTACACTTAGCAAAAATCATGAACATGAGCAAAAAGATAATCAAATGCTTAAATGCTCCCCCTGAGAATGTGATCCCTGTAGCTAGTCAATTCTTGGGAAACATGACCACTCCACAATCTGTTGTTGGAATAAAAATCCAACTTAACTTCACTTTCTACAACTTTCTCCTGCATACAACATGCTATTGCTACAATATATTCTGCCTCTGCTATTGATAAAGAAACTGACTCTTGTTTCTTACTGTGCCACGCGACCAATATTTCTCCAAGATAGAATGCACCTCCACTGGTACTCTTTCTGTCATCTACACATCCTGCCCAATATGCATTTGAATATGAAATAAGGGTGAAGTCTTTACCTTTTGAATACCATAACCCATATTCCATAGTACCCTTGAGATACCGAAAAATCCTTTTTACTGCTGTCACATGAGTCTCCTTGGGATTAGCCTGAAATCATGCTACCATGCATATTGCCTATGAAATATCTGGTCTGGTAGCTGTTAGGTACATTAAGCTCCCAATCATAGATCTATACATGGTTTGATCAACAGGTGGAGATTTGTCTTCCTTGCTCAACTTGCAACCTTTCTTAAACCTTTGTTGGGTGAGATAGTTGTCTAGCCTTGCATACCATGCTCGAGGTGCCTATTTTAAGCCATATATCTTCAACTTGCAAACCAAGTTGGGATCATCACCAAGCTAGAAACCATCTGGATACTCAATATAAACCTTTTCTTCAAGCTTCCCATTCACAAATGCTGATTTCACATCTGTAAAAAAAATTGTCAAGTGACTCACACTTGCACCAACTTTTGTCCAACACTGTACTGACACTGTAATTTTACTGCCAAATCTGTGCAAGCATAAAACACTGTACCACAACACCAACCAAATCCCTTTTTACATTTTCAACTTGGTCTACGTTTTCACTGGTCACACCTTACTTTCAACTATTCGAATTAGGAGACAATATTTTGTCAAACACTTCATGGCCAACTATAGTGCACCTTACTCAAACTCATACTTATGGACCTCGGATAGGTATGATTCACAAAGCAAAGTTGCTCATCTTGATGAGCTAAACATGAATCAATAATCAGACTTCAATATTTTTCACCACAGCGTCATAATAGATCTAACAAACTTCATGTCAATGTGTAGTTCAAATACACACTGCTTTTATCGAAACACATATATGCGGCTAGAGCAACATTCTTTCACTAACCACATTATCTGAATTATTATAATCCTTAACTTTGGACAATGGTAGTAAGAACCATCACCAGTACAACAATGACATATAGCAATACTACCAATAATGACAACTCTCAATTTAATCACCACCCTTCATGACACTTCCACAAACAACAACATGAACTGAAAACACACTTCGACAACTATACGACAACTTCCCTGACTACTTGCCTTTCATCCTCAGGTAATCAAACAAATACATAGGAGCATTAAAATGAAACTTCAAGATTGCTCCCCCGAGGATGTGCTACCTGGAGTTGCTTAGTGCAATAGCGGAGTAGTCTCCTTCAGTCCAAGGAGACATGATTTCCTTTCTTCTATATTTCTCCAAAATTTCTTGAACTCGGGCTTGGATTTTTCAACTACATCCCTGTTTTGCACCTTTTCATGAACTTGAACATTTCTCTTGGATGGTTGTCTCTTGTGCATCCTTGATGAATGATTATTTTCCTTTCTTTTATGTACATGATTTATTCCTTGTCTGTGTTGCGTTCTTTGCATCTGATGAAATCTACTGTTCTGCCTTAGATTAGATACAAAAGTGCTTGGACAAAACCTTGCTATGTGCCCATGACCATTACATTGAAAACATTGTACATAGTGTTCACTCAGAAACACATATGTATTTCTACCAAGATAACTCTTTGATTTATTATTCAATCCACAATAAATTGCCTTGTGACCATACTCGGTTGCATCTGAAACAATAGCCATTGAAAGTATTATTATGAATAGAGTGAGAGTGATAGAACCTCTTTTGTTGTGGTTGCTTTGCTGTAGATCTCCTTTGATATTTTCTTCCTTTTGAAGATTCAGCTTCAAAATTTTCTTGCTTCGATCCTTCAACAGTGAACTTCTTCTTCTCTGCAGAGTTGGAAGATGAAGGTTGTTCAGCTTCATATCCAAGACCATGCTTATCCATGGAGCTTCTTTGTTGGCTTATCATTTTATCTAGCAACTCTGTGCTCTTCTCAAATTTGAGATTTGTATTGGCCTCTTCTAGTTGTTTCTTCAATAAAAAAATCTCTTCTTCTAGCTTGCTGTAATAATCTTCTAGATCTACTTCAGCCTCAGGGTTTTCACCACATACTTTAGAGTTCACTCCTTCTTCCTTTCTTTATTTTACTTCTTCAAATGCCATGAAAAGAGCTTCACCTGTTTCCTCTTCAGGATCCTCATCGAAGCTGTCTTCTGATGAACTAGCATTCCTGGAGATGAAACTTTTCTTCTTAAAGTTGCCTTTTCTGAAATTCGTTTTCTTCTTCCAGTCACTTCTTTCTTGGTGCGATCCTTCATCATCTTTGTTCTTCTCATTAAGTGGACATTTAGTCACAAAATGCCCAACGCCTCCATAGTTGAAACATTTAAACGGTAGCTTTCCTCTATATTTTCCTTTTCCCCTTTCTAGTTTTCTAACAAAGTTTGCTTCCATTTCATCTGATGTCTCTTCTTCCTCGGACTCTTGTTTTGCATTTTTATTTTTAAGGGATTTAAAAGCCGCTTCTCTATCTGTGGGTTTAGATCTTCCTATCCTCATCTCATATGCAATCAAAGAACCATACATCTCATCTATACTAAAATAGTTTAGATTTTTAGCTTCTTCTATCACTGAGACTTTAGAATCAAACCTTTGAGGAAGAGATCTTAATACCTTTTTCACGATGGCAGAGTCTTCGATATCCTCACCGAGTCCTCTGATCGCATTAATGATTCCATTAACTCTCAGCATATATGCCTCAATGTTTTCATCGTCATTCATTTTTAATGCTTCAAACTGAGCTCGATGTGTCTGTAACTTGGCCTCCTTGATCTTATCATTTCCTTCATGAATACTCCTTAGTTTCTCCCATATATCTTTTGTCATTTTATAGCTCATGATATTTACTAGTTCACTGTCTGCTATTCCGCACATGAGAGCATTCATTGCTTTTGAGTTATTGTCAAACAGTTTCTTTTCGTCAGCCTCTTCTAGAGGAGTGATGGGTATTGTATATCCACTAACTACTAAATCCCAGACGCTGTATCCCAAAGCACAGAGATATGTCTGCATCCTGATTCTCTAAAACGCGTAATTAGATCCATCAAACAATGGTGCTTTGTTTGATGAGAAGCCTTCACCACCTGCCATTGTGTTACTTCCAAGATCACCCTAGCCGGTTAAGCTTGTACAAGAACTTAGCTCTGATACCAATTATTAGTCTTACAATGGCACTGAGAGGGGGGGTGAATCAATGTAGTTCTTTAAACTTAAATTCACAGCTCTTAAAATTGAAATAATGAAACCTTAAAAATAGATAAAGCAAGTATCACAAGAGAACATCACACAACACAAGATTTAACGAGGTTCACCAATTTGGCTACTCCTCAAGAATGACTGCTTGGACTACCATCCAAATCCAGCCTTTGCAAAGTACCAACTTTACAATAAATTTACAATCAGATTTTTAGGAGTTACTATTTTTAGTAAGAGTCCAAAATTCAATTTGGGAAATGAGTTGCAACACTGATTTTAGGATAGGGTCCACTCTGGTGGCTGTTTAATCTGAGCGCTCAATGAGGAGATATACTAAATTTCTTGATTTTTTGTGATCTCCTATTGGTTGCAAGTCGATGTCAAGGTAATTTCTTCCACTTGTACTTAACATTTCACCAATGAGTCCTTGAGGGTCTTTTGTGCAAAATAAAAATTAGATTCTATTCCAAAAAATTGGATCAATTTGATGGACCGATGAAAAGTTATGGCCTTAGCAAGAAAAATCAAAATTTGCTATTTTTAGAAATTTGGTGCAAAATTTGACCAGGAGCTGCCAAGGACAATTTTGTTTGGAATAGAGTATAGACTTTTCTACTAAATTTTTGAGTCAATCTGAGCTCTGTGTAAAGATATATCCATGTTTTAATAAAATTTCAATGCCTTTTGTACTATGTTGATGAATCTACTGGTGTTCTCTATTTTTATTTGGAGTTATAGTTCAAAAGTTGCCCTCTGGAATCAACTGTCACTGACTTGTGTAGTCTATACCTTGACCACTATGTCACTCACTATTCTCTGTTCTTGTTACCTATACTAGGGTTACTGACACAGTTGCTGCTTTTGATCTTAGGGAATTTTTTGACATTGATAATTCTATTTCTGACAATAAAAGTGTGCAATTCTGGACTGGCATAGAGGATTGTTACTATCATTGTTTTGATTGTTCAGATTCTGACCACAGGCTGTTCCAAACACTTACAAAAAATTGTCTTGATTGTTGGTGCATGCAAGTTGTTTTCTATAATAAGGAAAGCCTTCCTCGTATGCTCACTTTTGGGGATGTTGAATGTAGGTTAGCATAATAGGGATGGGTTGATTTGCAAGGGGATGATACTTTGTTTTTATTTTGTTTTTGTGAACCAGGTATGCTAAGTAAGGGAGTATGTAATACCCATAGGCCCTTTGTTATACCATAGTGATGAACAATAGTGCTCGGATCAATATTTCAGGCCACTACTCAAGGAGGATTCCACACATACCCTTGAGCACACTATTTGCCTCTCTAACAGTATAGGAGGTGTTGTGGCTGATCCACAACACACCCCAAAACTGGGGACCCACCTTTTTTGCATGCTTTCAAAGAAGACCGTAGTGGCCCAGATGCTAAAAAATCAAAGGAAGAGCAAAATATAGCAAGAAAAAGAAAGTGTCACAATATCGCGACATGTTGCTCCGTCGCGACCAGAAATGAAAAGTTGTCGCGATATCGCGACATGTTGCTCCGTCGCGGCCGAAAATGAAAAGTTGTCACGATTTCGTGACATGTTGCTCCGTCGCGGCCAAAAATGAAAAGTTGTCACGATTTCGTGACATGTTGCTCCGTTGCGACTAGAAATGAAAAGTTGTCGTGATTTCGCGACATGTTGCTCCATCGCGGCTAGAAATGGAAAGTTGTCACGATTTCATGACATGTCACGTTTTCACGGCTAAGAGTAGCAGAATGCATCATGAAGAGAAAATGTCACGATATCGCGACGTGTTGTGAAATCACGGTGCAAGACAAAGAACCAAATTAAAGACTCAAAATGTCACGATATCGCGACATGTCATGAAATCACGGTTCATAGAGGAGAGAGAAAGACAGAGAAAATGTCACGATATCGCAACTTGTCATGAAATCGCGGTCGAAGGCAGCAAGAGAAGAGTCAATGCAAAAGTTGTCGTGATATCGTGACATGTCACGTTTTTGTGACCTAAAGCAGCCAAAATGAACGTAGAGGAAAAACGTCGTGATATCGCAATAGGTCACATTTTCGTGGCTCCAAGCAATGAGATGGTACAGAAGGAAAATATGTTGCGTTTTCATGGCCAAGTACAGTGAGAGCAGTCCGAAAGAGAAAATCATCATTATTTCATGACAGAAAGCAGTGATGCAGCCTGAAAGAGAAAAGCATCACGATTTTGTGACAGAAAGTAGCGAGACATCCCGAAAGAGAAAAGCATCATGATTTCGCGACAGAAAGTAGCGAGAGCAGTTCGAAAGAGAAAAGCGTCACGATTTTGTGATAGAAAGCAGCGAGACAGCCCGAAAGAGAAAAGCATCATGATTTCACGACAGAAAGCAATGAGACAACCCAAAAGAGAAAAGCATCATGATTTTGTGACAGAAAGCAACAAGATGGTACGGAATGAAAAAGTGTCATGATTTCGTGACATGTCACATTTTCATGGCTGAGTGCAACAAAACACAACGAAGGAGAAAAATGTTGTGATTTCGTGACAAGTTGCATCCATGCGGTCCGAAGCAAAAAAATGTCGCGATATCGTGACATGTATCATTTTTGTGATGCATGATGACAAACAAGGCTACTGACAGAAAAATGTCGCGATATCACGACATGTCTTGTTTTCGTGATACAAGTAGAGGGGCAAAGTTGCATACATAAAAATGTCGCGATATCGCGACATGCTATTTTTGGTCATGATTTACAGGGGGCCGTTACAAAACATGCAAAAAAGCGTGGAACACATGGCATAAAGGTGTAAGGGCTACAAAAGTGTTACAGTTCACAGAGAAGATCAAGCGTCTCGATGTCAAACATAAAGTCAAAAAAATGAAAAGGCAGGGAAGGTGAAACGAAGCGATCTGGGAGATGAAGCGAAGCATCACAGGGCAAAACAGAGAGCATTTCTAGAAAGTATAAAAGTAGAGGCATAGATTGGTACAAAGGTCAGAAACCGTGGTGAGCAGAGTTGCAGTTTCGAAGGCGAGAAGCCATTCTGGGCCTGCTTTGGAGTGTTTTTCTTCCCCTTTTTTTGGTTTTGAGAAAACTAGAGATTCTGTTATTGTAAATGATCAATTTTTAATACAAAAAATTCAGAGAGTTGCACCTCATTGGCAAGAAAGAAGGAGTTATTTTTTGCATGCAGGATTAAATTTTTATCTTTCCCCTTTTCAGATTTCTAGGCTTATAGGTGAAGTTTAATGCAAGTCCTCTTGGTTTCTTCATGCGAATGTCTAAATCTGAAATCACAGTTAAAACCCCAGAGACCAGCACTTGACTTATCTGGATTGTGCATGTTTGCAGGTTCAATAGGTTAGGTTGCATGCATGGAAACCTCATTAGCTTCGGTTTTGTCAGAATAGGATTGCATCACCCTGAATGCATTTCATTTTTCTTTTTGCATTTTATTTTCATTTTTTCTGCACTTTATTTTCATTTATAGGCATTAAAATAAAAAATAAAAAACTAAAAATTCCAAAGTCTAAAAATAGAAAATTTCCATTTCAAGGCCAGAATTTCATTTTTCAATTTTGTTTTTCATTCATGAGCAAATGATGATATTCCCTTCATAAAATTCCAATTTCATTGAAGGGGTTATGTTTTATGACATTTCATAAATTTCCATTTTTTTTTGCAGCGTGGTCATACGAAGATCAAATCACATTTGCTTTATTTGGGTTCAACAAACAATCATTACAGTTTCACAGTAAAATAAACCACAGTGCCCCTTGTTAACAGTTACTTGCAATCACTAAGGTGTTCCAAGCATTTTAATTGAATATCTTTATTTGAGATTATTGATACACATATACCAAATGCTAACATAGCGAAACCTTGGAGAAATTGTTTATTAAATTTCTTTGCAAGAGAGGATTTAGAACCTATCGGAGAGTGTGTTTTCACAATCGGGTGAAAATACCACTCAAAAGGAGGGTAATCATCCGAGATGCTGTGTCCCATAGACTATGGATAATACAAGGCCGAAAAGCTTCCTAATGGATAAAATCTTGTTTAAACCTAGATTGTCTCCCGATATACCCAAAGATACATGGGAGCTCAATTCCCTGTGCGAGTGTTGTTTGAGGCCTGGGTATTGGAGCCTGCTAACCCTCACTTCACTAGATGCTTTATGGGAAATCTAGCTTAGCCAATAACGACAGCTCCTTCACGATATTTTAAAACCCCTGGCATAGGGTTTCTAACCTACACAACTACTGTATTTTTTTTGGTATTTGCTGATTTTTTATGAAAAAAATGACTGTATTTTTGGATTTTTTTTTTTATAAAGAAAAAATAGAAATAAAAAACACAGGAAAATTATACCTAACAAGTAGAATTACTGACAAGAATCATCTTAGTTACAGCAGAACTTGGCCCTGGAAAGCGCTCTGATACCACTTGTTAGAAACCTACTATTAAAATAAAGCACACTCACACAAAATACTAAAAAATAACTCACATACATCAAATAACTCTATAACTATGTAGAAATTAATTATAGAAATGAAACAATCTCACAGTAACACTCAATCACGGGCCTCTTCGAGGGGGCAACCTCCTTAAATATTTCATTATCTTGCAAAAGGATAATCTCGTACATGGCTTCATATATTTTTAAAGGAAAACTTCATGCAACCCTACCTAAATGGTCAAGAGGTGGCTTACATGAAAAATGCCACCTAAGCTAGAATCTTCCACCAAATTGCGGTTACAATCTTGATAAAAATAGTTACATGAAATGGTACCACTTTGCGAGGTATCTTACTACATCGGTTACAATATTTATAAAAATGATTACATGAGATGGTACCACTTGGCTAGGTACCTTTATTTCCACCTACATTACTAAGTATTGCATAATAACATTAAAATGGGATCCCCACATTGGAAGTGGGTTATTACATAGGTAAATGAGAATTACAACATGGTGTTAGGATAGGATCCTAATAGAGGTAAACTCTTCTTCAATCTAAGTGGGGGAATAGGCTCATCCTCCACATCAACTAAGGAGATCTTAGGATATTACTACTCTTTCTTGTCTCCTACTACTTCCTTGTACTGCATATGCCCATGATGTTCAAGTGTTTGGCACTACACCATGTTTTGGGTTGTGTAGTGAGTACGATTTCCAATGTGTTTAGGGTGCAATTTGGGCTACGAAGTAGCTCATCTATGAGGGAACTCCCTGTATTCACTTTGAGGAGGTAAATTAGCACAAGATAATCGATCCTCTCTCTTAGCATGCTCCTTTTGGTAAAGGATGTGTTGCTCACGTATGCATTGCTCATATAGATGTTGCCTTAGCAACCTCTATCTTTGATTATTCTCATTTTTGAGGTACTCACACTCTGCATAGACATCTTCCAATTAATCTTCGAAGATCTTCTATCGTTGCTCTAACACCAATTTTTGTGATCGATCTAGCAGATCGGCCATATGTGGTCTCTAGTGGGTTTGCTCTATTTTGGCAGCTTTGTTGGTGTGACCCCCAATAGACTTGTATTCCATACTCTTTCCTTTGTATGTATAGATGGTATTTGCATTCTATTATTGTCTGTGATCTATGCCCACATGGGTTGACAGGGCATGTATGCTACAAGAATGCTTAGATAATTCTCCTGGTTCTCTGATAGTCCTACGTGTGCCCTCTCTATGCAAACTCATAGAACAAGAATATGTAGTCGAGGCTCTACATCCTAATTGCCCTAGGACTCTATCAAGACCATCAAGTTTGTGGTAGCATACCATTGAATCCAACTTTAGACATATCAATTATGAACTTGGAAAGTTCATTATTATTTGGATTTTGTATGGGCCTATGCTTTGAATCAACCCTCTCTTCCTACCCCTAAATGGGTAGATTTTATATTTGTCTATCTTGAACTAGCGGGGGCCTTGAGCCACCCTTAGCTCGATTATATATGAGAACCAAATTGGTTATAGCTCCTTCCTCCATGATGTACTCTTCAGTGGATCTAGTAGATCCATGAGGTGTATAATCACGATATATGCTCCCATGCTCAAATACCCCATATTGGGATCTTCCATGCTTGGCTCTATCTTGTGAGGAGTGTACATTACCTCCTCTAACTGGGGTATTCTAAATATAATCCCTGCACGTTGATTTATCCTCTCTAATGCTCATCGAACATCATTCGATAGGATCTTGTGAATAAGGGTTCGATGCATTGTATTGTGCATTAAGTGGAGCTTCAGCTTTGACCTCAGTTTTGCATCGAGATCAGCCTCTCCATGGAACAAATGTGAATTATCTTTTATGTAGATTTTAGAGCAAACAAAGCAAACAAGGATAATTATCTCTTTTAAAATTTCTTTATGATCCCTAAAATGGTTTGAGTGTGTTTCAGATGTGTTGTAATCATAAACTAACTCTCATTATGTTTTTAGATTTGTTTATGACATATTTGTTTAGTTTAAAATATTTCACTTGTATACTCGTAGCTCGACAACTAAAAATGAAATTCATGGTCACATAAAACCCCCAAAGTTTGGAGATGAAATCCACACCCAAGCAGGGAGCACAGGTCCTACTGATCATCATCTAGTACACCGTGCACAATGATACACCTCTATGAAGAGGAATGTATGTTATTTTGCATGGATAGGACGAATCTTAGAGTCGATATTGGCCAAAAGAACAAGGTTCATGGGAGTTGAGCCAACGGATGAAAATGACTGCCACCATCATTGAACTATACTAGTGGTTTGATATGACTTCCAACTCACCAGTGTTTAAATACTGTGTGGTATGTGTGTGTTCATTTTAACTTGCATATAGAAGAAAAATGCATCACCAAGAAAACATTCTCTTTCCTACATGCCTAGAATAAAAGTATTTTAAATTTAGAAAGATGCATGTATCTATCTATATGAAATTTGGAGAATGCATTCTACATGACAAAATTGGCCTCTAAATAGTCCTAAATAAAGTAAACTCTACACATAGTATTACTTGTTAGCCATGGGACAAAATCACAGGTAACAATGCTCACCACGGGATAGAACTGCAGCGCAATAACTTAACCACAATTGATAGTAGTAGCTAACAATTATAGTTGTGGCTGTTAGCCATGACTGATAGATGGCATAATATTTTAATTAAATTTTCCATATATAGTTTTTCTAATTGATCTACTTAGCTACTGAAAGGTAAAATTGAAAAACTAGATAACCAGAGGATTAGGAATACCTAGAATTCCTCATTTGATGGAGAGATGAACTTCTTACTATCTATTTATTTCTAATTTACTAGTCGCCATGACTGACAAGCATGGTTGAGACTGTTAGCTATGGATATTAACTATGGTTGAGATCTACAACAAAAAAACATAGAAAATAAGTCATCTACAACATAATTTGTAGGGTTCCCACCGTGATCGCCATCTGCACCAATCAAAAAACATACACCTAACTAGTGCATCAATTAATATCAAGCATTAAAGCAATAAATAATGAATATTAAATAATTGACAAGAAAGTAAGATTTATTTTATTAAATATTTGTCAAATCCCAATTACAAATATGCCCCTCTTAGGGATACTCAATTCTTGATACAATTGATACAAACTTGAAGGCCCCTAAGCGGAGAATGGTGCAATCCGCAGGCTCTCTAGAATGGACAAGAACTTCTCAAGACTAAAGATAGCCTTCTTCTCACTCACTTGAGAAATATGTTGCCAAGAATACTTTTAAATTATTAGATCCTGTAAACCTACATTCGAGAAACAACATAAAAGGAATTAATAGCAAGGAGGCCTCTCTTGATGAGGCTCTTGATGGGCAATTGCATAAATGATGAAAAGATAGCAAGAAAGAATTTAAAATTATAAATAAATTCAAGAAATATCTAGATTACTGTAAATCTTGTAAAGAAAGCAAGAAATATAATAATTATACAACCTAATTAGCCATTTAAAACTTGAAATGCATCAAATCCCAAGTAACTAGTCTAAATTGATAAATGCAAGGAAAGAAGAACAAATCTACTTCTAATTCCTAGATTTAACCATACAAATGCATGAAGGAAAGCTAATATATGTCAGATCTACCTAAATACATGTTTGAAATGGAAATCCTATGGCTAAAACAAAGGAAAGTGAGAATCAAACCCTCATCGCAGGTCTGAGGTGTAGTTGGCACTATTAGCCATGGTTGAAGTAAAAGTGTTCTTGCTCTTGTAATCAGGGCTTGAATCTCCAATTTACTTCATGGAATTGATGATCAAGGGTCACCTCTATGTTCTAGAACTGATTGGCGATGTATTTTCTTCAAATTTGTAGTGGAAGTGGTGCAATTATGGATGAATGATTTCCTCAAGCTCTCAAAACCTTCATAGCTTCACGTACATATGATTTCAAAATTGGTAGCATATAGGCACTCCTCAAGGGTTGCAAATGGATCTCCAATATGACAGGGCTTCACTACATGAAAATTGACACTTAATCCAAACTTTTCCTCAATTTGGATGGGGGTCTTATAGCACTCTTAATTCCTAATCTTAGTTTTCTTAGGAAGCCAAGATCAAGAACCAAGAGGTTGGAACAGTTCGAAGGAAGGTTCTGGATTCTTCCTTGCTTAAAACTACTTGAAATACATTGTCATAGCAATTTAACTAAATTTGGCTTGGCTCAAGAATTCAAAATAGTTTCAGGGCTAGCCACAGATTTGAGACATAGCTAGCTCTGTTATCCACAAGTTTCAGCTATAGTTAAGATCTTAGTTGCGGATGCCATACACGGCTAAAGCTAATTAGGCAAAAACTATCTAAATTGAGTGGTTAAAACCATTGCTCTATCTTGGAATGGTCCAAGATCATTCATATGGTCTATTAGGATGCCCATATGAGTAGTCCCCTACACATGATGCATTTTAGGTGTCTACATTGAAATTTTTGTCACCTCAACCATTAGCTTAATAGTAACTCTAAAATATAGGTTACGCACAACAACATAACCATTATTCCATGAATTGAAAAAGGCTTCAGTGATATCTTGACCAATCCATTTAAAATTGTTGAGGAAAGGAATGAGACCATGATATTATAGAAAGGTTTGAGATAGAGGATCAAGCTGAAGGCCATATGGCTTAAGCAGGGCCATGTTGGTAAGACTGATAAAAAAGGAAGACCACAAAAACTAGACACTATGCTTCTTACTACATAGGACACACAATAGTGGAAAAAACTAGACGATAATAGATTGACACAGACTAGGGTTGTAAATATAGAAAATTTTGACATAATAAATGACCTTTCAAAAAGCTGAGTTGGAGTGATTGGTGAACCACTTAGTAATTATCCATAGGGAATAAACATTGGAAAATACAAATATGGCACAAAATAGACTACGCAAAGGATATGACTAGGATAATATTGGGAGTGCCAATTGATTGAAAAAATAATTGTCAAAATTTGTAAGATGCAAAAAAGAGGATCTCAAAACTTGATGCATATTGACCTTGTTTGAAAACATCCAATTACACTACCTGGAACTACTAAGGGACTTGATATGCTTGGATAAGACCACCACAATACAAAACCACTGACAGGGCCTACCTTGGGACATAGCATACTTCACAAAAATGAAACAGGAGAACCAACCACTAGTACTGATAGCAAGACTAAAAGTCACGCTAATCAGAAAACTTCCACCATAAGAATTGGAACCAAAGAAACAAATCATGCTGAAAAAACTAGAGTCATCATTGGATAAGTTGACCCTCAAAAACTTGTGACCATATTTTTCAAACCAAATAATTATTAGTAGCATTTAAAACTTCTTGGGGAAATATTTATTTCCAAATTGATAGTAATTTATGGATACTCCCCAATTGGTAAGAATATCTATAGGCCAGATAGCTTCACGATACACATGATTGATAGATATATCATTAAAATTTTGGGACAAATTATTCGCTTCCAGAACAATGGTTCTGATATTCCAAGAGGACACCCTATTTTTTTTTAGAGCATTTATAATATTCAAATAATCTCCCTCAATAAAAAGGTTGCCTTTATAATACTTGAGAAGATCTAGCCCTCTCCACAGTACATGACCTTTAGCAAAATAATTAGTTTGACACCCCAGATACTTAGCATAAGCCATAATAACTTGATCATTGTGATATCTAACAAGACCACCTGCACATGCATCCCCTAGATTTTCTTTGGAGGCACCATCAAATTTAAGTTTCAATCACTCACTTGGGGGAGAAATCCAATGGGTACCCACTCTAGGATGGGGGATTGGAAAACTAGAAACTGGGTTGTAGAGAATTTTTAAGGAAGAGAACATAATAGACTCCAATGTAGAATCTAGAGATTTGGGACAATGGAAGAGATGGGAATTTTTGGCATCAAAGGCAATAAATTTATTGGCAAAAAATATGGGATCCTTAGTGGAGGAAGAAAAAACCCTACTATTTCTTTCAAGCCACACTTGCCATAAGATATGATGAAGGGTCACTTTACATAAATAATATAATCTAAGATTTTTGAAAGGAGTTGGCCATTGGATTAAAAGTTGAATCAACAAATTAGGAGGAACCCATGAGATATGAAAAGTGGATATAAGGTGATCCAAAGCTTTCTGGGACAAATTTCACTCCATAAAGAGGTGATTGATATATTCCCAAGCATTCATGCACAAATAACATCTATTAGGGATAATCATGCCCTTTTAATAATATTATCAATCATTAGAATCTTATTTTGGATGGCCAACTAGATGAAATGAGCAACTTTTGAAATAATATATTTAATTCACACTCGATAATAAGGTATTTGAACCACTTGATAATAAATAGTCAAACCATGAGAAGATTTAACCATGAATAACCTAGAATCAGTCTCTTTCCAAAAAGAGGAATCATGGAAACTACCAGTGGGGATAACTATTGCATTTAGAATGGTTTTAATATCTACTGAAGCATCAGATATTTGGCCATTAACATTTGGAATATGAAATTTTTTCCAACGCTTAGAATTAGATGAAACGTCAATAAAATATTCAACTTTGCTACCAATTAAAGTGTCCAAGAAAGGTTGTAAAATAGTAGTTTTATTGTTCTCTAAAAGTGGTTGATTGAAGATCCACCTGTTAGTCCAGAAGTTAATTTTACTCCTCATGCCTAATTTCCACCATATCCCCTTCTAAATTAGAGATATGGTTTGGATAATTGATTTCCAAAAAGTGGAGCCCTCTCTGGGTATATCATCATCTATGAAACAATGATTTGAAGATATTTTTTGTTTACAATTGAGACTCATTCAAGGTTGGTATTGATGAAAATCTGTCATGCTTGCTTGTGTAACAAGGTTGTGTTTATATTACAAACACTTCGGATCCCCAAGCCCACCTAGCTTTTTTGGGAGCACATCTTGTCCTAACTGACTAGATGAAATATTTTTCTATCCTCGACACTTGCCCACACAAATATTTTTTGAATTTGTTCAATTCTCATGTAGATAGTAATAGGAACTTTGAATATGGACATGAAATAAATAGGAACACTTTGAAGATAATCCATTATCAGGGTGGCTTTGGCTGCTTGAGAGAGGAGGGTCCCTTTCCAACCTACATTTTTTTTTTAATCCTCTCAATAACGTTACTCCACATGGATTCCTTCATATAACTGGTGAAAAGAGGGAGGCCCAAATATTGGGTAGGCAACTGAGATATAACACATTGAAAGATATGTGCATTATTAGCTTATCTCTCTTGGGGAGTGTTAATGAAAAAGATTTTGCTTTTAATATAATTTATTTTTTGCCCTGCATCCTCCTCATATGTATCAAGAATACTCTTAATGAATTTGTCTTCCCACATAGAAGCATGCCTAGCAATGATGGTATCATCAATGAACTATTGGTGAGACAAGGCTCTTAAATTATATGAGGCCTTAATACCTAAAATTATGTCATTGGAGAAGGCATTTTTGAGAGATCTACCCAAGTATTTAGCAAGAATAATAAAAAGGACGGGGATAGATGATCTTCCTGTCTAATACCCTTGTTACTAGGGAAAAACCCTACTGCAGATCCATTGACCAGGACTAAAAACCAGGGATTAGAGATGCAGTTATGAACAAGATCAAATAACTCCCTATGAAACCCAAATTTAAGAAGAACATCAATCAAAAAATATTTTTTAACTCTGTCAAAAGCGTTATTCATATCAATTTTTAAAAACATGGCAACTTTTTTGTTACGCCTGGCAGAATGAAGGGCTTCATACAATGTGATAACACCATTAGTAGTATTTATTCCTTTCACAGAGCTACCTTGACAAGGGTCTATGATCTAAGGAAGGATATATTTGAGTCTTCTAGCCATGTATTTAGTAAGAGTTTTGTATAGGATATTGCAAATACTAATGGTTCTAAAATCTGACATATATTTACACACAGGCCCTTTGGGAACAAAGGCAATGAAGGTGGATTTGATATTTTTGGGTATGGATTTAGTTTACTAAATTTCATTTATGGCATTGCAAATTTTAGGTCTAATGATGTACCAAAATTTTTGATATAATCAGGAGGAAAACCCATTAGGGCATGGGTTTTACCAAGGTGCATTGAGAAAACAACCTCTTTGATTTCATCAGGGGTGAGGGGTTTGATAAAAGCTAAATTCATATCTAAAGTGACCAGACTGGTATATTATGAAGCAATTTTCTACTATATTGGGCAAAATATTAGGGGTTGGCTCCAAAAAGACCTTCAAAGAAAGATAAAGCTTCATTTTGAATCTCAAAAATATCCCTGATGATGGATCCATCACTTCTGATTAATTTTTATTCAAACTTCGATGCCTTAGGGTAGTGGCAAATAATTTTGTGTTTGATTCCCCCTGTTTGAGCCAAAGGCCCCTTGATTTTGCCTCCAGAAAGTCTCCTCTTTAGCCAACATATTATGGTAGTATGCAATAACCAGTCTCTCCTCATTTTTGAGTTATCCATTGAGCTGCACATTCTAAATTTGGAGTTCAATACTTTTTAGTTTTTGCAAAATATTTTCCTTATTTTTGAAGATGTTACCAAAAAATTCTCTATTCCAAACTTGGAGATTTTATTTGACACAATTAAGTTATTGGGAAACCCTAAAAATAGAGGAACCATCACAGTCAAATTGCCACCAATCAGTAATTTGTATTCACAAATATTGGTGGTGTATCCACATAGCTTTAAATCTAAATGGGATTTTGAAACAAGGGCCTTTCTCAACTTCAAATAGTAAAGGGCAATGATCAAAACCAACTTTGGAAAGCAAGATAAGAGTGCCATCATCCATCACTAGTATATCTTCTTGAGAAAACCCTATCAAGTTTTACTTGAATGTGTTGATTCCAAATTCTCCTGTTGCTCTAGGTGTATTTTGCCTCTTTAGTTTGAACATCCATTAGCTCACATTTAGTGACAATGTTATGAAAATCCTCAGTGCTATTGGTGGGCATTAGGTTCCCTCCCTACGTATAAAAATAAAAAAAGGGAGAGTTGAAATCTCCAGCAATAATCCATAGAAGTTTTATGAAAGCACTTCTCATCTGACTCAAAGTATCTCATAGAACCCTATGGCTAAGAGGATCATTAGGGGCATACACATTGGTCAAAACCCAAGAGGAATTACTGCTTTTATAGGAAAAACATCATATTGAGGACCCTATTGAAAAAAGAAATAATTTTGCCTTATAACTTGTTTGAGTCCCAAATATAGATAAGACCAACAAATGTACCTTCAATAGGGCAAAAAGTAAAATCACCATTTTTCCAAATACAATTTGTGATTTTTTGGATTTTGTTTTCATCAATATTCATTTCTTGTAGAACCATGATAGTGGTTTTGTGTTCTTTCCTTAGAGTGCAAACAATACTTTACTTGATAGCACTATTGAGGCCTCTCTCATTCCATGAGAAGATCCTCATTTAGAATTTTTGAAAAGTTTTCAGCCTCTCTTAGTTTGTTTCAAAGGAGGTTTGGGCCTTTTTGATTCATCCTTCTCCTGACTGAGAAGATCTTAGAATAATATTTTCTGGGTACCATTTGCAATATCATTTTCTATATCCTTTTTATTTTGATCATTGATAGAGGGTCTTCCTTTTTTTTTTCACTGCCAATATCAAAATAAGCTTTCTTGATACTTCTAGTGTTAATGGGACTAAAATAATATTTGTCTTCTTTCTCCACTTTGTTTGAGATGGGACTGCCAATTTTTTTATACCCCTCAAGGGTGGATGGTGGTTTTGAAAAAATAAATGATGGCCTAGATATGGTTGGGGATTGGGGTTCCTATTGATGTCCTAAGTGATTTTGTTGATTAATGGTATCTCTTTAATGGCTTGTAATAAAGGAATTGAAATGTTTAAACATTTTAGTTCCTTCAATAAATCCGATTTTGAAGTGGTTTTAGATTTTCAAACCATTCAAGGTATGGTGTCTTTTTAAATGAATATGGTAAATTTTCTTGAGGAATGTTCACTTCTTTTTCTTTTTCTTTATTCAAAGTTGATTTTTGTGGTTCTGGGATAAAAGGTTATTGTTTTTCTTCATCGATTTTCATTTATTCAATAATAGGTGGAGTAAGCTCATGAAGTGTATTTCCTAAGCATAATTGGATATTAATATATTCAATTACATTTATCATGGTAGTCTCATTAGATTCAACCACATAGATAGGAATTGCCTATCTAGTATTATTAGGGTTGGTCACAGGTTGGGTGAAAGTGGAGGTTACTTCACTTGTTGTTGTTGTTGTCTTCCTTGAGTAAAATTATGAGTAGGACTAGATAACAAATTTTGTGTTTGACCTTGGTATCTCCATTATCCCTGGTATGGCTGGTACTGCTATCTAAAATTCTATCCATGAGATTGTGCTTACATCCATGGTGGATTGTGTTGATTCCACTATGGATTTGTCCACCCAGATTGTGATCAATTTTGAGAATATGTCCATGGAGGTTTACTCCAAGATTGTTGTGGATGTTATCAGTAATCCCATGGCGTAGACCAAGGATTTTATCCCTAATTCATGGGAAAATGTGGGGTATTGGAATATTATGAAACTTTCCCCCTTGTCTTTGCCCAACAAAGTTGAATTCTTATTTTTGTGTTTCCAAGATATTTTTAAATCCTGGAAGTAAATGGCATTGGTTCATGATATGTCCTTTTGAAAAATGGCTATAAATAGTGGATATAGAGGTTTTATTTAAAGGAAAATATTGAAGAGCATGTGTGTTTCTGCATATCAAACATTAAATGGCTAGGGGTTCTATAGGTTTGGTTTTTACATTCATTTCCCCTAGCATAGTATTTAGATACACAAGGATGTTAGCTTTTAAATTGGTAAAGTTTTCCATAAGCTCTTTCACATCACTACCATTATTACTCTGCTTTCTTCTTATTTATCTTGTGCGGGAGTAATTTCTACATAGTTTCAAAATCTCATCAATGTCAAGGGTTCTCATATCTCCCTTACCCATTAAATATAACACTTCTCTAGAGTCATATTATAACCATCTTAATAATATGGTATTGCATATCTCTAGTTAAATAGGCCCACATTTCTTTTGTACAAAAACAAAACTATTCAAGTAATCCTCTAGAGTTTCATCTTATTCTTTTTTTATTCAGAATAATTCATCCTTCCTATTTTTCACCCGATAGTATTATTTGTATTTATCCAAAAATAATTCCTCCATTTATTCCTAGGTTCATATTGATTTGGGTGATAAAATCATAAACCAAAATAAAATTGCATCTTTGAGTGTAGAAGTAAATACTTTAAGTTTTTGGTTGTCATTTGTATAATTGTATGTTTGGCATACAACCTTGAATTCAGACAAGAATTGATTAGGGTATTCAAATGCAACTCCCCTAAATTTTGGTAGCACCAAAGGTGAAATTATTTTTATTAGATATTTTTGTGTAGGATTTGATTGAATAGGATATTCAAAGGTCATGGTAGGAGTAGGATTGTCCCCATGAGTGTGAGCATTGCTTCCCATATTTGGGTTCCCAAGTATCTTTGCCATTATATCTTCCCAACACCTAGTATATATTCATTTAAAATATCTTGATGGTAAGGATATATCAAGGGTAGGTGAGGATGTACTAGTAGTTTGCTCTTCTTGTAATTATCTCTCAAGAGATCCACTTCCTGATGATGAGGATGGTGGATTTTTTTAACAACTTCAATAATCTCAAATGCATGCAATTCACCTCTCTAACATGAATATCACCTTCCTATGGTAGGTAAAGAATTTATTTTGATAAATCATCATTTTTTATCCCTTAACCTTGATGAGCCACAAAATTTCTCATTTTTTGTACTCTTTTCCCATAATGTGTGACATATATTTTTGTAGATATAAATATCTTATGGAAATTATATATAATTGATAGTTTATTTTGCATGTTTTCTAATATTTGTCTTTAAGTGTAATTTGTGTATATTTAGTGGAAATCGTTGCATTTTGGCATGTTTTCATCAAGGTCCAACTCGGACCTGGAACTTGCAAATTAATGAAGGGAAAACATCTTTAGAGTATCAGTAAAAAGGCACAAATTTAGGTGCCAAGTCCTTTGGAGTACCTAACTTCTGTTTGGCATATAACTGTTAGGCACCTGCTTCCCATTGTACGGTGGAAGGCACATGCTTTTTTTTATATAGCGGAAGATGCCTACTTCCTATTGTACGATGGAAGGTGCCTACTTCCCATTGTATGATAGAAGGCACCTACTTCCCATCATGCAAATGATAGGCACCTGCTTCCTGAATTATTCAACTGTGGCACCTGATTCCCATTAGCATAAAAATTCAGCACGAATCTATGGTTGGTAGAACAGAGCGAACGCGTCAACAACTAGCTTGAAAGGATTTTTAACATCATAACTGAACAAGAGATAATTTCAAATGTGATTTGTCATCTATGTTGTATCTGTTACATAAATTTATTTTGTAAATCAGGAAAATTGAATATCAGCATGTTATAGAAACATAATACACTGAGATATTCTAATATTTTACCCGATTCAAGAAAATAGTTGTAACAATAAATCATGCATTGATTCATTCTAAAATTGTAATAGGGATAGCTGCATACTTAATAAATATGTAGGCCACCCCTAAAGAAGACCCCTTAGACTTGTTATGTAATTTTCCAATTGCAAAATGTTAATAAAAATCCTTGCATTATTCTTGTAAAAAGTATTATCTAAGCGTCTGATGAAAATTCTACCATAGGTAGAACCTACTGGAAGCGTGGGCCCACTTGCAACAAATTTATTTCCTATTTCCCTATTTTTTTTTGTAATTATTTTCATAGATTAATTTATTTCTAACATTTTCCCTATTTTCTATAATTTCCAGTAAGGTAGTTATTTAGAGTTTTTATGTTTTTAGTCTTGTTTCTTAGACAACATAGGATTATGGGTTTAAACATAAACTTAAAATAACATTAAAACACCCCCAAAACCATAATCCAAGGGACTCATATCTGAAGGAGGAATTGCAAGCATAGATTTTTTACGATTGCTCACAAGACTACGAGCTACCCCGGGTTGACAATTAAATGGAGGTAATTAATTGAACCATAGAAAAACTAACCAATATTTTGACCAACATTTTGGCTCCATTGCTGGGGAGTAGCCATTGTAATTTCCTATTATGAATAAAGCTTAGTCATAGTAGTTTAGAGCATTTTCTTCATAAACCTTCATCTGAAACTTTGTATGAGTCCACCTAAAAATGAGGGACCAGACGATCATTTTTCAAAAACAAATAATTTGTTTCTAAAAATACTTATGCTTCAATAGAACATCAACCTGAGACTGAAATCTCACCATCTCAATCTCCATCTGCGCATTGGCGGAGACACCCACTATTTGCATAGGATCCCCCTAAAACAATTCAACATAATCCTAGAGAAGAATCATAGATAAGTAGAGTTCAATATTAGGAGGATATATTGAATGTTGAACATTGGCAAGCAGTGTTATATGGAACTATCTCAAACGTTAACTTCTCAAACGCTAACTTATCCCCCCTTCTAAAGGATAAAAAAAATGAATTATAAGAATTGAGAACTACTTTGAATGAAGCAGGGATAGAAACACCAGTAGTAGGTAGAATGGCAAAAAATCTAGAGGAAACATCTACTAGTTTTAGTTTTCCAATAGGAGAGGTAGGAGGAGATCACAAGATGAAACACATCTCTCCTGCCCACCTTCCAACTTTTAGAGGACTACCAACAGAAGATCCAGACCTATTTCTAGTTAAATTTTATGTTTTATGCAGATCTATGGATTACACCACAGATCCTCAGAAACTAAAATTATTCTCTTCCACTTTAGATGATTCAACTTTGCATTGGTTCATCAGCTTGGGGGATAAATAGATAACTACCTGGGAACAGTTGAAGAAACTTTTCCTAGATTAGTATCAGGATTTTGGTAGAGCAAGAGATGCAAGAGAGGAAGTCCTAGACATGACCCAAAAGGAAAGGGTCTGTGGAAGAATACTGGGATAGGTTTAGCTTCAATCTACAAATATCACCCCATTCAAGACTAGGATATAGGTCCCTGAGAAGTATTTTTCTGAAAGGACTGACAAATGAATCCTTGGAAGCTTTGAACATGATCTCTGGGGGAGACATTTACCAACACCAAATGGATGATATTTGGCAATTATGTCAAAATTTCTCAATAAAAAAGGGTAAATTAACCTCTAGAAATATTAAGCAGTCAACCAATATCACTAAAATAGAAATAGGTAAAATGTTAGAAGACCTTAAGAGCAAGATGTTATCATATCTAGCTCTTAAAATGGATACTATCCTACTTCAGAGAAAGAAGAAGTAGAATGAGGTAGCATTGGCCTACTTCTACCCCAAATGCAGAGGCAAACACACCAGAAATGAGTGCCCAAAAAATAAAGTCTGTGTATGTGTTGTTTGTAGGAAGGATAATAAAACAAAGTTATATCCACAATTAATGAAATCAAAAGAGGAACTTGAAGTAGCTGAGGCATACTTCATGGGTAATAGGAGGAACTGGAAATAGTCTCCTATGGGTAATAATATGCAATCAAGAATTTCATCCTATGGGGGTAGTAATTACTAGAATCAAGGTCAAAACTAGCCACCCAACATAGGTTGGTATGGTCAAAAACCTTGGAATCTATTTCCCCAAGGAGTAAATCCTTACAACCCTTATCCTTGGAACTAATATCAGCAACCCGAGAAATAGTGGAGAAATCAGAATTCTTGGAACAAGTATCCACAACATACTGCTCCAGCTCCACTACAACCAAGTCTACCAACTTTACCTACTCTAAGGACTCCTTAGTTGCTAGCATAGCCAACATCAAACCCAAACAAAAAGTAGCCATCCTATCAGATAGAAAATGAGATGTACCCTATGTATGATATAAAGGTATATTTCAATCCTACCCAATTAAGATCAGGAAAGCAATTAGGTGTAGAAGTCACTCCTCTTGTAGAAGAGGAACCAGTAGAAATAGATAAAGGGTAATCATCCCTTATAGAAGAAGTAGAAGAAGAATCAACACCTGTACATAACAAAGAGGAGGTTCCACCTTTTCCACAAAGGTTGTAGGAACCCAAGAAACTAATACAAATAGAGTTTGATATCCTCTCTAGTTTAAAGAACTTAACAGTTATAATTCCTCTCTTTTAGGCCATAAGAGACATACATATTTACGGGAAGGCCATAAGAGAGATGTGCCTTAAGAAACCAAGGAGGAAACTAGCTAAATAAATCATTTTGGTAGGTCAATTATCTAACATTATGCTAGGAAATACCTACATCCATAAGTATTCATATCTAGGAAGCCCTATGCTGACTATAAAAATAGAAGGATATATTTTACCCAACACACTAGTAGATTTTGAGGCTGCCATCAATGTCATACCCCAGGAAACCATGCAAAAACTAAAATTGACCAACCTGAAGCATGTGAGATAAGCAAAGTCTCCCCAAGATCGAATAATGCTCCACAAGATCAATCACACATAAAAGAGGTAAACCCACAACATAGATATTGAGTGGTAAAACCCTACTTCAAATGAAGAAGGGAAACATCCACTATGAAGCTTACCATATTACTCAATGATTCAACAGTAAAGGAATGCTTCAATATTATACAATAATATGCATCAAAGTAAACTACAACACAAGTCAATATGACAAGATATAATCATATGTAGTAGAAAACACCCTTATTTAAAGAGAAGCTTTTCTACTACAACCCTAAATCTTATCACAATCTATCAAATATTAGAAAGTGCTTTAGTTACTTTCTAATTTTATCACAATATAATCTTTGAGATATGTGATAAGTGGCATCTATAAAATATTATAAAGTGATTAGTTACTTTCTAACATTTTCTAGAAAAGGATATCGCGACACTTTTGGCGCATTGGTGGCATTTGGAATTTGCGTAGCGATATCACGACAATTCTGAGGACTGTTTGCTTTGTGATGTTCCCGTCGCGATATCGCGACATCTTTTGTGGTCTGGAGCAGCTGGACTTGGTGGTCGCGATTTTGCTGCATGTCGCGATTTTGCGGCATGTCACGATTTTGCGACATGTCGCGATTTTGCGACATGTCGCGAAATCGTGACACTTTTGGTGCAAAAGTGGCAACTGGAAAATTCGTCGCGATATCGCGACAATTCTGAGGACTGACAGCTTGGTGATGTTTCTGTCGCAATTTCACGACATCTTTCGTGGTCGGGGGCTGCTGGCTTTGGCCGTCGCGATTTTGCGACATGTCGCGATTTCACGACATGTCGCCAAATCGTGACACTTCTGGAGCATTGGTGGTATTTGGTTGATTCGTCGCGATATCGCGACAATTCTGTGGACTGACCGCTTTGTGTTGGTTCGGTCGCGATATCATGACATTTTTTGCGGTTGGGGGCTGCTGGCTTTAGCTGTTGCGAATTCGCGACATGTCACGTTTTCGCGACCGGTTGTGCGGTTGTGACCTCGGCCGGCTTGTCTGTCGTGACATCGCGACATGTCGCAATTTTGCGACATGTCGGGATTTCGCGACATGTCGCGATTTCGCGCCTTGTTTGTCTCTTGTGCTTAGTGTTGGTTTGTGCTGCCCTCTCTCTCTCTGCTGAGGTCTTGTGTCTCTGGGTTCTTGGTTGGGATGTTCTTGCTCCCTCTTGTACCTGCTCTTTGTTTTAATTCAAGATTTTCAATTTTTTTCAAAAAAACATTTTCTAGAAAAGGGAAATAACTTTTTTCCAAGAAATTAAATATTTCTAGCACCCTTAATTTATTTATTAATTGGGTGGGAATATTTTACATAAGATAGAATTATATTCTAATTCAAATATTATTCTTTAGACTTTATATTTTAGTCTAAGAATAATTTACACAATGTTGCATTACATATTCCAACACTCCCCCTTAATGCAATTTTGGAGAAAGAAATTATGAGACAAAGAAACATTCTCCCCCTAAATATGAAAATGGGGATGAGATTTAAATGATTAATATAGTTACAATGAGCTTCTATGACCAAGAATGGTCTACAATAAGGCACCAATACAAAATGGGCCAAAATGAGATTGCAAGCCCCTAATGAAGTAGCTTCAGATACAAGTAGCTTACAAAGCCATCCATGAACCACAAGTGGTTGTGAATGAAAGTAATAAAACATCACAAGGGTGTCTTCAATAAGCCTACAAAATCCCAAATGAAAGTACCCTAAGCTAAAAGAAGCTCAACATAAGATCAGTTAGATACATCATCATAAATATATTCACCACAACATATATGAATATCCAAAGATGATAACAAAACTGATCTAACAAATAGTGAACTATAAGTCATCACAAAAATATGCCAAGCCATACTTATAGTCATGTGCTATATAGTTGATCAAAAAAATATCATGTACAAAGTTGCATAAAGCAAACAAGGAGTACCATGATAATGCAAACTCTCAAGTACCATGCAAAAAAGTAGCACAAGGCTAACAAAAAAGTACCATGTACAAGAGTTGCATAAGGTATATGAAAATAATAAAGTGTGCACACCGGTTGCATAAAGCCAACCATAAAATATCATGTACAACAGTAGCATAAATGCTAACAAGAAAGTACCATGATAAACCAATTGCATAATGCCAACTACATGAAAAAATATGTACAAAGTTGCACAAGGCAACAAGAAAGTACCATGTAAAAGAGTCGCATAAAGCAATTGCATCATATACCATAATTGCACAATGCCATCTACAAAGTAACATGTACAAAAGTTGCACAAGGCAAACAAGAAAGTACCATGTTCAAAAGAGATGCAAAAAGCAATTATACCACCAAAGATCAACTCATATATAGCACAAAACACCTCATAAGGATGAAGTTGTCATCACACAAGTGTAACTACACTTCATTCCCCCTTGAGGACAACTTCACCAAACCAAGTGAGTCCCTCAGCTTACAAAATTGCTCCTTGGGAAGAGGTTTGGTGAACAAATCAATAGAATTAGAAGATGATGGGCAATACTCCAACTGAATAGTCCCATCCAATACCTTCTCTTTGATAAAATGGGCTTGGATTTCAACATGCTTTTTCCTTTGATGCATTACAAGATTTTTAGCCAAGGCAATAGCTTATTTATTATCAGAGAGTAAACATGAAGGACCAAATTGCTCAAATCCAATTTCCTTCATGAGGGTATGAAGCCAAACCGCTTCCTGTGCAGCTGTTGTCATAGCCTTATACTATGCTTCCATTGTAGAAAGAGCAATTGTATCTTGCTTCTTGGAAGACCAAGAGATAGCTATAGACCCAATACTAAAAACATATGTTGTGGTAGACTTTATGTCTATTCTATCCCCTCCAAAATCAGAATCAACATAGCCGAAAAGAGCAAAGGAAGGAAGCCTAGAATACTTGAGTGCCAAATATCTAGTACCTGCAAGGTACTTTAGAATATTCTTGGTAGCTTGTAAGTGCTCAATATAAGATTTTTGCATGAACCTAGCCATCATACCAACTGCAAAAGCAATATCTTGCCTTGTGATGGTAACATAAAGAAGACTACCAATGAGCTGCCTATACAATGTAGCATCAGCAAACTGAGATTTTGTACTTACTTCCAACTTAACCCTTGTAGAAATAGGAATTGAAGTAGGTTTGTCATCCTCCAAATCAAACCTTTTAAGAATATCTCCAATATACTTGGATTGACTCAAAAAGGTACAATCCTCATGTTGATAAACTTGCATGCCAAGATAGTAGTGTAGAAGACCAAGGTCAATCATTTCATACTATGACTTTAATTTGGAGATGAAATAAAAAATGGCCTCATTCTCATTTCCAGTCACAACAAGATCATCAACAAATAGAGCAATTAAAATGACCAAGTTATCCTTCCTAAGCACATAGAGATCTGTATTTGAATAGCATTTATCAAAACCAAGAGACAAGAAGTAACCTGAAATCTTCATGTACCATGCTCTAGGTTCTTGCTTCAGATCGTACAAGGTTTTCTTTAGTTTACACACAAGTGTTTCCTTACCTTGTACAACAAATCCTTGTGGTTGAATCATGTAGATATCCACATCCAAATCACCATTTAGAAAGGCACTTTTCACATCAAGCTAAAAAATCTACCAACCTTGAGAAAAAACAATAGCAATGAGAAGCTGAATGGTGGGCATTTTGGAAACTAGTGCAAAGATTTCATCATATTCAATGCCATGTTTTTGAGCATAACCCTTAGCAATCAATCTAGCCTTATACTTTTCTATCTCTCCATTAGAATTGTACTTGATTCTATAGACCCACTTGTTCCCAATAACATTTCTTTGATTAGGATAAGGCACTAGATCCCAAGTTTTATTCTTTAGAAGAGAATCCATCTCAACCTTCATGGCATCAACCCAACAAGAGTGTTGTGAATATTCTTGGTAAGAATTAGGCTCATGATCATTCTCTATCTTATCTAGAAGAGATATGTTAAGGGTCATACTTCTAGTTATCCTTTGGCTAACTGAATTTTGCTCTTTAGGACCCCTAGAATGATCCAAACACTTGGTCCTTTTGATACAAGGCCCACCCTTTTCTAACTCAATAAGGTCTTCATTAAATTTGAAATCTCTTGAAACAAATACAATGTGTGAAGAAGGTGAGTATAACCTGTAGCCCCTATGTTATGCATCATAGCCAATAAAGATGCATTTTTGAGAATTTTTGTCCAATTTCTTCCTCTTTTCTATAGGAATATATTAAAATGCATCACATCCAAACACTCTTAAGTGTGAAAATTTCTTCTTGAAGGAAGCTTTAGTGGAATTCAAGGCAACATTCTTCTCCTTGACAACTTGACCATTCACTTTGTCTCGATTAAGAGACTCTTCATGTTGAATAAATAATTGTGAAAGAGTGTTGAGAGGAATGCCATCCTATTCTTGCTCTAGCCTAGTCTCAATAATGGTGACAAAGTTATTGAACTTGCTTGAAAAGTTCCTCAAAATGATAAAGCTTAAGAGCTTCTTACTTATCCAATAATAATTACAAGCCAATAGTTGAGTTCTCATGTCTTTCATATTTTATAGGAAGATCAAGGCACTTTATTCTTCATCTTGCATAGTGCTAAGAATTTTGGACAATAAAGTGAATTTCCTTGATGTGTTGGACCCTAGATGGACTTGTTTTATCAAATCCCATGCATATTTAGCATGCTCATAATGGCTTATAGTGAGCAATATCTCATCACTCACACTATTGATAATCATGGAAAGTGCAAGGTGACTCCTATTGTTGTATGTCTAAAGTGCCCTTGCCTGGGTTGGGATTGCTTCATATACATTCATAACGGGCCATAACTTTCTTGCTTGAAATTCAGCCCTCATCGTTGGTTCCCATATTCCAAAATTTGATCCATCAAGGATGTGCTTAGGTGTGAAGGAGATTCCATGATCAACCATTCTAGAAAGTGAACATAATCAAAACATAAGATGCATTGACAAAGTAAATAAATGATGCAATAAGAAAGTAGATAAACATACTTGAATATATAAAAAAAACATAACTATCAAGTAATCTACTTTTCAATCATCAAAGATAAAACATCATGAAATATAATCAAAGTTAAGCATCATTAAGAGAGATAAGCATCATCATGAAAGATAATGAACATCATCATGAACTACTATAACCATCTTGCAATAAACAACTAAAACCATATTGCAATTGAATAAATGAAATAAACCAAGATCAAATTGCAATAGATTAACTTGCAATAAGAAGGTAACTAACCATAACAATCATCTTGCAACAATATAAACTAACTTGAATTGAACCATAAAACATTTGTTAAATGTTAGATAGTCAATAAGTTAGAAAGTTAGTATTCATTTTAAGGTTTTGCTATAGCCTAATGAATTTCCAATTCATCTCACCCAAGGTCAACCAAGCTACCCAAAAGGGTACGGGTACGAGGACCCAAAAAGGACTTGCTACTGATAGAGTGGATTCTTTTGGATTCAATAGGTGTTTAGCAAATATAAACTATGTTGCAAGATTAAGTAAATTTTAATCAAATATTAAAGTTGTGGTTAGGAAGTTGATTCATTTTTAAACTTCTTGATTAATATGAAAATTAGTAAATTGCATGTTAGTTTGTTAGTAGATTGTTTAGTAGCAAGTTAGTAGTTAGATTAGTTGAGATGCAAAATGTAAGAAATATGAATAAGAGATAGTGGAGACACAAAGAAAAACACAAATACACTCTCTCTCTCTCTCTCTCTCTCTCTTTCTCTCTCTCTCACTCTCACTTTCATTCTCTTTTACTTTCATAATGAGAGATACAAGTTACATTAATTTACAGTATGCTTCAAGCAAATATTGGAGAGAGATTAATAAAAATAGGGGAAGAGAGTGAAAAAGTTGATCCAAAATTGCCTTGTATACTCCAAAACATACTTGGATAACCTTGCAAAACAAACAAACTCACAAACAACCATTGTTAATGTGAGAAAAAAAAATATTGCATTTTAAGGAGAATAATAATAATTTTTAAAACAAAAAATTGCTTAAAAAATGCAATTAAATTAATAAAATTTATTTTATTAATAAAAAAAATGGCATGAAAAAGTTTAAAGATTTTTATAAAGTAAAACTTTTTCAAAAAAACAAAACTATTTTTTTTTTTAAAAACAAAACTATTTTTTTATAAAGCAAAACTGTTTTTTTTTTTTTTTAAACAAAACTATTTTTTTTATAAAGCAAAACTGTTTTTTTTTTTTTTAAAACAAAACTGTTTTTTTTTTTTTATAAAGCAAAACTATTTATTTATTTATTTATATATATATATATAGTCGACTGTTTTTTTTTTTAAATAAAAAAATGACTATATATGGAAATAGGGGTTTTTGGGTCTTCCGAATGCAACCATGGGGTCCGTTTGGCTCCAAAAACCTTTCCAACAAAAGCTTAATGCCAAAAAAAAATTATAGATTTAAAATGAAAATACTGTTTGCAAAATATCTAACAACTAGATCTAAAAACATAATAAATCTATAAACCCTAATGGCAGATTTGCAAAATAAGTTTACATAAAATACCCAAATATCAAATGCATGCATTAAAAAAAATATATATAAAAAATTACCTTAATGGGTTTTTCACCTCAAAGGATTGAAGACACTTGATGGAGATCCCAACCACTATGATACCAAATGTGAGACAAGAAAATTCTCCCCAAGATCGAAGAATGCTCCACAAGATCAATCACACATAAAAGAGGTAAACCCACAACACAAATATTGAGTGGTAAAACCCTACTTCAAATGAAGAAGAGAAACATCCACTATGAAGCTCACTATATTACTCAATGATTCAACAGTATAAGAATGTTTCAATGTTATGCAACAATATGCATCAACATAAACTACAACACAAGTCAATATGACAAGATATAATCATATGTAGTAGAAAACACCCCTATTTAAAGAGAAGCTTTTCTACTACAACCCTAAATCTTATCACAATCTAATATTATCACAATCTATCAAATATTAGAAAGTGCTTTAGTTACTTTCTAATTTTATCACAATATAATCTTTGAGATATGTGATAAGTGGCATCTATCAAATATTAGAAAGTGATTAGTTACTTTCAAATATTTGCTAGAAAAGGGAAATAACTTTTTCTCAAGAAATTAAATATTCCTAGCACCCTTAATTTATTTATTAATAGGGTGGGAATATTTTTACATAAGATAGAATTATATTCTAATTCAAATATTATTCTTTAGACTTTATATTTTAGTCGAAGAATAATTTACACAATGTTGCATTACATATTCCAACAAAGAACACCAAAACTATGTTGCAATTGGTAGACAGGTCTACAATACTTCCTAATGGAATATTGGAAGATATCACTATTGCAGTAGATGCATGGGAGTATCCAACAAATTTTTTAGTATTGCAATCTAAGTCTGGACTAGGTGGATACCCATTAATCTTAGGAATACCTTAGTTGGCAATAGCTTATACCTACATAAGTTGCAGATATAGGAAAATGGCCATTTTAGATGGTCAGAATATAAAAAAATTGATCATACATCCACCTACATAGTATACAAATTTATTGGGAGAACCAGACAATGAAAATAAAAATATTGATGGTCTATCAATGCTCCAACCTGTGATGAAACTTGAAGAGTTGGAAGATGAAAATGATGAGGATAGAATTATCTTCCACTTTTTTTAGGGAGAAACTTATTATCCTCCTCCTGATTTGCCATTAGTAGGAGTAAAAGAACACCATATTCAACAAATAGAAGTTGCACCTGGTAGAATTTTGAATGTATATAACAATTTGACAACCAAAAAATAGACCAAAATAAAATAAACATTGGAAAAACATCAAGATGCCTTTGCTTGGGAGTATTATGACATGAGAGGAATAACTCCTGATACCTGTACACATCAAGTTCTTAGTATTTTTTAGATATGATTGGAGAGACTGTCGAAGTATACATGGATGATTTCACTATATATGGTGAGACTTTTGAAATTCCCACAAAAAATTTGGAAAAAAAACTTTAATATTGTGAGGAAAATAACATGTCCTTAAGCAATGATAAATGCTATATGTTGATGCAGGAAGGAATAGTTTTAGGACATCACATTTCTGCAGATGAGATCAAAGTAGATAGAAAGAAAATTGAAGTCATCCAAACTCTGCCTACTCCCAAAACACAAAAGGACATTCATAGTTTCCTAGAATCTGCTGGTTACTATAGGAGGTTTATATCAGACTTTAGAAAAACTGCTAAACCTCTTATCACATTGTTAACAAAAGATGTAGATTTTATCTAGACTGAAGAATGTGAACAAGCATTCAACACTCTAAAGGAAAAAATTATTACTGCTCATATATTGAGAGGTCCAAATTGGACCATACCTTTTCACATATATGTTGATGCATCTAACAATGCAATAGGCTCAGTATTGGGACAAAAATATGGTGATGATTTCTATGCCATCTATTATGTTAGCAAAAACCTTATAGGTGCTAAATTGAATTATACTATCACAGAGAAATAGTTTCTTGCAGTAATACATGCTCTTAACAAATTTCATCATTATATTACAGGTTATTAGGTATTTGTGCACACTAACCACTCAAAAATCAGATACTTGAAAAACAAACTTGGTATTAGTGGTAGAATTATCAGATGGTTGTTGCTCTTGTAGGAATTTTATGTGACAATAGTAGAGAAGCTAGGAAAAGACAATGTGGTAGCTGATTTCTTGTCTAGATTGACACCTCCAAACTATGCAGCTACAGAAGACCAATTTCTATATGAGCATTTATTTGCTCTAAATGATCAAATACCTTGGTATGTAGATATGGCTAATTAATTAGCCACTGGTAAAGTATCCCATGCACTTTTACCTCATGAAAAACAAAATTTAATTGAGAAAAGTGCAAATTTCTCATGGATTGATGGGTGCCTGTTTAAGAAAATACCTGATCAAATCATGAGGATATGTGTTACTGGACAAGAAATAATTGAAATACTAAAGGCTTACCATGATGAACCTTGTGGTGGTAATTTTTTAGTAAAAAGTATTACATATAAAGTGTTGTAGGATGGTTATTACTGGCCTTCACTATTCAAAGATATAGCCAAGCATGTGAGTTAGTGTGATCAATGTCAGAGGATGGGCATACCTACTCTCAGATATGAGATGCCACTCCAACCACATGTTCACATTGAACCATTTGATAAATGAGGGATGGACTTTGTAGGACCTATTAATCCACAGTCAGGAGGTAAGAGGTATATCCTAGTTTGTACTAACTATGTGACAAAATGGGTTGAAGTAGAGGATTTGCATGATTCAAAGGAGAAAACTATAGCAGACTTCTTGTATTAAGAAATTTTTACAATATTTGGGGTCCCAAGGGATATCACAATAGATCAAGGACCTCAATTTACTTCAAGGATGATCCAAGAACTCATGCAATAATACAAAATTAAGCATAACAAAACCACTCCCTACCATCCATAGACAAATGGGCAAGTTGAGGTGACCAATAGAGAATTCGAGAATATCTTGACAAAGATAGTGCAACAACATAGGAAGGACTGGGCTACTATATTACTAGAAGTAGTGTGGACCTACAGGACCACCTGGAAGACTACTACTGATTTCACACCATTTTAGTTACTCTATGGGAAAATAGTTATGATGCCCATAGAGTTTGAAGTTAAAATATTTAGGACTATTGTAGAATTGAATATAAATATGGATGATGCACAAAAATATAGAATTCAATAGCTTAATCAACTGGATGAATATCTCCTTGAGACTTTGTAGAAAATAGAGATCATTCAGAAATAAAGGGCCAAGTGGCATGACCACCACACTAGTCCAAAGTAGCTTAAAGTGGGAGAATGGACATTACTCTATGATTCCCAATTCCAAGAAAGAAAGGGTAATCTTATGCAATGTTGGATGGGGCCATATGAAGTAATTGAAATCATCAATAATGAGGCTATACGAGTTAGAACAATAGATGGTAGCAACATTACATTGATAGTCAATGGCCATCACCTGCATCCATACTATGTGTCTGAATCATACATGATTGAGTCTAGATTATGCATGGGGGAGACCCTAGTTGATTCTTATTTTATCTTGAGTTAGTGAGATGTGGACCTAGTCCACATAGTCCTAAAGACAATTATTCTTTTAATTTCTTTTTTTAGTTGTGTTTTTGTTTTGTAAGAACAATGCCCTTTGTGCAACTGTTAGGCAATCTAGAAGACCTAGGTTTAACAAGCAGAGGATCCATGAACCTGCACTTTCCAAGCTTTCTAGGAGAATTTTATTGTAGTAGGAGAAGTTATTCCCCATTCAGAAATGGGAATACTAAACCTAAACCTGCACAAGAGTGTTTAGATTGGTCTTTTTGGATAATAAAACACTCAAATGTTGGTTCAGGAGTAGATGCTAATCTTGTACCTATTTTTCAATAAGAAGCATTGAAAAGGCCTGATAAACCTGACATCACATATACAAGGACAAGTCAAAACCTTTTGAATAAAATAAAAGTACCATGTGTTTATATTTTATGGGGAGGCACCTACTTCCAGTTATTAGAAAAGGTGCCTGCTTTCCATTGTACGGTGGAAGGTGTCTGCTTCTTGTTGTATGGTGAAAGGTGTCTGCTTCCCATTGTATGATGGAATATGCCTACTTTCCATTGTATTATAAAAAGCACCTGCTTCCCATTGTATGCTTCATGGTGCCTTAATCTTAGTATGTTGTGAAGACAGTGCCTAAATCCTGTTTACTAGCAGTTCAATGTCTAACTCCCAATTTTTCAAGAGAATAACTGACTACCAATTTTTAGGAAACTAACACCATATCTTCTTAGAATATGTAAAAAAGGTTTGTATAAAGTTTGTTTTATACGTACAACACCCAACAGTTAGCAAAAAGGTGCCTACTACAGATGAATAGACATAAGCACCTGATTGATAAGGTGCATGCTTCTTGTATTTAGTAGAGTGTCTGACTACTAAGGTGCCTGCTTCCCATGTAAGCAAAGCACCCAATTCCAACGATACCTATTTCCAATTTACAAAGTACCTGCGTGTCATAACTCAAAAAGGTATCTGATTTCCATATGAAAAGGCACCTAATTTTCATTGATTGTGACCATTTATGCCTTAATATAATAGCACATCAGCCTTGGGATGTGGCCTGAGCCATGTCAACTCCCCCTACACATGTAAATTCAACTCCACCACGAATAAAATTAAAAGTTGACATCTACCAATTTCCAAGGAGGGGATTTTTGTCATCCCAAGGCACTATATTTTTTCTAATTTTTGTTTTTAATTTTTGTAGGATTTCTTGAATAACCCATAGTGCAGCTACCAAGAACCAATCACGTCCAAGGAAATTCATTGCATGGGAACCATGGCCATCATTGTCTATTACGATTTACCCCATCATCAAATGCTAGCCAATAGTGATGCACCATGAGCATTTACACATATGCAACCACGAAATAAATTTAGGTGCATGTTTAAATTTTCTATTTCTTGTCTATTTAATTTTCATGAACATGTGTATCTATGGAAATGTGTCGACACAACCCCAAATTATTACCTTAACCACTTGAACGAATCCACTTGGTATAATGTTGCATGACACACCTCTAACTGGTTGACAGTTTATGGTTATCACCTATGCACAATCGGGCACATGCTTGAAGGAAATTTACTACGGATAACCATAATCATTGTTGATTATGGTAATTAACTGATTGCGTACATAAACATAGCTATTTAAAAAAAGTTGATTACCATCTACTGTGCAGCCAATTTCAGTAAGAAAAATGTAGAACAATGAGGCACAATAGTAATTCAAAGGGGAGAAAGTAAAATTGTTGAGTGAATAGTGAATCAAAGGTAAAGCATGAGGGAAAAGTAAAAAAATCATGACCTAAAGAAGAGTGATTTTATTGATTGCTCGAGTATTTCTATAGATGTCTAAACATAGTTGGATGTTGTAGAATGGATGGACTACTGTCGATTGGTCAGTCAAGTCTAGGATGCGATATTAGCAAATAAATTTTCAACGTCGATGAGTGAAGGGGTCATGCGCATGAGGGGGCTGTAGATCCCAATCATGGAGAACTTCATCACCAAATTTATAGGCCTCCCTCTTACAGGGGAGTGCATGTACAAGGAGGATAACCATACCCTCTATGCATAGAGACTCTTTGGAGTACTAACAGAGCACCTGACGTGCATTGGTTTGCCAAAATAGCACATTCCTGAGCTCTAGAGGGCTATTTTCAAACAAATCGCCCATTTCTTCACATGATCTGGTAGGTACTCCCACTTGAATGCCAACAACTTTCATTTCCTCAATCGTATTTTGTATGGGGATAAAATCAACATCCCCCACTACCTTACATGCACCTTGAAATATAAGGCCAGGTGATACCAAGTAGACATCATTTCTTCCCTAGCTCACCATGGCTTGATTTCTTCATTGGTGAGATATGCAAAGTCACATAGAAATATGATAATTGAGGAAGCTACAGGAACTAGTGTAGTATTAGGGGCACAATAAAAGGAGGAGGTGCCAATTCAGAATGAACAGTTGACCCAGGAGGTGATAGAATAAGAAACGATGATGCCTACGTCCCAACCTGTAGGAACTACAATGGAAGAAAGACAAACCTCATCCCCTAATTTTCCCTAATTTGGGGAGGAACCAGGGTATGTTTCATATCCTTCTACACACCAATTTGAGGAGGAGGCAGTGCAAGATTCCATACCTATCTCCATCAGGATACGAAGCAGAAGGAGGGCACCAAAGGTGGTTTCAAGCTCATCCAATGAGGAGACACCCATCGATGAACTCAATAGGGAGGAGTATATGGTCCATATTTTACAGGATATTTCTTGTGGGTTGAATCCTCAATAGGAGGTGGCCATGGCAGATGTACCATCAAAGGGCTATGTGGAAGATCTATAGTAGTAGCTACAGGTTTTGAAAGACTAGGCTTCCACTTGGGAAGCAAAATTAAAAAAGAAACAAACTTTGTTTGAAGAGTCCAAAAATGAGGCCACCCTCAAAATACACAAATTATAACAAAAAATTTAATAACTGCAAAGAAAATTGTTGTTGTAGGGTGGACCAGAAGTAGCTAAACAACTGACTAGGGTTGATGTAGCAGTGTAGATCGATGGGACAACATAAGTGCCCCTTGCTGTTAAGGAACTAGAATAAGGATATGTTGCTACAATAGAAGTAGATCAGCCCTGCTCTATAGCCCCCTCTTCATATCAAATCATTCAATAGGATGAGGTTGAAGTTGAAGAACCTCAATATATAGATCAACCTAAAAAGAGGGGAAAATATGGAGAAAATGATATGGAGGCTGAAGAGCCTCAAACTATAGATAAATAAGGAGAGGTAGAGCACTCTCCAATTAATACAGAGGTAGATCAGCCTCAAGAATAAGCTATAGAATAAGAAGCACTCCCCAATGTGTAGCAAGAAGCTGTAGAGGAAAAATAAATTGTCTCTGATGTGCAACAAGTAGCTGCAAAGGACTAGGAGGTTCAGCACCTACATCCCCTGTACACCAGGAAATACCAGTTGCACCAACATACCCTTGGGTACAGAATATCAAGCTAAGATCAAAATAAAAAGTTGTAAGGCCATATCAACACCGACCCAGAACTAGAGCAAGAGTTGTAGAGTTGAAGGCCATGGGCCTTAAATCTAACACAAAATCAGAGCTAGATTTTTATGAGGAATGGGAGGTAGCAAATACTCAATTTTATTCCTGAAAATAGAAATTTGATTATCTCAAGGAGAAAATTAAAGGATACAAGAAGAACTAGAAGAAATCCTCCAAGAAAGCCCTCAAGGAAATAGAAAAGGAAGCCAAAAAATAATCTGGAAAACCTCAGAAGAATATTCCATTTGCTCAACCTAAGTTGTTCTGGTATTTGTATGGGCCTGAATATGGGAATCCCTCTAGGATGCAGGAGTATTTTAAGCAAATGGGATTTCTAGGCCCTGTACAGAAATAGGACCTGACTTCAAGCAGCAAAACTTCCCCTATGCCAAAAATCGAGATTGAAGCTGAACCTGAGATTGACCCAATAGGAGGATATTTACCCATAGCCAAGGTTTCTAAGGAATCCAACATCCCATTTAGAGATAAGGAATCAATGCCTAAAGGTGAGAAGTTGTCACTTCACCATGAGTACTAGAAAATGGCTAATCTTGTGTTCTAGAAAGATGCCACCGGCTTCACTGATTTTTATATGAATGTTGATAAGGTCAAGGTGTACTAGACTAAAGAACCACCCAAGAAGAGGGCATGGTCAAGTGAACCACTTCGACATAGCAAATACTAGAAGTGGCAGGGATAGGATACAACAACTACCATAACACCAAAGGGGCAAAAGCCCCGAGATAAAGATAAATTCAAGGCTACTAAGAGAAAGAGAACACATATCAATCAAGCCTATTGGGATGAGATGAACATAACTAGTAATTACCAGTTCAAAGTGGCATAGGGACGTGCCACCCCTTAAGCATGGGGGATGATGAGCCATAGAATTGCTCATTTTTTGTACTATTTTCCTCATAATGTGCGACATATATTTTTGTAGATATAAATATTTTATGGAAATTATATATATAATTGATAGTTTATTTTGCATGTTTTCTATTTTTCTTTAAGTGTAATTTGTGTATATTTAGTGGAAATCGTTGTATTTTGTCATGTTTTCATCAAGGTCCAACTCAGACCTGGAACTTGCAAATTACTAAAAGTGTGTCATTGTTTCATTGATTACTAACAACCTCATCCAAGGAGGCAATCTCGGACACCTAAAAGTGTGTCATTTTTTCATTGCTTGTAGTGCCATAGGTAAATCGGACGAAGATTACAACATACGAGAGCAAAAGGGATCCCTCTAGGAGACATTCTTGGAGAAGGAGGCCTCTATAAGCCCTCATATATTCTGTGTGTGAAATTGAGAAGATTTTATAAGCACACCATGTCTTCACGGAAGGGGCAATCCTTGCACACTTGTAATTTATAGTATCAAAATGGGTATCCCTAAGAGGGACTGACATGTAACCGATCTTAAATATCAATAAAGAGATCTGTATTTTGTTACTTTGTGTTATATATTTTTTCCTCTTATCTTTCCATTTTTATCTTTGGTATTTTAAATAGCATTGCAAGTAGGGTTTAGAAAATGGACCGGTGCATGCATTCCCAGGGTCACTAAAGATGGCGATCACAGTGGGATGACCACTATTTTTTTATTTTCTTCTAGAATACTAACTTAATTTTATGTGCAATTCTAGCCGCTCTAAGCTACAACAGCCAGAAACTATAAGCTCTGAGCTACAATGGCAAAAAACTACAAGCTCTGAGCTACAGCTACCAAGAACCAACCACTTTGGTCAGCAAAGACCAAAACTGGAGTGCATCAAAGGTCAAAAAATTGACTCTCTGAGATGGATCAAAGGTTGGTATAGCTTTTCTGATATTTTATAGCTTTTTGTCTGCTTCTATGTGTTCAAAATAGAGAACTTAAAGCACATTTATGTTTAGAAATTGAAAGAATAAAGAAGAAATAATTAAGCATTTCACATATCTTAGATCTTCTTTTAAATTTTCCACTAGGCATTGCTACAAACAGTGGCTTATGCCTGAAAATTTTGCCCTAGAATCCAACGTGCTAGACTTTGTATGTTGTTTGCTTACTTTGAGGCCCTGATAGAGGCCATAGTTGCATGAGATAAAGTGTGCTCATACAAATCATAGTAGTTCATGCATCTTTCTGAATATTGAAATGTATTTTTGCACTTAGGCATATAGGAAAGACTCATTGCTACTATATGATGCACTTTATGTTACACAAGCTTAAAATAAACACCACACATGCACGTCTCATTTAAACATTGGAGAGTTGGATTTCATCACCAACCTTCAATTCAATCCAGTGACACTGGAATTCATCTCCTTCCACTATTTTGCCCTGTAGAGCTTCATAGAAACGGATTGGGAAACTTACTTATAGTGACACTAAGTTATTTGTGTTCAAACTATCTCGCACTGTTGGAACCATCTTTGGTTCAGAGTGGAGGAGCTAGGCAAACCCCCAATTGGGTCTTCAGTGGTGTACCCTAGCTTCTTTTGAGAAAATCATTTTTGGCATGAGTGTACTTGATTTTCACTATGGATGAGTCTTCTCATTCTTAATCCAAGAACAAGAGCAAAGAAATCAAGAGAACAACACATCAAACAGTTTAGGGCACACTCAAATTGGTAATCAAGACAAATATTTGTTTGGAATTGTGTGGTCATTTCTAAATTGTAAACTCAAAAGATCAAGTCATAAAACAACATGGTCAAAAAAATAAGTAAACACCCTTGGTCTGATGTCGTGGGAGAGAGAGAAGTAATTCATACACATAGGTGGAGTCATAGTAATGTTGAATGACCTACCCGTAAGACCGTGAGACGTAGCTCCATGAGCTTAAGGGGTGATAACTCAACTCTTGGGGGATCTCCTCGAGAAACCCCAAGTAAGGAACCACATCATGGAACAAAGTCATATAAACAAAAAGAGGCTTCACAGTCATCCTCATCAAGGAGACATGAGGAGACCTCAAGGGCCTCCTCTAAACACACAAAAACATCTCAAATACATGAGGAAAATTCAAGGGCTTCCTCCTCACATGGACATAAAGAAGGTTGTAAGACTCATTCTTCACATAGGGATGAAGAGACTACCACATCTTCATCCACATGGAGAAAAAATGTCACCACAAAGCCCTCTTCATTAAGAAGGCAAACAAGAATTACAACACCTCAAGACTCATAAGAAACATATGAAATATGTCTACTCACTAAAGGGCAAGAAACTAGAGATACATCTAGTCATGGTAATCATATAGAAAAAACCATTCACACAAAAGGAAAGATTATCGTAGACTATGACATCATAGGAGTAAATGGCACCCCATGGGACCAACCATGGAGAACAAGAAAACTAGACAGGTTGGATCGATTTCCTACTCAACCAACCCAAATAACTATAGCTACTGAGAAATCTGCATCTGGAAGCTCATGAAATGTGACTTCTAAACATACCTCCCAGTCTGGGGGTACCTTAGAGCGACCCCGTAGAAGATGCATGGAGTCTGATCATACGGATATTCAATAGTATACTAAAAAAGTCACATTAACTAGCAAGAGTATAGATACAATAGAAACCCCCTCAAGGAATTTGTGAGTCAAGACCACAAGAACAGATTTAGATAAACATGAGTCTTCTACAACAACAAAAAATGACCGAATGAGGCAGTTATAAAATGCATTATGCAAAGAGCGAGAGTTAGTGGAAGCTCTCGAAAAAGAGAAAAAAGAGAAAGACTCTTGCGCCAACATGAGCAGCATTTAAGAGAGTAAGCTGAGCAGCTAGCTCTTCATAATTTATAGATAAATGGTGTTGACCACCAAAGAACAAGATACATTTAATCACCTAAGGAAAGGCACACTAGACAAGATAGCCCATAATGAAACTCCCCAACAAATCATGAACAAAATCCAACTAATGGGGGGAGGGCAAACATAACAAACCAAGATCACAATCTTGAGTCCCCTCGTAGGAGGGATGAAAATGAAACAAATCAAATGGATAGAGAGTTATCTCCATTGCCAATGAGAATAGGCTTGCACGAGGAGGAAATCCATGCATCAAAGGTATTTCAAGAGCTTGCTAAAAAAATGAAAACCTTTGAGAAACAAGAGGCAACTAGGAACTCACCAACATTGAGCAAGATACACAATCAACCATTGTGCCCATCAATCCCTAGCCCTCCATATCCTAAGAACTTTGAGATGCCTAGGTTAGATAAGTTTAAATGTGAAGAGGATGCACAAGAGCATATCACCAATTTTATCAATGCTTGTTTTCATCTTGAAGACAATGATGCTCTCATGCTAAGAATATTCATAATGACGTTTTCAGGTGCTACCACTCAATGGTTCAATCAACTACCTAAGCATAGCATAACCAACTTTGAAAAACTAGTGAACGCATTCTTGAAGCATTCTCCTTTGGTTCTAAGAAGAAGGTGAACCTTTCAGACCTGGTGAACCTAAAACAGTATGATGATGAGCTAATAATGGATTATGGGAATAGATGGAGAAAAATCATGGTAAAATTATCATTCTTCATTCCCATGTAAAAGATCATTCACATGTTTACCAAAATATGTTCTAAAAATATCTCCCTCTTGCTACAAATTCAACAGTATCCTTCATTTGAGGAAGCTTTGGCACAGGCCAACCTCATCGAAGAGATAAAAGTAGATGAGGGAACCATTAAGCTCTAAAACAAAAAGGAGTGGGAAAAGAATGGTAAAAATGACAAGTACAAGTAGATGCAAAGTAACCCTGCTCTAGTAAATCAAGTAGTATTAGCTACACCCAAGGATGGGGGTGCACAACAACCATAGAACTATCAAGCACATCCCCCACAAGCTAACTACGACCAAAAGAACAATCAAGTAAGAAACCAAGAATGCAAGCTGCCTCATTATTTCATGCCTCTGAAAGAATCAATGCGATCAATATTTAATTAGTTGAGAGAGGCCAGGAGGATCAGATTTCCTAATATACCTCTTGTAGATCCCAACCATCCTAAGCCAAAATGATATAGGGAAGATCAATTTTGTCCTTATCATAGGATATCGGGGCATGACATTGAGGCTTACATCGGGTTTAAGCATCAAGTGCAAAACATGATTGAGGTGGGAGAGCTCAAAGTTGACAATCCACTAGCTCCCGATAACAGAGACATGGGCATATACAAAAACCCATTTCCCAATCATGAAGCCCCTCGAGAGCAAGGGACCCAAATCAATCAAGTTAGAGCTGACATACCTACCCACTGATGTGTTGGGATGGTTGAGATTGTTAACATAGAAACAAGTACTAGGTAGTATGGTCAACCACAACCACCTATAGCTCCCATGAACATCCCAACCGCTCCTAGGAAAATGCAAGATAACCTTCTAGGTCCACCAATGAGATCTGTGGTAACTATTCGAAGTAGATTGGAGAAAAACCTACGGATGACTCCAGCTAAGTTATCCATCTATGAGCTCATACAATAGTACCCAAAGCATAGGGAGACTATAATGGAGATTTTAAGAAAAATTGAGCTTCAACCGCAAGATGTTAATGCATTCACTCACTTTGTGGGACAAGTGCAAGAATTCCAGAAACCTGTAATCTGATTCTATGATCATGAGATTAAGACAGATTCTGCTACCTAACCAGACCATGCACTAAACATTGTAGTGTCTATCAATAACTTATTGTTCAAGAGGGTTTTGGTTGATATAGGTTCATCGATAAAAATCATCACAAAAACTACAATAGAGCACCTCAAGATACCTAAGACCAATATCGTTCCAGGAACTTACGCATTGCGAGCTTTTAATGATTCTTTATGTAATACTGTGGGAATGATATTCCTACCCATCAAGGTGGGGCACAAGACCATCACCATGATGTGTCATGTCTTGGAAGGTGCTATGCAGTACAACATCCTCTTAGGGCACCCTTGGATAAGGGCCATGAAGTGTGTGCCTTCGATATTGCACCAGTGTGTCAAGTATGTGCACGAAAGCAAAGTCTATGTGGTTTTGGCCAATGAAGAGCCTTTTAAATATGTTAATCAGGTGGATATTCTAGGATAATTCATGATCCCTTCTACTCACCTATACATGGCACCTTCATCCCCAACCACACAAGTTGATAACAAATACAAAGGGTAAGAAAAGACCCAAACACATCAACACCTCTCTGTGCACTCAAGATAGTCAATGCTTCTAAAGTACCATCAACATCAAAACCAAAAGACAATCAGAAGATAAAGGCCCCCTTAGTTAAGGAAGAGAGGCCCAAAGAAGTTCCAACTATAGCCATTGTAGAAATGCCAAGTCCTATGGAAGAGTAAGATCATCAATATCAAGATGAAGATAGTGATTATCACCCTGCTTCGCTAGTATCATTCATGGGGTCATCCATGTCATATGCATCAATACACTTGGCAAGTATAGACATATGGGAATACCTTATGTATAACATCACCTTTACATCTATCATTGAGTCTGCACAGGACATAGGGAGGCCTAAAGACTTGAGGCTGCCAGTAGGAACCATGGTTCCACTTGGTATCCCTCCCAACAAAACCAATTTTATCTATTTTGGCCTGGAATGCACTCATAAGTCTTCAAATATAGAAGAGGATGGTGACGAATTATTCACATTCAATGTTCATTACCTCTCTAATCTCTAGTTTTCTCTAAGCTAATTTGAGCATTGGCATTGGCATGGCTATGGCCTTTGCATATATTAGAAGGGGCACAGGAGGCCTTACGAGCCACTATATCAGCTTCCTTTTGATAGATTTAGCTTAGGCTATTATGGTGGAGGTCGAGATGACTTTCTTGCAGTGGAATTGGAAATATTACGCATAGGGTTGGGAGAAGATATTGATTTCATTCCTTATCACCCCCTAAGAATAGCAAACTTGAGCAATAGACAAGTGGCCACGGTAAACATACCACCTCCAAAAACTTATCATCCAAACACCTCAATTGATTCCACCCCAATAGGGTACAACTCATGGGATGAGGATAATGGATATGAAGCAAGTGATGATGAGGCACAACTTGGCTTAGCCTATCAAGGGCCTCGCTATTTACAAAGGTTCACATGGTCCATCCATGATGATATTGAATATACATCAGATGAAAGTGACTATGAATTAGAAGACTCAATAGAAAGAACTTACTTAGGCTTAAGCCATCAACCCCTGACTTTGGGGCAAGAGACAAATGCAAATGGGTTCCTCATAAGTGACGAAGAATATGAAGATGAAACAGATATGGCCTACTTGGGGCCAAGACATGAGCCCCTTATTTTAGTGCTGCATACCAATGCTAAGGGATTCTAGATAATTTATGATGACTTTGAGGATGAGACCGAGATGGCTTATCTTGGACCTCACCACTTACGGCAAGTCAACGAGCTCATATGCCATAGACCCTCATATCTAATTTTTGGGGAGACCTATTGACCTAGATGCCATTCATTGGATGGTCAACCCCATCTACCTACATTCAAAGAGTAGTTAGAGCCCAATGATCCTATTGTCAATCCTGCTCATGGGCCAGATACAAAAATTCCTATTCCTCTAGAACCTCATTGTGAGTCTGGAATGGAAACCCCTGATACAAGATTGCACCCATGTGGTCCTGGAGATTTCATCCCATCCATCAACATGATCTCCATTGATTTGACCACTCCACTTCATAATCCAATAGATCCTACCAAATCATTGCATCTTGATATAGACGCTATTGATTGGGATCGCGCTAGTTCACCCATAGAGCTAGAAGACCTTTTCCCCAATGAAGATATGTTATAGCAGTTCCATTTTGCATCAGGTTGTGCATATGACATCTTCCATGTTGGTTTGGAACCTGAGTCAGTAGGTCCTGTGAATACCATTGATGATATTCATTTGATACCCATGCCTCGTCATCTAGAGGATGGGTCACATATGGCTATAGAAGCAACTTTCGAGGTGGACATCAGTCATGATCCTACCCAACCAAGGAAAGTAAGGTTATGCATAAAGAATCGAACCCAAAATATATTTATAAAAATTTGGGGAATCCATTTCAAAATATAGGTGAATAGTTTCGAAACACATGTAGAAGGTTCACTATTATTAGGGGCAATGTTGAAATTTTAAACTTAAAATGGTCAAATTATTATAAAATTGAGATGAATTGACCCAAAAAAAAATTGTACCTAGAAATTTTTGGCTAATGGAACCTGGTCAAGGATCCCAAATATTAGCCAATTCCAAATTTTAAAAATCCTAATTTTAGCCAATTTTACGAAAATAGCCACTATGCATAACCCTGAAGGAAAGTCAAGTTTGGAGAAAGTCTATCTCCACAGGAACAAGCCATCTTGATTCCTCTCCTCAAGGAGAGGCCAAATATTTTTTCTTGGACTTACAAAGACATGCCAAGGATAGATCCAAAGTTAGTCGTTCACAACCTTTCATTGGATCCCATGAAGAAGCCATTCAAGCAAAAACTGAGGAAAATGTATCCAACCGTCACTTTTATGGTAAAGAACAAATTGCAAAAACTATTGGATGCAATATTCATAGTTCCTATCGACTATCCTGAGTGGGTGTCAAACATGGTACCCATAGGGAAACCTGATGGAAGAGTCTGTATCTGCATGGATTTCAGAGATTTGAATAGGGCAACACCAAAGGATTCATTCTTGTTGCCAAACATAGATGCTCTTGTAGATGAAACTGTAGGTCATGAAATGCTTTCCTTAATGGATGGTTTTTTTTGATACAACCAAATACATATTAAGATCGAAGATCAACATAAAACTGCTTTCATTACTACATGGGGAATATTATGTTACAAAGTGATGCCATTCAGTCTCAAAAATGTTGGTGCCACATATCAGTAGGCCATGACATACATATTCTATGACTATATGCATAATATCTTGGAATATTACATGGATGACTTACTATCCAAGTCCCTATTGTGGCAAGAGCATGCCGAAGTCCTTAGACAAGTCTTCGATCACCTCATAGAACACAATGTCTGATTGAATCCTAAGAAGTGCATATTTGGTGTAACTTTTGGAAAGATTTTGGGATTCATCGTATCCAAGAGAGGCATCGAAGTAGATCTTGCAAAGGTAAAGGCTATACTAGAAATTACCGCCCCTACCAACATTAGGGATTTGAGGAGCCTACAAGGCAAGATAGAATCCATCAAAATAGTCATCATGTAATTATTAGACAAATTCAGACCTATGAATAGGTTGCTACGCAAGGAAGTCCCCTTTCAATGGGATGAATAATGCCATCAAGCCTTTGCAGAGATCAAAACTTATCTGGCAACACTGCCAGTATTGTCTCCACCAAGGCCAGACATACCATTTTTATAATATATATTGGCTACTGATTTCACACTGGGTACCATGTTAGCCCAAAAGAATGCACAAGACAAAGAGCAAGCCATTTATTACATTAGTCGCACCTTGGTGAATTATGAGCTAGGATATGCGTATGTCAAAAAGTTGTGTTTAGTAGTGGTCTTTACAACTCGAAAGTTGTGATGCTACATGTTGAGCCATACGACCTACGTCATATCAAAACAAAATCCTTTGCAGTACATGATGACCAAGACATATCACAATACACATACCACAAAGTAGATCATGCTATTGAAAAAATTTGATCTAGAGTTCGTAAGCTAAAATTCCATCAAGGAACAAGTCATAGCAGATCAATTAGCAGAGGTGCCTCTTCAGGATAACAAGCCTCTCACCATAGATTTGTCTGATGATGTAGTCTTTGCATTATCAGATCTGCCATAACTTGAAGAACCTAATAGAGAAAAATACATGTCATTGTTCTTCAATGGTTTGAAGTGTGAAAAAGGAGGCAGAGCAAGGATTTCTTTATCACATCGTAGGGCGTTCCATTACCCTTATCATTCAAACTAGAATTACCATGCATAAACAACAATATAGAATATGAAGCATTAATCTTGGGACTCCAAATGGCTTTAGCAATGGGCATTAAAAGATTGAATATCTTTGGTGACTCCTTGCTCATAGTAAACCAGGTCAAAGGACTCTTCCAATGCAAATGCCCACTCCTGAAGACTTACAAGGAAATTTTTGATAATTACTTAGCTCGACTAGAATGGTATGACATCGAGGAAATCCCTCATATTTTGAATAGATTTATAGACACTATGGCCTATTTGGGATCCTTAGTCCCTCAGAATCCATCTAAGGATTTTACAATTGTTCATGTAAAAGTGCTTTTGCACTCAAAAATACACCGTGAAGCTTTTGACAATCAAGAATCAGTCAACATGATCAACATCGAACCAAATCAATATTGGTCCTTCGTAGCCAAAAATTTCTTGCAAATAGCACCTTGGGGGTCATTGATATCCTAAGTACCATAGAGTGTGGTGCGACCATATACCATAGAGTTGCTCCTCAATCCATGTTCAATACCTCAAAAATGCAAGAAGAGCAAGTTGTCTATTCTATAGAGGTTGTGGCCTATCAAGATTGGCTTTTCCAACTATGGGACTTCCTGAAGATCAAAATAATACCTCAAGGTTTATCGCATACTGAAAGGTGAACATTTAAATAGAGAGCAATAAGATACATTTTACTAGGATAAATCCTCTACAGATGAGGATATGATGGAGTATTGCTCCATTGTATTGAACCCCAGGAAAAATCTTAGGTAGTTTCACAAGCTCATGATGGAACATGTGGAGGCATTTTTAGTTGCATGGCCATTGTTAAGCGCATCTTGAGAATGGGTTAGTATTGGCCCACAATGAAAAAGGACTACTATGAGTATGTCAAGAAATGTAGTAAGTATTAGCATCATGCAAATCTAACACACTTACCATCGTAAGCTTTGCAGCCCATCCAAGAAGTATGGTGATTTTCATAATGGGGACTAGACTTGATTGGGAAGATATCACCCCCATCCTCAGGCCAACATACACTCATTATAACGGCCACAAAATACTTCACTAAATGGCAAGAAGCAATTGTTGAGCAAAGTGCGGCAAATAGTATTGTCATTGTTGTCAACACAGTCAGACAGATTTATTGATGCAATGACAAGAGTTTATTGAACAGCAAGGTGCAGCCAAAGTACAATGGATAGGAGTTCAGTGTTGAGCAAGGTGTTGCGGGGAGGATTGTCATTGTTGTCAATACGATCGGTTAGATCTAATGATGCAATGGACGGGCGGTTCGAAGTCACTCGGATGCGAGAGGATAAAGTTCAGAAGTTAGTCGGATCATGAGTCCTTAAATGATAGATGCACAGAAATGAGAAAACATAATTCGGAATGAGAAGAAGTCTTCGAACACGAGATGTCAAGAAGCGAAAAGGTTTTTGTGAAAACCAAGGCGGTCAGAATAAAAAGTTTTATTTAAAACCATGGATAACAGATTTGAAATGGGTTTTTCTTAAAACCCAAGTTGGCTCTTCGTTTCGTTGAAAAAGATGCCCCGGTGATAAAGATATTTAATTTTAAATATTTAGTTTAAATTTTAAAGGTTTTTTGTGAAAACCAAGGCGGTCAAAATAAAAAGTTTTATTTAAAACCATGGATAACAGATTTGAAATGGGTTTTTCTTAAAACCCAAGTTGGCTCTTCGTTTCGTTGAAAAAGATGCCCCGGTGATGAAGATATTTAATTTTAAATATTTAGTTTAAATTTTATTTTATTTAAAATTTAAATTAAAATATTAAATTAAATTAAAAAGGCCGACATGTTACTATTTCGCGGCAATAAGCTACAGGAAAGTGACGAAGGTGGAAGAAGTGTTTGAGGCCGACAAAGTTAAATGCGGCCGACGGATTTTAGGGTTTGGCGGTGACAAATTCTAGGGTTTCTCAACCGAGCGTTCTTTTAGGGTTTGTTCCTAAAACTTCTTCTATAAAAGCAAGGGTACTTCGAGTTTGAAAAGTGGGGTGTAAAGATAAAGTGCGAATGCGAGCATAGTGTTTGTGAAAGTGAAGTTCGTGTTGAGCGAGAGCGAGAATGTGAAACGACACGAGTGTGCGAAGCGTGTGCGTGAGAAAGCGAGTGTGCGAGAGAAGCGCGAAGGGCAAAGTTGATTGCAAAGTCCAGTTGTAGCAGATGCGACAAAGCGTGTGAAGTGATTGTGCAAGAGAGAGCGAGTGCACGAGAGATTGCAAAGGTGATGTAGACCGGTTAGAGTCTTGCAATAACAAAGGTATATGTCAAACATTTTTATTCAATATTGAAGTCCGGTTGGTCTTGGCAAATTAAGGGGTTGGTGCCTCTTTCCAGGTTGGTCTTGGTAAACAATTTGTCCGGTTGGTCCTTGGAAAATTAAGGGGTTGGTGCCTCTTTCCGGTAGGTCTTGGTAAAATAGGAGTTGGTGCTCCATTATATTGAAGCAGAGATAAAGTTAAGGGGTTGGTGCTCCTTCCAGTTGGTCTTTGGTAAAGGATTATGTAAAGTTGTAGCTTTGCATTGGCTGGATTTGGATGGTAGTCCAAGCAGTCTTTTTGAGGAGTAGCCACATTGGTGAACCTCGTTAAAATGTTGTGTTATGTGTGATGCTTTCTTGATGCATTTAGTATCTCTTTTATCTGCTTTAAACTGCTGCTGGTTTTATAATCTAATTGTTTTAGAAGTTTTTAAAGAACACACTGATTCACCCCCCCTCTCAGTGTCATTGTGATTACAACAATTGGTATCGGAGCCAGGTTCCCAATTTTGGCTAAATCGGTCAGGGTTGATCTTGGATTAGTACACAATGGCTAAGAAGAATAGATCCTCATCCAAAAAGGCATCCCAATCAGTTTCAGTTCTTGTAGAAGAGAAATTTGAACCGAAAAAGGTAGAAGAAGTGAATCCTGAAGTTTGTGATGAAAATCTTGAGTTTGAAGTAGATTTTGAAGGAGAGTTGATATCTGCTCTTGAAGAGTGGAGAATAGAAAAGAAAAAGAACAAAATACTGTCCAAGAAATTAGAAGAATATGAGGATGAGATTGAAGATCTCTTCCTACAAGTTCAAAAGGCCAAGAAATTAGAAGAAGCCTTGAAGACACAGTTGGATAATAAGAATGATGTATACAGCACAAGTGAAGAGGAATATAAACAGGTTATTGTTGATTTAAAGCTACAAGTAGAATAGAACAAAAGGATTGAAGATATTCTTAGGTCTCGAGATCAATGAGAAAGAGAGCGTATCTTGCCAACAAGAAGAAGAGATTGTTTCATTGAAGAAACAACTAAAAGAGGCCAATATAAATCTCAAATTTGAGAAGAGCACAGAGTTGCTAGATACAATGATAAATCAACAAAGAAGCTCCACAGCTAAGTTTGGTCTTGGATATGAAGGTGAACAACCTTCATCCTCCAAATATGCGAGAGAAGAAGAAGTCCTCGGTTGAAGGATTGAAACAAGAAAAGTCGAAAGTTGAATCCTCAAAAGGAAGAAAATATCAAAGAAGATCTACGACAAAGCAACCACGAGCAAAAGAGGTTCTCTCACTCTCACTCTTTTAATAATAATGCTTTTTATGGCTATTGTTCTAAATGCAACCACTTTGGTCACAAGGCAATTTATTGTGGGTTGAACAATAGATCAAAGAGTTATCTTGGTAAAAATACATCTGCTTTTTTGAGTGAACACCCTGTGCAATGTTTTAAATGTAATGGCCATGGGCACATAGCAAGGTTTTGTTCAAGCATACTTGTATCCAATCTAAGGCAATACCATAGATTTCATCATACACATAGAATGCAATACGAGACGAGGGAATAAAACATGTGCAATGTTTTAAATGCAACGGTCAAGGGCACATAGCAAGGTTCTGTCCAAGCACTTCTATATCTAATCTAAGGCAAAACCCTAGATTTCATCGGACACAAAGAGGACAACACCGAGCAAGGAACATATCATGTGCATAAAAGAAAAGAAAATAATCATCCATCAAGAATGCACAAGAGACAACCCCACAAGAGAAATGTTCAAGTTCACGAACAGGAGCAAAATAGGGATGTTGTTGAAAAACCCAAGCCCAAGTTCGGGAAAGTCCGGAGAAAGACAGAAGAAAGGAAATTGTGTCTCCTTGGGCTGAAGGAGGCTACTCTGCCATTGCTCTAAGCAACTCCGGGTGGCACATCCTCGGGAGGAGCAATATTAAAGTTTTATTTTAATGCTCCTATGTATTTGTCTAGGTATCACGAGGATGAAAGGTAAGCGATCGGGTTAATGTTGTATAGTTGTTAAAGTGTGTTTTTCAGTTTATATAGTGGTTTGTGGAAATGCCGTGAAGTGTGGTGTTTAATTTGAGAGTTGTCACCATTGGTAGTTTTGAGATATGTCACTATTGTACTGTTGATGATTCTTAATACCACTATTCAAAATTACGAATCATAATAGTCCAGATAATTTTCTCAACGAAAGAATGCTTGCCCTAGTTGTGTATTTGTGTTTCGAGCAGCATGTATTTGTTTTTACTCTTTGATGTGAAGATTGCCAGATCTTTCATGACACCTTGGTGAATATATTTAATTCACGAGACGGTTTTGTTTTAACTATTGATTTAATGCCGGTCCAAGGATAAGAAGCTTGAGGTTGAGTAAGGTGCACTACGGTTGGCCATAAAGTGTTTGACAAAATGTCTTCTTCCGACATGCATAGTTGAAAGTAAGAGTTGGCGATAAAATTGCGGTCTTGGACAAAAATTGAGTACGAGATGTGAGTCACTTGTCAATTCCGTTGACAAAAGTGAAATCGAGCATGTTGAATGGGAAGATTGAAGAAAAAAGTTTTTTAATGAGCAGCCAGATGATTTCCAGCCTGGTGATGAATAGTTGAGTTGCTTTCATAGTGGTTGTTTTGATCAAGTTAATGCTTTTCTTGATACATGATTTGGGCTTACTCCATTGAGTTTGATTTGAGCAAGTTATTCTTTGCCTTGGTGATTTATGTTGGTGGCTGTCTTGTTCAAATACCTTTGGAAGGAAAAGGATGTCTACTAGTTTCCTTTTCATGTAGTGATTGGTTGAATGCTTCAAGGTTAATCTTGAGTTGAATGATGTTGGTTAAACCTTGTCTATAAGCATTGTTGCTAAAGCCCTAATTGGTTGAAAAAAAAGATGTTGGTTGTGTTTGTGGTACGAGTGTTTGGTACTTGCATAGAGTTGAAAGTGGATTGAGGTAGCTGCTTTGGATTCTCACTTTGAGAGAGAGACAAACAGTTGTCATTGGGTTCAAGCTTGTTGAGAATATATCCAAGATGCATGGTGAAGTTGTATGCGAGATGTTGCTTGGCATTGCGAGAACAAAAAGTTGGCTATATAAGATTATTGTATGCCTTCACTAAGAGTGGACAAGTTTGAGTTTGCAAAGCAACGAGAGGGTAGTTGCACGAGAAGACAGGTGGTTCAGTCATGTTCTTACACATGTTATATTGGTGAAGTTGACGGTGATGGTGTCATTCATTTGGTTATTGCTGCTATTCACATTGTTGATTTTATTGATGCCTATTATGCTTATCATGATGTTGTCAATCGGTGAAATGAAGTGGTCTTGGACTCGGGGGAGCATTTGTGTACTTGTTTTTCTTCTTGTTCATGCTTGGAATATTTCCTAATTGTAATAATTTGTGTCTTAGAATGTTGTGCATAGACTTAGGGGGAGTCTGCGGCGACCCTTTGGTATTATTGTCAAAGGGGAGAAGATTTACTGAGGAAAATTGCACATGTGTTGCCAACAATTCCAAAGGGGAGATTGTTGAGCAAAGTGCGGCAAATAGTATTGTCATTGTTGTCAACACGGTCGGACAGATTTATTGATGCAATGGACAAGAGTTTATTGAACGACAAGGTGCGGCCAAAGTACAATGGATAGGAGTTCGGTGTTGAGCAAGGTGTTGCGGGAGGATTGTCATTGTTGTCAATACGGTCGGTTAGATCTAATGATGCAATGGACGGGCGGTTCGGAAGTCACTCGGATACGAGAGGATAAAGTTCAGAAGTTAGTCGGATCATGAGTCCTTAAATGATAGATGCACGAAAGCAGAAAACATAATTCAGAATGAGAAGAAGTCTTGAACACTGAGATGTCAAGAAGCGAAAAGGTTTTTGTGAAAACCAAGGCGAGTCAGAATAAAAAGTTTTATTTAAAACCATGGATAACAGATTTGAAATGGGTTTTTCTTAAAACCCAAGTTGGCTCTTCGTTTCGTTGAAAAAGATGCCCCGGTGATAAAGATATTTAATTTTAAATATTTAGTTTAAATTTTAAAGGTTTTTGTGAAAACCAAGGCAGTCAAAATAAAAAGTTTTATTTAAAACCATGGATAACAGATTTGAAATGGGTTTTTCTTAAAACCCAAGTTGGCTCTTCGTTTCGTTGAAAAAGATGCCCCGGTGATGAAGATATTTAATTTTAAATATTTAGTTTAAATTTTATTTTATTTAAAATTTAAATTAAAATATTAAATTAAATTAAAAGGGCCGACATGTTACTATTTCGCGGCAATAAGCTACAAGAAAGTGACGAAGGTGGAAGAAGAGTTTGAGGTCGACAAAGTTAAATCCGGGCCGACGGATTTTAGGGTTTGGCAGCTGACAAATTCTAGGGTTTCTCAGCCGACGTTCTTTTAGGGTTTGTTCCTAAAACTTCTTCTATAAAAGCAAGGGTACTTCGAGTTTGAAAAGTGGGGTGTAAAGATAAAGTGCGAATGCGAGCATAGTGTTTGTGAAAGTGAAGTTCGTGTTGAGCGAGAGAGCGAGAATGTGAAACGACACGAGTGTGCGAAGCGTGTGCGCGAGAAAGCGAGTGTGCGAGAGAAGCGCGAAGGGCAAAGTTGATTGCAAAGTATGGTATGTAGCAGTGCGACAAAGCGTGTGAAGTGATTGTGCAAGAGAGAGCGAGTGCACGAGAGATTGCAAAGGTGATGTAGACCGGTTAGAGTCTTGCAATAACAAAGGTATATGTCAAACATTTTTTTATTCAATATTGAAGTCCGGTTGGTCTTTGGCAAATTAAGGGGTTGGTGCCTCTTTCCGGTTGGTCTTTGGTAAACAATTTGTCCGGTTGGTCTTTGGCAAATTAAGGGGTTGGTGCCTCTTTCCGGTAGGTCTTTGGTAAAATAGGAGTTGGTGCTCCATTACATTGAAGCGAGATAAAGTTAAGGGGTTGGTGCTCCTTCCGGTTGGTGCTTGGTAAAGGATTATGTAAAGTTGTAGCTTTGCATTGGTTGGATTTGGATGGTAGTCCAAGCGGTCTTTTTGAGGAGTAGCCACATTGGTGAACCTCGTTAAAATGTTGTGTTATGTGTGATGCTTTCTTGATGCATTTAGTATCTCTTTTATCTGCTTTAAACTGCTGCTGGTTTTATAATCTAATTGTTTTAGAAGTTTTTAAAGAACACACTGATTCACCCCCCCTCTCAGTGTCATTGTGATTACAACAGCAATCCCCTTAACATCAACAACTGGACCAAGGATTGAGGATTTAATACTCCACAATATCATAAGTCATTTTGGGGTCCCTTCTAAGGTAATATCGGATAATAGGCCATATTTAAAAAAAAAAATGTGCATGCTTTAATGAACAAATATCATATTCAACATAGTTTTTCAATGCCTTATTATCCATAAGCAAACGGGCAAGCAAAAGCCTCAAACAAAACAATAGTCTCTATTTTGACAAAGACAGTGCAAGAAAATCACAAGGATTGGCACATGCAGTTGCCTCTTGCATTATGGGCATATAGGACTAGTATACGGACACCCACTAGGGCAACACCATTTTCACTAGTATATGGCACTAAATCCATCATGCCTCTAGAGTTGGAAATACTGACTCTATGCATAGCATTAAATAACTTCGTAGATGATGAAGTTGCATGGCAAGGCCACCTTGATCAGTTGATGCTTCTTAATGAACGCTGAGTCAATGCTTTAGAACATCTTCGTGTTTACCAAGATCACCTTGCATGAGCTTACAACAGTAAAAATCCACTTAAGGAAATTCAAGGTTGGAGATCTAGTGCTCAAAGAAAACCAGCAGAATTCAAATCTGCTGCCACATCTACGAGATAAGTTTGTGACAAACTGCATAGGTCCATACACGATTTCATAGAGAGTTGGGCCTGGAGCATATCGCCTTATATCATTATATGGTTTTTAAGAGCCTAAAACTCTCAATATCATTCACTTAAGGGTATTTTACACAAAAACACAAAAACATTCAAATATTTCATAAAACACAAAAACATTCAAATATTTCATAAAACACGAAAACATTCAAATATGTCAAAAACACAAACGAATAATAAAAGCATAAAATTTCAAAAATACAATCAAAGGCTGCAAGGGTAATTCATACAACTTGGTCAAACAATCAAATCAAAGGCTCCAAGGGTAGTTCACACTGCTTGGTCAAACATCAATTCACAAGACTCCAAGGGTAATTCATGCCGCTTGGTCAAAAATCAATTCAAAAGGCTCCAAGGGTAATTCATACCGCTTTGTAAAAAATCAAATAAAAAAGGCTCCAAGGGTAATTCATACCACTTGGTCAAAATAAATAACAAAATCCCCAAAGGCATCATTAGCCCTTTGGTCAAATTAATCAAAAATACAAAAACAATTGCACTTCACATTTTGCATCCACAACATTGCATTGCATTTTCACATACATTACAAGATATGTCATGAGAGTTTTAAAAGTGATACCACAGTTTGTCGCACAAGTCATTCATATCCATCCACATGTGTGTAATTGTGTTTTTCAACACAACCATTATTTGTTGTTATACATAATATACTAAGGATTTTAGTTAGTCAATCAAATCTAGTAATCTTATAAACTTTTGAGGAAAAAAACTTTGATTAGTAGAAAATAAGGCCTAGTTGTGATAAAGCCTTGGATATTCAAGATCCCGTCACTAATTGAAACACTAAAATCCTAGCTGGTACAAGGAAAATATGAAAGCTGCAAAGCAATCTAGGTTACCTTAAGTGAAAAGGATCTTCCTTTTTTATCCCCTTGTGCAACCGGGTTAAAGGTGCTGAGAATTGGAAAAATGACAAGTTTTACCCTATCAAAAATCCCTTGCTTAAATCAAAATAAGCAAAAATCCCTTGCTTAAATCAAAATAAGCAAAAAACCCAAAGCAAAGTACAAATTCAAAAGGTCAAGCATACAGTCCAAATTTTAAAGAAAAAATCCGATACACAAAGCATAAATTCAAAAATTACAAAAAAATCAAGCTCAAAAAAATCAATCAAAATAAACAGTGATTTTCATCACTATGTATGAGAAAAATAAACAGTGATTATCATCACTACAAAAAAATCCCCACTCAAAGAAAAAAAATCAAATCAAAATAAACAGTGATTTTCATCACAACATATGAGCAAAAATCCAAAGCCAAAAAGAAGGAAATAAAGCTTGAATCCCTAGAATTCTCAGCATTGTACAAAATAGGAAGGAGAAATACTTACGCATGAAGATATGTCTATTACAATTGCTTCATGCATTTGTGTAGATCAATGTTTGAATGTGGATGAGTTAGCTTAGGTAACCAAATATTGCCTAGTGGTATAGTCCAACTAACTCCAACATAAGGATGAGATGAACACTTGAGGATCCTTGATCTTAGCAATGGGCTAAAATAATCTTGCTTGACATTGAAGGAAATGCTTGAGTTCTAACTCAAAATATACAATCGAATGCACACACATAGATCATGAAAAACCAGGTCCATGGTAAAAGCCTTACTTTTCAAAAGTCTAAGTGATAAGTAGACAACTGTTGATAGGGGAACTAGAGTGTTTGAATCTCTGAAAAGCCCCAAATTTTTTTTACATAGCCACAAATAATAACATCATTCACACCATCATACTCCTTATAAGATTCTATAAATTAGGGGGTATCAACATGGTAGGACAAGTACCGCATATATATTAGAAATAGTATATAGATGACCACTGACTACTTTATATATTTTAATTTATAGAAACTTATTAAGAAGATACATTACGCACCATTACATCTCATATATGAATACTTAATCAATTTTTATGATAAGAGTGATTATTTAAATTCATTATTATTTTTAAACTTTCTATGGTATCACCTATTAAGATTTTCAACGTCATATGCATTCTGTATGTTTTTAATGATTAGAGCATACAGGTTCATTTATACCATTCCATCACATGAGTTAGATGCATATAATTAAAGCAAAAATTAAACATGCATTTAACAATAACATTTGCATCCATGAAAACAAGTCATCATCACATTCATAAACATCATAAAATATATAGACAATATCCATTTGCATACAATCATAAATTCATCATTCATCATCAAAATACATCGCATCATATCATCAAATTATATAAGCATATACACATCCATCTAAGCATCTTCAATATCATCTATCATCTAACATATTCATCATATCATAATAATACCGTCATCGCATCATATCATAAAGCAAAATAACAACAAAAACATAAGCAATAAATGATATACATAATGAGTCATAAAATGCTAATCTATCATAAAAATATGTGTCAAGTCCAATGGATATACAAAAATACCCATGGGCTATAGTCATGTAGGTTAGTCGACCTTAAATTTGGATCAAGAACCAAGTAGAACATCAATCAAGGGTAGGGCCTAAGCCCCCTGTGCCATCTCCTCCAATGTCACCTCCCCCTATGGCGATGTCGTGAGTCGAGTGATGTGAGCCTGTAGGTCTCTCTGTCTGAGACTAGATCTGCTGGCTAAGATGGGTGAAAGACTACCTTGAGGTAGAGTGCCCATTAGACTGCAAACCACCTACACATACTAGATCCTTAGGGAAGAAAATCCCGTGCCTCCTGAGCTGCATCTGAAGGAGGGTAACATGATCCATAAGTCTTCGGATCCACTCCTCGTGCTCATCCAATAAGGACTAAAGCCATCCCACATCTGCCCTTGAGCTTGCTACTGGAACCTCCTGTGGTGTAGAATAAGGAACAACAAACTACATCCTGACATCGCCATCCCTAATAGTAGCCTATAGAGCCTGTATCTATGTTGTGAGATGCTCAATCATAGTATCTCGCCACTCTACCTAGATCTTAGTAGCTCAGATCTCATCCTCAACCTCGTGCAACTGTGATCTTAGAGGAGAGGCTCTCTCCCCAAGATTTAACTCCTCCTCCTCCTCACTAACATCAATATCCTCTGCTTCCACCTGCTCTATTGGCTAGCCCCATACCTCAGTCCTGGATCTAACCTTGCATCCTATTGGATCTGCACCATCACCTCCACCATCATCCTCACAACCTAGACTGCCAATGACATGCCACATCTGATCACCCCACCACTGAGAGTAGGCCTCTGTAACTCCCCCAACCACTGTAGGATCTATGGCTAGGGCATCCTTCTCATTTGTAAGCTTTGTGACCTATCATAGAGGTAGGTCCTTCTCTGTTGTGAGGCACCTATAAAATAATGGTACCAAGGGTACATCCTACTGCAATCCATACTGAAGAAGAACCCAAGAGTAGAAGAAATACTCCTGAATGGCAATATTACGGCTAATGAGCCATCGCTCATGCTGTGTCTTAGCAGTAAAACAAGCTGGATCATACCAAATCAAACACTCATAATACGTCCACCACATGACATCTTCGGCCAATAGTCTAGTTAAAGTATCAGTATAGTGGGATAGCTTCCCTACAAAAGTGTGGCTCTTACGCTCCTCATGCTCCTGAGCCCATCTGGAAGTATAGCACTATGTACAATCCTCAATAGATGTAATATCAGTTGGGATCCCCTTAGGGCAATCTACCTTAGTGTGCTCCCATCCCCAAACCTGTAAGAGCAAACTACAAGCAATACTGACATGTCCCCACCGATGGATGTGGTATAACTAATCATAGCACTAATACAATAGTGATCTATCCCATGCATAGATGATAGGCTCCTCACTATCCAGTAGGTCCTGCACCATCACCAGGAGGTTCCAAGGGAACCTCAAACCTGAGAAATTTAGGATAAGAACATTGTCGATCACCATCAACAACATGACATGTCTCGCTATGGAAACCCGAGCATCATACCAAGTCTTGATAGATACTCCCTCGGACCTAGTCTCCCGGAGGGCCTGTGCAGAGTGTGCTCCAAACACCCGAGCATAGACGACCACCTGATTAGTAGTGGCTGATGAAAAAATGGGTACCCCATCAAATGTGATTCAAAAAAATCTTGTAAACATCCTCTAACATGATAGTCATCTCGTCGAGTGGAAGATGGAAGGTGTTGGTCTATGGGTCCCAACGATGGGCTAATGCTGAAAGATATGCTTGATCAGCCATAATTTGGGGCAACCTGATAATGTACTGTACCCCACGGGCCTTAAACCACTCCCAATCAGTGTCATAAAATCCAAGAATCAAGTCAGGCAAGAGCTTCGGGTCCCGAGCCCGAGCAGTGAGGATCTAAACAAAGCAGAAGAAAAAAAAAACATAACTACAATGCATCTAAGATATAATTCACAATAAAAATGAAAACGATGCAAAAGAGTATGAGTTACTCTAAATCTAAGCAAGAAAATAATAAATTCAACCTAAGCAAAGCAAAAATTCAAAAAAATAATAATAAAAATCAATACATAAAATGCAAAAACAAGGCTTAAGCTTTAACCATTGTCACCTACAACGACTAAAACCTGGCCACTGGATGCAACAGCGGCCAAGGCCCAATGGTCAATTTTTTTACTGTTGGGATTCAAGCTTGGCCGCTCTGAGCGACAGCGGTTCAAAGTTGACCGCTCTGAGCGATAGTGGCCAAGGGGCGACATGAAAAACCCGTGAACCCTTGGCCAAAAAATCAAACAAATTTACAATTTTGATAAGATAGCTTCAAAAAAACAACAGAGGGAGGGAAAGCAAACAAATTGGAAAACAAATCCCCTACCCAAGCATCAAAACTAAGCTAAGTTTGAGAATGCCCAAAATGGTGGTCGCAGGGGAATAATGGAAAATTTTCAAAAACCCTAGGCTAAAGCCACTGACAGATTGAAAAATTGGGGACCAACCCATCATGGCAAAAAGGAATCTAAGCCTAGTTACAGAGTTTGTTCATTGCCAGTAGGTTTAGTGATGTTCGTTTTGCTCATTTCTTAGTGGATTTCAATTTTACTTAAGAAAAAAAAAGAGAGCTAGGGTTTTGAAGAGAGATACCCAAGAAGCTCTGACTCCTCCAATAGCTGATGTCTCACCTCACGCAGCCATGTCCTTAGCACCAGCAAGTTTCTAAGTCACAATAGTTATCGCTGCACTAGAGCTCTGAAAATAGAATCTTCAACAGTGAAAATGATAGGACAAAACCCTAGAATTGCAAACTTTATATTTCCTTAATTATACCTTGGCCGCTGCTGACATCAGCAACCCGATATTCTTGGCTGCTCAAGGCAACAATAGCCATAGGTAGGAAACTAGAAGTCGCTAGACCTGACAGCGGCCAAGCTCATAGATCAAAGTAAAGTAGTTCCTTCAATGAGAATAACAAAAACAACAAATAAACACACTTTGATAGTTTAGGATCATCAAAATGTTCAAATTAACAAAAAAATCACAGAAAATCACAATCTCAAGTAGGCCTCGTATCTAATTACCTATTTTATCCACTTGACGATTGCAACGATTTGCACTCCATGTATTTCGGTGAGATGAGTAGGCAACCATAAGACCACTTGGGGAAAAAACCACTCATTTTGGAATTATGATATGTCACCCTTAAAACCCAAAAAATATCAATATGGTCGGACTGCTCCATGGGTGCGAAGGGGTCATTCTAATTCCCCTATGACATAAAAAATATTAAGTCAAAGTGATACAATCTAGAAATAAAAAGAATCACTCGTCCTAACTCCCTAAGAAGGCTATTGATAGCTGAACCGCTCCTCGAGATAGATATGGATGATTATCATAAACAATTGGAGTCACACTTGGATGTGGGATTGCCCATTAAAAGCAGAAAATGCTAGAAAAGAACCAGATTAGTCATATTGGTCAAGCGACTTGTCGCTTCAATCATTGTCATTTCTTCACCAATTCATTATGTGAAGAGATAATTCAAAACTTCAACATAATCATAATCAAAATCAACAAAAGATCACTCAATCATAGAAAAAACGTGTTCGTATTTTGAATAATTGCATACAATAATCATAAATTTCCCTTGTTTGTTGGGAATGTAAGCAGACATGACATCTTCAATTGTAGCTCTCATACCGGTCAAAATTTTTGTAGCAGTTGAAGCTACCCGATTGAGTTTGAGGAATGAGTGCAATTTAACATGCAAAAGCCACTGAGCTAAGTCCTATGAATGTTGAGGAAATTATTCAAGGGATGTGCACCATCTTGCATGATTGGGCCATCCAGCATTGATCAGACCATTGATCACCATCCACCCTACAAACGGATCAATCTACATTTTTGCTCAGCGTTGTGTTTTCCACACAATATATCGCAAAAAGGGGCATCTGTAGACACCTAAATCATGTCATGCTTAGGGGAACTACTTACATAGACATACTAATAAGATTATAAGACATAATATTGGACTTTACAAGCATCAAAAGTGGTTCTCACCACTCATTTGGGGTCTTTTCAAGCCATCCAAGCTTGGTCGCTCAAGCCAAGAGCGACCAGATTCTAGCTGCTCAAGCCTAGAGCAACTAGAACTAGATGTTGTAGATGATAGTGGCTAGATCATAGCCATTACAGATGATAGTAGCTAAGCCATAAGAAGCGGTTTTCTGACAAACATGCCCAATCTTGAGTGGAAGTGGCAATCTACATGCAATAAAAGTGAGCGGGAGTGACTTTGCATTCCTTTTCATAACCAGTTAACATAGGAGACTTGAGTTTGCATTTAGAATTAAGTTAACTGACCTCCAAGCATAAATAAAGGATAAATTATTCTCATGCTAATGACCAATTCACATAGAAGACTCAAGTGGGCAGTTATATTTTAGCTAACTAGCCTTCAAATATAGACAATGGATAAGAGCTTCTCATGCCAACTTGCACTAAGTGTGAGAAATTCATTTCTAGGGCTTTGACATAGACCTAGGGTTTCACACTATAAAAGGTGCAATCTTGAGAGCACCAAGGGAGATTTATCATATCTAGATATCCTTTAATATTTTATCATATAGACAATAGAGACCCAAATTACATACAAGAGATCATTTCAGAGAGAGAGTTCTCTTTGAGATCACATGTGCGACAGAGCTTTGACAAATCAAAGGGCATAACACCTACTTTCTTCAACATCAGATCATAGTATTTTACCCATAGCTTTGGGGCAAGGAGAGCAAGGTTTTATTTAGCAGCTGATGTCTTGGACAGTGGCCTGCAGGCTTGGCTTAGATAGACATAGCATCTTTTATCTTGTTTTCTTATATCATTAGCATAGATTTACTTGATTCCATGGTATTGTTTTATTATATTTTTGTTACATTCTTTTGATTACTAACAACCTCATCCGGGGAGGCAATATCAGACACTTAAAAGTGTGTTGTTGTTTCATTGCTTGTAAGGCCATAGGTACATCGAACGAAGATTACAACATACGAGAGCAAAAGGGATCCCTCTAGGAGACAGTCCTGGAGAAGGAGGCATCTGTAAGCCCTCATACATTTTCGTGTGCAAAACCAGAAAGCTTTTATCAGTGCACCACCTCTTCATGGAAGTGGCACTCCTTGCCCACTTGTAATTTATAGTATCAAAATGGTTATCCCTAAGATGGACTGACATGTAACTAAGCTTCAATATCAATAAAGAGATCCGTTTTTTTTTATTTCGTGTTATATGCTTTTTCCTCGTCTTTCCATTTTTATCTTTGGTATTTTAAATAGCATTGCAAGTAGGGTTTAGAAAATGGACCGTTGTGCACGTTCCTAGCGTCGCTGCAAATGCCAAAGGTGATTCATCATCTATGTTTCAACTGTTACATAAATTTATTTTATAAATTGGGTAAATCGAATATCAACATATTCTAGAAACAAAATACGCTGAGATATTATGATATTTTTCCCAATTCAAGAAAACAAATGTAATAGAAAATCATGCATTGATTCATTCTAAAATTGTAACAGGGATGGCTACATACTTTATAAATATGTAGGCTACCCTTGAAGAAGACCCCCTGGACTTGTTATGTAATTTTCCAATTGCAAACTGTTAATAAAAATCCCTGCATTATTATTGTAAAAAATATTCTCTAAGCATCAGGTGAACATTCTACCACGGGAAAAACCTGTTGGAAGCATGGGCCCACTTGCAACAGATTTCTTCCCTATTTCCCTATTTTTCTATAATTATTTTCATAGATTAATTTATTTCTAGCATTTTCCTAGTTTTCTATAATTTCTAGGAAGGTAGTTATTTAGAGTTTTTATGTTTTTAGTCCTATTTCTTAGACTTAGCATAGGATTATGGGTTTAAACATAAACTTCAATGAACATTAAAAAACCCCCCAAACCATAATCCAAGGGACTCATCTCTAAAGGAGGAATTGCAAGCATAGATTTTGCACGATTGCTCACAAGACTATGAGCTACCCCGGGTTGACAATTAAATGGAGGTAATTAATTGAACCATAGAAAACTAACCAATATTTTGCCCAAAAAACATATTCATTCATTCTATGCTTGTGTCCTAATGGTTTGAAATGCAATTTTCATCTACACAAATATGTTTCATGCAAGTTGTTATATAAAAAAGTAATTTATGGTTCATTTATTCCAACTTGACACAATTATAATTGTATTACTATTTTATCCTCTAACAACACCTATGTTATCCATGGCAATGATACCAAAAATGATGAGTGTCATTAATGTCATCATTTAATTTCAATGTTTGTCGAATCCAGGGAAATATCCAAGGCTATATATGATAAATGAGGTTTGGGAGCCTATATTTCATATATCAAAATACATGCTTATTCAATAGAATAGAGGTTCATAAAATTATTTCAAGGATCACACTATCTCTAATTTACATAACTGAAACTATTTAAATTGTAGAAATTGAAACTACTTAAATTGCAAAAATTGAAAACTACTTAATTTGCAGAATTGAAATATGCTAGAAATAAAACAAGATTACTTATTTTGAATGAAAATAACATGGAATATAAATGTGAAAACAAAATTACTAATTTTAATAATTGCTAAAATTGAAATTTCTGAAACTAAATTACTGAAATAGGAAAATTTGCTAAAAATTACAAAAAGTTGTTATGATTGAAATTACAAAAAATAGAAATGATAAATGCAAACATAAATAAAGGTCAGCTAGATACAAATACACTCTCACACATCACACTTAAAACACAAGAAAAAATAGGGTACAAAATAGGGGAAATTCTATTTACAATAAATGACAAGAAATTGATAACATTCAACAAAAATTGCACAAAACAAAAAACTATAAAAAAAAATTGTAAAATGCCTCCTTCCACCAGCCTCGAGAGTGGGCCCTTGATCCCTAGTCTAGAAAAAGGTATTAAACACTCCAAAATAATTCCTAATAACTCATTCACTCACAATTTAACACATCTAAAAATACTATATTTTATTACTTAATGTTATTGTTACAGTCTGCAAAATATAATCCTAATTCTTAACTAAGCTTGACTCTAATTTTTGACTTTTAAATTTTGACTAAATCATGACTAACTCCAACCAATAGGTGAGTAGTCTTATTTATACTAATTCTTACATTCCTTTTTGCAAATACAAAATCAATAATAGGTTGTTCAAGCTTTATTTGTTATTTTACTACAATAGACTCAGTCTAATTTAAGATAGAATCTATTTTGGTAGCCAGTTGTGCGCTTATCCGTGCTTCCAAAGTGTTAGTAATAAACCAAGAATAGGTGGATCATCAACTACCACATATTTCATCATGTTAATTCATTCACTCCTTGCGAATTGGATCCAGAATTTGTTTTTCTACTACTGTTGATTGTTTTTGCCTATCATTCCAGAGCAGCTCTAGAATATCAAGTTGAATACCTGTCATGTTTTTTTTCTGCCAATTTTATCACGTGGGGGAACTTTCGAGTGCATAGTAATTCCTCCTTAATTTCCTTTAACATTCTCCAATAGGTTTTAACTTTGTATCTTGAATTTGCCTTGGTATTCCTTTAATGCTGTAGGTTGCTACCTAGAATGTGTTGTTTATAGTTGTCCTTTCATGTTTCAATAGTAGAGCGACTGATTTGGCACTATTGTGGAGTTTTTTTACTTACCCTCAGTAGATTTTTCATGTCACAAAAAACTCTGAAGATCACAACCAGCACTATGGATTCTGGTAGATCCACCTCATTAACCTAGGAATAAACTACCTTAGACAACTCTAAACCGACTAGGTTGGGTAAGGAAACCCCAAGCAGTGGGTTATTTGACTAATTATTTATGATGCACATGCCCACTATGCCAGAAAAATGTTATTTAGTTGTTTTTGATATTTTTAGTGACCAAACCTATCAATATTAGAACTCTTAAAAACCTAGACCAGTGTTTTATCCCTTACAAAGTTGTAGTAAATTTATACATGGCTTTAGATAGATTAAAGCAAGAAGAACCAGTTCATTTTATCCCATTCAAATAATGTAAAGTAAACAAAATGATTAAACTAGAAAATTAGAAAGAACCATTCACAGTTTTTGATTGCAAAACACATGAATGAGCATCACACAAACCATAAACACAGAATATGAATTAGGAATGAGTTGGATTTTGTATTATTATAAAAATATTACATAAGATAGATGCAGTAGAGTGCTCAGGTCTTGTATACCGGTGATTTACAATAAAACCCCCATTCGAATAATTTAACAAAGGGGCTACTCCTCTTCGTCCTAATTGTAGTGATGTAAGAGTCTCCAACTTGGTGTGTTTAGTAGGAAATAATCTCAGTGAGCAACACTCCCTGGTAATCCCTGGACATGGCAGAAGGAAGGGCGATAAGAAATAGACATAGGAGACACAAAGGAAAATACGACTCAATACTAGATAAGGTTAATACCTGGTTTTTCTCTCTCAAAGGTTTGATAAAAAACTTGATGCTGCATTGATCTCCTCTACATATAGCGCAAGTTGCCTGATCGCTCAGCTGTAAAAATATTCTTGTACCTGCCATTGAGATGCATTCAAAAATGGGCATGTAGCCCACCTTATCTTTCAAGCGGGTGGTGTATGTGCTTCCCCATTGGTACTACCCTGGGCTGGCGATCATGGTTCTCCTAGTGCATGTGTCGTAGCAATAGTAGGCCTCACTCTAGCCCTATGATTTTGAATGGCTTGGTCAATGAATTCCCAAGCCTCATCATGAAAATTCAAGGAAAAGAGCAACAGGTTCAAATCTTGCATAGCATCGGTTATACAGTCCTTGGCCCACTGCACATTATTATTAGTAAACTCACATAGGCGGTCTGCCATCTCCACCAAATTCATGAAGCGTTTAGACAACCTGTCGCCAGACTCCAAATAAAAATCTTGGATCATTTGAAAAACAAAATATTTAATGAGAGGTTGCAGTCGACCAATTAATCGTTGGCCTCATGTTCATATTCTACCACGTCTTGGTTCCATTGGTGCTAATTCTGCTTATTCTACAATAACATGGAGACCTTCATGAATTCCTTGGAAAATAAACACAGGGAGTCATCTGACAGAGTAGTCGATAGCCCAAAAATAGGCACATAATCCTTCTGGAACCTTTTATAGATTGGCATAATTACATCTATTATTTATCTCTCTTGATGTATGTTGTTCTGAATGATCCCCACTACACATCTCACAACATATATATCTATCAAAATGGACTCTAGATCCCTTATATTTTCTTGGATATTCTCCTTCATCTCTTGTTTGAGTTCATCTGTTGATCCAAGTTGGACACTAGCCTATGCAGTGCAAGGAGTAGGCATCCTTAGTTTATCAACTTCCACCTGAAGTTGCTTGACCTTGAGCTGTAATGGCCCTACCTCTATAGCCTTGGATTTTAACTCCTCGAGTTCTTTCTCTATTGCTTCTACCACCTATGCTTGAGAGGCCATCTAGAATTTCATAATTTCAATGGGTGATGCTAATGCTCTTATGACGCTTTTACTTACACTAATAGTGACCTCTTTCATGCTAGGTGGCAAAGGGATCTCGAAGGTAGAAGCAGATGTATCGATGGATATTTGCCCAACTGTCTCCATATGCCTGACTATCCCTTTGCTAGGGGACCTTTGTTCTTCCATGTCTTGGATCTGGCCTTCTTCATTAGTGGTGAACTAACAAGCATCGGTGACCCTTGCCATTATAAACTTCTCCACTCCTTGATCTGAGGATTTGGTTCTAGCCTTTTTGTGAGTAGGGGACCACGTGAGGCTTCGCACCTTGTAGCATTTTAAAATATTTGACAGTCCCCCATCTTGCGCTATATTTTTCATCATCCTAGGTCGTACTTGACGTTCTTCTTGATTTACTACCAGGGTGATGGAATACAATGAATGTTGAATTTCCACCAATTGGCCTTGCTCATGTGGGCTTATAAAGGTCAGCACTGATATCGTGGCAGCCTGCTAAGAGGGGCCAATGGACAAATACTTTCCTTTGGAAGTGGCAATGGGGGAACTGGAAGAGGAAGGGAACTTGGCCTGTTCATCCACTATTTTTATGATGACCTCAAAGAGGTCAAAGTCTTGCTAAGAAATTTAAAGAGTGGGGTCTTCAAATTCTTTAGGAGGGACCGTCAGGACCAGTGGGGCCATTTTATCCACTAGCAAGCTTCAGTGCAATTTTAGTTGAGCACTATAATCACCGGTAGATTTTGACTCACTCTAAGGTCACTTATCCTTGGGCATCCTCCACACCAATTTTAGAGTCTAGTTATTTTTGAAAGTTCACTGCATCGCATCTTCAAAATTCTCACCACTATGTGTGATTTCTAGGAGGTCCAATTTTCTAGTAACTTCTCTCCTGCGGTGGCCATCTAGGTCATAGGCCCTCTAGGTGACCTCTGGGAAACAATAGGTGTCCATATTCCAAATGTCTTGTAGCATGGCAAAGTTACCAAGGTAGGTGTAATGGCACATTGTACAGGGAACTGGAAACCACTTCACTGGTCCCTTCTTCCTCAGATGTCTGATTTTCACCTCTTCAGCCATCTGTCGAGTGATCTCGAATATAGCAATGGATGTTGGGAAATGGTATGGCAGTGCTTTCAGTGGTAAGTTTGATCCATATATCCTAATATAGAAAAATTCTTCTACATATAAGTAATCTCTTGCTTTCTATTTATGTATAAAATCTCTAACCCCTCCCTCGATCCTATTTGGGAAGTCACCACACAATTGGAAATGTATCATGGGGAGGACCTTCTTGAAGAAGTTTGTATAGCTGGAACACCTCTCCTAGATGCATAGCAACTGGTCTTGTATAGTGGGTGCATTTACCCCCCTCATTTGGGCCACTAAGTCTTTATACAATTGTGTAACAAACAAATGAATAAAAAATGAATAGTACAATAAGGGAGGCATATCCCTCTTATCGGCCAATACGAATTCCTGTAGCAGTCACAGTTCTTCATCCATCTTATCACTAATAATATCCTCCCATTGGTAAAGGGGCATTTTATATTTTTTTTTGCATTCATGGATTAGAAACATCACCTACTTAGTGATTATCTCCAAGTCTTTCACTTCTAGGACTAGATTGATCATGTCAGCATAATCTTGTGCCCAGGGACGAAGAAAAAACTTCCTTATGGGTAAATTAGTTGGCCTCATCTTCCCCCTCTTCAATATGTTTTTTGGGAACATAGTATTCATCATATAATTGGCCTAGAGGACCAACGTCTTAAAATATACCACCCTTGAGGCAATGACTAGGCCAAAAACCTATCGAATTCTATCGGTCGTCACCTAGGCTAGTGCTTGGCCCTTGAAGTCGTAAATGGTGTGCGCTCTGGAATCATAAGAAATTGTGAGCCACATCAACAGATTAGAGGAATGGTATACCTTTGACTATGTTAATCAGCCTAGGTTCGTACTCCACTTGTTACATATAGGAGCTAGTTTGGTGTTGTCTCGGTAGGCTTGCGTGTAGAGGTTGCTTAGGAGTGTTGGGTGACGTTGGTTATCTTCTTCTATGGGGTCAAATGCATAAATGGTGACCCCTTCCACCTCTTTTTTCTACTCTTCTATAATGTCTCTGCTGGTATCGAGAAAATCCTTGAATTCCTTGGGGTTATGTGCCCTCCCTGGCCTCTTATCGATGGGCCATGCCCTCATAATATTTCCAATCCCCTATTGAACAATTGAAGTTTTAGAGGCTGAAAAGCTGGTAGATACCATATTTTACCAAAATTAGGTATAAAATTTGTCTCCCGACTGTAGTCTCTCCTCTACCCGGGACTGTATTTTCCTCTACGCTCTCTACACTTCACACTATGTTCGACCTCATCATCAGGTAATTCTAAATGTGTAGATGGTGTGAAAATAGGGCTGCCACCTTCCCTTTTAAAACTTGTGCACTAAATATGGTAGTTGGTGCATGCACTTTTTTGCTTTTTAAGAGTTTTGAAATTTTTTGAGCATGCCACGTCGATTGCCACCTTCTCATCCTAATGGGCGAATTGCGACTGCGGACAATGATTGGGACATGAGTTGGCTTAGGATTGGTGATGGAAGGGCACAATAGGTATGCACTTTCTTGAGGCATGTCTGTATTAATTTTAGCATGTGCACTCCATTGGAGACTGGGGTACATGACTTCCAAGGTGGGTGTACAGGTTTGTACATCCACTCGACCTTTGTGCACTCCAAGGGAGTGGAGCACACTCGAATAAATGGGATGCACAGGCTGTGCGCCCTTATAGACCTTATGCGCTCCATTATGGTGGAGCACACAACCCATATGTGGGTGCACAACCTTGTGCACCAAAATTAGACACTTGCATGCCCTTAATAGAGGGGTACATCAACTCAGGATGGGGGTGCACAACCTTGCGCACCCTATCTGAGGTCATGTGCTTCGCTTTGAGAGCAAAGCACATTGGCTAGAGAGGGAGCACATGATTTATGTGCTCCATGGGATTGAATGTGCTCCATTGTAATGGAGTGCACATTAGGGTTCGGGGCATGCATAGAAATGTGTGCCCTTGTGATCCACTACATGCTCTATTCAGTGGAGTGCACAACTTCTTTGGGGCACACAACCTATGTGCCCTTGTGATCCACTGTGTTCTCTATTTAGTGGAGTGCACAACTTCTTTGGGGTGCACAACCTGTGTGCCCTTTACGTGATCATGTGCACTCTACTCCCTTGGAGCATGCGGGGCATACAACGTTGTGCACCCCAAGGGGCTATTGTGCGCTCCACCTCCCCATGGAGTGCATAGGCTTATGTCGGGATGCACTACCTTGTGCGTCCCTAAGGGACATTATGTACCCCACTCCTCAATGGGGTGCATGGGCTAGATGTGGGCACACCATATTGTGTGCTCTCTCGGGGGACTTTGTTCTCCAAGGAGTGGAGCACATGGGCCCACTCCCTTGTGTGCTTGGGTGACTTTGGGTGCGCTCCATTGGAGTGGAGTGCACAGGGCTAATCTGGGGTGCACCATCTTGTGCATCCCACAAGGGAATGTGAAATTGGCTCTAAAAATGTGGTTAGCCTTTTGGGAGTCAAAAGTCACCATATCACCTCAAATACTCGTTTTAGGTAGGAAAATCATATAAAATAGCTCAACCAATCACAAGTTACAAAAACCTTTATTTGCTACTAATTTCACTATGTTGTTTTAGTACTAAAATCATGCAAAAATAGGATAGAAAGTGCAAAAAATAATCAAAATAGTGGCATAATATATCTTAACACTTAATCATGCAAACATCAATAAAATAATGTACTTTAATCAAATATTTGACATATATCTATATTATGTATTAAAATATGACAATTTTTATGTCAAAAATGGTGTAAAATTAGGTAGTATTTGGTCTCATCACTTTCCCTTCCCCAAAGATATAAACTTACACCCAAAGTAAAATATGAAGCCATTATCCGCTCATGTAGAGGATTTGAAGAGCAAGTGGGTAGTTAAAACTCTCCAGTTATCGAGAGGCCCAAGTTCAAATCTCTCCCCTCACATGTTGCGGATATGTTGTATATAAAAGGTTCCTCATCAAAAAAAAAAAATGAAGCCATTCAATAATTTTTCCTTTCTCTCTATCTCTCATTATAACATTCTTCGATTCATATGCATGAAGTAAAGTATAACACCTACTTAATAAAGATATATATAACTTTCAATCATACATGTCATAACCAAAGAAACATTTCAAATGCTAAAGCTTAAAATCATCAAAAGCATAATATCAATTGCTTAAATTTCATCCACCATAATAAATAAATATATTCCTAATTCATTTTTAAGTACATATCAAATTTACAATCTTTCTTCTCAAATTGAATGTAAACTACTTATTGAGTCATTTCATCAATAACTTCATAGTACAAGGCTTCTCAATGAAAGTCATAACGAATCCCTCCTTAGTCGCATCCTTATTGATTTCTTATGATAAGCAGATCGATAAGGGATCAAGAGAACTTATTTATGATAATGCAAACCTATATGCATGTTTCTTTTCAATGCATACTTAAACAATGTTTACAAAATATTTTCTTTCTTTATTTTGAAAGCAAAGAGAGAAACCCCCATAAGATTTTCTCAAGCATACACATTTCATATAGTGTAATAAAAGTACTCCCATAATTTCCTCTAAAAATAGTAGTCAATACATACAATGTCCACCCATTTTACATATCTTCTCACATTTTAAAGAAACGCCCATAAGTTTCTTTCCTTTTCTTTGGACTCCACATCCAAAATTCTAACCATATTCTTTCATATTAAATTAAGACTTCTTAAGAAAACATATAAATTTGTTTCATTTTATTTTAAAACTATAATATGAACATATACTATTTGATAATCCATTCTCTTTTTAAAAACATAATTCAATTTCCAATTATATTATTTCAATACAAAATAGGGAATATTGAATAATAAAACAAAACTTTTTGGTAATACATACCTATCATTCATTATAATTCCTATTTTAAAATAATTTAAACATAAAATCAAACCCTAATATAGATTCTCTTAAAATAAAAGATTCTATAATTTATTTCATTTACCCCTAAAATATAAAATAATTAAAATTTATTCAATACTCTATTTAAAATATGATAATTTTTAATTATCCCATTAATTTTTCATTAGTTCAATATTTAAAAATAAAGCCAATGTTTACTAAGTTTTTAACCCACTTAAAAAAACATCCATTTTTTCAAAAGCTCTACTAAGTTTCACTTATATATAGGTATATTTTCTTTTAATAAAAAAATACTATACATAAAATTTAATGCCCTTACAATTTATTAAATCAACTCACGAATATTATCAATAATCATGCATCTCCCAAAGAAAGACCATGCAAAATATAAACAAATGAAACTTAGGGTTCAACCCCTTTTAATTTTACACACAAAAATATAAGGGTTTTATATTTTTTCAATTCATTCTAATTATTTCAAAATATAAATACTCCACTATTTATATTTTCTTTCCTTATTTTTCTATATTCATTAATAAATAAAACTACGCACAAGTGGAAACCCTAAAATTTCTAATATTCTTTAATGGTTCTAGAAATATTTTCTCTATGGTTCTACTTTTCATGATATTCTTGTAGACACCAAAACAGCACCAATCCGATTATGTGACAACAAGCACTGATCGCACTAACACACACAGCCCCCAGGGCAGCCCCCAGAGGTTAAACGAGTGGTTCTAACCACTCACACAATGATTTTACAAGTCGGGGATCAATTTGGCATCTTTTAGACACTCGGCTACTTATTCGTCCCACCCGGGGACGAGTGCGGATTTGTACTCGTCCTACCCGGGGACGAGTGCGGATTGATACTCATCTTACCCAGAGACGATTACCAGCGCTCACTTTGGGGTGGGATGAACGCCAGGTTTGACTGGCAAAAAGTCGGATCTCGGCGCATGACAACTCAGAACTGCCACTTAGCTTTTCTTGCATGGCATAGGAGTGCGAGTGAGTTCTTTTGACAACTCATATCTGCCAATTGACTCTCCCTTCACTGCATGGGAATGGGAGTGAGCTTTTTAGGACAACTCGGATTTGCCACTTAGCTATCCCTTCATTGCATGGGAGTGCGAGTGAGCTTTTCTAAAACATACAAAGACATGCACAGAGGTAGTTAAGAAGCCCTTGATCAAGAAGAAGTCTTCTCTTCACACAAAAAGCATTCATGCAAAGAAACACTTTTGCATGTTAATTCAAAGAGACCCCTTGGGTCTATAAAATGGTGAGCTTCCTCACCCAAAAGATATACGAGAGAAGGAGCATTTTGAGCGACGAAGTGCTGCTAATTCACTTACTTGCGATTTGTGTTTTCAACATCCATAATCTCTTAATCGAAAGAGAGGTTATTGGGTGACTTTTGAAGGCACGAATCAAGAACCAACCCCGATTTTTTGACCACAATATCCTACCAATTTGTCGACAACACATCACATCAGGTTTCGGACCCATCCCAAGCGGATTGGTGTCGAAGCAAAGTTTCACCCGCGGGTGGTTTGCCTTCGGGCACCCCCGCTTTATTGCTTTTGGTGACTATTTCTTTTGTAGTATTTAGCTAGTTTCATGTTTATGCTTTTGTCAAGTTTTCAGTTTATTTAGACTCATTTTAACCATCGTTAGATTTATCTTTTATTTTTCATACACAAGTGCTACTGATTCTTTGTTTGTTTCTTTGAACGCAGATTTGCGGCATTAGAGGAGCAACGAGGAATCTACCTTTACCAACGCAAGCGGCGACAACGTTTTGGTTCGCCCATCTTATATGTGGGCACGCGGAAGAAGGAATTCTGAAACAAGTTGTAAAAGACCAACATTTAACGCTCCTATCCCTTAAAAAGGAAGGAGACGCATTGTAACACAAATTTGAAAAGCATATCAATAAAAAGGGCCGTTCATTTTATATTGCTTTGATATCTTGTGTTCATGTTCTTTCTTTTTACGCATTTTTCAATAACATAGGGTTTAAGCGTTATTTTAGTTTCGTTTACATTGCATTTTTAGTTTATCCTTTTTGTTTCCGGAATCTCGTGCTTTCAATGGCGATCACGGTGGGACCTCTGTCCTCTATTTTTTTTAGGTTAAATTACTGATCTGAAATTGCTTGTTTTTTTACAGGTACCTATTTTTCAACATCGGACTGTTATTCGTCTCTGCAAGTGACGATTACAGAATTGGTACTCGTTTCACCCCGGGACGAATAAACTATTCGTCTCACCCTGGAACGATTACTGTTCTGATATTCGCCTCACCCAGGGACGAGTATAGTTCTATGCATTTTTTAGAGCAAATCAGAAACATCCTGTTGGGCAGAGAAGAGGTAGGGGTTTTTAAAGCTTCTGTCAAATTTTTGTTTTTTGTTTTCTGGTTTTCAATTTTGTATGGCTTAGGGAAAGATTTCTTTTTCGTTTGCCTGTTTCAATTTTTGCAAATTAAAATGAACCCCACACATCACGTGGTATTTTAAACCAAGGCGTTGGTCGTAAAACCCCAACCCTTGAGCAAGACCAAAGGTGGATTCCATTATCACTTTGGCTTGAGATATTGCATCCATTACCTCGATCGCGATTGTTGCTAGACGTAAATCCTGACGAAAGCTTACCGAGTGTAGCTAGGGTGATTCCTAGCGCATGAGGATAAGTCTTCTATGGTAGGTGTCATAAACAGAGCGATTCCCCTTCCGTACCGCCTATGTTCCACGTATCATCTGCTCTCACGTACCTATAGTCTCCCTCACGTAAGGGCGGGTATATAGAGAGGTTGGTATATCGGTCCGACAATGGTATATTGAAGGGGCGACCATTTTGGGAGTCATAAGAGCCTTCATAATTGCATTTAAACGTTTCACAAAAAATTTCAAAAACAAAAAAACAAACAACAAAAACACACTAAACCAGATTTAGGGCACACTATTAATCTTTAAAAGAGATAATCATTGCTTGTGTGTGTATGCTATTTTCTGTTTAGACAAAAAAAATCATAAAAAAAAAATCATAAAAAGAATTTTTGCATCTTTAGGTTAGCATTACCATGGTGAATACTCGTAGCCAAGCCCAATCACGGGCAGAAGCTACAGAAAATGCACCAAGAGAGACAAATCGTCTCCGATATAGCCTTGAAGACTTGGCCATCCCGCCTCGACGGCGGGGTACACCAGTTAGTTCACACCATGCAGAACATGGCTCTAGAGGCCCCTCCTTGAGGGGCACTCCAACCCATACGAGTCATAGAACATGGCTCTAGAGGCACCTCCTTGAGGGGCTCTCCAACTCGTGCCATCAATAGACAAGACTTTAGAACCCCCTCCCTAAGGGGAACTCCTAAGCAACAAGAATCTTTTCAAGAAAATAACCAATATGTAGCACTCTGGTCTAAGTACGAGGCCTCCTTTGGAAGTTCATTTTGGGTGGCCTAGTGATGAAGCACTTTGTACTTGCTCTAGAACAACAAAGGGTCCAAAAGGAAGAACCATATGATTTTGTTGCTCCTAATTTACCCCCGATTAATGTCGGACACGAGTAGACCATATCCGGAACATCAGGTTCTCCCGACGAGGCAAGACAATTCTGCCCGCACTTTTTATGCATATCACAGAGAGAGTGAGGAGGATCACTACATTCCTCAAGAATAGTACTCAGTGTGGAAACGATGCACGTCTGCACCTGCTTTATATCCAGATCGCTCATTGAGACCAGAGCTTCAAGTTAATGCTGCCAACCTCGACAGAGGGAAGCAACATATAGGGGTCTCAGAGCACCATGCTCGAAACAGATATGTAGGGGAGACATCTAGGCCTCTTAAACAAGAGATGGCAGAACAAAATGACTTGGCATTTGCCCAACTAGCCGCCCGCCAAGCGCAAATCACGCGGCTTAGGCAAGAACAACAGGAATTAGAACATTTGTGTCGCCTTAATCAAGAGCGCATTCAGCGTCAGACAAGCTGAATTGCTTCACAACAATGCGCCTGAGAAGGCCCAGTCCCTCGTGCACAGCAATCTGAGATGTATGTGAGGCACAACCCCTTAGTGCGAGACAGGTCTCCGTGACTTCAGCAAGCACTGCCTCCAAGACCTCTTAGACCTGAGCGGGAGGCCACTCCCCGCAACCGTGATGGGCATCCTCCGCGGGCACCCATCCATGTTTACAGGCCTAGGCCAAACACTCCTCAAGAAGATTATGAGGATTATGACCAAGAAGAAGAGTGGGCTGAAATGCCCTATCAAGGCAGAAGGGATGCTACCCATTTATCCATCCAAAGGCCTCAAGTTCCCCGCAACCCACAGCGGGAACAAACCAAGGAGGAGGAGATTACGTCCTCCGATGCATACAAAGTGTTGTTAGAATGCTTAGAGACTATGGAACTCAAGGCTGGTTGGGCCCCAAAAGCCTACCTTACGCCAACTCCGTAGTCATCCGGTGCATCCATCAGTGCCAGCACCTCCATACCCCGAACATTTCAAGCTGCCCCGGTTGGCACTCTTTAAAGGGGATGAAGATGCTCAAGAGCATGTGACTCGATTTTTGAGCCAATGCTTTGGTATACAAGACAATGATGCATTGCTATTGAGAACATTCATAACCACATTCGTAGGATCTGCCTCGGATTGGTTTACCCATCTACCGAAGCATAGCATCTACAACTTGGATCAACTAGTGGACGCGTTCCTAGAACGTTTTGCTTTCAATACAAAGAAAAAGGCGTCACTCAGTGATCTAGCTAGCCTCAAATAGTATGAGGAGGAATCTATGGTGGCATATGGGAATCGATGGAGGACGGTGCTTTCAAAGTTGTCCTACCTCCCTCCTATGTCCGACCTAACTCAAATGTTCGCAAAGAGCTATTTGCGAAAGATCTCTATGCTATTGCAGCTGCAGCAATACGCCACTTTAGAAGAAGCTCTAGCGCAAGCTAGAGGTATCGAAGAGATCAAGATACAGGATGGCAAAATTGCCAAGCCTAAGAAAAAAGAGTGGAATAAGAGCACCAAAATAGGGAATACGCAACAGACACCCACCGTGGTCAATCAAGTTGCTATCAATGCCCCTACGCCTACCCAAGCAACACGACCTCCAAAGGCTAATTATCGAGCGGTGCCTCACAATAATTATGAGAAAGATAATAAAAAGTAGGATCAAAATCAGCAGCGTCGCCCTAAGCGGCAATTTACACCATACACTGAGTCTAGGGACTCCTTGTTTGACCGTTTGTCAGCGACAAACTTGATTAATCTGCCGAGAGATTCCAACAATTGATCCTAATGCGCCAAAGCCTAAGGGCTACAGAGAGGATCTTTTCTATAGATTCCACAGAAGGAAAGGGCATGACCTTAATGTTTTTTGGACGTTTAAAGGTTTAGTGCAAGATCTCATTGATAATCACACATTGGTAGTGGATAACCCCATCGCACCCAACAACCAACAAATGGGTGTTTTCAAAGATCCTTTACCCACACATGATGCACAAACAAAACCTCTGCATGTCAACGAAGTGCAACAGAGTTGCCCCATGGAGGGGTATGTTGGGATGATTAGCATTGTGACAAGAAACAAGAGACACCCGGGAGTTGCCCCCGTGACAGCCACCAGGGAAGTTCCATCCACGTCACAACATCAACCGAATCCTACACGGTTGCCCCCGCCTAGACCAGTGGCCACGATTCGAACTAGACTTACTCAAAGTCTACGGACCACATCGGCTAGGCTCTCCATTTATGAGCTTATTCAACAATCGACGCCCCATCGGGAAGCTCTTATGGAGATATTAAAGGCAATTGAATTGCAACCCCATGAAGCGGATTCGTTCAACAATTTTGTGGGGCATGTCAAACAATGTACTGAACCAGTCATTACCTTCAGGGAAGATGAGCTAAAAATGGTGACTGGAGATGTAGCGGATCCACCCCTGCACGTTATTGCGTGGGTCAACGGGACTCCGTACAAGCGGGTGTTGGTAGACACTGGTTCGTCCAGTAACATTATTACAACTGCTGCATTGAAACATTTGAAACTGCCAGCCTCTCACATTGCACCTTCCACTTATACCCTTCGAGCATTTAATGATGCGATATGCTCGACAGTTGGCACAATTGTCCTGCCCATACAAGTGGGACAAAAGACCATTCATACGTTGTGCCACATTTTAGAAGGTGAGATGGCTTACAATATCTTGCTTGGGCGGCCTTGGATCCGGGATATGAAGTGTGTCCCTTCAATTGCTCATCAATGTTTGAAGTATACATTTGAAGGACAAGTACACGTGGTCCCCGTAGATTTGGAACCTTTTAAATATTGCAACTCGGTGCAAATCATGCCGTGATCGACCCTCCCTTCAACGCATGTGGATTTCCAGTTAAATCCATCTAAGAGGGGTCCGACTAAGCAAGAATCTCCATTACCAAATCAATCAAATTCCTAGGCGGGTTCATCTTCTTCATCCAGTCCTCCCACAATGATGCCACCTACGGTGGCCACTCCAACGGACAAAGGAAAGAAGCCCCTAGAAGCGGAACCACCTTTAGTCTCCAACATCTCTACAGAAGAGACGCCTAATAGAATGGAAGTTGAGATGCCTAGTTCACCCCACATGGAGTGGACTCAAGGAGAACTCCCATTCGCTTCCCCTCAATCGCCAACGATTACTGTTGAGATGTCTAACACGGGCATGGGGGAGTATATAGTGCGCAATGTTGTTGCAACGCCCACACTTCGATCTATGCAAGACATGGGAAGACCTCGACTCCCCATAGGCTCCGTGGTTCCTTTAGGCTACCCACCTAATCAGACAAACTTTATTTTTGGGGGCTTGGATCATGGCGTTGAACCTTCCCGACAAGAAGAGGAAGATGAAGATCCCTTTGTGGAAGATGTCAACTATCTGGCTAACCCAGACTTCGCATTACGATATCTTAGCCAATGCAATTGGCATGGATATGAGTTAGGCAGGTATGAACAAGGAATGCGTGTTTTGTGCCAACCAAGATACCAAATGCCTTATGATAAGTCGGGAGTAGGGTTTAATCACCCTTTGCCCCTCGACATCTTGGTCGAAAACATGCAAAGCCTAGGGATAGGCAACAAGGATGGGTTGGCATCGGATCCATATGCCAATCCAAATACAACTTATACATTGGGGGATTATTTCCCATTACAAACAAATAACCTTGTTGACCTCAACAACCCTTTCCCTATGGCCGAACAAGGAGAAACCTCATGGACTCACCCACAAGGGGAAGATGGACAAGACCACGAAGGGTCTTCGAAGATGAGTCGGAGTACGATCATTCGCACGAATATCCAATGAATGACGATCAGGACAGCTTCCTGATGATGTTCCCATTGAATGATCCCAGTGAGCATAGGCTACCTCAACAACAACAATATCCTTTGGACATAGATGACATGTTTGAACACTTACACATAGGTCCAAGACATAGGAGGCATTTCAACCTGGCGCAGTTATAGCAATTACTGCACCCGCCACTCCAGGCATATAGAGAGCATCTTCCGCTTGGAGACCCTATCAAACCATCAGTGCCTAGGGTAGACCCTATTTGCAGGTCCACGCATAGGGCTGATCCCTTTGTGCCAGTGCCTACAGAGCCAGATCCAACGCACCAAGAGCATCCCGAATGTCAGAGTTGTCACATTTGCGGTAATGGAGATTACAATCATTTCATCAACATGGTCTCCATTGACTTGACCGCCCCCATCCATGATCCAGCCAATCCAACATGATTATTGCATCTAGACATAGAGGCTATTGATTGGGATCACGTCTGGCACACCACCATCTCCATCGGAGTATTGGCCTTGCGGTGGGATGTTTCATTTCACTCCAGGACAGACTCGGGATGTCTTCCATCTCTGAAGAGGAACTTGACGTTCCTAATGATGATCTTAATTCAGCAAACGATATCCATCTGATCCCAATTCCACACCGGTTGGAAGACGGATCCCATATGTCGGTCGAAGCAACGAGCGATGTAGACATCGGCACGAGATCCAATGAATCCATGGATTCTCAAGCTGGGGGTAAGTCTTTCCCCTGAAGAGCGAGCCGATTATGTTACCCTTCTTAAGGAAAAGAAGGAGGTTTTTGCATGGTCATACAAGGATATGCCGGGACTAGACCCATAGCTAGTCACGCACAATTTAACGCTTGATCCGACAATCAAGCCAGTCAAGCAAAAACTACGCAAGATGCATCCAACAGTGGCCTTAATGGTAAAATATGAGTTACAAAAGTTGTTGGATGCCCAGTTTGTCATCTGTGTGGATTATCCTCCATGGTTGTCTAACATGGTTCCTGTCAAGAAGCCCGACGGGAGGATTCGCATATGCACCGATTTTTGAGATCTTAACAAAGCGAGTCCTAAGGATGATTTTCCCTTGCCAAGCATCGACGCGTTGGTAGACGCTACAACGGGCCATGAAATGCTTTCCCTTATGGATGGTTTCTCAGGATACAATCAGATTCGTATCAATCCTGAGGACCAACTAAAAATGGCATTCACAACGCCTTGGGGGACATTTTGCTATAAGGTCATGCCTTTTGGCCTTAAAAATGCCGGAGCCACCTACCAACGTGCCATGACGTACATCTTTCATGATTACATGCACAAAACTTTGGAAGATTACATGGATGATTTGTTGGCCAAATCTCTTTTGCGCCCAGATCACATCGGTGACTTGAGCAAGGTCCTTGATCGCCTCATTGAGCATAAAGTCGGACTAAACCCCAAGAAGTGCGTCTTTGGCATCACCTCCGAAAAGCTCTTGGGTTTCATAGTCTCCAAACAAGGAATTGAGGTCGACCCAAACAAAGTCAAGGCAATCCTTGAAATGCGTCCCCCAACCACCATCAAGCGGCTCGAGAGTCTACAGGGAAAGGTTGCGTCGATCAAGCGCTTCATAGCGCAGTTATCTGACAAATGCCGACCCATGAATAAATTATTGCATAAGGGGGTCACATTTCATTGGGATGACGAGTGCCAATCAGCCTTTGACGACATTAAATAGTACTTGGCTTCGCCGCCAGTATTGGCACCACCTAGACCAGGAGTGCCATTCTATTTATACATCTCAGCCACTGAGGTGGCACTGGGCGCCATGCTGTCCCAGAAAAATGAACTTCACAAAGAACAGGCTACATACTATCTTAGCCGCACCCCGGTCGGTTATGAACTTAACTATGCATACGTTGAAAAGCTCCGCTTGGCAGTGGTGTTTGCTACCAAAAAGCTACGCCACTACATGCTTGGTAATAAGACGTATGTTGTGTCTAAGGAGAATCCATTGCGATACATGATGAGTCGTACTTATCATAGTAGCCGCACGGCGAAATGGATCATGTTGTTGACGGAGTTTGACATAGAGTTCATTGGACAAAAATCCATAAAAGGTCAAGTCATCGTCGATCAACTAGCTGAGGCTCCTCTTGAAGATGATCAGCCTCTGACTTTTGAACTACCTGATGATGGGGTCTTCCATGTTTTAGAGTCGCCAGATTCTGATGAGCCTGAGTCACAGGCTGACATAACCCTATTCTTCGATGGTTCTAAATGTGAGCAAGGGGGTGGTGCGGGAATTGTATTCTTCACTCCGCAAGGTGCTCCAATGCCCTTGTCATTTAAATTAGACTTCTCGTGCACCAACAACAATGCGAGAATATGAAGCCTTGCTCATAGGTCTTCAGACAGCAATCACCATGAACATTAAATGATTGAACATCTTTGGTGATTCGTTGTTAATTGTCAATCAAGTAAAGGGGATATTCCAATGTAAATGTCCAGTTTTGCAGGCCTATAAAGCCCTTGTGGACAAATTCCTGGCACAACTTGAATGGTATGACATCGAGGCACTCCCTCGATCATCAAATCATTTTGCGGATACTATGGCCTCCTTGGGGTCACTCATCCCGCAAGACCCTTATGGTGAAATGACAACCATTCAGGTTAAAACATTATCGCAATCTACGATGGAGCGTGCAAGCTCTGATCTGACGCCTAGGAATCCACATGATCCAGATTGAACCATCTCCGGATAAGTTCTCTCGAATTCGAGATTGTTTGACTCAAGCCAACTGGGGGTCCTTGTTCTCCCCGACCCCTCTTACTAGCAACACCACGTTGTTTTTACAAGTTCTTTCTTGCTCAGCTTTTGTTCGGGATGGACTTCAAGAGGGATTGGCCATTCATACTATCGAGGTTTATGATCAGCAAGATTGGTACACACCCATTCGGGATTACCTCAAGCTAGGTAATCTCCCACTTGGATTGACACAAGCCACGAAAAGATCATTCAAACAGAAAGCGGCAAAGCATGTCTTGTTAGGAGACATTTTGTATCGTCAAAATTATGAAGGAATCCTCCTTCGTTGTTTGGACCAGCAAGAGTCCGCTTGGGCGATCACCCAAGCTCACGATGGTACATGTGGTGGCCACTTCAGCGGTATGGCCATCGCAAAGCGCATTCTTCGCATGGGTTATTATTGGCCATCTTTAGAGCGAGATTGTTGCGCATATGTGAAGAAGTGCGTGAAGTGTCAACACCATGCTAATTTGACACACGTACCTTCTCAGGCCTTGCAGTCGATTCAATCGGTTTGGCCTTTTTCGTAGTGGGGCTTTGATCTAATTGGAAAGATCTCCCCTACGTCGTCTGGTCATCACACGTTTATTTTAATGGCCACAGAGTACTTTACCAAATGGGTGGAAGCAATTCCGCTGACCACTACGATTGGAGCCCGCATTGCGGAATTTATTTTGCATAACATCATATGTCATTTTGGTATTCCATCCAAGATCCTATCAGATAATGGGACACCATTCAAGAATAAAGATGTGCGTGCTTTGACCACAAAGTACAAGATTCAGCATAACTTTTCAACACCCTATTATCCGTAGGCAAATGGGCAAGCAGAGGCGTCAAACAAAATGCTAGTCGCCATTCTCAAAAATATAGTTGCAGACAATCATAAAGACTGGCACATTCAGATCCCGCTTGCCCTATGGGCTTATCGCACCAGCATTCGAACGCCCACTGGGGCAACTCCATTTTCGTTGGTGTATGGCTCCGAGGCAGTCATGCCTTTTGAGTTGGAAATTCCTTCCCTACGCATTTCAATGCAAGAGTTCATCGATGATGACACTGCGTGGCAGGCCCGGTTAGATCAACTGACGTTGCTCGATGAACGACGCGTTAATGCTCTCGAGCATTTGCGTATCTATCAAGAGCGACTTAAGAAAGCATACAACATGAAAGTCCACCTTAGGGAATTTCAGGTTGGTGACTTGGTCTTAAAAGAGAACCAACAGAATTCTAATTTGTCATCCCATCTACGGGACAAGTTCACGGCAAACTGGTTAGGTCCTTACATCATTGATAGTAAAATAGGACCTGGAACATACCGGCTTGCCTCTCTTGAAGGAATCAAGGAAACAGAACCCTTGAACATCATTCATTTGAGGCCATTCCACATCTAGAGAGCCATAGTCCAACAAAAAAGCTCCAAGGATTACCATAATCGCTTGGTCAACCCAAAATGCTCCAAGGATTACCATAATCGCTTGGTCAACCTAAAAAGCTCCAAGGATTATCATAATCGCTTGGTCAACCTAAATGCTCTAGTGGATAAACTTTTGGTCAAACTAAAAGCTCCAAGGATTATCATAATCGCTTGGTCAACCCTAAATGCCCCAAAGGTATCTATAAACCCTTTGGTCAAGACAAAAGCTCCAAGGATTTTCATAATCGCTTGGTCATCCCTAAATGCCCCAAAGGTATCTATAAACCCTTTGGTCAACACCAAAAGCTCCAAGCGTTACCATAACTGCTTGGTCAACATAAATATTCAAAAATCAACAAAAACAACACAAAAATCAAAATCACAAAAACAATTGCATTTCAATTCCATGCATACTCAAAAAAAAAAAAAAACAATCAAAATTACAAAAACAATTGCATTTCAATTCCATGCATTCTCATAAAAATCAAAATACAAAAATATAGGTTGCATTAAGCATTGCATCCATACATTGCATACTTCGCTAGGTCATACAAGTCAAAAGCACCATAGACAGTCATTACTTGGAAATTCCATCCTTTTTCACATCAGATCCATTTTCATAAACGCATACATCCAGCATATCACCCTTTTATTTTAGCATAGTCAGTTGTCTCCTAATGTATATAGGGTTTTCGTCATTCAGATGTCTTTAAATTTCTAGCCAAAACTGTACATAGTTAAACAGATTTTACATGGGAAAGTTTTACTTGGATCCCACCTTGTTACGTAGCATCCCAACACAAATTAACACACATATAAAAATTCCTAAGTTGTGTGAACGAAAGATGAAACCTGCATAGTAATCCAGGTCACCATAAGCGAAATGACTATCTTGCTTATCCCCCTGTGCGAATGACCCTAGGAATGCTGAGAGTTGGCAAAAGGACAAGCATCCTCCCTACCCAATTCCCCATGAATCCCAAGTTCTCAAAAGTTGCAAAACATCAAAAATTTGCAAAACGTCAAAACACTAAAATTTGACATCCTACAGTGCACACATCAAAAGGCACAAACAATAGTGATTCTCGTCACTCCATATTCAAATCCCTTGCTCAAAAAAAAAAAAAAACAAATAAAACAAAAATAAACAGTGATTTTATCACTATAAAGAGCAAGTATCCCAATACAATTGAAGAAAAGAAGGGAGTCGAACTTGAATCCCTGGAACTCTCAGCATTTCGACAGGTCATGAGGCAAGCTTCAATGCCGGTTTGGTTGATAGCCTATCGGTCACTGGCGGTAAACCTCCCGCATGACGATATATCTGTCACATTAACTTGTGTGCGAGATCAATGTTTGCATGTGGATGAGCTAGCTTATGGTATCCTAGATAGCATCGCAGATTAATCTGACTAAATACAATAAAGGAGTTAGTGGAGCTAATTAGGTGATCCTCGGTACGGAGTTCGGTTGAAAGCCCATCTGCACTTGGCGGTATCCTGATGAATAACACATAAACGAACTCAATTGCACACACAAGGATGTGAAATAACTTGGTTAAATTCAAGTCGGATTTAGACCTTGTTCAAAAGTCTTGCGAGATAAATGTACAGTCTTGGCTAGTTAGTTAAAATATCTGCATCTCAGAAAAGCTTAACTACATTTTCAAACAACCGGTACATTTCATTCCGTACATCACCATCAAAAAATAGACAAAATACAAAAACAAAGTTTTCACATGCACACGCATTCCACAATGTTATCCCATTACTATAGCAAGTCAATCCAATCTTGTACAGTCTATGGTGCATCGACAAATCATCAATAATTCATTTCATTCATTCCATATGCATACATCATACAAATTAGAACCATCGCATTCATAATCGCATATGCATACATCAATGTAAAAACATGTACATAAAAATAAATCATGAAAACTGTATAAACACCAAAAAGAGTCATCTGTATATATATATCATAACAAAATTGCCTGTAGGCTACAGTGCACTGGTCCTCGGACCTCGCTCCCATAATCCAAAACCTCAAAAACCCCCAACCTAGGGCATCGTCCACCATGATCACGCAGGATCGATGCGACGGGAACTACCCCCCGTGGTGCGGGTCCTCTGAGACCTCTCAGGACGGCTACTGCTCGCTCCTGCACCATGCCCGCTGGCCTCTCCCTCATCTCGCCGCCTCCGCTGCGAGGATGTTGTCTGCTCCATGTCGCTCCCTCTCGAGCGTCGCGATGATCCACCTCCGAAGAATGCAGGTACTCGCCCACCAAGGCGGATAACCTCATCCTCCAGCTCGTCCTGCTGTCGCTCCAAGTCCCTCGCCCGCTGTCGATATGTCGCAAGGTTATCCTCGTGCTGCCCCAACTGTGTCCGTAGGAGATCCCTCTCCTGTACCATCTCCCTCAGCTCCTGATCTCGCCTCCGTAATAACTCTGTCAATCGTGCCACCTCAGCGTGCAACCCCGCCTCTGTATCCCCCTGCACGACCGGCTGCATCGGCCTCTCTGGAGCATCGGCCTACTCCGGAGCATCCTGCATCTCTGGCTGCTCCTCCTCATCAACGTCCTCTCCTGCATCTGCCACCTCCACCATGTCCACATCCGCAGGAGCTCCCCAACCCTCTCCTGGTGCCTCTGCACCCTCTCCGCCTCCCGCTGCCTCATCTCCTCCCAATGGCCCCTCACCTCGCCACTACCGAAGCGTCCACCACTCCTGGTACTCGATAGTCACTCCGACGTCATCCACGTCCGGAATGTCCAGTACTGTATCAGACTCCTCCCCCAATGGCTCGAGGATCGACGCAGCTAGGGTCCTCTCATCGCTCCGACGTCGATAGACTACGGGTTCCCCAGGCAACCCCTGGCGTACCCCAAACTGTCGTGTCACTCGAAGGTAGTGGAAGTACTCCTGCTCCGTCCCATGTCGTCCAATCACCCATCTCCCCCTTCGGACCCGTCGAAGCCACTCATCCGCCTCTGGCCATGCGGGACAATCCCGATATGGCCTCCATACCACATCTCCGGGAGTCAGTCATGCCAATGCATCTCTGTAATGGTCCACGTCTCCTACAAACCGTCGACTCTACCCTCGCTCCTCCGACCGATACCATAGAGCACCATAACCAATATCTCTGTCCACCATGTCCGCCCGTGTAGTCCAGGGTAGCCCTCGTGGTCGCTCTACGGCTATATGCTGCCATGCCCAGCACTGCAACAAGTAACTGTAGCCAATCCCCTTTCGCCTCCGACAGCGGACCTCATACAACTCATCATATAATTGAGCCAAAAGCGTCTGGCCCCATCTCATAATCACCGGCTCTGTCATCGGACAATCCACTAACTGCCACACCACCTCCAATAGGTTCCATGGGAACCTCGCTCCTGACGAGTCTGGCAGGAGCATGTTGGAAATGAGGCTCATGAGTAGTGCATGCCTCACTCCCAACACTCCCCTCGCATACCACCATCGTACCAGAATCCCCCCAATCTGACAATCCAGCTCCGCCCTCTCCAACGAGCTCATCCCATCCCCATCCCCCCGTGTCCAAAATACCGAGTCAGTACAGCCGTCCTCTGGCCTCGTGGCGTCGTCCGGATGGGAACCCCGTCTATCGAAATCCGAAGAATCCGATACACGTCCTCTAAGGTGACTGTCATCTCCCCTGTCGAAAGATGGAAGGTGTTCGTCCGAACATCCCATAGGCCGATCAAAGCTGTAATGTACGCCCGATCCGCAACAACTGCATCCAATCGAGCCACATGCTTGAGCCCTAAGGCATCAAGCCACTCCCAGTCCTCAGCACTCAACGCCTCGCGGGCATTAGAAAAAATAGTCGGTACTCGATGTCGACTCTTCACCACCTGCACATCACAGAAAATAACACACATCAAAAACATGCATCAAATTACCATCACATGTACAAAAATGCATAACTGTACAGTAACATCTTTCATTCACATGTACATCTATTACAAAAAAAAAAAAAAAAAAAAATTTGACATGGTTTACCTACGGTTTTACCTAAGTTTACCATTTCAAAAAAAAAAATTCATTCAGTTTTCATCTTACATTTCATCAAAAACAACAAAAATTTGACATGGTTTACCTACGGTTTTACCTAAGTTTACCATTTCAAAACAAAAAAAATTCATTCAGTTTTCATCTTACATTTCATCAAAAATAACAAAAATTTGACATGGTTTACCTACGGTTTTGACCTAAGTTTACCATTTCAAACAAAAAAAATTCATCCATTTTTCATTTTTTAATTTCATCAAAAAAAACAAAAATTTGACATGGTTTACCTATGGTTTCGACCTAAGTTTACCATTTCAAAAAAAAATTCATCCATTTTTCATTTTTTAATTTCATAAAAATAACAAAAAATTGACATGGTTTACCTATGGTTTTGACCTAAGTTTACCATTTCAACAAAAAATAACAAAAAAAATGGGCATGGTTTACCTACGGTTTCGACCTAAGTTTTACCATTCACATCAAAAAACATTTTTATAACCATGGTTACCCTAAGGTGTTACTCTAAGTTTCATTTTGGGTTTATCCTACGGTTTTCCATCTAAGTTTCCATCGGTTTGCATCCACGTTTTATTTGGTTTCATGGTCTTTAATTCATTCACCTTTTAATTTAATTAATTAGGGTTCCATGTCTTAAACAAAAGAAAAACACAATAAAAACACATTTGCATTTTTCAAATTCAAACTCGAGGAGATAGTGCACTTATTGGTCTCGCCTCGGCTCCGCCGCTTGACGACCCGGTCTGTGCACTCATGGTGGCTGGAAAATCTGGCAGCGCTTCGCGTCAGAAAATCTACCTCCTCCTCCCCAGAGCTCCAAATCGCAATCGATGAACAGTGCAAATGAGCCAAATCCGTCATTTTTGCATATTTATACTTTTTGCTTGCTGGTAATCGTCCCTGCTCGGGACGAGCGCTTTTCCTCGGAGGCGCTCGTCCCACCCCAGGACGAGTACCATCATGGCGTTCGTCCCCCCCCGGGACGAATATAAAAAAAAAAAATCAAAAAAACAAAACATAAAAATGACAAATGCCAACAAAACCACTAAAAATTGCCGGACAAAAGTGCTCTTGCACTTAACCTCTTGGCATAAGAAAAACTGATGTCGGGGTCTACCTTGTCGTTATCCTACTCCCTAAGAAGGCTACCATAGCCGGACCGCTCCACGGGAAGATAGATTTTCGCCAATGTTAACCCCAAATGGCATTCCAAAATGGGTTCACACCCACCAAAAATAGGTCAAAACAATCGAGAAACTGCTCGAGCATGCATCGGATAACATCTGAAGGCACCCTCACTTAAGTCATCTTGGGTCAAGCGACTCGTCGCTTTTCTCATGTCGGTCATTCCCTCATCGATTCGTCGCTTGAGGGGGTAGTCACACTTAGTTGCCAATCAACACCAATATACCCAGTCTTGGAAATGACACGCATTCAAAGGATCATTGCAAAAGACAATCGCGCCCCTACTTGGGGCAGCAAACAAGCAATTATCACAAACTGATCATATACTTGGCATTCGTGAATCATGAACTCAAGGTTCCCACAGACAAAAGGTTGCGCCCTTTGCCTCTTCATGACTGATCAATGTCTAAGTTCAAGTAATACCTCACCGAACCAGGTTAATGCTTGATTTAAGTTCCTTAGCTCGTCAGAAGCAAGGATTCAAGAATGCGTGCCCTTTCCATACTTGGGGCATCAAGAGTTGGTTAGGTTACTGAGAAACCCTAATCATTAGTGCTTTGGTTATCTATTTTTGCTCAGCATTGCACCATGTGCAGCGCTTTCCAAAAAGGGCATCTGTAGACACCAAAACAGCACCAATCCGATTATGTGACAACAAGCACTGATCGCACTAACACACACAGCCCCAGGGCAGCCCTCGAAGGGTAAACAGTGGTTCTAACCACTCACACAACAATTTTACAAGTCAGGGATCAATTTGGCATCTTTTAGACACTCGGCTACTTATTCGTCCCACCCGGGGACGAGTGCGGATTTGTACTCGTCCTACCCGGGGACGAGTGCGGATTGATACTCGTCTCACCCGAGAGACGATTACCGGCGCTCGCTTCGGGGTGGGACGAATGCCAGGTTTGACCGACAAAAAGTCAGATCTCGACGCATGACAACTCAGAACTGCCACTTAGCTTTTCTTGCATGGCATAGGAGTGCGAGTGAGTTCTTTTGACAACTCATATCTGCCAATTGACTCTCCCTTCACTGCATGGGAATGAGAGTGAGCTTTTTAAGACAACTCAGATTTGCCACTTAGCTATCCCTTCATTGCATGGGAGTGCAAGTGAGCTTTTCTAAAACATACAAAGACATGCACAGAGGCGGTTAAGAAGCCCTTGATCAAGAAGAAGTCTTCTCTTCACACAAAAAGCATTCATGCAAAGAAACACTTTTGCATGTTAATTCGAAGAGACCCCTTGGGTCTATAAAATGGTGAGCTTCTTCACCCAAAAGATACACCAGAGAAGGAGCATTTTGAGCGACGAAGTCGCTGCTAATTCACTTACTTGCGATTTGTGTTTTCAACATCCATAATCTCTTAATCGAAAGAGAGGTTATTGGGTGACTTTTGAAGGCACGAATCAAGAACCAACCCCAATTTTTTGACCACAATATCCTACCAATTTGCCGACAACACATCACATCAGGTTTCGGACCCATCCCAAGCGGATTGGTGTCGAAGCAAAGTTTCACCCGCGGGTGGTTTGCCTTCGGGCACCCCCCGCTTTATTGCTTTTGGTGACTATTTCTTTTGTAGTATTTAGCTAGTTTCATGTTTATGCTTTTGTCAAGTTTTCAGTTTATTTAGACTCATTTTAACCATCGTTAGATTTATCTTTTATTTTTCATACACAGGTGCTACTGATTCTTTGTTTGTTTCTTTGAACGCAGATTTGCAGCATTAGAGGAGCAACGAGGAATCTACCTTTACCAACGCAAGCGGCGACAACGTTTTGGTTCGCCCATCTTATATGTGGGCACGCGAAAGAAGGAATTCTGAAACAAGTTGTAAAAGACCAACATTTAACGCTCCTATCCCCTAAAAAGGAAGGAGACGCATTGTAACACGAATTTGTAAAGCATATCAATAAAAGGGCCGTTCTTTTTATATTGCTTTGATATCTTGTGTTCATGTTCTTTCTTTTTACGCATTTTTCAATAACATAGGGTTTAAGCGTTATTTTAGTTTCGTTTACATTGCATTTTTAGTTTATCCTTTTTGTTTCTAGAATCTCGTGTTTTCAATTCTATAATACATTCCAAAAATATGAAAAGTATATCACTTTTCATTCAATACAAGAGTTCCAAATAACATGGTAAATGATTACTTATAATTTTCAAAAGTTATAGGAAGTAGAAAATGCAATTTCTGATGATGAAAACCTCTTGTATTTGTCAAAAATAGTGCCTCCAAGCTCTCTATCCTCTGACTCATTCTTCCAAAGCATCTAGATCTCCATTTTTTTCTTTTCCATCTCTTTTTAAAAGAGAGGAAGAAGATGAAATCCTAAACTATTTTTGCAACATCTTCTTGCTTGTTATTTTAAAATAACATCAAAGACTAATCTATTCATTAAATGCACCTTATTTGCAAGGTAAAAAGGGTTCGTAAAACCTAAATTAAATTTATATTAACTTTATAAAATAAATAAACTCATTTATATCTCTTTTAATTTTTTTGGATGAAAAAGCCATTATATTAATAAAATAATGTTTAATCATACAAAAAAGGGTGGGTGGGATTAGCACACCCCGTAAACCAATACATTAACCATTGTGGTTAAGAGTATACAAGAGTGTCAGAAACAACCCACAAATTGCCAATAACAACTGCCAAAACAGTATTAAATATGCATTCGAAAAGAAAGAAGCCGAGAAATTACTGCCACTGGAAGGGGAAGGAAGATGCACATGACTCATAATGCAGGGTGCATTCCCCCAATGATCCATGAGGGTACGCAAGTACTGCAGCTCCACCTGTACTTTTTTAACCTGTACTTGAATCTGTAACCAACAATCAAAGAATATATCATATTTATCAGCAACAGAGAAGACATGTCCGACATCTTGCTGAGAAAAAATAGCTCTATTCCGGGACTTCCATAGATAAAACAAGGTACCAATTCTAAAAATATTCCAAACAACATCCAAGTTGAAGGAAAAAGCAATAGGGTCACCCAAAATAGCATGCACCCAAGTAAAATCCTCCTGCATAAAAGGTCTAAAAATTTCAAGAAGCCACTCCCAAGCTGACTGAGCCCGATCACAAGACCAAAAAACATGCAATAAATCTTCCGCTTGTCCACAAACCGGGCAAATGAGATTATGAACACCCAGATGCTTGAGCCTACTGCCAACAGGTAACCCTTGATGTAAGAGACTCCAAGCAAAAAAACTCTGTTTAGGTTCAATATAAGTAGCCCAAGCAATCTGAAACCTCTTATTCCATTGGGAGGGAAGAGAGACTAAATTCCATCTCAGAGTGAGCTTATCAACCATTGGAACTTGTGGGGTGAGCCATTTGTAACCAAGATGAGCTTTATATTGCAAAACAGGAAGCTCCCCAGGCCAACACCAATCTGACCACCAGGGTTTTTGAAAATGCTTATGTAGTTTGCTCCAAATAGAAAATGGAATACTATCAATAACCACCTCATAAGTGTCTCTATCACCAGGATTTAAATTGTGAATTTGATGAAAACTTTCCCAGGGTATCCAACACCTGGCATGTCGGGAGAAGAAATAAAAAATGGAAGCAATACCACGCTTATAGAACCTCTGCGCTCTGACCCACTGCACCAGAGCTAAGGGAGAACCTTGCCAAGTGATAACAGGAGACCACCAAATATTCATGGAAGACAAAGAGGCACCTACTTTGCGAAAACTCCCTTTCCAACTAAGCCAGGGTTTGAAGGCCTCCCAGGCTTTCCAAATACTCTGAATGACAAAAGAACCTTTAACTTTAATAGGGACAAGGGCTAAGAATGGATTGCAATCCCACCCCTTTCCAAATTTTCTTCCCCTGAAGCAAACCAGAAGAAATGCAATGCCTGACCAGCACTTTCCAAGATTCATCCCCAATTAAAGATCGGGTGATCCATTTAGCACAAAGGGCAAGACCTTGTCGGTGACAATCAAACAAACCCATGCCTCCACAATCCTTGGGCAAACAACAAATTTCCCAGAGCTACCCGATGAAAACCTTGCTTGACAGAGTCTTTGGCCCACAAGAAGTCTCTCAGAAGCTTATCCAGTTTTTTATAACAAGATTTGGATGGAACCCAACAAGATGAATAATAGACATGGGTAGTGGCTAAAACCTTAGAACAAATCTAAAATTTTCTTGCTAGAGAAAGTTTCTTACTAGTCCAGTAAGAAAGCTTCTTTTCCACTTTATCAATAACATACTGCCACAATTGAGCAGAGGAACCATGAAATGCAAAAGGAATTCCAAGAAATTTAAACACCTCACCTGGATGAATCCAAGTCCATTGGAATTGATGTAACCAGAGTGTGGCAGTTGAGATTGAGATTGCCGAAAATAGGATGTTTTTTTCCATTGTATAGAAGAACCAGAGGCTAAACAGAACACCTCTAAGCAACTAATAGCCGAGGAAAGGGATTGCTCATCTTCTTGAAGCGTTAAGAAGGAATCATCTGCAAAATGACCATTGACCAACTGACGGTCAGAATTAGGGAGAGCAATACCCTTGATTAATCCTTGATCCATCTTATGGGCCAACAAATAGCCAAAAGCCTCTGTAGCAAGAATGAAAAGAGATGGAGCAAGAGGGCACCCCTGTCTCACAGAGCGACCAAGAGAAATTGACTGAGATTGACTATTATTCAAGGTAAGAACAGCTGAAGCATCTTGAAATAACATAAGAATGGTGCTCACAAATACTGGCCCAAAACCTAGAGCCTGAAGCATGGCAGTTATGAAGTACCACTCCATCTTATCATAGGCTTTCTCAAAGTCTATCTTAATGAATAAAGCATCTTGTTCAGAATTTCTTGCCCACTCCATACCTTCCCAAACAGCAAGAACATTATCAAGAATGTATCTTCCCTTAACAAAGCCAGTTTGTTCAGGTCTGACAATCAAAGGCAGGAATAGATTTAAGCTTAAGCGCAAGGGCTTTAGCAATAATCTTGTAGCTCACATTAAGCAAGGTGATCGGCCTCCAATTGGTGATGAGCTCAGGATCTCCAGACTTAGGAATAAATTTAACATTGCCTTTGTTAATAATGGAACCCAGTGAACCACATTGCAGGGCTTCAAGATAAACTTTGTGGAGATCAGAACCAAGCATATCCCAAAATTCTTTATAGAATTCACATGGGAAGCCATCAAGCCCAGGTGCCTTATCATTGGCCATAAGTGACAAGGCAGTTTTTAGATCTTCCAGAGAAAGAGGAGTGTCACAAAATAACATTTGCTCAGGAGAAAGCTTGTTGGGGACAACAATGGTACAATCAACAAGAGCTTGCCTTCTAGCATCATCAAGGGGTTGAGAAGCAAAAACACCTTGATAATGTGAAACAAATACTTTGACAATGTCTGAAAGATCTGTAAATCTCTGCCCATCAACTTGAATGGCTTGAAACTGAGAATGTTGAGCAGGAGGTCTGAGGCGCTAAAAAAATTCTTTGGTCACTCTGTCCCCCACTTTGAGCCAATGCATTCGAGCACGTAATTGAGCCCCCTTGGCTTCATACAAATCAACCTTTTTTAGCTCATGCCGAATGGAAGAAACTTGGGATTGAGCAACAGAGTTGAAAGGAGAGGCTTCAAGCCTGAGACAGGCTTTGGATAGCTCACTTTGCAAGGCAGACTTAGCCTGTTTTCATCGTTTTGCAACTTCAACACCCAGAGTTCGCAACACCTTAGTGGTTCGTTGAATGGCAACATTCCACCATTCAATCCTTCCAGAAATACCATCAGGTCTAGGAATCAAATTCCAAATGCGGCATATATGAGCTTTCATGCTAAAGCTATGCAAAAAAGAAACATTTAGGTAAAACTGTGAAGAATGCACTCTAGGTTGAAAGTTTAACATTGCCACCGAGAATAAAATAGGTGAATGATCAGACAGTGTAGTACCAGGCAAAGTCAACACATACGGTGAAGAAGGCAAAATATGGGAGAACTGAAAGTTGTCACACTCAAAAATCATGGCTCTGTCCAATCTTACCAAAACCCTAGAAGAAGCAGCCTAAAAATTGGACCAGGTGTACCAAAGAGCCTACGGGAAGTCAGAAGGCGAGAAGCAGGAATTAGGGTCATAAAGGCGAAGCTTGTTTTTCATAAAAAACCAAGCTTCTCTTTCACCTAAACACCACCGCATCGGGACATGACTGACCTTATCAGAAGATTTCTCCACCATATTAAAATCTCCACAGAGCACCCAAGTGGCAAATGGCAGATTCATGGCAAGCCATCTCCACAACTCGCATCTGTCAGAAGCGACATTTGAGGCATACACATTAACCACCCCAAGCGGTTTTCCACAGATCTCGAGCAAAATCCAGACAACTTGATTGGATGGGTCAACACCCCAAGTCACAACATTCTTCTGTAATCGAGGCCCAAGGATAGTGACGGCTCCTCCTTTTCTCGGGGAATGCTTTGTGGCAAAAGAGGTACTTCGTGGCCACAAAAAATCACATGTACACTGCAGATTGAAATCAAAAATCTTAACTTCTTGTAGACATAAAATATCGAGGCTTCCATGCATTCGAGAAACATTTGACATCTCATTTCGGACCAAATATTTTTTGACCGGGTCCGTCAGTCCTCGAACATTCCATGATAAAAAAATCATTGGGATTTGTCAGGATGCATGATCTCCATGACATCCTCTGCATCACCCAAACCTGTAAGTGAGCCAAAATAGTTGGAGGTCGCATGGAAAGCATCACTGTTTAGTTGTCGACGTTTATCATTCCGAATAGGGCTACGAGAGCGACGGACCTTCAAGGCCCGACCCTCCTCCACTAAAGAATTATCTGGAGCTGCCACCACTGAGGCCAAAGAAGGGCCCGACCAAAGAAGTTGAGACACTGGTGGAACTAGGGGTTGCATGTCAACAACCGAAGGGGCCGTATCAACAGGATTCTGAACAACTTCAGCAGAAGCTTGCATGTCTTGAGAAGGAGAAGGGGCAGGTTGTGCAACAGAAATCGAAGCTTCTTGTTGCTTAGTACCACGAGATTTCTTGCTAGAGACAGTAGTCCATTCTTCAGTGTTTCCCCGCGAGCCATTAGCAGGAGCCGCAAGAGTGGGCGAGGGATTTGCCTTATATTTCCATTCCATCAAAGGGCACTCCCAAATTTTGTGAGCTGCAGATTGACACCGATAATAGGTATTGGGTAAATTGATATAGGCAACTCTTTGCCTTATGGATTGGTCCCCGATTTTAATATCAATAAACTCCTGCAAATCCTTAGTAAGGTCAACTTTGATACAAACCCTTCTAGTGGGTCGAGCGAAGAAGAAATTTTTCGGCTCAAGGCAAACAAACTTACCTAAGGGGGCAACTAAAGTCTGCAAAAAACCCCAAAGAGGAACAAGGAAGACCAGGGAATTCAACCCACACCGGGACTTCCAGTGCAGCTTGATCACTGACTTGGAAATTTTGAGAGTAGGGTTGCAAAATCAACAGAGAATTATGGACAGTCCATGGACCCCTAGACAGAACCTTCTGTGCTTGAGCTGGATCTGAAAAGCGAAAAAGGAAATACCCTTTTGTAAGGTTTTGTACATTCTCCACTTTGACTCCATATGGGCCCCAAACTTGCTGGACCCATGAACGAATAAGGGTATCATATGGGATACGACCCAAAAAATAACCCACCAGGGTATGACTCTCAAACCATTCACAAGCTGTATGGAATTCATGCAAAGGAATAACAGCTTCAGGGACAGGGCCTTTACCTCGTGATACATTGTCAGAATGAACTTGCACGGACGCTTCCCCGGTACCATTGAGCTCTCCAACAGACTCAGAATAAATGGAGCCGACTGCATGAGCGACAGCCATTAAAAAGGGTGAATTAACACCGCCTCAAGGCGGTGTTAATGCAGCAGACAAGATTTTCCCACTGAAACCCTTACGAAAAATGCACAATCGACTACTACCTTTGCAAACTGACACCACCAATCCTCTTTTAATTTTAAAATAAGTCTTTTATGAAATGAATAAGCTCATTTATATTTCTTTTAATTTACAAGAAGGTTTTTAATAATACCATGATCATGAAAACCTTTTTTATTGCTAATAAGGTACGTATGTTATATATATATATATATATATATATATGTATGTATGTATGAACCTTTAGAAATAAATTTCTTAATGTTATCTAGCAACATTAAAGCAACTAATAGATTTATTGCTTTCTAATGTATAAACATACCAATTGCATTTCATTTCTAATGTCAAATTTGAACATTATGATAAATTAATTAATTATCCTTTAATTAATTAATTTAGTGTCAAATGTTAATATAAATTATTAACATTGACACTAACCATTAGAGGATTAATAAAGCCTCTATATTTATTAATCCTTCTCCTTATTGAATCCCTTGCTAGATTCATAAACATAAGAAAAACATATATTTTCAAATGCTTATAAACCAATATACCATTAATGGAACATTTATCTAACCAAGCACCTAAAGACATAATATTAATTATTTCAAATCAATATTTCTTTTACAATGTTATCCATTAACATTTCAAAATAATCAAATCAATCTGTTGCCTTATAAAGAATTTAATTTTTATTCATACCAAAAGCTAATATTTTTTATTAGCCCTGGTATTATTATGAAGGTATTATTAAGTACCCTTACCTAATAATTCCTTCCATGGTGGGTTTCTTTGCCAAAACCATTTCAAGCAAACACATATAACTTTGGATGCTTATAGACAAAATAGTTAAATATGCTATACCATCAAGGAGATTATTTATCTTTTCAAGGCATCCAAACATATGAAGATAAACATTTGGTAAAACATAGAAAAATTAAAACAAGCATTCATTCATAGAAGGTCTTGTGATAACTTCCAGGTTATCAACGTCATGTTTAAGGTGAATCCATTGGCCTAAGGTAACTTCTTTCTCGATGCAATGATTTCAAACAAGCAAATTATGAGATGCAACTATATGTGGTAACCACTTGTTACCCTTGGTAAACCTTACCTTGGAGCCATTTGTCACATAATTTCCCTTTTGGTATCTCATTCTTGATGGTCAAATTTCTTAGCCATCTACAGGAGCACCTGATATTGCATCCAAACACAACATCAACAACACCATATCCATATAACTTAAAATAATAAATGCATAAAATATTTCAAATAAATAACCATACCAAGGTGGGTCATGACAAATAAGGGAAGGTATAATTGGGATGCATGGGAATTTGTAGTCAAAGTGGGTGACTAGGGAGGTGAGGGTCACTGAGAAAAAGGAAGGAGATGGTTTAATATAGGGGAGGGAAAGAGACTAAAAATTGGAATGTTAGGATTAAAAAATAAAACACGAGCGATAAATAAATGTGGAAATAAAGCACAAAATAATAAAGAAATACTCAAACCCAGGTGTTGTAGGTGAGTTGGAGAGGAGAGGTCAATCCTCCAAGGGAGGTCCCAGGTTCGAATCTCCACCCTACCAAAAAATTGAATTGGGTACTTGTTGAGTGGTGTTTTCACCCAATTGTGAAAGCACACTCTCCGGTAGGATCTGAGTCCCAAAATCCTCTGCTTGCAAAGAAATTATGACAAAATAATTTCTCCAAGGTTCCTGTTATGCTGGTTCTTTGTTTACCAATGATGCTGTTCAATTTAAATGCTAGGAATACCTTAGGGTTGCAAGTGGATGTTAACAAGGGGCACTGTGGTTTATTTTAATTTGAATTTGCAATGGACTCAAAGTGAATAAATCTAAGAGATGAATTTACTTTGATCTTGAGCTTTGATGGATTTTCAGTTATTGCAGTAATTAAAATGCAGAAAATAAAATGAAGAATTGTGAATAAAAGAAAATGCAAAGAATAGTAAACTAAACTACGCTCAGAATGCTGCCATCTCAATTCGACAAAACCGAAGATAATGAGGTTTTCTACATGCAACCTAACCTATTGAATCTGCACATTCGCACAATCCTGATAAGCTAGGTGCGGGTTTCTAGGGTTTTACTGTAATTTCAGATTTTAGGCGTTCGCATGAAGCAACCGAGAGAACTCGCATTAAACTCCATCTATAAACCTTAAAATCTGAAAGGGGAAGATAAACATTAAATCATGCATGCAGAAATGACTCCTTCTTTCTCATCAATGAGATGCCAACTCTCTGTATTTCTGTATTAAAATGGTATATCGGTTACAATGACGTAATGTTCCGGTATAACAAATCCAGAACAAATGAAGGAAATTGCTCCAAGTGCAGGCCCAGAATGGCTTGCAGCCCTTGTCTCTGCAACTCTGCTAGCAGCAATTTCCAACCTTTGTATCGATCTGTGCTTCTAATTTTATACTAACTGATACGGCTCTTCGATTCACCCTGCGTCGCTTCGTTTCACCTCCCAGAATGCGTCGTTTCAAATTCCCTGCCTTTTCGTTGCTTTTGATTCATGCTCGATGCCGAAACGTTCAAAATTTTTTGTTACATGAAACGCTTCTGCAACTCTGACACCTGTATGCCACGTGTTCTGCATTTCCAGCATGTTTCGTAATGGCCCCATGTAAATCGCGACGTCTTTATGCATGCAGCTTGCTCCTCTGCCAACACAGCGAAAATGAGACAGGTCGCGATATCGCGACGTTTTTCGGCCAACAGCCCTCTTGCCTTCTTGCCCAACGAAAACGTGACATGTCACAAAATCGCGACATGTCACGAAATCGCGACGCTTTTTGTTTCGTACACTCTCGGCCGCAACCTGTCACGATTTCACCACGTTTTTCTTTTTGTCACTCGTGACTTTTCACTCTTTTGTCGCGATTTCGTGACGTTTTCACTTCTTGCTCTTTCCTACTTGTCGTGATTTCGCGACGTTTTTCTTCGCTCTTTTTGTAGATTTTGACGTTTTTTTGTCGTGATTTCAGGACGTTTTTGTCTGGGGCACGCTTTCTCAAAAGTTGCACGATTTCGCTACCATTTTTGGCTTATGAGCTTTGTGTCGATTTTCGTCGCGATTTCGCTACACTACCGGGCCTTGTAGCCTTTGGCTCATTTTTGTCATGATTTCGCTACACTGCTGTGCCTTGTTGCCTTTGGCTCATTTTTGTCATGATTTCGCTACCATTTTCTATTTCATGCCTTCCGCCCTTGCAAGCCGCGAAAATCAAACACGTCACGATTTCATGATGGTTTCGCCCACCTGCTGTCGCTGACTGCGTTGATCGTGATTTTGTGACGCGTCACGATTTCGCTACGCCTTTCTACTTCGTGCCCCGTTTGCCGCTTCCTGTCGTGATTTCGTGACATTTTTTTCTTTGCCCTGTTTGACTGGTTTGACCCGCGATTTTGTGACATGTCACGATTTCGCTACACTTCTATTTTTGGCCGCGATGGAGCAACATGTCATGATTTCGTGACACTTTTCATTTTTTGGCAGCGATGGCGCGACATGTCGCGATATCGCGACACTTTTCATCCTTGTGCAATTTTGCCCCTTTTTCTTGATTTTTAGCATCTGGGTCACTGAGATTTTCTTTGAAAGCCTGCAAAAAGGTGGGTCCCCAATTTTGGGGTGTGTTGTGGATCAGCCACAACAAATGGCGACTCTGTTGTCAAATGCTCTTGAGCATTTTAGTGAGAACCCAACCTGAAACATATACAAACTCGAAAACATGTGTTAGCACATAAGCAATATAAACAAATGCCCAAAGATCAGAAGTACATGAATCATCAGAATCATCAAGTATTAGCTCAGTGTGTGCAATGAATTTCATTCCCTATCGTTTGAAATTGATCAACATTCCATTGTCAGTTTTACATGAATGCATGTGAGATTGTGAATGATTTGTGTAACCTAATGAATATGCTAGGAGATTTTGCTTTTATAAAAGGCATAGTCTTTCTTCTAGTATCATGTACAAACATTCAAGATTGCCAAACCCTCTTAGGATCCACTAATGAATTGTTTTATTATATCCCAAAGTTGGTTATGAGTCCCTACTATCTTGAACCCATGTGCAAGTGAATGTGAAATCAGAACTTTGGGGAATCAGACTCCCAACCTAACCAAGATGGGAGTTTAACCCTATCCTTACTATTCTGATTTAGAGTTCATTACCTCACTTTGAGCAAAATAATTTAACCAATTATGGAAGAAATGGTCATGCTAGTCTAACCCTTTGGACAATCAGTGGTCTTGTTTTTTAGACAAGACATGTTGCCATGCATGGGCATACCTAACCCCACAATCCAAAACTTATCTTCATTTCTTTGGACCTTGGGGATGACTACCCATCCTTTGCAGAGGACAAGTAGTACGATCCTTCCAATCCAAAATAAATATGAGATGGGAAAAATTAATTTTTTACTTCTTGGACCTTGGGGATGACTACCCATCCTTGCTAGGGACATGTAGTACGATCCTTCCAATCCAAGCTTTGGATAAAAATGGAAAATATTAATTTATTGCTTAGACCTTGGGGATGACTACCCATCCTTTGCAGAGGACAAGTAGTACGATCCTTCCAATCCAAGACTTATTATGAAATGAGACATAAGAGCTTTGGGGAATCGATTCTCAACCTAAGCGAGATGAGAATTTATGCCCTATCCTTACTACTCCATGTAGGTCAAATCAAAGCTTTGGGGAGTTGGATCCTCAACCTAAGTTCGATGAGGATTTAACCCTATCCTTACTACTCCGATTTTAGGCTTTAAGCTTTATGGAAGTGGTCAAAACCACTGTTTTAAGGATCATGTTGCATAATAGGATAGACATGAAAAACTTCTTTCGCCCAACCTTTTCTTCCAAGTTAGGTTTTGATCATTTTGCTCAAGATCCTTTTTAATGTATAAGACGTGCTTGGTTCTAGATATCTCAAGACTCAGCTTCCAACCTTAGGATTTTTCTTACATTTATGTTATAACACAACCCTAAGAGGATTTGACATACTTTAATGATTTGTACCTAAGATGCATATGCAACTAAGATGGAATGTATATGTAAAGTGAGATGTAACATGAATGCATTATCTCTTGAATTGCAAATGAAATATTTGCCATACAAAACTGACTACTTCATGCATCACAAATTTCAAACGATATAACTTAAAATGTTTGTGTGACTTGTGGAGCTTTTACAAGACAATTCCAATATTTCATATTCTCCTAGTCTTAAGCATAAGTTGACATCTCAATTTTATTCTTATTTTTTTTTTTTTTTTTATTTTTTATTTTATTTTATTTTTTTTTTTTATAAAAATAAACAAAACATGTCAATTGAAATCAAACCCACAACCTAAATCCTAACTAGACTAACAATCCTAAACTATGAAAACAAAATCTGAAAATCTCCACCAAAACCGAAAAGAATAACATCAAACTCTCACAACCTAAGGGCTAAAATAATGCTTTAAAATCTGCCCATTAACCGGTAGCATAAAATCTTTCCCTTCTAAAGTTTTTAGCCTGAAGGTATTTTTTCCGAGAATTTCTGAAATCTGATAGGGGCCTAACCAAAGACAATCAAACTTTTGATGATTCCCTTTTTCCTCATGTCTTTTGTCCCATAGTAATACCAAATCTGAAATTCTGAAGGACTTAATTTTGGCCCTTCTGTCAAACCATCTCTTGATAACTTCCCGGTGTTTATTCATGTGATTCATGGCTTCTTCTCTCTTTTCATCAAGGTGCAACAAATGACTTAACCTCGGCTTCAACTTGATCATCTCGTCCCCAAGTACTCTTGTATGAAATGCAAGGTCTGCAACTTCAAATTTGCAGGAAATATCGGGTCTTGCCCATAGACCAAATGATAGGGAGTATTCCCTATGGATTCCTTTACTCTGGTCCTATCTGCCCAAAGGGCAAACTTTAATTGGCTGTGCCAATCCCGAGGGTTCTTTTCCAGCAACTTCTTAATGGTATTCAACAAATTTTTATTTGAAGATTCGGCCAAACCATTTCCTTGAGGATAATAATTGGATGCAAATTTTAAGCTCACTTTGTTGTCATATGCCCAATCTGCAAATTGTGTAGAAATAAAAGCTTTACCATTGTCACTGACAATAGAATCGGGCATTCCAAATCTTGTTATAATATGGTCCTCAAGGAATTTTATTACAACGTCTGTGGTGGCATGTTTAGTAGGAATCGCTTCTGTCCACCTTGTACAGTAGTCTATAGCTATCAATATGAATTTATGAGAATCAAAAGAATTTGGGTTAATAACCCCAATGAAATCTAGTCCCCACTGTGCAAATGGTCTCATTTCAACTACAGAGTTGTAATGGCATGGCTGCATTTCTTTCTCTATTGGCAGCCACTTGACAGATATGACAAGATCGTACATGGGCATGTGCATCTTTGAAAATGTGGGGCCGATAGTATCCTCGCTCTCAGGATTTGATGCGCTATAGCATTTGTCGCACCATGACCAGTTCCATGTTTCCCATGAAATTCCCGCAACACCCTGGCAGCTTCTTCTTTGTTCATGCACCTCAGGTAGATCCCTTCATGATTCTTCCTGTAAAGAACACCAGATTTCATCAGATAATTGACAGACTTAAGCCTTAAAGCTCTTCTCTGGGTTGAATTCAGATTAGAAGGACACTTACCATTCAATAAAAATTGCACAATATCAACATACCAGTCATCCTTAGCAATGTATTCTGTATTCGAGTATTGGCATGTTATTTGTGGATTATTTTCAGCGATCGCCTTCACCAGTCCCTCGTCCTCGAACTAGTTTCATAGGTTGGATTTCGAGATCGAATTCTTGGATGGTGGAAATCCATTTCCCTCTTTTCTCACCTAGTTCATTTTGTAAAAACATGGTCTTAACAACAGAGTCAGGCACGATGGCAATAACTCTGCTGTGCACAATGTAATGCCTAAATTTTTTCACCGTTTTGAAAAGTGCGTACATCTGCTTATCAAGGATTGAATACCTTAATTGAGCATCTTTTAGAGGGGCACTTAAAAATGCTATGGGGTTTTCAGCACTATCCTCACCTTTTTGGGTTAAGACACTCGCGAAAGAGTGTTCTGATGCGAAAGCATAAATATAGAAAGGCTTAGAATAGTCTCGGACTTATGAGGACAGGGGCTCTGGAAATGGCATCTTTTATGTTCTAAAAGGCCACCCTACTTTCCTCGTTCCACTTGACCTCTACATCTTTCTTGAGCATCTTGTTCAGAGGTTTGGCTATCTCAAAGAAAGCTCGAGATAAACTTCCTCACAAAATTAACCTGCCCAAAGAAAGATCTCAATTCTTTTTTACTACCCGGGAGAGGTAAGTTTTGGATAGCTTGTATCCTTTCTGGGTCAATGGATATGCCCTCTTTTGAAATGATGTGACCAAGCAATTTTCCTTCTATTACTCCGAAAATGCACTTTTTGGGATTTAAGGAAATTCCATGTTCTCTCGCATCTTTGGAGCACTTTCTTCAAATCTTTGACATGGTCTTCTCTCTTCTTTGAGAATACTGGAATATCATCCACATACACGATGATACATTTGCCTATAAGCCCTTTGAATGCATAGTCCATGGCGCGTTGAAATGTTGCACCAACATTTAACAGTCCAAATGGCATTCTCTTATATGCAAATGTCCCCCACTTGGTGGTGAAGGCTGTTTTCATCCTGTCATTTGGATGTATAAGAATTTGGTTGTATCCAGAATACCCATCAAGAAAGGACATCATTTCAGATCCATTTACCATTTGTAGAATTTCATCGATTGAAGGCAATGGATAATTATCCTTTTGAGAGGCTTTATTAAGATTTCGAAAATCTATGCACAGCCTAATCTCTCCACTCTTTTTTCTTACTGGAACGAGGTTAGCAACCCAGGTTGAGTGCCTAACAGGAAATATGATCTTCGCTTCCAATAATATTTTAACCTCCTTTTCGATCAAAGGCTCCAATAGCGGGTTAACAACTCGTTGTCTTTGCCTAAAAGGCTTGGAGTCTGGCTTCAAAGGGATGGTATGTGTGATGATGTCTTGGTTGTATGTTTTCAGCTCATTGTAATTCCAAGCAATGCAATCTATGTAATGCTTCAATGCCTCGTATTATGTTGCTCCTTTCTTCATCTCGTACATGCCTTTGCAATGTACACCTCCTTTGTATTGTCCGCACTCCCTAGATTAATTGAATCACAAGCATCTTTGGGGAGTGGGACCCTTTTTTCTTTCTTGGTCTTGTATCCCACGTCGAACATTTTCTCCAATGAAACCACGTCTTTAGGTATTTTGTTGGATTGACATGCGGTTTCATTCTCATTTTCTGTTTCATCTTGCCACCTTTGCTCCTCATCAATCACCTGATTTTCAAAAATACCCGAGTTCGTGACAAATTTGAAGATGTGTCTGTCATTTTCAAAAACCTGGAAATTCTTGACATTGTCGGGTATTGATGGACAAGGAACCAATTCAATGGAGAACTTTTTACACCTTTTTATATCAACCGGGTTTAACATGCCCACGACGACTGCAAGAGAGTCTGCTATTCGATTTCCTTTTCTAGAAATAAGGGCTATATTGAATGCATCGAATTCCTCAATGAGGTCCATAACCCTAGTTCTATAAAGGCTCAGTCTTCTATCACGACATGTATACTGTCCTTTGATCTGCTTGACTACCAACTCAGAATCTCCCAAAACCTTCAAGCATTTAACTTGCTTGCTCAATGCTAGACGTAAACCAAAGATCAATGCTTCGTATTCTGCCACATTGTTCATGCAAGGAAATTGCAATCTATAAGCAGCCAATAATGGTTTACCTCCTGGACCAATGAGCTCGACTCCAGCTCCTGCTCCCTGTCTAGATTTTGATCCATCGAACCTGAGCAACCATGTGCAATCATTTTCCTTAGAAGAGCCACCATGACATGTTTCCTCTTTAGGCTCTTCAAGAGCTTCCTCAACATCAAGTGCATAAACCCCCGCTTCCGCTAGAAAACTGAACTTCATTCGGCTTGTTAAATTCTGTTATGATTTCTTTGAGCCTCGGTTCATTTTCCACTCTGATTTGGTTTGCAATTCCTTTCCAGGGTAGCCACATATGTGAGCAGTCTGTTGAAAAATAGCCATTCAGAGTTTTCATCCAATCCCTCGCAAGTAGCATTCCATATCTACTTGGGATATTAACAACCATAATGTCGACAACCTCGCTGGACCCCGGGTTCAGAATTTAATTGAATTTTGACATCATATAGGGTCCCTACCACATTTACCTTCGATCGGTCCAATTGCAGGACCTTGCATTTGGATGAAACAGGTTGCAGACCCAGCATTTGACATATCTCCGAAGGCATGAGGTTGCTCGTGGCACCCGTGTCCACCAAACAGTTATGCAAATTCTTACCCGCAATTCTCAGAGTCAATAAGAATGGCGGGACATCCCGTCTCTCCTTTCGTAAAATCAGATGGGACTCAACTCCTTTTCCCTTCCACATTTGATCAGGTGAGTTCAGAGCTTTTATCAACGCCTCCTTTTGGCCAGGCAATCTAGCCGCGTCCAAGAACGAAAGGCTAGATTTGGACTTCTTTAGATCCTCCACTATGTCATAGTTTGGTTTTTCGAATTTGACTGTCTTCTGCACGTCATTAGACATTTCTCTTCTGAGTGGAGGAGGAGGATTATTATCTGCCTTAGTATCCGGAGGAAGAATAGAGTTGTTTGGAGGTGTTGATGAGGTTTTAGGGGCTTTAGATTTACTTCTCAAATGGTATCCATGATTCCCCTTTCTAAAATCTCGAAAAGCTTGCACCTCCTGTTCCAAAATTTCGTCTTCTTCTTCCTCACTCTCACCTTCTTGATGATATACAGTTTCCATCACCATAATGTTATCATCTTGATGTTGCGATGGACCCTCATTTGATACCAGCTCCAAATCATCAACTTGTGCCTGAAGACAATGAGTGTATCTAGCAATTTCAGGACAATTCCTCTCATTGTGTTCTTTTGTGTTGTGCAACCTACACCCCCTTTCCCATGCCAAATCTGAAAGATTCAAAAGGGAATTGGATTGACTAGGTCCTGCAGAAGTATCTAGTTGATTAGCAATGGGAGCGGGTACTCCCCCATTGTTTGGCTTTGTGTTCCAATGTCTCCCTCTATTGTTAAAATTTTGATTTGAGTGAGGGGCATGGGATTCATACTTCTACTTCTGAACCATGTCATTGCTCAGCTTATGAACTATTTTCTTGAGCTCTTCGACCTCTGAATAAATCTCCTTCGATGGAATCACATTGTTGTTAACCCCCGTTGGATTTGCGTAATTGGTGGGGTCTTGATTCAACATTTGGGTCGGGTTTTGAGGAATTTGATTCCCGTATGGATTGACACTTTGAATCGGAGTTGGATTTGGGAAAGGAACTATAGCCTGAGAATTAACTTGGCTGGTTCCTTGCATAGTCGATTGACTATTCTGCAAAAATGCGAGAATAGGTGGAATGGATGTAATTGGTTGGATTGGAATGGGTGCATACGCAGGTGCTGGTGGATACGGTTGCTGATATGGGAAGGCGTTCATGCTTGGCATTTGCGGTGCCATGATCTGATTTGCCAAGGGAGCTTGACCATATGGAGCATATTGTCCCATCATAGGCATCTGGGGAAACCCATAGCCCTGTGGTGTCATTTGCTGCTCGATGGTCATGGCTTCATTATAGGCCAGAGCTAGCATGGTGAATTGAGGATTTCATCTTGCGAACATAGCTGTCATGGGGTCCAATGCCCCAAAATATATCTGCAAAGCCACTGTGAGATCGATGGCAAAATGCCGAACTGCTCTATTATAGCACTTTTGGAATTTCTGATTAAATGTTCTAATAGGTTCCCCCTGGCCCCTTTTGCATGTAATAAATTGATTGTAAATGGTTGCGGGATCCAAGGGTGACCTAAATTGATTAACAAAGGCGTTCTCCATTTGCGTCCATGAAGTGATTGAACCACTTGGTAAGCATATATACCATTCATATGCTATTGGATCTAAGCTCATGGGGAAAAGTCTGCAAGCCACATCTTCATGTTGGACTTGCAGCCTAATTAAAACATCCCTATAGGCTTGGATATGTTCTTCTGCTGTTCTTAGGCCATCTGGTTTGTATTTAGGCAAAAATATTTCTATGTTCTTGGGGATTTCATGGATATCCCCAGCAATGTTCAAAGGAATATTATTAGCTCCATACCAAGGAGCTGCTGGAGGTTGAGCCATTTGACTCAAAATCGATGAAGACAACCCTACAAGAGCAGTAGAAATATTACTGACAATAGGAACACTAGTGGCAACTGATATCACTGGTGTAGGTCCACTCGATGTTCCTGGAGAAAAAAGGGCTTTTGTGACTCGGTAAGCTTACGACTTGCTTGGTTTTGTTCTTGGGAGTACCAAGAGCGTAAGGTCATGAAAAATGGTTTCCCCGATTGTTTGGGACCTGGTCGCAATACGACGCGATGGGTCCAAACTCGCTTGATGAAACCCTCGGTTATTTCAAAGAAAACCTGCAACCAAAAGAAAAACAAAAGCTGTAGTTTAGCTATCTGTGAGATTTAAGAGATGATTTCAAAATTAAATCAAAAAGATATTACTCATGTATGAAAATCAAAATAAAGTAAACCAATTCGGGCCCTCCTTCTAGCGCCAATCTGTTGAGTGGTGTTTTCACCCAATTGTGAAAGCACACTCTCCGGTAGGATCTGAGTCCCAAAATCCTCTGCTTGCAAAGAAATTATGACAAAATAATTTCTCCAAGGTTCCTGTTATGCTAGTTCTTTGTTTACCAATGATGCTATTCAATTGAAATGCTAGGAATACCTTAGGGTTACAAGTGGATGTTAACAAGGGGCCTGGTGATTTATTTTAATTTGAATTTGCAGTGGACTCAAAGTGAATAAATCTAAGAGATGAATCTATTTGATCTTGAGCTTTGATGGATTTTCAGTTATTTATTTAAATGATGATTAAAATGCAGAAAAATAAAATGAAGAATTGTGAATAAAAGAAAATGCAAAGAATAGTAAACTAAACTACGCTCAGAATGCTGCCATCTCAATTCGACAAAACCGAAGATAATGAGGTTTTCTACATGCAACCTAACCTATTGAATCTGCACATTCGCACAATCCCGATAAGCTAGGTGCGGGTTTCTAGGGTTTTACTCGTAATTTCAGATTTTAGGCATTCGCATGAAGCAACCGAGAGAACTCGCATTAAACTCCATCTATAAACCTAAAAATCTGAAAGGGGAAGATAAACATTAAATCATGCATGCAAAAATGACTCCTTTCTCATCAATGAGATGCCAACTCTCTGTATTTCTGTATTAAAATGGTATATCAGTTACAATGATAGAATGTTCCAGGTATAACAAATCTAGAACAAATGAAGGAAATTGCTCCAAGTGCAGGCCCAGAATGGCTTTGCAGCCCTTGTCTCTGCAACTCTGCTAGCAGCAATTTCCAACCCTCGTATCGATCTGCGCTTCTGATTTTATACTAACTGATACGGCTCTTCGGTTCACCCTGCGTCGCTTCGTTTCACCTCCCAGAATGCGTCGTTTCAAATTCCTCGCCTTTTCGTTGCTTTTGATTCATGCTCGATGCCGAAAATGTTCAAAATTTTCTGTTACATGTAACGCTTCTGCAACTTTGACACCTGTATGCCACGTGTTCTGCATTTCCAACATGTTTCGTAATGGCCCCATGTAAATCATGACATCTTTATGCATGCAGCTTGTTCCTCTGCCAACACATAGAAAATGAGACAGGTAGCGATATCGTGACGTTTTTCGGCCAATAGCCTTCTTGCCTTCTTGCCCAGCGAAAACGTGACATGTCACGAAATCACGACGCTTTTCTGTTCCATACACTCTCGGCCGCAACCTGTCACGATTTCATGACGTTTTTCACTTGGCACTCCTTTGGCTGCAACCTGTCATGATATCATGACGTTTTTCACTCCCGTACTGCTTTACCGGTTTTTTGTCGTGATTTCGCGACGTTTTTGCACTTCTTGCTCTTTCGCTGCTTTCTATCGCGATTTCGCGACGTTTTTGCACTTCTTGCTCTTTCGCTGCTTTCTGTCGTGATTTCACGATGTTTTTGATGTTGCACTTTTTTGTCGTGATTTCACGACGTTTTTGTCTAGCGGGCACGCTTTCTCAAAAGTTGCACGATTTCGCTACCATTTTTGGCTTATGAGCTTTGTGTCGATTTTTGTCATGATTTCGCTACACTACCGAGCCTTGTAGCCTTTGGCTCGTTTTTGTCATGATTTCGCTGCCTTGTTGCCTTTGGCTCATTTTTGTCATGATTTCGCTACCATTTTCTATTTCATGCCTTCCGCCCGCTTGCAAGCCATGAAAATCAAACACGTCATGATTTCGCGACGGTTCCGCCCACCTGCTGCCGCTGACTGCGTTGACCACGATTTTGCGACGCGTCACGATTTCGCTACGCCTTTCTGCTTCGTGCCCCGTTTGCCGCTTCCTGTCACGATTTCACGACATTTTTTCTGCTTTGCCCTGTTTGACCGGTTTGACCCATGATTTTGCGACATGTCACGATTTCGCTACGCCTTTCCATTTTGCCTTTCTCTCTCCTCTCTGGGCCGCGACGGAGCAACATGTCACGATTTCGTGACACTTTTCTTTTTTGCCGCGACGGAGCAACATGTCGCGATTTCGTGACACTTTTCATTTTTCGGCAGCGATGGCGCGACATGTCGCGATATCGCGACACTTTTCATCCTTGTGCAATTTTGCCCCTTTTTCTTGATTTTTAGCATCTGGGTCACTGAGATTTTCTTTGAAAGCCTGCAAAAAGGTGGGTCCCCAATTTTGGGGTGTGTTGTGGATCAGCCACAACAGTACCCAAAATCCAATTGATAATGTTGGTGCGGGCAGGGTTGGGTGCGATCCCAGGTGACTTTGACGGTATAGAACCCCCTGTTCGTGGTCTCTCAGACCAAGGTGGCCCCGCAAGGGGTTTTTCACTTAAAAAAAAAATACTCAAGATACAAATTTACGTGGTTCACCCAATGTGGACTACGTCCATAGAGAAAATGACTAGGATTTATTATTCCGTTCAACAAATCTCGAAGGGATACAACCTACAACAAATCCAATGTACTTCCTCTTCGATCTCATAATTACAATCTCTCTTCCTTCTCCTCCACATATCCGATGCCAAACAACATCCTCTTATAAAATGAGGGTTACAAGTTTAGAGAAAATTATTAACACCCCAAAATAATAAAAAAATAAAAAATTACTATTTTCGGTAGATTATATTTTCTATCAAAAATATTCAATTTTAGTAATTACTATTTTCGATAAATTATTTTTCATCAAAAATTTTCCGTTTTTAGTAATTATTTATTTTCAGCAAATTATCTTTTCGTCAAAAAAAAATCGTTTTTAATAATTACTATTTTCATAAAATTAATTTTCATCACTTTTTTTTTTTAAATAGTAATACACAAAAAAACTTGATTGACATGCAATTTGACATACAACTACATAACGTCTATATCCTTTCATAGAGTGGGTACAAATGTGGCAAAAATAAGATCTCCAAATTAGAATTAGGCTCCACAACCAACAATATCCCACTTGGATACTGATCACAGTAACTCCACCGCTATTGCACCTGCTAGACTATGCTTCAACTTTGGACATTGAAAATTTCTCACATTTTATTGTCATGTTTGAAGACCAAATGAAACTGAGCAAGAACTTAGTTTCTCCCTAGCTACTATCTTTGTGAACATATATGCAAGATTCTGGCTAGTGTGTATCTTCTCTATTTTTAACTATCCATCTTCCAACATTGAGCATATGAAATGGTACTTGGTCTGTATATGTTTAGTCTTGGAATGGAAGGCTGAATTATTTGCAAGATGAATGGCACTCTAACTGTCACTATTTAATATGCCATTCTCCTACTTCTTTCTTAACTCCTCCAAAAACCTTTGTAACTAAATTATCTCCTTAATAGCCTCTGTAATAACAACATACTCTACTTTCATTGTTGGAAGTGCAACAACCTTCTATAATTTTGAAATCTAACTTACTGTCATTCCACCTATACTAAAAACATACCTTGTGGTACTCCTCCTGCTATCTATATCACCTACCATATATGAATCAACCTATTACTTTAAAATATTATCAGAACCTCCAAAGCATAATACCTGAGTGATAGTACCTCTCAAATACTTGAGAATCCACTTCACTATCTCCCAATATTGTTTTCCTAGATTGTTCATAAACCTTCTCACAACTCCCACTACATGTGCAATATCTGACCTTGTGCACACCATCGCATACATCAAACTACCATTTTTTTATGAATAAGGAACCTTGAACATGTAGTCTATCCCCTCGTATATCTTAGCGTACATATCTTTGGTCAGTTTGAAATGATTGGTAAAAGGTGTGCTAACAGGTTTTGCATCTTGCATATTAAATCTTTCCAACACCTTCTTAATGTACTCATCCTAAGACAATGTTAATTTACAATTTGTCCTATCTCTTATTATTCTCATACCAAGGAGTTGCTTTGTAGCACCCAAATACTTCATTGCAAATGAATTAGCCAATTTTATTTTGATCACAATTATATCCTGCATGTTAAACCCTACAATAAGCATGTCATCTACATACAATAATTTGATAATATATTTACCATTATCCAATCTCTTAAAATAAATATAGTGGTTAGAATAATATCTACTATAACCTTGTTCTAACATAAACTTGTAAAATTTCATATACCATTGCCTTGGAGCTTGCTTCAGGCCATACAAGCTCTTTTTCAACCTGCATACTAATTCCTGATTCCCTTTGACCTCATACCCTTATGGTTGCTACATATAAATCTCTTCCTCCAAATACCCATGGAGAAAAGCTATTTTTACATCTATGTTTTCAAGATTCAAATACTTTATAGCCATAGGCTTAAATCAGTTCTAATTGAAGTCATTTTAACAACAATAATTGTTTTTTTATCATAATCAATATCTTTCTTATGTGCAAACCCCTTTACAAATAGTCTATCCTTATACCTATTTTTACCTCCATATTATTATTTCACATTATAAACCAATTTATTTTGCAATGCTATTTTTCCTATAGGTAACCAAACCAGATCCCAAGTTTTATTGTGTACCAACGAGTCCATATCCTCTTTCATACCTTGCTTCCACTTCTTCCTAGTTTCTACATGCATCACTTCTTCATATGTTTGTCATTCACTAGAGTCAGATAACAGTACATAATATAATGAAGAAGAGTAACATTCAAGGGTTCTACTTATCCTAGTAGATATTCTAACAATATTTTTAGGATTTTGAGGTGCTTGCTACTGCTATTCTTCTAGAACCTTTGGAGTTTCAATTTTATCAAGCACTGTGTATTCTGTGTTTACTTTTTCCCGTTTCTTTCCTTGCAAATAATCCTTATACATGACCTTCTCATTGAATATCACATATCTACTCATAATTATTTTGTGATTTGGATAATCCTAAAAGTGATAGCCAAAATTATTAGCTCCATATCCAATGAAAGTGCACTTCTTAGATTTTATCTCAAGTATTGTTCTATTTTCTTTATCAATATGCATGAAAGCTTCACAACTGAAAGTATTTAGAAATGAATAATTAATAGTTTTACCTATTCATACCTCTAATATAATACCACCATCCAGTGAATTTGAAGGCCCTCAATTTATTGAATAAACAGTAGTATCCACAATATCTACCCAAAACTATAAGGGCAATCCTAGATGTAATCTCATACACCTAGCGTATTTCATGATTGTCCTGTTCATCATTTTTGACACACCATTTTCCTATGGTATTCCTCAAAGTATCTTCACTCTAAGAATACCATAGTATGAATAATAACTATCAAAATCCTTGATGTAGTACTCAACTCTATTATTAGATCTAAGATACTTCAACTTATTTCCTATCTCATTCTCAACCAAATATTTCCATTTCTTAAAAGTATCAAAGACATTTGTTTTTTTCAAATATAATAAATCTAAGTTTTTCTAGTTGCATCATCAATAAACGTAACATAATAAGATCCACCAAGAGATGATACTTGAGTTGGTTCCAATATGTCTGTATGCACAAGCTCTAGCTTTTCACTCTTCTTTTCTTTTTCAACTCTAAGAAATATGACTCTTTTTTGTTTTCCATAAACATAGTGCTCACAAAATTCCAAATCAACTTGCTTCAAACCTGGAAACAAATTCCTTGAGTGGAGAATCTACATCCCCTTCTCACTCATGTGCCCAAGCCTATGATGCCACAAAACTGTATTTGCTCCTATAGAATCTAAAGCAATAGAAATATCTGTATTACCAGTACATACATACAATGTACCTTCATTCTTTCCTTTTTCTAGTAATAGTAATCCTTTAGCCACCTTCCAATAATTTTCTAAGAATGTAACTGTACATCCTTCAGTATCCAACTACCCTATGGAAATTAGATTTCTTCTTAAATCAAGAATATGCCTTAGCTCTTTTAGCAACCATATGTTTTTATTTGATAATTTTATCTATATCTTACATTTTCCAATGATTTTACATGGTCTATCATCACCCAAATAAACCTATCCAAAATAATCTTGAACATAATTTAAAAATATTTCCTATGGGGTGTGGCATGATTCTAGCACCCAATAATCATTAATATTATCTAGTGAAAAGATTAAAGCATCTTGCAATACATCTCCTGCTATGTTTACTTCCTAATTACATTATTTTTCTTTTTGAGCCCAATAGTCTCTTTTCAAGTGTCCTTTCTTCCTGCAATGCCAATATTCCAACTACTTTCATTTGGATTGGGATTTACTTTTCTTTTATTTTCCATGTTTTCTTGGACTCTTTCCTCTCTCCTTTTGTCTCCCCCTATTTTCCACAGTCAATGCATTACCCAATGTCTCACATTTGCTTTTTCATTGTATTTTATTGCTAAGGATAACACCAAGAACATCATCAAATTTTAAAGTATTTGTGATAGAAACATAATTACTCACAACCATGACCAAGCCATTCCAACTTTATAGCAATGAGCATAAGATCAAAAGAGCCCTAACCTCATCATAAAAATTAATTTCAATAGAATAAAACTAATTGGTAACTGTGTTAAACTCATTTAAGTGATTAGTAACAGACCCACCTTTTAACATATGCATATTAAATAAATGCTTCATAATAAATACCTGAAGTTGAGGGTTTTATATATAGTTTAGTCAATGCATTCATTAAAATATCGATTATATTTTCTTTTGGAATGTTGAAGATCATTGATGTTGCTATGCACAACTATATTGTTCTTAATTCCTTTCTGTCAAGAACTTCCTATTCTTCATCTTATAGCTTCATTGGCCTTTTTGTTATTCCACCTAATTGTAGGTAAATATCCTTATGATAAAGATAGTCCTCCATTTGCATCTTCCATAGTTGGTAATTTTGACCATTAAACTTCTCAACCTTAAAATTGCCTTCTTCTATCGAAAATCCTCCTTTCATCGAAAACCCTCCTTTTAAGTGTGTTTTCAAACCCTAGGATTTGACACCAGTTGTTAGGAATATAAAATCATGAGCAATAAAAAATCTAAAATTATTAACATAGAAAATAAAGGACACAAGAGACACACGAAGAAAATAACTAGGATTTGGTGGCAATATATTCAAGCGAATAGGATGCAAATTCACAAAGGTAAGGTGAATACTAGTAAGAGAAGAAAAGAAGAGGGGAAATAGGAGTACCTGTGTGCAAACACCTGTAGCAAAATTAAAAAAAAATTGAGCACATTTTCTATAGTTGGAAACCACTTTAGATCCAAAATAGTTGCTTTAGATAAATTTTCACCCATGCAAACCATCTTAGGCAAATATTCTAAGTGCTCCAAAGTTTTCCTTCATCCTTTTCTCTCTTCTTTGTAAAATTGCATAGGTAATTCTTCTTTGCATCATTATAAACCATGTGGTTTCTTTCTTCAAGGAAATGCATGGCTGCTAAGAATAATCATGGAATTACATGCATTAGAAAACCCTAAGCATTCCTTTCTAGCTACTTTAAAGTAGGTGATAATTGGATTCTTTGTTGAATTGGGCTTCTATCCATGTTGGCATGAATTCCTTATATCTAGATATACATGTGATTGTCACAATTTATTTATTAATTTAGAAAATTAGATATTTAAGCCATAGCATTTTCATTAATGCAACATCCATTTCTTTCATCACCTTGCCATATCAACATACTAATCTCACTTTAACATGATGTTTCTATTTTCAAACCTTCTACCAAGTGTATTATACATTCAACTTGTAACACACATAAGTCACCATTCCAAAACTAATGAAATAATAGCTAAATGCTCTTTTATTGATTTAAAAGGGGTTACAACATAAAATTATCTCAAGAAGGGTTTTCCTCTTTTCTCAATGTGAATGTGATGCATTCGTTGATGTCTTTTGGTGCCCTCAATGTAGATGGGATTCTTGCATGTGTGGCATAGCTTGAGTGCTTGGAAATATCCTTTGTACCTATTTGGGTTTGCAAAAATGGGCTAGTACATTTGGGGACCTATCATTGATCAAATCCCATATTTATAAAGACAAAATGATTCTAAACAAAAAAACACATGATGAAAACTAAAATCAAAGCTGTAGAAATTGTAAACAACTAATACCTACCTAATCTGTAGCTCTAGAATGGCTATATACCAGGTTCAAATTATGGTGTGTGAATCTCTAGTTCAGGTTCGCATAATATTGTGCAAACCAAACTATCATTGATTGATTCTATGGATTTCTATCCAGATGAACTCCTGGTACTATTGCTTTATGTGTGATGGATATGAAAGTGATGAAGAATAGTCTGGAGTGATTTTTGCAAAGTTTTGGTAAGTAAACCAAAATGGCAAGAGGTTTAATGGATGAGGGCTTAAATGGCCTCTAGACCAATTCAAGCAGAGTCTAGTTATACAAATTGGTTCCTCATTAAGATAGAAGAAATGGTCCTCTATTTATAGAATTTTGAGAGGTTAGGGAAATTTGAGGTGTCCCTTGTGAGGTGGCATGAACCCTAGGTTAGATCCCAACCATGGTGAGGTTAAAAGGGTGAGGTGGAAGGTGAGTCATCCCCTCATATGCCCTGAAGAGGAATCTTCTAAATATCTAGAAATATCCCATGTGCACACATGTGTGAGGATAAGATTAATGTTAATCTTAATTATCCCTAATTAATCATGTTTAAGTCATAAAGTGCACTTTAATGATAAAGTGACTTTTAAACTAAGATTAGGGTTACCATGATTATACTTTTTGAAGGTGGTCATATGGGGACCATGATTAGATGTAGGAAGGGATTAATTAATGTAATTTTGTAAGGTTTGTGACTTAATTAATCATGAAGGATGAATTTACGAATAAATGTAACTTTTAGGTGTCTACATTTGCCCCTTTTTGTACTATATTGTGTAAAACACAATTTAGTACAAAAATATGATGGAGGAAGGTGATGAAGTGATTGGAAAGATGAAGAATTTATGGGTGGATGAATGCGGATGATTACAAAAGAAACACAATGATAAAATATGTGATTTACAATTTAGTACAACACTTTGCATTATTGTACTGGTTTCTTTTGGGGAAAACTTAAGATTACTTTGTTCTTGTGATTAATGCAAGATGTTCCAATTGCATATAGAACAAATATCTTTTCAAATTTTTACCTTTGATTGATTGATGAGTGCATGATGACATTTGTTAAACCATTAGAGTTGCAAGGTGAGGACATATCAGGTCCAAAACTCAAAAAGTGGTCTTATGTGTGCCACTATAAAGGATAAAGTCAAGACGTGTCTGTTAGGCACATGGTGTTTGTGGTTTAACAAATGTTTGATTGGGATTGGATTTATGTTAAGATAATATTTAATATCCGTGATTGGATGTTTGGTTTTTTGATCACGTGCAAAGCAGATTTTTTATTTTGTTGTATGAATACCCTCTCAAGTAATAAATTTATGGTGGAGTGAATGAGAAACAATAATGATTCAATTGAAAAATATGATAAATATGAAATAAAAATGATGAAAATGTGAATGGAGAGTATACCAGGCCATAGCCATGTATAATGTGATTGCTTTCAAGGGAAGATGTAAGATTGTCTTATCTTGTGATCAACACGAGATGGTCCAATTTTGGAAAGAACAAATGCCTTTTCAAATTTTTGCTTTTGATTGATTGATGAGTGCGTGATGATATTTGAAAAAACACAAAAGTTGTAAGGTAGGGCCATATCAAGTTCTACATTCAAAAGTGGTCTTACGTGTGCCACTCTAAAAAGGAGGTAGTCCATGAGATGTTCGTAGGCGTAGGTATTTTATTTGGATTGGATTTTACGATAATCTCCAACAAAAAAATCTTAGGAATATGTAATATCCAAGATCAAATATTTTGTTGTTTGATCACATACAGGACAACATTTTGGTATGTCATATGAATACCCCCTCAAGCGATTAATTGATGATGGAGAGGATAAGACATGATGATGAATAGATTAAAAAAGATGAACATAAAATAGATACAAATACCAAAAAATAAAAATGGATGATAGGACTAGGTGGGAAATTTTGAAATAAACTGAGCTAGTGATGTTTATTAAAGTTTCACATAGTTCTATATGAACCACGTTTCACACAGTAGAGTGTGAACTTGAATTTTAAACCTATGCATAATGTTTTAGCAATTTGGGAGACCAAATGAGATAAAAATATAAGTAAAACATATATCATCAAAAATATATTTTCAAGCCTGATCCAATGGTAATGTTTTTATGAAATTTGGAGAAGATTTGATGGGGGAAAGTGAGGTCAAAGTTGACCAAAATTTTCAAGGTGATGAATGCTTAATTTTAAACTTTTGAAAGAGAAAAGGCTTGGTTGGTTAGACAACCAATGTATGAGGGTGGATTGGCAGTAGATATGGCCAAATTGCATGCAAAGGTAGAGTAGTAAAGGGTTTAGAGGAGAATTGAGAAGCTTATTGGTAGGCATGAGAGAAGTGAAGAGTCTCCCAATGAGCAGTAGATCTAAGATAACTTACTTTATTTTTTTGGGTGCAAGTGTACCACCATTTTTAGATATTATGATAGTGGCTCATGAGGTGGCATAGAGCATGATGTATATACCCATTGTGATCATGTGTTACCCATTGTATAATATTGTATATACATAATGATTTCACTTGATGATGTATCGCTCCAAATTTTTTGCACCCTTACCTTCAGGCTATAGGATCCATGCCCGGAAGGGGGATGTGAAAAGGATGGGACAATACCTCGGACTAAGAGGCCTTTGGAAGGTCCCGCCTCTCGGGGGAGGTGTATTAAGGTGATTTTTCGATGGATGGTGGGGTTCACCAGGAAACGTTTAGTGGCAGTTTCCATGCCTAGGTTGGGAATGTGTTTTATGTATTCAATTTTATCTTTAAACATTCAAATCCTAGGTTTGGCCAAATGAATCTAAGTTTTTCTATATGGAATGCAGATTTAAATGAATACAAAAAATAGAATTAATAGTAAACACAGAGAATAAATTAAGTGAAGAAATCCATACCTAGTTTCGGATGTCTGATGGGGGTTCTGATTTTTGAAGCAGTTAAGATCGTCTGGAATTTTACAGGATCATATCCTATCTGATAGGATCGTCTGAGATCTGACGAATTCGTCATACGAATTCATCTGAGACCTGCAAACAGAGAAATAGATACAAAATACTAAAATTGCAACTATTTTGATAAAGGAAAATGATATGAAATAATAATAAGGATGTTAATAAGATAGTCCCGAATGGAAATGCAAGTAAATTACGATTCTTTAATAGCTAATCATGATCTTATTATGTAATTAAATTAAATGGGTGAACTCCAAGATGTAGGATAACAGGAAATAAGAATAAAACTGACTAAATGTAGAATAAAATAGCAGTAAAGTATAGGAAAAATGCAAACTCTAGGCACTGATTGCCCCCAATGTTGACTGTAGTCGAAATCATCTCGATTTGGTATGAAATCGTCTCGAATTGGATAGGATCATCTGTGATGATCTGAGCTTGCTCCGGCTGAAGAATGATAAGATTCCTACAACAAAACTTGGAAAGCACAAATGCAGATGGTAATCCAGGGTATTCTAATGCGTGTAAAGGTCAAGTTATAGGAAAATTTAGCTAGGGGAAAGTCAAGGGGGGTCCTAAGGTTTAAATAGGCTTAGGAGGGAAGTTGGGAGGTTGGATATCATCCTAATTTGGAAGATCTCCAATGGGGGAGGTCTCTAACTGTGCAGACATGCTTCTGCCCAACTTAGAGACGTCGTTGAAATAGAAGCTAACTATGAAAATCAGTTTTGGGACAAGATCATCTGGACGTCCTAGTCCAGACAAAATCGTCTGATCTGAGGCGATATCGACTGATCGGCGATGATATCGTCAAATGGACAAAACAAACTCTAAAAATGGCATGAAAAATGAGGAAATGATTTAAAAGGCGATTTTGGAGCAGTTTTGGGGTTGAAATTGAATTTGAATTATTACTATGGTAATTTTAATTATTGCTATGTTTTACTGCGCCAATTTTAGGGTGCTACATTTTGCCCCCTCTTTAGAAAATTTTCCGAAGAAAATTCGTTAAATATGAGTTCTTCTCGATCTACAAGAAAGCAAAAATTATATCCATTTTTAGACGATGATTCTAGGTCGAATCGTACGACAGCTTACTATGGTGCCCCCTCCGTGTTTTTACCCAAATCGAATGTTTGAGGTAAAAACGCGAAAAAGCAAAATTTTAAAAATGTTATTAATTCATTTTTGAATAAAATTAAGAAAAATAGGGTAAAACCCTAATTCATTTATACTGTTCATTTTTTTTATTTTTAGAGCTCTGCAAACAAGATGGTCGAAACAGTGCACAAATCAACAAAGGTCCGACGTGGGCTACGAGTAAGGGTCTAAACTTAGTTTAGAATGTTTTAATTTAGAATTTCATGCTTTTTAGATTAATTTTGAATGATTGTTGAGCATCACGCCCATTTTTGTGCCATCAACGTTGTCGGGACGAAATCGTCTCGATTTCATCGAAATCGTCTCGATATTGCCGATTTTGTCCAAGGGTGAAATCGGCGATATGGGGACGATTTTTTCCAATAAGGGACGATTCCCTCATGCGAAATCAAAGAAAAAATTGCTCAAATTTGGGACGATATCATCCAATAGTGGACGATATCATCATTTGTATGAAAGTGAACTTATTTTACTTGCATTTTGATTAATGATTTTTATTGTTTTGTTGTTTATGTTGCAGAGAGGATTACTAAAGAGCCAAGAATGAAAATACGGTGGACTAAGGGATGACTTGGCCACTCTATCTCAGGCAGAGTGAGATCAGTTGGCACAGGTCAGCTTGCAGCACGTGGCAGATATGCCACAAGTGTCTACAGACATGGGGCTATTGACAGCCCTAGCAAAGAGGTGGTATCCGAGTTCTTCATGTTTTCGGTTACCAATAGGGGAGATGACTCCCACACTAGAGGATGTATGGAGGATTTTGAGGATCCCCATACAAGGATGGCTAATCACTCCCACGGTCAATCAGGGCCACGTGATGATGCGACTATGCGAAGATCCGAGCTTCGCCCTGGAGAAGGGCGAAGTGAACATCAAGTCTCTACGCCAGATGCCTGGGGCATCTAGGCTAACATAGGTTTTTGTCGGGGTGGTAGGTGGTCTACTACTATGCCATCGTAGTGGATGCGAGGCTACCATGGCTATCGACGGATGTGGTCTACAACATGAGAGACCACGGATACAGGTTTTCTTGGGGGAGCTTTGTACTATGCCGATTGTATAGGATCCTGCATGGGGTCGTATACAAGGGCGACTGATGTATAGTTATGACATCACTACTATAGGTTTGGTGTTGGGAGCACATTGCGGTGCAGAGACCGATAGGGCTCCCACTGATAGGGATTGACGGGGAGAGGCCCCGAGTTTTCTACTAGTGGCTCTAAAGAGGGTCACAGTGACGGGTAGATCTGCCAGTGTCTCAGAGACTACTTGATGACCTTGTCTCTGACCAGATCACCTGGAGGCCTTGGAGAGATCATCCAGGGTGGGACAAGGACAAACAGGAGCTGGCTCGCATTAGGCAAGTCTATTGGTTGAGAATGGAGAGGGGAGAGGTGGAGCTCCACTACTACGATCGAGTTTTGAAGCAGTTCAATCTATAGCAGGGGATCCCATATCTTAGAGACTATGAGCTTTCCTGGATCATTCAGGATAACACTACAGTTAGCAGGGCTCCAAATATGCAGTGCTTCTAGATTCAAGACGCAGACGATGCCCCCATCCAACTAGTGGATGGTGATGACACTAGGGTAGTTGATGGCTATGATGCCTGGTACACAGGCATCCGCCCTCCTCGGATGATGAGGGCTCAGGGTCTAATTCATGCAGTTGTGCATCAGATGAGGAGGTGGTGCCAGGCAGCTATTAAGGTGGCACAGGGTCACAACGGGAGAGAGCAGAGGAGGCCACAGGCTCAGTAGAGGCCGTGGCAGCGGGAGAGGAGGGAGGAGAGACCCCCTTCTCCATAGAGAGAGGCCACCTTCGCCCGACAAGGGCAAGGGTATCGAGGTAGGAGAGAGTAGCGAGATGGCTACTCTCCGAGCGGAGACTGTTCGTCTTCGAGCTCAGGTGTAGTCCTTGCAGGATGAGGCTGCACGACTCAGGGCTCGAGGCGGAGGGGCGAGCACTCAAGATTTAGCATGAGCTATTGCCCAGGTTACATTCTATTAGGCTCTATATTACCAGGCAATTCCAGAAGAGCAGAGGGTGCCATTACCAACTCATATTATAGAGCCTGTCATGATGGGGTCATCTAGGACATCATCACGATCGATGTCTAGGACTCATGGAATGACATGAACTATTATGGGGCCACATCCTCCACCTTAGGGCAGGGGAGGAGATGAGGCTGAGAGCTCGAGGGCTTCTCGAGGCTAGGTGACTGCACTGCACAGACTGGATATATGATTGAGAGGATTGAGTATGCCAAGATGTAGATTGTGGCATACCAATCTAGTTTTGATATGATGTACATAGATTGGATATATATATATATATATATATATATATGATATTTTTGATCATATGACTTGTCTTATGTATGATGCTTTAATTTTTTTGATGTGATTGATTGGATGATTCATGTAATTATGTCGTTTGGAAATATTATGGTTTGAATGTCATGCTTTTAAAAATTTAAATGAAATAATCTGATGTAAACAAATTGGTTGTTGTGATGATAATTTGATAAAAAATAAAAGGGACTATTAACAATAATTTCAAAGGATATTGTCGCTATTATAGACCATTTCATGGAGTCGCCGCTCACTCGGTCATCAAGCTAATCCCAGTATAGAAATATTGTTAAAAGTAAAAGAGTGCTTAAGAGACTGTCTTAAGACTTTGTTGTGATGTTGCAAATGATGATGATGATGGTGATTTGTTTTCAGATTTCCATGAAAATATTATGTATAAAAATGATTTTTGTTAGGCATAAATTCCTAAGTGTGATAAAATTTTGAATAATTCCTTAGAAATTATACCTTGGTTGCAATATTGAATTTGAACATAATGTCATGAAATAGAATAAGTTGCATTCTTTGAAAGCATAATTGTGTAACATAATGATTTAATTCATATGTTTTTGATGAATTGATTTGAAATAAATGGAAAATAAAAGTAAAACACTGGTTTGCGCTAGGCATAGAATATTTATGTATAGACCTATACCATCATCGCGAAATACAAAAGAAGAAAATAAATAGTTTTATTGCATGGTTGATTTTTAATTTTTGAAAATAAACAAAAAATATGAAGATGAGGACTTGTGCTAGGCATAAAATTCCACTTTTGGTTTTGTAACTATACCATTGTCGCAAAAGTCAAAAGTTATATGTGACTTTATTGCATGTTTTTGAAAAATGATTTTGATTTGTTGGTAATGCATGTGGTTGTCTTTATACTAAAAAACTGTTCTTAGAGAAGAAAATGAAATTATTCCAGACAATGTGCAAAAAATATTTCAAAGTATCTTAAAGACAAAAGTTAGATTTATAAGGAATCCCATGTGCGTTTGTGAGTTCATTTCCAATCTTGATTTATCATAATGATACACAAAATCTCTCTGATACAAATGTGTGTGCGATTGCTTTGTTCATTTACCAGTTTTGAGCAAGATACTATGATACAAGTGATTTGAATTAACCAAATAAGTATTCATTAACCATGATTTAGATGCATATAACCATACCAGACTACTATGTAAGTCAGGTTATCAAGAGCTAGCTAATCCATAAGCAGACATAGGTCTGTACAAAATAAGGTCGCTAATGTGACAGACATATCACCATGCTAGGAGTTACCCAAGGCCAAGCGGGTTGGGCACAAACCACCTGTTATGGGGCTTACCTCACAGTTTTCGAATAATTGAGAATTCCAGGGATTCAAGCTCATCAACCCTTCTTTTCTTTTCAATGGGTAGGGAAAGGGATTTTATTGCTTTTTGCTTTTGCTTATTTTTTTTTCTTTCTTTGCTTTCTCTCTTTCTTTTTTTTTTGTATCTTTTGCTTTGATGTTTGAGATAATGCTAAAATAGTGCTAAATTATTTTGCTTGATTTTTCTTTTTCTTTTGCTTCCTATTCTAGGGATACTTGCTCGGATTAGCTGTAGAGCAAGGGATTTTTATTCTGGGTAGAGGTGATCTTGTCCTTTTGTCAATTCTCAAAGATTTTAGACCATGTGTATGATAGGATAGTAGGGGAAACTTTTCCCTCAAGAAACCACTTTTACTATGTAGCATAGCATGGACATTTCAAATATAATCATTTTAGTGTGAAAAGATATGCTTGGTTTAAGTAAATAACAAGATCAATTCTCTATGCTCAAACTTTATTTAATTGAATTTTGTGTACTTTGATATAAGAGAGATTAGTAATCATACCAAATAAAATCAAGATATTTATTCATGTGAATGTGAAAGTGTGGGATTCCAAATAAATGCTAATTTATCCAAAATAATTTGAAAATATAATTGCAATATGTCACAATGTGAGAAGGTACAAAAAATAAAAGATGTTTTTGAAGATTTTAATGATTTTGAATGTTTTTGGTGTTTTTATAAATTGAAAGAAATACAAGATAGTGGTTTTTTGAAATATTTTAAACAAATATATACAATGATGAAATGACCAATTTTTTAAGCCTAGTAATGTTTAAGATGTAAAATGTTCATTGGGTTCTTTAAGTTCTTTACCATCCAAGGTAGATAATTTGTATGCTCCCGATTCAAATTTAGCAGTGATAATATATGGTCCAAGCCAGTTGGGCTCAAATTTACCTTTAAGGTCTTTAGTTGCATTAGTATTCTTTTGATTTTCTTTTAAAACAAGATCGTCGACCTCAAAGGATCGATGATGAACTTTCTTAGCATATGATCTTTTAAGATTTTTTTGGTAAGCACGAAGATGCTCCAAAGCATTGATGCACTTTTCATCTAGGAGTTCTAGCTGACTGAGTCTGCCAGCTCGATATTCATCTCCTACTTCGGTATCTTGAAGTAGTAGAGCCAAAGAAGGAACTTCTAATTCAAAGGGAAAAATGGCTTCAGCGCCATAAACCAAAACAAAGGGTGAAGTTCCAGTGGGAGTTTGAACACTAGTTCGATAAGCCCACAAAGTTGGATATAATTGAATGTGCCAGTCGCGACCAGATTTATTGACCAATCTTTTGAGAATTTTGATTAAGGTTTTGTTTGAAGCTTCTGCTTGGCCATTACCTTGAGGATAATAGGGAGTGGACCAACGATGTTGAATCTTATATTTTTGGCATAATTTCTTAACATCTTTATTTTTGAAACAAGTTCCATTGTCTGAGATGAGATTTGCAGGAATTATGAACCTATAAATGATTTGATTAAAAATAAATTTAGAGACTTGTGTTCCAATGCAAGAAGCTAAAGGCATAGCTTCAACCCACTTCGTGAAATACTTAGTGGCGGTTATGATGAATTTGTGTCCATCAGATGACACAGGATTAATTTTGCCAATAATGTCTAAGCCCCATTTTGAAAAGGGCCAAGGAGATGAAATAGCCCGTAGTTCTTGTGCGGGGGCATGGACAAGGTCAGCATGTTTTTGGCACTTGTCACAATGGCGCACATAATCATGTGCATCATTCTCCATGGTAGGCCAAAAGTATCCTATCCTAAGGAGCTTTTTAGCAATGACACTACCACTGAAGTGTCCTCCATAAGATCCATCGTGGGCTTCACTCAAAGCTGATATGGATTCTTCTAAATTCAAACATCTCAATAGGATACCTTCAAAAGATCTCCTATATAAAGTATTGCTAATTATTACAAATCGACTTGCTCGTCTACGTAATAATCGACGTTGGTTTCTATTAGAATTGGCAGGGAAAGTCCCATTTTGAAGAAAATCAAATATATCCATATACCAAGGTTTAGGAGTAGTTTCATTGATTAGGAACACATCCAAAGGTTCTAAGCATGACTTATTTGAAGTGGGTTCCTAGAGTCGACGAATAATTATGGTGGCATATTAGTCATCTAACTCCAAGGGCAGAAGAGATGCAGCTGCGGCCATAGCATTAGCTGCACAGTTGTTAGTTCAAGGAATAGCTTCCAAGGTAACTTGATCAAATAGAGATATTAATTGTAAAACACAGGCTTTATATGGGCACATTTTATCATCTATGGTCTGATAAACTTCATTAATTTGGTTTATAAAAAGTTGATAATCACCAAAAACTAGCAGATGTTTGATTTTTAACGCCAAGGTAGCTTGTAATCCAAGGATTAGAGCTTCATATTCGGTAGTATTATTAGTGCAAGCAAATGTTAATTTAAAGGACAAAGGTATAATGTGCTTTTGTGGAGATATTAAAATAATACCTACACCAGCCCCACTCATGCATCGGGCTCCATCAAAGTATAAGGACCATTGTTCAACATGGTCTACCTCTAATTGAAGGCATTCATCAGGAAACTCAATGATGAGGGGATGAGTAGACTCTAAGGGTGAAGCAACTAATTGATCTGCTATGATTTGACCCTTAACAAAGTTTTGTCCTATAAACGTGAGTTCAAACTCGCTTAGATCAAGAACCCACTAGGCTGTGCGACCCGATAAATAAGGTCGACTCATTAGATACCGCAAGGGGTCATATTTAGCAATGACATAAGTTTTCTGACTAAGCATGTAATGACGTAATTTTTGCGTAGAAAACACGACTGCTAGACATAGTTTTTCTAATGTTGTGTAATGGGTTTCATAACTAATTAAAGTTTGGCTAATATAATAATTAGCACGTTCTTTCTTCTCATCATCAAGTTGAGCTAACATAGCTCCCAAAGCAAAATTTGAAGCTGAAATATACAGGATAAATGGACGATCAGGTCTAGGTGATGAAAGCACAGGTGGGTTAAGGAGGTATTGTTTAAGAAGTTCAAAAGCTTCCTTACATTTGTCATCCCAATTAAAAGGGATATCCTTCTTAAGGAGCTTAAGAAAGGGACCGGTTTTGTCCACTAGCTTATCGATGAAGCGACGGATAGATTGAAGTTTACCTTGTAAACTTCGTAATTCAGATATATTGGTAGGTGCAAGCATATCAGTGATAGCCACAATCTTGATAGGGTCAATTTCAATGCCACGTAAAGAAACTATAACCCCTAATAGTTTACCGAACTTAACTCCAAATATGCATTTGGCTGGATTTAATCGAATAAAATATTCTCTTAACCGATTAAAAACTTTTCTCAAATCATCTAAATGATCATCTTCATTAATAGAGCGAGCTATAATATCATCTACATAATCATGTAGGATATCATGCATCATATCATGAAATATATAAGTCATGGCTCGTTGATATGTTGCACCCGCATTCTTTAAACCAAATGGCATCACTTTCCAACAAAAGGTACCCCAAGGGGTAATAAAGGCTATTTTATCCTGATCCTCAAGAGCTATCATGATCTGATTATAGCCAAAAAATCCATCCATTAGGGACATCATTCCACTCCCAGCAGTAAAATGAATGATTTGATCCATGTTTGGAAGAGGAAAGTCATCTTTAGGGCATGCAACGTTAATATCTCTAAAATCTGTGCAAACCCTAACTTTGGTAGCTTCTTTCTTGGTGACTAGAACTACATTCGAGATCCATTCAGCATAATCAATAGCTTGTATAAAAACAACATTCAAGAGTTTTTCTAACTCCCCTTTGACTAGCAAGGCCACTTTGGGATGCATTTTTCTAAGTTTTTGTTTAATAAGTTTAGCATCCGGATGGACTACTAGATGATGCATGACTACGGAAGGGTCCAGACCTGGCATATCTTCATATGTCCAAGCGAAGACATCTTCATATTCTTTAAGAAATGCAATGTATTCATTTTGTTTTTCTTGACTTAATTCTGACCCAATATTGATTATGTGAGGATTATCCTCAGATCCAATGTTAACTTTAATGACGTTTTCTACTTCCATGTGTAAATCTCTTTCAAAATTAGGTGGGGTGGGTGAAACGCCCAATTCTTGTAATTATTTTAAGGTTAACTTGGATAATTCATCTTGAGGAGTCGTGGCCTCAAGCCAGGCTATAGTTGGTATAGAACCATCAAAATAAAAACCATTGTGTAACATTTCTTCAATGGAGACATCATGAAAAATATCTCCTTCCAACTCATCATCGGATCCAACAATCATTTCAAGATAAGCTATGGATAGCACATTGCATGTAAATGGTTGATTTTTTAGAGGCAAATCATCATGTCCATCCAAATAACCTTGATAACATATGAGTTGATCATCATCTTCAAAAGGGAAGGGTTGACCATTACTAGGAAATAGGCCCACACCACATCGGGCGGTCCATGGTTCTACCTTGAAAGGTTCTTTCATACCATCTTGGAAAATTCTCAAGCCTTTCCCTTTATATCCCATTTTAAGCATTATAGGTTTAGCTTTAATATATTCATTAGCAAAATAACATCGGGCATATCCATCATGATGAGTTTTGATGTTCCTGGGTATTCTTCCCCAGTCATATCCCTTATAAATGAAGGCACAACTCCTGACTTGGTAAGTACTTCCCATAGGTTGTGGGAGGCCCAAAGTACGAGGAGATGGCGGCAAGTTATTAAAAAGAATTGAATCTTGCATAAAAGCATTTGTTTTTTCTAATATTAAGATTTTAGATAAATCTGATAAAAGTTCATCAGAAAGAGCATACGATGTAGAAGGATCATTCCCTATATATTTAGATTTGGAAGGTGTGATAGATGTAGATAATGTGGAAGTGTTAATAGATGGGTCTATAGGTTTTGAAATTATAGGGGGGAACATGAAGGATTGGTTGTGGATTGAAGATATTTTTGAGGTTCTAGAGTGGTTTGTTTAGAAGATTGATGATCTATATATGAGGGTGAAATTAATGGAGGAGAGATAGATGAAGTTATGGGTGTGCGTTTCACAGTTTTAGATGAAAAATAAGAATTAGGATGTGTGGGAGCAGGGAAAAATTGAACTCCAATAGGTTTTGCCAAAGCACACATATCAAAAGGTCTAGGATCACCCTGGATAGTGACCAACTAATTTTTAAATTCGAATTTAACACATTGGTGTAAAGTTGATGGGATAGCCCGCATTGCATTGATCCAGGGATGACCCAAGAGTATATTGTATGATGTGGGGCAATGTACAATAAATATGATCGTATCTAGGGTTCTAGGACCAACTTGCAATGGGATGGTAATAACTCCACACATTTCTTGTGTTTCGTCATTGAAATCTTTTATGATCATGTCAGTTTTCTTCATTTCATCACTTCTAAACCCAAATCTCTGGTAGAAGTCAAAAGTGCAAATGTTTAGAGATGAACCATTATCAATCAAGACTCGTTTAATAGCTACATCTCCAATTAAGGTAGTAATATATATGGGGTTATCCTTATGTAAAATGTGTTGTGGTATATCTTTATCTCAAAAGTCGATACAATCAATTTCTCTAGTGATGATAGTATTTGTCATGGCTTCAGGTTGAATGTTTCATGGTACCATCATTTGGCTTAATGTAAGCATTAACTCATCCCTATGGGTAGGAGAAGATCTTAATAAATCCAAAAGGGAAATTTAGGCTATAGTATTGGATAATTGTTCATTAATATTGTAAGGTGGTTTAGGTTGAACATTAGGAGCATGATTCCCTTTATTGGGATTTCTCAAAACAAATGGAGTTGATCCATCATTCTAATTTGGTTCTTGTTGAGAATTTTGAGCCTGTTGTTTGGTAACGACTCCGATGGTACCTATAATGTTATATTGAAGACGCTGAACTGGTCTTGGTTGAGCGTTTATGGCTTGTTCATTAGGAAGGAACTAGTTAGAAGAGGGTCGAGTAGTAACTCTTCTAGGAAATGGTTCTTCTGGAACCATAGCATCTATGATAGGCTGAATAGGATCTGATTCATTTTCAAAACTACTCGATTGTTTTGAGGTGATATCTACTTCACTTTCAGTATCTGGTTCTACATCACTAGGATTCGATGTTTGAGTATTAAATAGGGGTCTGGACGTAACCATGGAGAAAGTTGTGCCAAATATTTGAGGATCCTAAACAGGTAATTGTTTGCTAATAGTCCCTACATATCGGGTAGGAGGGGGAACATTATGATGTTCGATTTGATTAGCCACCTCTTTACCATGGTTTGGTAAAGGATGTTGAAATATGTCTAATGATTGATTAGCATTTTGATTCTGATTTTGGGGAATGGTATTTTGAGCATTATTAGGAGCATTTTGTTTAGGTTGGAAGGCTTGCACCTCCATTTCATTATTATCAATCAGATCTTGTATTTTATGTTTTAACCTTTTACAATAGTTGGTAGAGTGTCTAGGTCCTCTATGGAAATCACAGTGTAAATCGGCTCTGTATCCGGATATGGTTGGATCAGGTTCCTGGATAGCTGGCAATTGAATCAAACCTCTTTCAAGTAATTGGGGTAGAATAGTTGATAATGGTTGGTTTAATCTAGTAAACTCTCGAGGAGGTTTATCAGGAGGTTTCAATATAAATTTTTTTGTTGTCTTCGTTGTATTGATATTAGCAACGTTTCTACTATTAGTGACTCTGTCAACTACAACTTGTTTATTTTTATACTGATTTCTGGATGTTTTCTCATCATCTTTCTTTTTGAGCTGATCTCTTCTAATGAGAGCATATTCTACCCTTCGAGCTAAGTCTATAGCTTTATCGAAGGTGGTTAAGGTAGCAGTTGATAACTCATAAGATATTTGTTCTTGCAAATTATTGATAAAAATATCCAACATTTCCGTATAAGGTAGCACAAAGTGCAGTTTTCTCGTCAACTGCCTCCATCTAGCTAGGAAATCAGCAAAACATTCATCTTTGTCTTGTTTTAAATTGTACAAATCTTTAATGGTGACATGCCTCTCGATGTAGGCACTAAATTGATGGACAAAATATTCAGCGGTCTCTTCAAAATTTCTCAAATAATGAGTGGGCAATTGATAGTACCACTCTAATGCCATTCCTCCTAGACTTTTCGATAACATTTTTAGTAATAACAAGTCATCATGTGATATATCATGACATCCTATCCTAAACATGCGAAAATGCTCTATGGGATCTTCGGTTCCTTTATATATAGGAAGAACGGGCATGGGAAAATGTTTAGGGTATGGTTGTGCTACAACCATAAGATCTAGAGGTTGAATACACATCTCTCGATAATTGTACAAGGGACAGTAGGGATCTATCTGGTCCATGCAGGAAGCTAACTGTTTCACCATGGCTTCCAGATTACTGGTTTACCCACCATATTGGTTCGGTAGGGCATTAATATGAGATTTGTGAGCATATGATGGAGGGACATGCATATTAGATGCTATATTGCTATTGTGTAAATTGTTGGTAGGAAGGGTGTTATGAAGAAGTTTTGAAGTTGTATTATGTTGTATCCCAGATTGTTGAAAATTGGTGTTTGGCTTCATTTTAGGTTTTTGTCGGTTTGAAGCATATTGATCAATAGTTTGGAAAAATAAAGCAGTGAATGAAGGTTTCTTTTGTGTGGAAATGATTTTAGGCTCAATAACAGGTTCCTTAGGAGGTTGGGTAACCTGTTGTTTTTGCATGTTCTGAATTATAGTGGCCATATCCATATTGGATGGTCCAGCTTTATCACTTTCTTGATCAACAAAGGACAAGGGATTAGTGTGTATGTTAAACATATCTTCCATGGCTGCTTGAGTGTCACTAATTTGTCCTCTATCAATACGAACTGCCATATTAAGAGAACCAATGTTATTATTGAAAAATTTCTAGAAATGATCTAAGTTATCAAAAGCAATAGTTCCATCTCGAAGCCATTCTAGGGGATGAGGATCCTTCCTCTCTAACATTTTCTTGTTTTTCATTTTCTTCAGCTAGCTCATCTTCTGGTTGTTCTAGAGTTTCTCCTTCCGGAATTGAACCCTCAGGAAGGACATTTGGGTTTTTTGTTTTGTCTCCTAACCAATCTTCTTCTTCTTCTTCAGTTTGTTTACCATTCCTAAGTTTAGTCATTATGCTTAAACTTAGATTTCAGCAAATATATATATATGTATATATATATATATATATATATATATATATATATATATATATATATATGCAACAAGCTTAAGAGGTATATATTTTAATTATATACCTACTATAGTATTTGAAATAAAATGTTTTTGGTTTTGTTATGTTTTTTTGGTTTTTCTTGTTTTTTTATAACAATATTATAAAGATAACAAACAGCACATAAAATGCAAGAAATAATAATAATGAAAGCAATGATCTAGTTTTCTATAAACAATTTATAAATATCATTAATGGGCTCAAGTTCTTCAGGAGTCATGAAATGTTCTTCTTCAAATTGAAAATTTTCTTTCAAAAATTTGACAAAAAGTGCTATAGTGATATTATCTATCTCAGACTCTGGTTGGTAGAAGTAAAGTTCGTGGCAATACTCTCGATATAACACAGCTCTAGAAACTCTATTCCATATTTCCCTATCCGTAAGAACGACCTCTTGGTCTTCTACATGACCTAGGAATTGGTGTATAATAGCTATGTTCTCAAGGTATTCCTCAAAGGTGAACAATTCTGAAGACACAAGAGCTCTCCTATAAGCTAACCATCTATGGCAAGTTCTCTGAAGTTCATGATAAAAAATGAGTTTATGAGGATCTAGGATTCTATCTAGGACAAGCCTCTTGATTTGTTTAAGTTCTGTGGACCTAGATGAAATGATACCTAGTCTCCTATTAAGTTCATCCCACAAAAGTTGGTTTCTATCTCTTTCAGGCACACTAAGCACGGAATTGATTTCTATAGCTGCTAATTGATTTTCAACATTTATAATAACTGCTAGTCTTTTCTTAGGATCTACCATCTAAACATGATATGCAAATTAGTAATTTTTCTAATGATTTTAAATGCATCTATGTTTTTTTGTTTGGTTTTTTTTTTGTTTTCAAAAGGTTTTAGTTTCACATCGGGTTCACCAAAATGTATCGCTCCAAATTTTTTGCACCCTTACCTTCAGGCTATAGGATCCGTTCCCGGAAGGGGGATGTGAAAAGGATGGGACAATACCTCGGACTGAGAGGCCTTTGGAAGGTCCCACCTCTCGAGGGAGGTGTATTAAGGTGATTTTTTTATGGATGGTGGTGTTCACTAGGAAACATTTAGTGGCAGTTTCCATGCCTAGGTTGGGAATGTGTTTTATGTATTCAATTTTATCTTTAAACATTCAAATCCTAGGTTTGGACAAATGAATCTAAGTTGTTCTATATGGAATGCAAATTTAAATGAATACAGAAAACATAATTAACAGAAAACACAGAGAATAAATTAAGTGAAGAAATCCATACCTGGTTCCATATGTCTAATGGGGGTTCTGATTTTTGAAGCAGTTAAGATCGTCTGGAATTTTACAGGATCATCTCCTATCTGACAGGATCATTTGAGATCTGACGAATTCGTCAGACGAATTTGTCAGAGACCTACAAACAGAGAAATAGATACAAAATACCAAAATTGCAACTATTCTGATAAAGGAAAATGATATGAAATAATAATAAGGATGTTAATAAGATAGTCCCGAATGGAAATGCAAGTAAATTACGATTCTTTAATAGCTAATCATGATCTTATTATGCAATTAAATTACATGGGTGAACTCCAAGATGCAGGATAATAGGAAATAAGAATAAAACTAACTAAATGCAAAATAAAATAGCAACAAAGTATAGGAAAAGTGCAAACTCTGGGCACTGATTGCCCCCAATGTTGACTGCAGTCGAAATCGTCTCGGCTTGGTACGAAATCATCTCGGCTTGGACAGGATCGTCTATGACAATCTGAGCTTGCTCTGGCTGAAGAATGATAAGGTTCTTGCAACAAAACTTGGAAAGCACAAATGCAGATGGTAATCCAAGGTATTCTAATGCATGTAAAGGTCAAGTTATAGGAAAATTTAGCCAGGGGAAAGTCAAGGGGGGTCCTAAGGTTTAAATAGGCTTAGGAGGAAATTTGGGAGGTTGGAGATCATCCTAATTTGGAATATCTCCAATGGTGGAGGTCTCTAACCGTGCAGACACGCTTCTGTCCAACTTAGAGACACCATTGAAACATAAGCTAACTATGAAAATCAGTTTTGGGACAAGATCGTCTGGACGTCCTAGTCTAGACGAAATCGTCCGATCTGAGGCGATATCGTCTGATCGGTGACGATATCATCAAACGGACAAAACAAACTCTAAAAATGGCATGGGAAACAAGGAAACGGGTTAAAATGCGGTTTTGGAGCAATTTTGGGATTGAAATTGAATTTGAATTATTACTAAGGTAATTTTAATTATTGCTAAGTTTTACTACGCAAATTTTAGGGTGCTATAGATGTACAATGGTGTGATGTAAATGGTTTATGATGTAGGTGTGTGATTTGGAATACAAGTGATTGTGCATGTATGATGTGATATGATTTAGGATAAATGCTAGGTAAGATGAACCTAACAATTGCATGAAGATGTACATATGAATGTGTGCCAATGGAATATAGTGAAATGTATGCATATGTAAAATATGAGAATGTATCAGGTGATTAGTTGTCCATGTTGCATTTGAATTATTTTCACTTTGTGTTGCAAGGCCAAAAACAAATGAATGGGGTTGTGAACTAATGACCTAGATATGCAATGGGTAGGTATGAAGTGCATGAACTAACGTGTGTGTATAAGAAACACATGAATGAAATGTATATGAGGATGATGTGTAACCATAATGAAGATATTCTTGCTATAAGAAGAGGCAAAAATGATGTTGTTCACCCCTAATTCAAAAGCATGATGAATTTTTAAAAGAGTTTTCTAGACAATCAAACTTATCTAGTAGACACACTAGATTCTATAGATATATGGACTAATCAAACTGAATCTAAGCCTCCCATGGACTTGTGTGTGCACATGATGTTCATTTATCTATTTTGAGGGAGGTTGGACTAACCTATTGTAAACTTAGCCAAAGTAGCTAGCTCATCCACAAGCATATAGTGATATGTATAAGAGAAGGTTGCTAATGTGACAAATATATCACCACTTGTAAGACTATTCCACTACCAGGTAGGCTCTTGGAGACTATTGCTAGCAATGAAAATCACCTCATGATGTTATTTTAGACCTAAGGACCAAAGGAATTCAAGAATTTTGATAGTACTCTTGGAGGCGTTTCCTTTTGTTTTCTTATCCTCTTTCTTTTGATTCTATTTTGGTGGTGCTATTTTTTTCTTTTTCTTTTTTTGTGGCCATTTGCTTTTATTTTCTGCTCGTTTTCCATTTTTTCTTATGTTTATCCCTTTTTTTATTCCTAGGTTTATGTTGATCACGCAAATGATAGGATGTCCATACAACATTGATGTAGATCTAAATGAGGTAGATGTGGGATACGATGGAGTAGAACATTAGTGTAGAAGAGAAAAATGAAATGCAATGTACGTCACCAATGGACGATTTTGATTTGTTTGCATTTTTGTTTTTATTTTTTTGTTTCTTTTAGTGTTGAATGTACAAGAAATAAAATTTACCTTTGAAGAAAAATATTTGCTAGGACCAAAAAGTAGACAATAAGTGAAAAATTGCTAGGCTATGCTATGTGGATTTCTTCATGTATACTAGGCTTACTCTAGGCTAGGCAATGTCTATGGCTCGGTGATGACTAGGCTAAACTAGGCTATGTCTATGCTTGGTTACGGGTATGGCTAGGCTATATTTATGCTACACTATGCTAATGCTAGAATGCTTCCTCACAAAATAAAATCTATCCTAATGCATTGGAAAAGGAATTTGAAACCTAGACTAAGGTGTGTGTTCCAAATGCTTTGAGGTTTATGGAGAAACCTTGTTCCTAAGAGATTCTTTTTTTTTAATATTCCAAAATTTTGTTGAGGATTTTGGAGAAACCTATTGTCTAAGAGATTCTAAAAAGAATGTTCCAAAATTTTGTGAAGGATTTTGAAGAAACCTGTTTCCTAAGATATTCTAAAAAGAATGTTCAAAAATTTTGCTAAGGATTTTGGAAAAACCTTTTTCCTAAGAAATTATTAAAAGAATGTTCCAAAATTTTACTGAGGATTTTGGAGAAACCTGTGTCCTAAGAGATTCTAAAAATAATGTTCCAAAATTTTGCAGAGGATTTTGGAGAAACCTATTTCCTAAGAGAATCTCAAAAGAATGTTCCAAAATTATGCTGAGGATTTTGGAGAAACCTATTTCCTAAGAGATTCTAAAAAGAACGTTTCAAAATTTTGCTGAGGATTTTGGAGAAACCTTTTTCCTAAGATATTCTAAAAAGATTTTTTTTTTAATTTTGTTGAAGATTTTGGAGAAACCTATTTTCTAAGAGATTCTAAAAAGAATGTTCCAAAATTTTGCTAAGGATTTTGGAGAAACCTGTTTCCTAAGAGATTCTAAAAAGAATGTTCCAAAATTTTTCTAAGGATTTTGGAGAAACTTTTTCCTAATATATTTTAAAAAGAATGTTCCAAAATGTTGTTGAGGATTTTGAAAACACCTATTATCTAAGAGATTCTAAAAATAATGTTCCAAAATTTTATTGAGGATTTTAGAGAAACCTATTTTCTAAGAGATTCTAAAAAGAATGTTCCAAAATTTTGCTGAGGATGTTGGAGAAACATATTTCCTAAGAGAATCTAAAAATAATGTTCCAAAATTTTGCTGAGGATTTTCGAGAAACTTGTTTCCTAAGAGATTCTAAAAAGAATGTTTCAAAATTTTGCTGAGGATTTTGGAGAAACTTGTTTTCTAAGAGATTCTAAAAAGAATGTTCCAACGTTTTGCTGAGGATTTTGGAGAAACCTATTTCCTAAGAGATTCTAAAAAGAATGTTCCAAAGTTTTGCTGAGAATTTTGGAGAAACCTATTTCCTATGGTGGTGAGGCAAAGAATGAAACCTCTTGGAGTGCCTAGTGATGGATTTATGGATTGAAATGTGAATGCAAGGGAAAGGATGTCACCTTTAACAAAAATATGAAACCTTTTGAAGTTCCTGGTGATGGATTTGCATATTGAAATGTTAATACAAGGAAAAGGATGTAACCTATAACAAAAGGATGCAATATTTTTAATATCAATTATTTTAAGGTCTTGTTGAGTGGTATTTTCACCCGATTGTGAAAACACACTCTCCGATAGGATTTGGGTTCTAAATCCTCTCTTGCAAAGAAATTTAATAAACAATTTCTCCAAGGTTTCGCTATGTTAGCATTTGGTATATGTGTATTAATAATCTCAAATAAAGATATTCAATTAAAATGCTTGGAACACCTTAGTGGTTGCAAGTAACTAAAAACAAGGGGCAATGTTGGTTTATTTTACTGTGAAACTTTAATGATTGTTCGTTGAACCCGAATAAAGCAAATGTGATTTGGTCCCTATATGACCACGCTGTAACTTCAAAATGGAAATTGATGAAATGCCATAAAACATAACCCCTTCAATGAAATTGGAATTTTCATGAAGGGAATATCATCATCGGCTCATGAATGAAAAATAAAACTAAAAATGAAATTCTGGCCTTGAAATGGAAATTTTCTATTTTTAGATTTTGGAATTTTTAGTTTTTAATTTTTTTATTTTAATGCCTGTAAATGAAAATAAAGTGCAAAAAAAATAAAAATAAAATGCAAAGAGAAAAATGAAATGCATTCAGGGTGATGCAATCCTATTCTGACAAAACCGAAGCTAATGAGGTTTCCATGCATGCAACCTAACCTATTGACCCTGCAAACATGCACAATCCAGATAAGCTAGGTGCTGGTCTCTGGGGTTTTAACTATGGCTTTCAGATTTAGACATTCGCATGAAGCAACCAAGAGAACTTGCATTAAACTTCACCTATAAGCCTAGAAATCTGAAAAGGGGAAAGATAAACATTCAATCCTGCATGCAGAAAATAACTCCTTCTTTCTTGCCAATGAGATGCAACTCTCTGAATTTTCTGTATTAAAAATTGATCATTTTACAATAACAAAATCTCTAGTTTTCTCAAAACCAAAAAAAGGGGAAGAAAAACACTCCAAAGCAGGCCCAGAATGGCTATCTCGCCCTCAGCTCTGCAACTCTGCCTGCAGCGGTTTCCGACCCTTGTACCAATCTGTGCCTCTGCTTTTATACTTTCTAGCAATGCTCTCTGTTTCGCCCTGTGACGCTTCGCTTCATCTCCCAGATCGCTTCGTTTCACCTTCCCCACCTTTTCGTTGTTTTTGACTTTATGTTCGACATCGAGACGCTTGATCTTCTCTGTGAACTGTAACACTTCTGTAGCCCTTACACCTTTATGCCACGTGTTCCATGCTTCTCTACATGTTTCATAATGGCCCCCTATAAATCGTGACCAAAAATAGCATGTCACGATATCGCGACGTTTTTATGTATGCAGCTTTGCCCCTCTACCTGTATCGCGAAAACAAGACATGTCGCGATATCGCGACATTTTTCTGTCAGCAGCCTTGTTTGTCATCATGCATCGCGAAAATGATACATGTCACGATATCGCGACATTTTTCTGCTTCGGACCGCATGGATGCAACTTGTCGCGAAATCGTGACGTTTTTCTCCTTCGCTGTGTTTTGTTGCACTCAGCCGCGAAAACGCGACATGTCACGAAATCGTGACACTTTTTCATTCCATACCATCTTGTTGCTTTCTGTTGTGAAATCGTGACGCTTTTCTCTTTCGGGCTGTCTCACTGCTTTCTGTCATGAAATCATGACGCTTTTCTCTTTCGGGCTCTCTTGCTTTCTGTCATGAAATCATGATGCTTTTCTCTTTCGGACTGCTCTCGCTGTACTTGGCCGTGAAAATGTGACATGTCACAAAATCATGACATATTTTCCTTTCGTACCATCTCGTTGCTTGGAGCCACGAAAACGTGACCTGTCGCGATATCGCGACGTTTTTCCTCTACGTTCATTTTGGCTGCTTTAGGTCACAAAAACGTGACATGTCACGATATCGCGACAACTTCTGCATTGACTCTTCTCTTGCTGCCTTCGACCACGATTTCATGACAAGTCACGATATCATGACATTTTCATTTTGTCTTTCTCTCTCCTCTATGAACCACGATTTCATGACATGTCGCGATATCGCGACATTTTGAGTCTTTAATTTGGTTCTTTGTCTTGCACCATGATTTCACAACATGTCGCGATATCGTGACATTTTCTCTTCATGATGCATTCTGCTGCTCTTAGCCACGAAAACGTGACATGTCACGAAATCGTGACAACTTTCCATTTCTAGCCATGACGGAGCAACATGTCACGAAATCGTGACAACTTTTCATTTCTAGCCGCGACGGAGCAACATGTCGTGAAATCGTGACAACTTTTCATTTTCGGCCGACGGAGCAACATGTCACGATATCGTGACAACTTTTCATTTTTGGTCGCGATGGAGCAACATGTCGCGATATCGCGACACTTTCTTTTTCTTGCTATATTTTGCTCTTCCTTTGATTTTTTAGCATCTGGGCCACTGCGGTCTTCTTTGAAAGCATGCAAAAAATGTGGGTCCCCAATTTTGGGGTGTGTTGTGGATCAGCCACAACAAATGGCGACTCTACTGTCAAATGCTCCTGAGCATTTTGGTGAGAACCCAACCTGAAATATACAAGCTTAGATACAAGCGTCAGCACATAAAGGATAAACTAATACCGATAGATCAGAAATACATGAAACATCAGAATCATTAAGTATCAGCTCGGTGTGTGCAATGTGTTTTCATTCCCTATCGCTTGAACTTGATCAACATTCCATTGTCAGTTTCACTTATGATTTGTATGCAAGGCTATGAATGATTTGTGCAGGATTTGATGTATGATGAAGATGCTAGAGATATAACAACCTGCTTTGCAAAGGCTCAAACCTTCTAATATCATGTACAAACAATTAAAACTGTCAAACCCTCTTAGGACCAAATATATGTATACTGAATTAATTTACTAGATCCCAAAGTTGGTTATGTGTCACTACCATCTTGAACCCATGTGCAGGTGTAAGTGAGATCAGAGCTTTGGGGAATTGGATTCCCAACCTAAGCGAGATGGGAATTTAATCCTATCCTTACTACTCTGATCTGGAGTTCATTACCTCATCTTGAACAAAATGATTTAACCTGTTATGGATGAAATTGTCAGGCTAGCCTATCCGTTTGAGCAATCAGTGGTCTTGCTTTTAGACAAGACATGTTGCCACGCATGAGCATACTTAACCCCATAATCCATGATTTGGCTTCATTCATTCTTTTCTCTTTTTTTTTTTTTTCTTGGACCTTTGGGATGACTACCCATCCTTGCTAGGGACATGTAGTACGATCCCTCCAATCCAATATTAAGATGAAAGATGGAAAATATTAATTTTATTTTTGTTTCTTGGACTTTTGGGATGACTACCCATCCTTTGCAGAGGACATGTAGTACGATCCTTCCCATCCAAGTTTTATGATAAAATGAAAGATGGAAGCTTTGGGGAATCGGATTCTCAACCTAGGTGAGATGAGAATTATGCCCTATCCTTACTACTCCATGAAGGTCAAATCGGAGCTTTGGGGAATTGGATCCTCAACCTAAGTGAGATGAGGATTTAATCCTATCCTTACTACTCTGATTTTAGGCTTTAAGCATTATGGGAGTGGTAAAAACCACTGTTTTAAGGATTATGTTGCATGATAGGACAGACATGAAATATTCTTTTCGCCTCACCTTTTCTTCCAAGTATGGTTTTGACCATTTTGCTCAAGATTCTCTTTAATATGCGTAGAACGTGCTTGGTTCAAGATAGTTCGGGCATCAGTTCCCAACCTTAGGATTTTTCTTATTTATGTTATAGCATAACCCTAAGAGGATTTGACACACTTTAATGATTTGTATCTGAAATGCATATGCAACTAAGATGGCATGTATATGCAAAGTGAGATGTAATATGAATGCATTGTCCTTTGAATTGCAGATGGAGTATTGCCATCAAAATATAAAACTGACTACTTCATGCATCACAAGTTTCAAACGATATTATTAAACTGTTTGTGTTACTTGTGGAGCTTTCTGCAATACAATTCCAATGTTTCATATTTTCCTGATCTTAGGCATAAGTTGACATCTCAAAAACCTTTTAGACAAACCAAACATGTCAAATAAACACACAACTTGAATCATGATTAAACTAACAATCCAAAAAATGAAACTTGAAAAATACAAACCAAAACCAAAACCAAAATCTATATACAATATAGTACAAGATGATGCCAAGCTTGGACTATTACTTTCCTGGATCCCAGACATGATTAGAACATTTCAACAAAAATATAACGTGATGTGCATGCCAAATGTTGTGAGAATCCAACAAAAACAAGGCTAGACCAAACAATGCAACCCACTTCAACTTTCCTCTCTCACCCCACCAATTAAATTTAGTTCCATTAGTATTCTCATAGGTGAGCGTCAAGTTACTAAAATGATTAGACAATAAATGATATTCAATTTTATCTTGTCTATTCTTTAAAGTATAAACCTTATAATTCCATTCATGATTTAGAACTAGGCCTTCCTTTTTAAATGTGAGATACTGCAAATAAGAGCCTATTTCTAAAAATTTCAAAACCAAATCATTTTCCAAATTTGTAGGCCAATCAAATTTGTGCAACAATTTACAAGCATCTAGGATATTTACTAAATTAGGATCATTAAAAGTTTTTACCCTAGATTCAATTAGTAATTGTTGATGAATTTGATTTAACAGTTCAAGTGCATCAACTTCTTTTTCATTCATTAAAACAAGTGTTATCAAAGGTGTGATTGGAAATTATACCTTGTTTTTCATTCACCTTTAATGACATTTCACCATAAACATCATTCAAATTCAAAATATGGTCATGCAAATTTTCACCTAAATTTTGGATGCTTGAACACAAAAGGTTAGATTCTACCCTTTGAACATCTTTATTTACCAAAATTTGATGGGGATTTGTAATTCCCTCTTTTACCTCATGGTCTTCACACTCTTCATTGATTACTTGTTCATCAAACATACCAAAATTAGGCACCCAATTGAAAACATGGCCATCCTTTTCAACCTTCAAATATTCTTGGTCAAAGTGTATGTCCAATGACTCATCTTGATGATCCTTCATTTGAGTTGTTTCCAATTGATCCATCTCTTCGTCATTTAGTTCCCATTCTTTGTTCACTATCCATGGTATCTCTTCATGTGAGATAGAAGTTTCAATATCTTGTATATCCAGTGCAATATGGGTTTCATCTACAGGGGTGTAAGAAAAGAATGCATCATCATATCTCCCCCAACCATTGTAAAAATCGTCATCCAGATCCATGGAATGAAATTCCATGATGTTTGTGGCATGATCTTTTGATTCATTCATAAATTCCTTTTCTTCTTTGTCCTTGGCAATAGAATCATTATAATCTTTCAAAATTTGATGAGACTTGAAACCCTCTTCCAAAACATCCTCAAATTGTACAGGAGTCGTAATATCTTCCTTTGAGTAGGCGATTATGTCATCCTGCATATCAATTGGCACACAAGTTTCATTAGCAGTTTTGGAGTGAGTGTAGTCTTCCCACTTCTTCCAAGCATTGTAATAATCATCTTCCAAAATCAAGTGGTGATGTTCAACTACTTCTTCAACATCCTCCAATTCATCAATGTGTTTCTCATCAAATTTATCTTCACCTTCCTTAGATGGTTCCATTACTTCCAAAATTGGGTTATTGCTTGTATTCAAGTTGATAAGGCTATCATAGTCCACATTTGTAACCCATGATTCCAGTTTATCACAATTTGGAGGGTGAAGAATTCTTTTATCATTAGTTCCTAGCTTTTCATCGAGAGTTTCTTCCAAGAACAAGTGGTGAAATTCTATCACGTCTTCAAATTTATTTATTGGTTTTCTTCCAATTTCACTTTCAACCACTTCATTTAATTCTATGGTAGGTTCCGTCCTATCACATATTTCAAACATCGTTGAATTTAGAACCCCTTCATCCGAATAATCGTGTATCTCTATGAATGAGATCATTTCTGCATAATCCTCACTAGCGGATGTTGGCTTAGCAATTTGCACCTCCTCGTGGACTACATCTAAGGTGGTTGTAAGATTTGGATGTTCAAATTCATCCCCTTGATCATTTACCTTAGGTATCATTGGAGTGGAGGGTGCTATATTAGATGGTTGGTGTAGGTTGGCATCAATATCTTTAGAAGGACAATCTCTCATGTGAACCTGTTGTGCCTTTTCTTCTTCAAGACCTTGTCGTTCTACCTCTTCTAGGATCTCATAGATTTTCTCTAGAGACAAGCCACCCATTTTTTTCTCAATGAATGAAGCAAGTGTGGGGGGTATGGCTCCCAGGTATACTTCCATGGCTTCCTCTTCTAATGTGTTAAAATTTTCCCACATTTGGGAGTGCAACTCACGAAATCTTCCATTGAATTGACTCAAGGATTCATTAGGCTTCTTACATATGGAGGTAAACTGATTTTTCAACATTTCTAAGTCAACCTGATTATCAAAATGATAAAGATAGGCTGCTTCTAGCCGTGTCCAAGAAGTCCTAACCTCCATGGGTAGTTGGCTATACCAAAAGAATGGTTTATCATCCAAAATGTATGCAAATAACTTACAAGCCACCTCCTCATAGAAAATCTGGAATTGACATAATGTATCCTTGTAGACATGTAGTTTTTGCAAGTATCCTAGTGGCACCTCTTGATTAAAACACCGTAAAAAATCCAATAACATTTTAGGAATATGATAGGGTATCACATGTATAGACAAACCCTTATAATGATCCTCCATTGTAGATACCATTCTTTCTCTTAGAGATGCTATTTCAGCTTTTAGGGATACAATTTGTTCCTCAAATGTTGCCATTAGTGAACTCAGAATGTAACTTTAGAACCAAATCTGTTAGTCGAAAAGGAAGGAATCCCGACACATCCGCGTGAAATGACTAGCAAATATCCAACCTGCAACGTATGAAAAAAAATCGAGTTAGCATCAACCAAGAGATGTATTCATTAAAATCAAATGAAAGCAACTGTATGGACACAACACTTCGTTAGTCAATTTTTTTTTTTTTTAATTCTGAAAAACTTCATTATTCCTGTATGAACAATCAAAAAGCGTTAGAACAATACATGGCAATTCATGTCCTCCTTTTAACACTACAAGGTTGTATTGTTAAAAGAGGGCTAAAGATAATGATCAATAGGGCATGAAATATTCAAAATTTAAATCCCTATAGCATTTAAATCACACTGAAATAAACCGGTTCAGGCCCTCCTTCTAGCGCCAATCTGTTGAGTGGTGTTAGAGGAGGCCGAAGATGCTAATCAAATGGACTTGAAATATTTAGCAATGTAAAGCTCTTAAACAATTATAAACCTGTAGCATCTAAAATCATGATAAAATAAACCTTTTCATGCCCTCCTTCTAGCGCCAATCTGTTGAGTGGTATTTTCACCCGATTGTGAAAACACACTCTCCGATAGGATTCGGGTTCCAAATCCTCTCTTGCAAAGAAATTAAACAAGTAACTTCTCCAAGGTTCCGCTATATTAGCATTTTATATGTATCAATAATCTCCAATAATGATATTCAATTTGAATGCTTGGAATACCTTAGTGGTTGCAAGTAACTCAAAACAAGGGGCACTATGGTTTATTTTACTCTGAAATTGCAATGAGACTAAAAGTAAACTAAAAATGAATAATGGAATCTATTTTCGATTTTGGAATTTTGGTAGATTTTCAATTGTTTATTTTAATGCTCGTAAATGAAAATAAAGTGCAAAAAAAATAAAAATAAAATGCAAAGAGAAAAATAAAACTACATTCAGGGTGATGCAATCCTATTCGACAAAACCGAAGATAATGAGGTTTTCATGCATACAACCTAACCTATTGAACCCGCAAACATGCACAATCCGGATAAGCTAGGTGCTGGTTTCTAGGGTTTTTAACTAGGGTTTTCATATTTAGGCATTCGCAAGAAGCAACCAAGAGAACTTGCATTAAACTTCACCTATAAGCCTAGAAATCTAAAAAAGGGAAAGATAAACATTCAATCCTGCATGCGAGAAAATAACTCCTTCTCTTGCCAATGAGATGCAACTCTCCGAATTTTCTGTATTTAAAATTGATCATTTTACAATAACGGAATCTCTAGTTTTCTCAAAACCAGAAAAAGGGGAAGAAAAACACTCCAAAGCAGGCCCAGAATGGCTATCTCGCCCTTAGCTCTGCAACTCTGCCCGTAGTGGTTTCCGACCTTTGTACCAATCTGTGCCTCTGCTTTTATACTTTCTGGCAATGCTCTCTGTTTTGCCCTGTGATGCTTCGCTTCATCTCCCAGATCGCTTCGTTTCACCTTCCCCGCCTTTTCGTTGTTTTTGACTTTATGTTCGACATCGAGACGCTTGATCTTCTCTGTGAACTGTAACGCTTCTGTAGCCCTTACACCTTTATGCCACGTGTTTCATGCTTTTCTGCATGTTCCGTAATGGCCCCCTGTAAATCGTGACCAAAAATAGCATGTCGCGATATCGCGACGTTTTTATGTATGCAGCTTTGCCCCTCTACCTGTATCGCGAAAACAAGACATGTCGCGATATCGCGACATTTTTCTGTCAGCAGCCTTGTTTGTCATCATGCATCGTGAAAATGATACATGTCGCGATATCGCGACATTTTTCTACTTCGGACCGCATGGATGCAACTTGTCACGAAATCGTGACGTTTTTCTCCTTCGCTGTGTTTTGTTGCACTCAACCGCGAAAACGTGACATGTCGCGAAATCGTGACACTTTTTCATTCCGTACCATCTTGTTGCTTTCTGTCGTGAAATCGTGACGCTTTTCTCTTTTGTCTCGCTGCTTTTGGAAATCGTGACGCTTTTCTTTTGTCTCGTCTTTCTGGAAAATCGTGACGCTTTTCTCTTTCGGACTGCTCTTGCTATACTTGGCCGAAAACGTGACATGTCACGAAATCATGACATATTTTCCTTCCGTACCATCTCACTGCTTGGAGCCGCGAAAACGTGACCTGTCGCGATATCGCGACGTTTTTCCTCTACGTTCATTTTGGCTGCTTTAGGTCACGAAAACGCGACATGTCGCGATATCGCGACAACTTCTGCATTGACTCTTCTCTTGCTGCCTTCGACCGCGATTTCATGACAAGTCGCGATATCGCGACATTTTCATTTTGTCTTTCTCTCTCCTCTATGAACCGCGATTTCATGACATGATCGCGACATTTTGAGTCTTTAATTTGGTTCTTTGTCTTGCATCGCGATTTCACAACACGTCGCGATATCGTGACATTTTCTCTTCATGATGCATTCTGCTGCTCTTAGCCGCGAAAACGCGACATGTCACGAAATCGCGACAACTTTCCATTTCTAGCCACGACGGAGCAACATGTCACGAAATCGCGACAACTTTTCATTTCTAGCCGCGACGGAGCAACATGTCGCGAAATCGCGACAACTTTTCATTTTCGGCCGCAACGGAGCAACATGTCGCGATATCGCAACATTTTCATTTTCGGTCGCGACGGAGCAACATGTCGCGATATCGCGACACTTTCTTTTTCTTGCTATATTTTGCTCTTCCTTTGATTTTTTAGCATCTGGGCCACTGCGGTCTTCTTTGAAAGCATGCAAAAAAGGTGGGTCCCCAATTTTGGGGTGTGTTGTGGATCAGCCACAATAGGTCTGATGGTGATTTATGTGCGATGACAATGCTAGGTGGCACCATAATGAGTAGATGAGAGGTGGCAGAGTGTGAATGTGTAAGGAGGACTAACTCCGTGAAAGATAACTATGGTTGGAAAGAGGGAAAACCCTCTCCCAAGAATTGAATTGGTTTGAAAAGGGAATGCAATCCCCTAATTATAAAATAATTTAGGAGGGGGATAAAAATCCCCCAATCATGAAGATTTTATGGAAATGAGATGAATTGTGTTAGTTTTGAATGCTGAAGCAAAAGGAGATAAAACCAAATTTGGTTGTGAAATATGGATTGGAAGAAGATGGAATTACTCCAATTGTGAATGATGGATTGGGAGAAGGTAACATTTCCCCAATTGTGAATGATGAGTTGGAATAATATGAAATTGCCCTAGTTTTGAATAATGTATTGGGAGAAGGTGAAGTTGCCCCCATTTTGAGTGATAGATGGGGAGAAGATGAAATGAAGCTCCCTCCCAAATATGGAATATGTGGAAAAAATGGATAGAGTCCTTGTAGAAAGTGAATAAGATGAATGGTGGAATGGTGAATGATGGTTTGGAATAAGGAAGTGCAAGGTCACCTAGCTTGCATGATCAATTTAAGATACCCCAACTTTGAAAGGGATGAATGCCTTTGGAACTTTGTCATTGACAAGTGTGAGGTGTTTGAGTTGATTGGGTCAGCTAGTCAACCATAGATGGATCCTACTCATGATTATTTTAGTGGGTCCATTTGTGACCCAGATATGGTATCCACACATGAGTCCTCCAGAATAAACCAAATATGATTAGATTGGAGTTTTTATTGAAAAGATAATGTTTACCTATGTTTTCGCCTAAAAATAGTGTTTGATGATAGTCTTAGGAAAATTCCTTGGACATATACCACATCCAAGATTAAAGGTTTTATTATTGATCATGCACAAGGTGGTATTCAGTTGTTGAATAGCTACCACTTCATTTTATGAATGGACGATGGAGAATATGAGGAATGATGATGATGTGATTGAAAAATAATGAAAATTGATATGTGAAGAATGGTAGAAGGATGAAATGGGTGTTAGAAAATGCCATAGCCATGCATAACATGAATAATAGAATAGAAAATTATAGGTTCACATTTTAGTGTGCAAACTAAATGTTTGCACAGTGGTGTGCAAACCAAAGGTTCACACACTATTGTGTGAAATTTGACTATTTGACCCATGTGCAAGGTTTTAGCATTTTAGGGGACCAAACGATGTCAAAATTAGATAAAAATTATAGAGTTGGAAATATCTTTTTGAGCCTAATCCGATGGTTATAATTTTGAGAAAATTGGAGATTATATGATAGGGTAAAATTTAGGTCAAATATGATCCTACTTTTAGAAGTGATGGATGCACAATTTCAAGCCTTTTGAAAGGGAAAATTGGTATGATTAGTGAAATGGTCAATGGATGATGATGATGGAGAAGAAGAAAAGGAAATTGAAGAAGTGAAAAAGGAGGAGAATATTTAGGGAAAGGAAGAATGATGAACACAACATAGCAAAAAGGAATGCTATGTAGGTGGAGAAAGGTAAAAAGTGGAAGTGGATGATGGTGGAAGTGGAATAATGGATGCATCCTGATGCAATAGATAATTCTGATTATGAGTAGTTATGTGAATCATGCCAACATTGATACAACATGAATGTACCCATAATTAAAAAAATTGAAGGTCTTGAATAAGGTGCATGTTTTATGTTATGTTAATATGGAAGTAAATTTTAAAAAGTAATTAATCATATCAAAAAAAATTCATGGAATGAATACCTTCAAAATGCCTAAGATAATATTTTTGTCATTATAGCCATCTCTAACCCTTAAGCAGATTAATATTTCCTTTCATTTAAAACTTAAGGGGTTTCCCACTTGCTCTTTTAAAGAAATCATGAATTTCTAATCTAATTGGCCAAACAATAAAATGATAAAATTCATCCTTCAACCGACTAACATAAAATCACTACCAAAACCAAAAAATGCCAAGGACTAAGAAAAATGGACCTTTCAAACAATAGTGAAGATTGATCAACCAAACAAAAATCATTCAAAATAATTTAATCTACTGGTAAAGAAGCTTCGACTGACCACTCAGTCCAAATAGCCAAAATGAAAAGGAAAGAAAAAATCATAAATCGATCGATAGAGACTAATTTACTGCCAAAATTTTTTCTTTGACCAAAATGAAAGGTGAAAATTATCGATTGATAAAATTTTACTCATTGACATGCTTATTTTAGTCGATGAGTAGAAAATTATAGCTGAGGATAGAAAATTTTTTGTCGACAAGAAATGAACAAAAGCTGACTAATAAGTCGACCGATCGTAAAGGTAATGAATTTTTTGGATGACTGTAGTAACAAATCAGCCAAAAGCTTGATCGACTAAACATAAAGTATTTTGATCGAAGAAAATCACGCCATCGGTTGAGACAAGTAAAGGATCAATAAAAATTCAATGGTCAAAAAAATTGTTTGATTGACGAATAACATAGGTCAGCTGCCTAGAACCAAGTGGAAAATATTGTTCAGTCAAAGAAAAGTATCGGTTGGCCGAAAAATTATAAGGATTGACTGACCCAAGTAATGAAGCAGCTAAAATGCAGTTGATGAAATTTTTTTTTCCAAAAGAAGATAAATGTTAGATATCGATGGTTGAAAACATCCTAACCATCAGAATATCATTGAATGAATGAAATAAATGGTGGAGATCGATCGAGGTAAATAAAGGTAAATTCAGTGGAAATCAAGGTATACCAACATTTAATTTTGCATTCATAAAATCTTAATTAAAATATTATTATCATGAACTAACATCCTTGATAAAGGCTATCAAAAGTTTTTAAATGTAGCACATGCGATAGTAATCTAAGCCATTCAGTAGAATAATGACATCCAATCATCACAATTTTCATTCATGCCAAATCAAATGCATCCATAGCCAAAAATGCATAGTCAGTGAGAACCAATTGACCGAAGGGGAACACTCCAAAATCTATCGACTGAATATTAACTAAAAATAGTAACATCCCTATCGCTAGAAGGATCAATCAGAAACTATCAAAATTAGAGCAAATGAAAACCATATGTTGTTTGGATAACGATCAGTAGTCATGAGTACTTACATAATAGGGTACCAAGCAACATGTGTCAACCAATAAATAGCACACACACCTCAGGGATCTCTAATATGAAGAAGATCAATGACCACACATAATACAACTAAAGGCCAATTGAAAAGTTGTACAAATACAAAATCTACTCCAAATTATTACGTTCAGATTATACGAAATCACTAAAGAGGGAAATAAACCATGATAGGATGATTCAATAACAAATGGTGGGGTGGCGAGATAAAATAAATAAACCGGTTAATGAATAGGTCTGGCCAAGTAAAAATCTCTGAACTCTTCATAATGCATGAGTGAAGACTATAGAAGGATGCTAGTACTCATACATTGAACAAGTGAATGTTAACCTATAAATCACATAATGCTAATGGATGATTGGGTTAAGGGAAAATCATTAGGTTGTAGAAAACCAAATCATTTTTGGATCAACAAGACCTGTTCACTTGTCATCAATTGATGGAATAATCCACATCAACTCATCCTTTATATAGAATAACACCCATTCTAAATTCCAAGATATATTTTAGATATGGATTGAAGTGTGTTGGTAGTGAGCTATAGAAATAGATTTCTAGACTTTAAGAGATCTTGTATCATTGGTTGTAGAAAAAAAAGAGGCACAATAGAAGATAATTTAAACATAACTCTCACTCGTAGATGGACTATAGTTAGAGTATTATCATCTCGATGGAGTATAGTTATGGAAGTATTGTATTGTTGGTAGTTTCCTTAACTTATGTACTTCCAATTTATTTTTATTCACCGTTTTCATGAGGAGCTTTATATATCAGGCTTCTGCATCCCAAGGCAAGCCCCGTATGGTTGAAGAAAGCCCCTAATCCAAGATAATACATCTAAATTCCAATAACATTCTCAGTAAAATAGATCAAGGTGTGTTGTGGTGATACCTCAGTCCACATTGATGAATATATGAGAAGATACTCGAGACCTCACTTCAGAATAAACAAATAAAACCACAAATTAGCAAAGAGAAGATAGGTGACAACTAGGCAGGGCTTCAGCCAATTTCGATGACACAATTTTTAGGTAGTTAAGATAATAAATTATACAACACCCAACCAATGATAAGGTAGGTTATGGTACTAGGTGGATAGTCCAGATGAAAGCGGTTCAGGAAATTAGAAAGCTGCCATAGGTATAAGAAGGACATCTACAACCAAAACTTTTATCAAGCTTTGACATAGCATATTTTTGCTAAGAGGTATCCTCGAGTACCCATTATTTTCTATTGTATTCCCTTTGTTTTATTTCTTCTTTTCCATCCTCTCATTCTTCCCATTATTGTGTAGGTTTTGATAGGAAAGTGCCTAATAAGTTGAGATTATTTCAAAACTATTGAGCCATAGGTCAAGAGACTCAATTGTTATGATATTTGAATGAGAGATTGAAAGGTCCTTGTTACGACATTCGAACGAGGATCTTTATTGTATTGATCATTCTAAGAGTTAAATGGTGATTCCAAGCCAACTCTTCATGTAATATCATTCAATATTAATACAATTTTGGGCTTATTTCCTGTAATTTTTTTGTGTTTAGTTTTTATGTGTCTTCATTATGGGTTATTTTATTTGAATGCATAGTGAATTTTTCTTTCGTTGGTCAACTATTACATTTATTACGATATTCAAATGAATATAATTGCACCGATTTTCTCTTCTCTCTTTATTTCTATTTTCATTGAATTATTATTAAATATTGCTACAATAGCCCAAAGTATTAAAGCATCGGTCATACATAAGGCATATTAGAATTGTTATTATTTTAGCTCAATCATAATTTATAATTGTTAATTCATCACCATAAATCTGGAAGAGAATAAACTTAAACATTAAAACCTTAAGCTCACCTCAAGGGTATCCTTACCATACCTAGTATATCTAGAAAATATTAAATAACTCTATTCCTAGGTTAAAGAGGCAAGTCGACTAGAGCTTGTAATTTCTCATTGGAAATAGTTTTTTCTACAACATGATAGCTTATATTTAGGATGTAAGAAAAATCCCCAATAGTTTATTGGCACCGTTGTTGGGGATTGAACTTGTAATTTTCATTACAATTTGGAACCTAATGACAAATATTATTGGTAATAGTCATCCTAGAGGGAACCAGTGCACTTAAGTGTCACTTTTAAATTTTTGAATCTATTTCTCACCTATGCTCATAGTTTCTAATTATTGTTTTTTTAGGAATAAACAGTTGCATCCTTTTCTTGATTTTCTTGAATTTCTTGATCTTCTTGTTTCTTGATTCTTGAAAAATATTATACCCTGAGTGATTGAGAGTGTTAAAAGTTGAGAAATATCGACCAGACGTTCATTCCTTCTGCACACATTGTGCTAGCACCTATGACTGGACAAATCCAAAAATATCACAAAAATTAAAATAAGAAGAATGTGATGGCACAAACAAGAAGAACCACTCAAGATCTGTATCTAGAATTCTTAGATCTAGAGGTATTTTTTAGAACTAATTCTACTAATTTATCTTCAAGAAGTTTTGATGAAGATATTGTTAAAGTAGAAAATATTTTTGAAATACCTCCCATTGTTCCTAGTGGAATTAATATTACACCTCCTAATATAATTCCTTTGCATCTAACCCTAGTACCTTTGATAAATAATATGACCAATCCTCCCCCTAATGTTCAATTATGAAGAACCAGCTGATATAGGCCTTTTTAGTTACCAACACCACTACATGATCTCCCTAGTAAGTCTAGCAAGTATTTACCTATATTTCAAGGAAACAATGTAGTTACTAGGGAAGAACACATTAAAATCTTATTGTATGCTTTAGACAGTCTAGAATTAGAACATCAAAATTTAGGATTAAGAATTTTTCTACAGACTCTAGAGAAAGATCCTAGGGAATGGTTTAATACTCTTCCTAACAATGACATTGCCAATTTTGCCAAAATAGAAACTATCTTTTTGAAGAAGTTTGGTTAAAGGAAGAATGAAATATCATTGTTGATAGACCTAGAAACAATGAAAAAGAAATAAAATGAATTAGTAAGTGATCTCAATAGAATATTTTCTAAATCTAGAAATAATATTCCCACTGCTCTAAGGCCAAATGATATCCAATCCATATGTTTTTATAAAAATGCCTTTCTTGGAGAATTTAACTATGAATTAACACAAGAACAGGTTAACACAATAGATGAGTGCATAGAGAAAGGTATACATATTGAAAATAAAATGTTATATAGTGGAAAAATTAAATCACACTCTCTAGAGGATAATCATCCTAATAGGAAGCCTAAGAAGGTAGGATTTAACCTACAAAAGAGAGTTGAACATGATCCCATGGAAAAGCTAGCTAATAAAATAATAAAAAATTTTAACATAATGAACAATAGGTTGAATAGGATAGAAATAAATAGAGAGAAACGGTGAAACTTATCACCCTTAGGTCGATAAACAACAAGGTGACAATAGACCACCTTTCAGGAGGAATTTTAATAGAAATTGGAATAACAATAATTCTGATGAAAGAAATAGAAATAATGGGAATAACAAGAAAAGGAGAGAGATAGAGAAGGACCTGGAATTAGTTACGAATCCTATACCTACAGTCAACTTGGTAGAAATTTTTCCTTATTACTGTTCAGCCTGTGATGCTCCTCATAATCCATATTACTATGGTATCTATCTAGGTATCCACTATCCTATAGACTTAGAAGAATAATCTAAAGAGGATATCAAAATTAATGCTTTTTGGACCCTTGAAGATGAATCTAGAGAAAGGTTGTTTGAAAAATACATGGATTTATATGCTTCAAATAACCATCCAAAAATCCTAGTTGCAAAAAACACAAAAATCTTGCAAAGAGGATATGAAACTAGGTATGAAAAAATGAAACAAGGAAAACTAGTTCCAACAACACAAGAGGTGGAATAACTAGAAGCAAATACCCTAAATTTGATAAATAAGATTGTACCTAACAAAAATGATAAGATTTTAAACAAAGGTATTAGAGAACGACCCACTATAAATAATAATGTACAAAAATAAAAATAGAAAAAAATCAAAACAAAAAGGTTCCTAAAAACAGAGGAATAAATGAACCATCACCTCATGAGGAATGCTCTAAGACTTTAGATTTTAAGAAGATATAATTTGATGTTAGTTCAAAGTTGAGTAAATAGACAAAATTACCTTTGGTTAGTTAATGAATATTCAAAAGTACAGATAACAAGTCTATAAGTCTTTTGGCTTAATTGAATAAAAAGGAACTTAGTCTTGTAATGTTGTCAAACCTTCCAATCATGAAACTAGAACCCCCTCATCTATCAAACTATTTTATGTGTCACTCAGATATAATTCAAATTAAGGATAAATGTATGTCATTCACAACTGCATGCTAGATAGTGGTGCATCCCATAACATCATGCCCAAATAGATAGCATACCAACTAGGGTTGATTTGTACTAGGGAGTCTCTCCCTGTATCAGTATTATCACTAGCTTGTTAGTCTACTTAGATCAACACCCTAAGAAAGGTATAGGTATGGATGTTTTAGTGGTTTATGTAGAACCTTTCTTCTCATTAATGTTAAGCAGACATGTCATTCACAACTGCATGCTAGATAGTGGTGCATCCCATAACATCATGCCCAAATAGATAGCATACCAACTAGGGTTGATTTGTACTAGGGAGTCTCTCCATGTATCAGTATTATCACTAGCTTGTTAGTCTACTTAGATCAACACCCTAAGAAAGGTATAGTTATGGATGTTTTAGTGGTTTATGTAGACCCTTTCTTCTCATTAATGTTAAGTAGACATTTGGTAAAACAATTAGTTGGTTCCATACAATTAGATTGGTCTTATGCCATAATTCTATTTCAAGAAAAGAGAATGTGACCTTAAGGAGAGAACCATTTAACAAGTACTCAATGGAGCTGGTGAGACCATATGACACCATGGTTAATTTTGTGAGTTCCATAGAAGAGAAATAAATATGAGTATACTCAGTTTGGAATAACCCTTTCCTAGTTGAAGTCCCTGAAGCAAAATATATGAACCCTAAAACCAGAGAACTAGTAGATGCATAATTTGATAGGATTCTTACTCAGGAAATATGGACCATGTCCTTTGATGGGGTTAAATATCAAATAGAAGTAGATGCTGGTGTGAGTTTAATAGATATAAAGGGAAACTATCTTGGAATCCCTTACATATTAGAATTTCCATGCACCAATAATGTTGTTGAGTATGAAGATTTAATGTTAGGCTTAAGAAAAGCCAAAGAACTAGGTATAAATTTCTTGACTATGATTGGGAATTTTGAACTGATAATCCAACAATTTAAAGGTAAGTATCAAATAAAACATACCAGATTAAAACAATATAAATCTATAGTCTTAGCTAAAATTGATAAATTCTTAGCTTTTAACATCTCATACATTCCCAGAGAATAGAATCACGTTGCAGATCTATTAGCTATCAATGCTTCAGGTGCATATTGTCTAGAAATTGACACTGAGTACATGGATAGGTTCCCAACTATATCCATATACAAACCTTCTATGCTTGAAAATGTTGTATATATACAAGTGTTTCAAGATGATGTGGATATCAAAGACTTCATGACCCTCCAAAATGTGTATTCATATATTATGTAAGGAGTAAGATGAAGAAAAATTAAAAAATATTATTGGAGAGCCAGTTGAAGTAATTCAACTCAAAACCAATAGGATCCCTAAAGGGTTAGTTTCTTTAGAAATATTATTTGATGATTTTGATAAATCTTACAAACCACTCCTCAAAGAAATAAAAAATGATGATGTAAACATTGGAACAAAAGAGGAGCCCAGGTTTGTCAAAATTGATAAGGCTTTACCAAAAGAAGAAAAAGAACAGTACATTAGCTTTTTGAAGAAAAATAAATAATATTTTACCTAGAGTTATGAAGACCTGAAAACATTTAAAAATATGTCATGACTCACATCATTCTCCTTAAGGAATATTCTAAGCCTTTCAGGTAGAAGAAAAGGAAATTCAATCCCACATTGCATCCAGTTATGCAGAAAGAAATTAGAAATTATTGGATGCCAAGATAGTCAGAAAAGTGAGGTTTTCTTCTTGGATAGCAAACTTAGTACTAGTAAGGAAGAAAAATGGAGAAATAAAACTTTTTGTTGACTTTCAAAATCTGAATAAAATTTCTCTAAAGGATAATTATCCCTTATCCAATATGGAACAATTGCTATAGGCTATAGTAGGCTCATCCAGAATGTCATTACTAGATGGATTCTTAGGATACAATCAAATTCAGGTAAATCCTAAAGATAGATATAAAAAATGCTTTCACTACCCCTTGGGATACCTTTTAATATCTGAGAATGGCATTTGGATTAATGAATGTAGGAGCCACATTCTAAAGGGCCATGGAATTTGCTTTTAAAGGTTTGATGTTCAAAATAGTGGTTGTCTATTTGGATGAAATAATAGTGTTTTCAAAAACATCGTAGATCATTTTGAACATTTAGCTATAGGTTTTTCCAGATGCAAAGAATATGGAATATCCTTGAATCCAAAAAAATGTATATTTAGAGAAACACAAGGAAAATTTTTGGGCCACATAGTATCTAAAAGGAATTAGCATTAACCCATCAAGGATAGAATCTATTGTCAAGATACTACCCCAAAAAATATGAAAGGAGTCAGATCATTCTTTTGTAAAATTAATTTTATAAGAAGGTTTTTGCCAAATTTTGTTGAAATAGCTCAACCTATTAATAACATGATTAAAAAGAGTGTTGACATCAAATGGACAAAATAAAATCTTGAAGCTTTTTAGAAAATCAAAGATGCTATCACCATTGCCCTAGTCTTGAATTGCCCTAACTACTCAAAGAATTTCAATATATATTCATTTTCTTTTGAACATACCATTGCTACAGTTATTTCTCAGAAGGATGATGAGGAGAATGAAATACCTATAGCCTTCATGAGTGCTAGACTCAAAGGAGTACAACTGAGATTCAAAAATATTGAAAAAAAAACTTATTGTGTAATTCAAGCATCGAAACATTTTAAATGTATTTTTGGTTCAAACAAGGTTATATGTTGTATCTCTTTTACTTCTATAAAATATATTTTCACACAACCTGAACCAATAGGTAGTCCTCCCAGGTGGATGGTCAAATTACTGCAATATGATGTAGAGTGTAATGCTATAAAAATAATCAGAGGACAAGGTCTAGCTAAATATCTGGCTACAAAGAAGGAGAATATATACAGAATATTTCTACAGTTGATGACATGCATGATATCAGAAGAACAAATAATTTTGAATACAAATGGTATGATGATATCTTGTTATATCTCCAAATACTGACTTTTCCTAAAGGTATATCTACAAATAAAATAAGGTCTATAAAATAGCAAGCATATAAATATTACACCCAAGAAGGTAAACTCTATTGGAAATATTCCAAAAGTTTCTTATTGATGTGCTTGTTTGAAAAAGAGAAATTAGAGGTGATAGGAGAATTTTATGATGGATTTTGTGGAGGCTACTTTGCTCCAAACGTAACTACAAATAATATCATGAGAGAAGGTTATTACTGGTCTTCCTTATTCAAATATGTTCATCAATATGTGAGGGGATGTCATAATTATAATTGTCAAGTATTTATAGGGAATAAAAAGTTAGCACCAATGCCTCTGCAACCTTTAATCATAGAAGAAAACTTCACATAGTGGGGAATTGACCTCATTTGGGAAATAAAACCAAAATCAGGCTGACATAAATGGATTATCATGGCAATAGATTATTTTACTAAGTGGGTGGAAGCAGCTCCTCTAAGAAACTCAACCACTAAAGTAGTTATTTATTTCCTAGAGGAAAACATCTTAACTAGATTTGAAATCCCAAATAAGTTGGTAACAGAAAATGGGAAGTAATTCATATCATTTGAAATGATAGAGTTCTATGCAAATTATGGAATTGAGCTTTCTCATTCAGCTAACTATTATCTTCATGAAAATGGTCTTGTCGAGTCATCAAATAAGAATCTAATTACCAAAATTAAAATATCACTTGGTAAGAATAAAAAGGGATAGGACAATGAGTTAGAATTTTCTTTATGGTCAGACAGACTGTCTGTCAAAAGGAACTTAGGCAAAACTCCTTATGAAATGGTATTTGGAGAAAAAGATCTACTGCCTCCTCAAACAGAAAGAATAACACTGTCCTTATTACTACAAGATCATGAAAACCTTGATGCTCTATAGAGGATATTAGAATGAATTGCATATTTAAATGAAGAAATAAGAAATGCATTGGACAAGATGTTTAAACAAACTCAAAAAACCATGCAACTCTTTAACAAGAAATCCAAGGGAACTCCATTCTTTGAAGGAGATACAGTCTTATATTGGGACCCTAAAAATTATAAACATGGATAAAAGGGTAATATTGAACCTAGGTGGATAGGCCCTTATCAAATAATTTAGATTTTTGGTCCAAATACTTACAAGTTGCAAACCTTACAGGGTGATCTCATGGAAATCCCAATAAAAGGCCAACACCTGAAGTTATACCATGCCTACTAGTGAACAAAAAATGAATAATATATACATATATATAAATTAATAAATCTATGTGTGTTTTACGTTAGTTCTTTTTCCTTTCTAAGCTAGGTTTGCAACTTCATATTCGAGTACATCTCAAATTTATAATCTTTCTTCTCAAATTGAATGTAAACTACTTATTGAGTCATTTCATCAATAACTTCATAAGTACAAGGCTTCTCTATTAAATTCATAATGAACCTCTCCTTGGTTGCATCCTTCTTGATTTCCTCTAAGAAGCAGATCGATAAGGGATTATGACAACTCCTTTATGATAATGCAAACCTATATGCATGTTTCTTTTCAATGCATAATTAAACAATGTTTACAAAATCTTTTCTTTCTTTCTTTTAAAAGCAAGGAGAGAAGCCCCCATAAGTTTCCCTCAAGCATACACATTTCATAAAGTGTAATCAAAGTACTCTCATAATTTCCTCTAGCAAAAGTATTCAATACATACAATGTCCACCCATTTTACATATCTACTTGCAATTTAAATAAACCCCCATAATTTTCTTTCATTTTATTTGGACTCCACATCAAAAAATCTAACCATATTCTTCCATTATTATTATTTGTTTTTAAAACAAAAAATCTCTTGTGAGGCCACCTTGGTCTGAGAGACCACAATCAGGGGGTTCTACACTATCAAAGTCATCCAAGAGTCATGCTCGACCCTACCCACACCAACATTATCAATTTGATTTTTGGTATCCAATTCAACTTTTTGGTAGGGTGGAGATTCGAACCTGGTACCTCCCTTGGAGGATTGCCCTCTCCTCTCCAACTCACCTACAATACCTGGGTACTTCCATTATTAAATTAAGACTTCTTTATCATAAAAGAAAACATATAACTTTTATTCATTTTATTCCCAAACTATAAAATGAACATATACTATTTAATAATCCATTCTATTTTTAAAAACATAATTCAATTTCCAGTTATATTATTTCAATACAAAATAGGGAATATTGAAAATAATACAAACCTTTTTTGTAATACATACCTATCATTCATTGTAATTCCCATTTTAAAATAATTTAAACATAAAATCAAACCATAATATAGGTTCTATTAAAATAAAATATTCCTAAAAAATATTTATTTCATTTACCCCTAAATATAATTTTTTTTTTTTTTTTTGAATTTACATGGTGGAATCGATAGCCGCCACGAATCCGGGCAGGTCGTCCAGCTTTTTATGGCCGCCACAATATCTGTGTTGTCCACCCCGGAAGCCGCCACATAGATCTTCATGCGGTTTGCCCCTATAACCACCATGTCACAATAATTTTAAACTTTTTACACCACTGAAAGCACCAGGAAAGGGACAAGCGTTCAGTCCGACGAGGCCCGAGATTTGAACCTTGGACCTCCGCCACCCTATGGCTAAATATAAAATAATTAAAATTCATTCAATACTCTATTTAAAATATGAGATTTTTCAATTATCCCATATTAATTTCCATTAGCTCAATATTTAAAAATAAACCCAATGTTCACTAAGTATTTAACCCACTTAAAAAAACATCTATTTTTCAAAAGCTCTACTAAATCTCACTTATATATAGGTATATTTTTTTTATAAAAAATACTATACATAATAATTAAATCCCTTACAATTTGTTAAATCAAATCATGATTATTATCAATAATCATGCATATCCCAAAGAGAGACCATGCAAAAGATAAACAAATAAAACTTAAGATTCAACCCCTTTTAATTTCGCACACAAATATATAAGGGTTTTATGTTTTTTCAATTCATTCTACTTATTTTAAAATATAAATACTCCACTATTTATATTTTATATTTCCTTAGTTTTCTATATTCTTTAATCAAGAAAACTACGCACAAATGGAAACCCTAAAATTTCTAATATTCTTTAATGGTTCTAGAAAGAGTTTCTCTATGGTTCTACTTTTCACGAAATTCTATAATACATTCCAAAAATCTGAAAAGTATATCATATTTCGTTCAATGCAAGAGTTCAAATAACATGGTAAAAGATTACCTGTAATTTTCAAAAGTAATAGAAAGTAGAAAATGCAAATTCTTACGATGTAAACCTCTTATATGTTTCCAACATAGTGCCTCTAAGATCTATATCCTCTAACTCATTCTCCCAAAGCATTTGGATCTCCATTTTTTTTCTTTTCCATATTTCTTTTTAAAATAGAGGAAGAAGATGAAATCCTAAACTATTTTTCCAATGTCTTCTTGCTTGTTACATTTTTAAATAACATCAAAGCCTAATCTATTCATTAAATGCATCTTCTTTGCAATGTAAAAGGGTTCGTAAAACCTAAATTAAATTTCTTTTAACTTTATAAAAAAAATAAAATAATTTATATCTTTTTTTTTTTTAAAAGAAGGATTTTATGAAAGAAATAAGCTCATTTATATTTATTTTAATTTACAAGAAGGTTTTTAATAATACCATGATCATGAAAACCTTATTTATTTCTATATATATATATATATATATATATATATATACCTTTAGAAATCAATTTTCTAATGTTATCTAGCAACTAATAGATTTATTGCTTTCTAATGTATAAACATACCAATTGCATTTCATTTCTAATGTCAAATTTGAACATTATGATAAATTAACTAGTTATCCTTTAATTAGTTAATTTACTGTCAAATATTAATATAAATTATTAGCATTGACACTAACCTTTTTTTTGGTAAGTTAATGGAATTCATTAAAAAAGGGTATTTGAAATGCGCCCCAACACCTTGTACATCAAAAAAATCGAGAACAAAAAAGAGGAAATAACAATGGAAACAAAAAGGAATCACCAGAGGAACAAAAGGCATTCAACCAGTAGAACCAAAAAGGACCTAAATCACCAAAATACGGAGCATTACAAAAAAGTGAAAGCTAAGACCAAGCTTTCAGTAGCAGAAACAATAGACACGTTAGTTGGGAACATCATTCTACATTGGTGATGCAACCACAATCTCCAGGTCAACATCCTTAACATCATCCTTTGGCATATCCTTTGGGGCTTCCTTGCAAGCTTCCTTGGCGATCTCCACAACCTCCTCATCCTTAGCATTGTCTTTTATATCGAAAAGTCCCCCCATAGCAGAAGTAGTCGGAACATCCTCAAAAGAGTCATAGAAGAACAACAAGCTAAGTGCTTGACCCTACTCCTTAAGCTGCACAATAGCTTTCCCAATGTCAACATGAGAGCAGTTTCTAGGTGATTGATAGTAGCAGACGTGGCTTGGACAACAAGCTTATGAAGGTATTTTTCCACAATGTTAGGAGAATTAGAAAGTTCTTTCTTGGCCCTCTTAGAGGTAGGAGTGGGAGTTTCAGTAGCCTCCTTAAATTTAAGCCTTTGGGAACAACGAATAGGCATTTTTTCAATTTTGAATTTTTTCTTGATGTTGGACACGACCTGAGATTTCTCAATCTTGTTCTTTCTCTTGGACCTAGAGGCCTTAGGGCTAGGAGTAGAGGAAGAGTTTTCTTTAGTAGAATCAGGGTTGGGGATATTACCTTTGGGGAACTTAAGAAGTAAAAACCTATAAATAATCTTGAATAACCCCTGGTGAGAGGGCCAACCATCATCCTTTTTGCCTCGGGTTGAAGTTATTGCATAGTCCATAGACCAGTAAAGAGCAGCAGGGATGTTCATCATTTTGGCCTCTCGAAAATGGTTGACAAAAGCTAAATGAAAACTACACAGCTGAGAATCGGGATTATCAACAGTCAAGTATTGCATAATAGGTTTAAGTATTTCTTTCCAAGGGGTGGAAAGGTGATGGTGAAACAAACCTTTTTTATGGAGCTTGCGGATCATGGATGTCTGTTCAAAGTGGGTCAGTTCAGCCTCCCAATGGTGTTTGTTCCTCCGTATCACCTTGCCCTCAAGGATTTATCCTCGTAAGCTCGACCAAAATCTCCATCATTATCTGGAACTCCATGCCATGAATGGTGACGACGCCATTATCCCATGTATCAACAAATGCAATAGTTGCCTCCCAATCAACACTAAAGAACATTTTGAAAAAATTGATGAGGCCACATTTATCCTTCAATATGTCATCAACAATGGTCTCAATTTTGAATATCTCAGGCTCTGTAAACTCAGGTTTCCCTTATTTCATGATTGATAACCAAAGAAGAGTAGAAAGGAAGAAACAGAAAGGGGAAATGATAGACGGGAACAACCATAGGGAAATGGGAGGATAAGTGAAAGGATCATGCATGAAATAGTATAAATAGAAGGTGAGGTCGCAGATCCGAAACCAGCAAGAAAACCAGTGAAAATACCTCAAAAAGGAAAAATCCCACTTATTGGAAGGATATTGGCTAGGTCTGGGAACAGAGAGGATTTTCTGACATTGGAAACTACAACAAGTGATTGGGAAGTGCAATATGTGGGGATAGTGTTGACTCTTTGGGATGCCCAAAAAATGGATCCAAAAGAGAAAACTGGCACATGAGACATGAAATATTGGAAACCCCCACAAAATGATCCTCGGAACAAAGTGAAAAGAAATTTGATGGAGGATGATTCTCGAAAGAGCCAAATAACACAATCCAAGAAAAATGGACAGGATATGATTAAATATGGTTTTGATATTTACATTGGGATTCCAAGAAGGGACGTTTGATGAGAAAAAAGTTCAGGCTAAATAAAAATGTTGTGGATAGTGTGACATCACGTGGGAAAAAGAGCAGTGTGCAAGAATGTGAATAGGAATGTTAAATCTCATCATGATCACAAATATTTTTATCTAGCCTGGCAATCACAGCAACTTCTCGAGGAATAGAGTCTGTCCACATCAACAAACCATGGGAATTCACCCCGATGTTGGCCAATCTATCAACAATAGAGTTGGCTTCTCTAAAAGCATGTTGGATGATGGTTTCATTCTATTTAGAAAGGATCTACTTACTTTCTTCAATCATGCTTCTTATCCTCCAACTAGCTGGCTTGGAATTTTATAAAAATTGATTATGTTTAGAGAGTCTCCTTCCACAATAATGTTCCCTGGAATATTTTTAATGAATTGGAGGCCCCTCCATAAAGCCTTGGCTTCAACCGAATGATTGGAAAGAACACCCAAAGGTTCAGAATAAGCAAAAATAGAATTTCCAAGGTGATCACAAAGAATACCACCAGCACCTGCACTGCTAGGGTTTCCTTTAGCAGCTCCATCAAAGTTAAGCTTGACCCATCCAACAGGAGGAGGATGCCACTTGATGTTGGTTCTTGAAGTTGAAGGGTTGACCGGTCTTGGATCTTCTAGGCAAATATGATAGGATTTGAGTAAATCATCCTCAAAGGACGAATGAGAAAAAGGATCAAGATGGGCTATGAGGATGTTCTCTTTGGCACAAAGGATGATTTTATTGACAACGAGGATGACATCCAAGGCCTTTTTGTCAAACACTCTTCTATTGTGTTCAAGCCATATTTGCCATAGATAATGTTGTAAATAAAATTTTCATAGTCCTTTGAGCACGGGATTCTTGAAAGGATTAGGCCACTAGAGGAACATGTCAACAATGGTAGGAGGACAGGCCCAAACAAGGTGGAATTTAAGAAAAATATTGCTTAGCACAATTCTAGAAAAAGGACAAAAAAAAATAAGTGGGTAGTAGATTCCCAATCAGAGAGGCAAAGGTAACATCTATTAGGAAGTTGCATGCCCCTTTTGATTAGGTTCTCTATGGTTAAGATATGGTCTTGAATGCAGAGCCAAGAGAAGGAAGCAATTTTAGGAATAAGATACTTAGTCCAAACCAGCTTAAAAGGAATAAGAGTTTTAGTAGTGTTAAGTGATAGAAGATAAGTTGATTTGACTAAGAATTCTCTCGAATCAGTGGGTTTCCAAATTGGACAATCTATAGAATCTCTTGTAGGAATTCTAACAGAAGATAACTGAGCATGAAAACAAGAAATTTCAGCCTCTAGATCAGGAATAGATAGTCTTTTCCAACTCATGATACCATGAGAAGTAGAGATGAAATCAGCCACCAAAGGACCAAATAAATGCTTGGTGAAGTTGATTAACCTTTGAAGCATAGGAATCTACATGAGAGGACGGTCACCAAGCCACTTGTCTTCCCAAAAGAAAATAGACTTACCATTGCCTAGTTGCCATATTAATCCTTTTTTTAAAAGTGAACGAGCCACACAAATAGACTTCCAAAAGGAAGAGCCTACGGAAGGAACTTCACCATAAAGGAATTCAGAGGCCTGAAGATATTTCCTTCTGATGAATTTTACCCACTCAACATTATCATTGGAAATGAGGTGCCAGGCTTACTTATCAAGGAGAGCAATATTGAAAATATGGATCCTTCTAAGCCCTAAACCTCCCTGTTCTTTGGGTTTGCAAACATTATCCCAAGCCACAAGATGAAATTTGTGCCTGTTTTCAGTTCCTGACCCAAGAAAATGTTTTTGGATTTTTTCTATTTTTTAATAAACATTAACAGGAGGTTTGAACAAGGATAGGAAATAAACAGGGATGTTTTGGAGGCAAGAGAGGATTAATAAAACCTCTATTTATTAATCCTTCTCCTTATGGAATCCCTTTCTAGATTCATAAACATAAGCAAAACATATATTTTCAAATGCTTATAAACCAATATACCATTAATGGAACATTTATCTAACCAAGCACCCAAAGAAATAATATTAATTATTTCAAAAAAAATTTCTTTTCCAATGTTATCTATTAACATTTCAAAATAATCAAATCAATTTATTGCCTTCTAAAGAATTTAATTTCTATTCATACCACAAGCTAATATTTCTTATTAGCCTAGTATTATTATGAAGGTATTATTAAGTACCCTTACCTAATAATTCCTTCCATGGTAGGTTTATTTACTAAAAAAATTTCAAGTAAACACATATAACTTCGGAGTCTTATAGAAAAATAGTTAAATATACTATACCATCAAGGAGATTATTATATTTTCAAGGCATCCAAACATATGAAGATAAATATTTGGTAAAACATAGATAAAGTAAAGCAAACATTCATTCATAGAAGATATTGTGATAACTTCTAGGTTATCAACATCTTTTTTAAGGTGACTCCATTGGCCTAAGGCAACTTCCTTGTTGATGCAATGATTTCAAACAAGCAGATTATGAGATGCAACTATATGCGGTAACCACTTGTTACCCTAGGTAAACCTTACCCTGGATCCATTTGTCACATCATTTTCCTTATAGTATCTCATTCTTGATGGTCGAATTTATCAGCCATCTACAAGAGCACCTGATCCTACATCCAAGCACAACATCAACAACACCATATCCATATAACATAAAACAATAAATGCATAAAATATTTCAAATGCATCAAAACTAAGTACTAAATCATCATTTCAATACATAGTTTTTCTTATTAAAGAGTCCTCCCAAGGTGGGTCATGAAAAATAATGGAAGGGATAATTATGATGCATGGGAATTTGTAATTAAAGTGGGTGACTAAGGAGGTGATGGTCACTAGAAAAAATAAATGAGATGGTTTAATATAGGGGAGGGAAAGAGAATGAAAATTGGAATGTTAGGATTATTAGAATTAAAAAAATAAAATATAATTAATAAATAAATGAGGAAATAAAACACAGAAGAATAAAGCAATACTCAAGACAAAAATTTACGTGATTCACCCAATGTGGGCTACGTCCACAGAGAAAATAACCAGGATTTATTATTCCACCCAACAAATCTTAAAGGGATACAACCTACAAAAAATCCACTATACTTCCTCTCCAATATCACAATTACATTCTATATTCCTTCTCCTCCACATATTCAATGCCAATAAACATCCTCTTATAAAAATAGGGTTACAATTTTAGAGCAAATAATTAAGGCCTCAAAATAAAAATAAAAAATACTATTTTAGATGGTGATGTCAGCGGCAAAAAAGTATGGAATAGCCTCTTTGCATATATCCGATTCTAGAAAAGTCTTTTGTTTCCTACTCTGGATTGGCGCTATCTTCAAATTTGTAAAAGTATCAAGGAAATGATGACGTTAGTGGCAGAAAAGTACAGAATGGCGATCCGGGGAATGGACAAGTATTTTCTTTCTGGAATGAAGATAAAGCAAAATGGCTAAATAATGATGAGGCGGAAGATAAAAATACCAGAGTGGATTCAAGGTTCAGATACTCTGGATTTGGATTGGATATTCTGCTACTAAGAAATAGGATGTCATCATTTTTAAAGTGAATTGGCATTTAGCTTATGCTGGATTGAATCTAAATCGTGTGATGAAGAAAATCAATGATTGAGGTTAAGTTGCCAAATCTTGGTTGTTTTAAAGACATTGTTGTATCAGAATTGTAACATTCTATTGGAGATGAAGCATCGAGGGTTTCCAAGAAGATAAAACCATAGGCGGTTACAAATCAATGATGGTAATTCACTCCCAAGAAGGATCAACGAAAATGCATGATCTTTAATGCTTGAACTTCAGTTCCACTGAACAATCAGCAAGTTGCAGGGACCCCAAATTTTCATGGCATATTTTCTTTTAATGTATTTCCTAGAGGACAAACCAATTAGCTAATGCCAACTAATATCTTTTTTGTACTGTTGTAACAAGATTGTGTGTATTGGTTCTTGATTCTTGTAATAAGAAAACTATAAGTAGAGGTCGAACCCTCATTTTGAAGGGTCAACTCTAATGTGTTTGTCTATGCTATTGTAAATATTCCTAAAGAACTGAATGAAAGGAGCAATACATTGATCTTCATCTCAAGTTTGCATTCTTTTGCTTGATGTCATAGGTTTGGATTTCATAGTTGCATTTATATAAATACTTAGATGGTTAGTTTGTGCCTATTTTGGATTACTAGTTGTTGTGAGTAATTGGAATCTGCTTTGAGTTTGTTCTATGTTATTGGAAAGTATATTTCTATAAAATCTAAGTGTTTGGTGAATTTTGTTATTTGGATTATCATTCCCTAGGTATTTAAATTTCTTGCTATAACAGTTCTATTTTATGCTTTAATATATGAAACGATCTATTGTGAGATAAATGTTGATCTGAGTGTATGTCACTTAATATGGTTTTTTGGGAGCTTTTTATAATGGTGTAATATTGTTAACCTATTCTTCCACTGTTATCTACATCTCTCTAACCCTAACCTTATCTTACCCTAAACTCTAAACCTTAAGTGAGCATAATTGTGTCAAAAACATGCTAAGTTGACAAGGAACCAACCTACTCTAGAGGTAGGATCGAAAACTCCTATTTTGGTCCATCCAATGTTGAGTGTTGAGTTGCAACTATCAGGTGCAATCTTGGATAGAAACTAGGAAGATAGACAACCACAGTACTGAGTGAAAAATTGGTGCAATTCAGTGCCCAATAGTTTTTGGCATGCTCAATGGGACCTATTCACAAGGAACATGAAACCCATCAAAAGAGTTATTGTTATCTCAACCCGAAGGAATCAATATTGGGTGAATTGTCTTGACCTTGTTAACGAAGAAATTAAAGTTCACCTGGCGACTCCCTGGTCAGAAGACCTTAAAAAAAGTATTGTAGACGAGTACCCTTTCATGTATACCAGGTCTTTCAAGAGGAACAACCCTTATTCTTTCTTTCATTGTGAGTTACCTCTATGAGGGGTTGTTGTTATCAAAATTTTGGATCAAGATTTTATTGAAGAAGAAGAGCTTCTGGAAGAAAAACCAATAGTTCCCCCAATAATACCTACAGCCAAAAACATGGCACATAATTGTTGGTAATTTTGGGTATGTTGCCTAGCTTCATGTTTGTGAGTTGTCATTGATGTCAAAAGGAGTTTGTGTTGATGTCAAAAGGAATTTGTGCTGATGTCAAAAAGAGTTTGGTGACAAAAATATCTTGAAATTTCCATGATGTTTGTTTATGGTTTTTTAATTAAAACCATGGTGACAAGGTTAAAGGTTTTTCTTAAAACCATCTGGACTCATTAAGGCTTTTTATTAAAACCATCTTGGCTTAATGAAAATTTTTTTTCTCCTTGTTAAAACCTTAAAAGTCCATTTTGATTATTAATAAATAAATTAACTCAAACCTTTCAAAAGGTTTTAAGTTAAGTTTATTATTGATAGAATAATAATTATTAATTTAATAATTATTATTGAAAGGGTTTCTAAACCCTTAGCGGCGCTCATGTAAAAGACTTACCTCACCGAATTCAACTTGCATGGGATGAAAAATGAAATGTTTGAAAGGAGCACCGACGTCAATTTGCATGGGATGAAAGACTATTAAAGGGCATTATTTCCTAAGGTTTTAAGCACCTTCGAATTGTGTGATTACCTTCGAATTTGTATTGCTCTATGATCTTCAATTTCAGATTATGCTATGATTTTTGAGTCTCATTTTGCTCTGTGTTAATTTCTGATTTCGTGCACTAGTGAGGAAGACAAATTTGGTCTGTGTTAAATTCTGATTTCGTGCACAGTGAGGAAGACAAATCTGGTCTGTTAAATTCAGATTTCATGCGCTTGTGAAGAAGGAAATTCTAGTTGTCTTTTGTGAGCAAAGGGAAGGTAAAATGATGAGTAGCGCTTGAGAGTTTCATTGGGCACTTGTGCTCCAACGACGGAGGTAGTGGAGCGAAGGCGCTCCATAAGCAGAGGTGTTGAGTTTGATTCGCGATAGGGATGTTTCATTTTTTTCTTGGTCATGGTTATTGTGCACATGGTACAGTGATTGCTTTGCGCCACGAGTTTGGAGGAGGAAGCACTTTGGCACTTATGTTGGAGTCTCCACACTTATCCTAAGGTTGGAGAAATGATTTTTGGCCAAGGTATATCTTTTGTTGATAATGTGGAATATTTTATTTGACTTGGCAATTATTGTTGGTAATTGGATGGAGGTATAAGGTTAAATAGAAATATTGCTTTGACATTGTTATTATTGATGCTTAAGGTCATATTTGGGTTAGAGAGCCTTTGGATTTATTGAGTGGATATTCTCTTGTAATTATTTTTGAGGTTGAAGTTACTTTGTGATATATTAAGTAGGAGTTATAAGGTGTAAAGGAATATTATTGATATGTATATGTGTGAGTATTTATTATTGATGAGTTGGAGTGATAATGAGTTATTAGGACTCTTATCATTGTGCATTATTCCATTGTTGCTAACTCTAATTTGTGGTAAATTGAGAGTTAGTGTTGTGAAAGATTTTGAGTTCTCCTTATTCATCAAAGTAAAGGTATGGGCACATTATTCCATGGTTATTATTGATTTATGGTTTTCTAAAAATAAGTTTGAAGTGAAAAGGATTAAATTAAGTTTCCTTATTTGGAGTGGATCTTATTTTCTGAAAGTGGAAGTATTGATTATGCATTATGAGATCATGATGAGTTTATGAGTTATTGCATAATTCTAATTTATGAGAGTGGAAGCATTTGAAGTTTGCTTTAGGTTTTTTGAGTGAGAAGCATATGCCATTGCTATAAGTTTTTGAAACCCTAATTGAGTTTTTTGGTTGTTGAGAGTTTGGTTTTGAGATTGCTTCCATTGAGATTGAGTTGATCAAGTTATGCTTTACTTGATACATGAGTTGGACTTGCTCCTTTGAGATTTAATTTTATCAAGTTGTACTTTGCTTGATAAACTTTTTTGTGTGGTTAATTTTAGCATTCCCATTTGAGAGAAGTTGGAAATATATTGAACCCCTTTTTTATGCTTAGAGAGAGATTGCTTTGAGTTCTTGAAAACTAACTTGGCTAGGGTTTGATAGCAAGTTATGGTTCTATGTTGGAGGAGTTGATTCCTTGATATTGCATTATTGGCAATTGTTGGGTCGTGGTTCAAGATCTTGTGAAATTATACTACTCCTATGAGATTGACTTGAGTTGAGATTGAAAGTTGAAGGATAGAACATATTGAGTCTCTAACAATTCTCTTTATGCTTCTATGAGATTGATTTGAGTTGAGATTAAAAGTTGAAGGATAGAACATATTAAGTCTCTAACAATTCTCTTTATGCTTCTATGAGATTGATTTTAGTTGAGATTGAGAGTTGAAGGATAGAACATATTGAGTCTCTAACAATTCTCTTTATGCTTCTATGAGATTGATTTGAATTGAGATTGAAAGTTGAAGGATAGAACATATTGAGTCTCTAATAATTCTCTTTATGCTTCTATGAGATTGATTTGATATGATTGGATGAAACACATTGGGTCTCTAACAATTCTCTTTGTGTGTTCACATTGGGCAAGTTTCTTGGTAAACTTGCTTGAGTTGATTTTGGCAAGTTCTTGGTGAGCTTGCTAGGACTTATTTGGATAGGTTCTTGTGGAGAACTTGTGGACTGATTTGGACAGGTTCTTATGGAGAACTTATGGAGTGATTTGGATAGGTTCTTGTTGAATAACTTGTGGACATATTCGATGAAGTCTTGGTGGAGACTTGTGATCAGTTGTGATTGATTTGTTCAATATTTTGGCTTAATCTTAGGAAATATCTGATAGAGATTTGAGAGCAGATTTGTACTGGATCAGAGGACTGATTTTGGTGTAGATTTGTGACAGAGTTTGAGAGGACTTATGCTAGATTGACTGACTGTGTTTAGTACAGGTTTTGATGAGCAGCTTTGGAGGTTATCAATGAGGACAGAAGTCTCTAGAGCCAGATCAATGAGGACAGGACATATTCTATAGAAATAAGTTCCACCTGCTAGTGATAGAAGAGGCAGTGATCTTTTAAATTATCATTTCTAAAGCTTTGGGGGATAGGACATCTCCTTTGGGTAGGAGGCTCATAAATACTTCTTTGGGGGATAGGACATCTCCTTTGGGAAGGAGGCTCATAAATATTTTATTAGGGGAAGGATTATCCTTTGGATAGGAAGTCCATAAACATTGTAATTGGGAAGGATTCCCAAAGGATTTGATTGAGAAAATTTAGTGAAATATTTTCTCTATGGAGTAGCCCACCTTGGGTGAACCACGTTATATTGGTGTCTCAATTGTGTGATGACTTGTACACTGGTTTTATTACTGCTTTGATTTTGCTATTGGTTCATTGCATTGCTTTCTGAAGTAAAAGGAAAAAGTTAAAAAGTGGTCTTATATTGTTCACCCCCTCTCTCAGTATAAGCTTGTGTTCTTCAATTGGTATCAGAGCAAGTTCCTTAGGAAGAGTTTCACAGGTTGAAGGAAAAGCTTGAAAACAACACAATGGATTTTATAAGTGGTAATTCAGCACCTATTCTTGATGGGATGGATTTTGGTCTATGGAGCATAAAGATGAAGGTTCATCTAATGGCTCTTGGAAATGAAGTTTGGGAAGTAGTTGAGTTTGGGTACACTATTCCAAAGATTCCTCCTACTACTAAAGATGAGAAACTTCTACATCACATCAATTCAAGGGCAATGAATGCAATTATGAAAGGTCTACAAAAGGTAGATCTTACAAAGGTGATTCATTGTATACAACAAAGGAAATGTGGGATCAATTACAAGTGGTTCATACAGGTGATGCAAATGTCAGAAAAGCAAAATTGAGATATTACAAAGGTATGTTTGAACAACTCAAGATGAATTATGAAGAAAAGATTAATGACTATATGCTTCGTATGGATGAGATTGTTAATTCCATGAAGGAACTAGGTGTTGAGCTTGCTGAAAATGATGTTTGTGATAAAATTTTGAGGTCTCTTTCAAATAGATTTAGTGAAAATATTTTACCTATTAAGGAAGCTAAGGATTTGGATAAATTGAAAAAGGATGAGCTTCATAATATACTTGCAGCATTTGAGTTAAGAACTAAAGTGGTACATTATCCTAAGAAGGAGGAAGCTTTCAAAGCTACCAAGAAGTCCAAGGGTAAACAACAATAAGACAATGATGAGTCTTCTAGTGATGAAGAAGCAAACTACAGTAGGAAATGCAAGTTCTCAAGAAAGCACAAAGGTATAAAATTTGTTAAATGTTTCAATTGTGGAAAGTTTGGTCACTATGCTACTGATTGTCCAGAACCCAAGGATGATTGTGATGAAGAAAAATAGGATTATAAGCATAGGGAATCTAAGAAGCACGGGTATCAAAGGAAGAACATAAATGTGCAAAACAGTCAAGGGAAGAGGTACTTCCAAAAACACAAGAAAATTTTCTACACAGATAAAGCAAGTAAGTGTTCTAGTAGTGATGATGGAAGTTATTCAAGTGATGATAGAATGAGATATTGTTTCTAACAGAAAAAGAAGGAAAGAAAAGAGGAATAGATTTGTTGTGCTTAAGTGCTTTAGATGTGGAAATTTTGGTCACCTTGAGGATGATTGTACAAATTATGGTTTGAATTCTGGTAATAATATGTATGAGGATTCTTCAAAAAATTATGAGGAAGATCTTCTTATGGCTTTAGATGAAGGTAGAACCTCTAGTGGTAAGAAATTAGAAAAGGATATTGATGTTTCAAAAGGTAAAAAAATAGAGGATGTTTCAAAAAATGGATAACTAGATCTTGAGGTTGAACTTGTTAATGCTCTTGATGTGTTAAAGAAATAAATAAAGAAATATGCTAGACTCATTGATAGGTTTGATGAATGCCATTATGAAAGAGATGAGCTTATAGGAAATCTTGATATCTCTATAGCAAAGACATAGGAACTCAAAGAAGAGTTGGCAGCTAGGTCTCTTGAGTGTAAAGAGTTAAAACATGAAGTAGCTTCCTTGAAAAATGAAACTAAAGAGTATAAGGAGAAGCTTTACAGGTTTGAAGAAAGTTCCAATAAGGTAAAATCAATCATCAAGGATCAAATAAGGACAACAGATAAAACGGGTCTTGGTTTTGGAAATAAACAAAAGGAACAAGTTGAGGAATCTAGTAAGAGTTCCCAAGAAGAAGATGGTTCAGATGAAGAGAGTACTTCAGAGTAAGTTTTTAGATGGTGATTTAGATAGCACAAAATTAGAAAATAGGAATTAGCATAAGGAGATAAATACTAAAGGACCTATGAGGTCAAGGCAAGGAAAGTTCAATGGAAGATGTTTTGTATGTCACAGGTTTGGACACATGGCTTCACAGTGCAGGGCTCAAGCAAGACAGGTTAATGGAAATTTCAAAAATGGCAATTCTTTCAAGGGTATTGCTACTCTTGTAATCAGTTTGGGCACAAGGTAGTTAATTGCAGGGTTAACAATAGGAATAGGTTTGGTCCAATAGAGAGCATTTAGAAAATAGGTACATCTCAAAGGAATAACATTGTCAAATGTTATAAGTGTAATAATGAAGGACATACAACCAGATGGTGTAGAGTAGAAGTTCCAAGGTACAGGTTCAGGGCTATGAATAGGAACATGAATAATGGTAAGAACAAGAATAATTATAGGAATAGGAATAATGGCTTGGACAGAAACAAGGATGAGAACATAAATAGGAACAAGGTTTTGAACAGGAACAAGAATAAGGATATGAACAAGAACATGAATAGTAACATGGACAAGGATATTAAGAAAAAACATGGAAAGTAAGCGATGGAAATTGATGATGATCAGTTCCTAATGGGAGTTTTACTCCCACTCCAGAATTAATCACCTCAATAGGAGGTGGGGGAGGGGCTAAGCTAAGAGGATCATTCTTAGCCCTGAGACCCAAAGGTGACCCTTTACCATTTATGACAAAGGGGGAGAGATTTGAGTAAGGGGGAGAGCCTTGAGTCAGGGGAAGCAAAGCTTTAGAGGATGGTTTTCAGTTGGTTTTAGTTTTGACAGTTGGCAGTTGCTTGAAAGTTTTTTTTCTCAGCAGTGGTTTCAATAGTGGTTTTCCATCAATGATAAAGGGGAGATTGTTGGCAATTTTGGGTATGTTGCCTAGCTTCATATTTTTGAGTTGTCATTGATTTCAAAAGGAGTTTGTGCTGATGTCAAAAGGAATTTGTTCTAATGTCAAAAATATTTTGGTGACAAAAAGATCTTGAAAGTTCCATGATGTTTTTTTATGGATTTTTAATTAAAACCATGGTGACAAGGTTAAAGGTTTTTCTTAAAACCATCTAGACTCATTAAGGGTTTTTATTAAAACCATCTTGGCTTAATGAAAAGGTTTTTGCTCCTTGAAAAAATCTTAAAAGTCCATTTTGATTATTAATAAATAAATTAACTCAAACCTTTGAAAAGGTTTTAAGTTAAGTTTATTATTAATAAAATAATAATTATTAATTTAATAATTATTATTGAAAGGGTTTCTAAACCCTTAGCGGAACTCATGTAAAATACTTACCTCGTCGACGTCAACTTGCATGGGATGAAAAATACAATGTTTGAAAGGAGCACCGACATCAATTTGCATGGGATGCAAAAGACTATTAAAGGGCATTATTTCCTAAGGTTTTAAGCACCTTCGATTTGTGTGATTACCTTCGAATTCGTATTGCTCTGTGACCTTCAATTTTGGATTGCGCTGTGATTTTCAAGTCTCATTTTGCTTTGTGTTAATTTTCAATTTCGTGTGCCAGTGAGGAAGACAAATCTGGTTTGTGTTAAATTTGGATTTCGTGCACCTGTGAGGAAGGAAATTCTGGTTGTCTTTTGTGAGCAAAGGGAAGGTAAAACAATGAGTAGCGCTTGAGAGTTTCGTTGGGCACTTGTGCTCCAATGACAGAGGCAGTGGAGCAAAGGTGCTCGCTAAGCAGAGGTGTCAAATTTGATTCATGATAGGCATATTTTAATTTTTTCTTGGTCGCGATTATTGTCCACGTGGTATGGTGGTTGCTTTGGACCACGAGTTTGGAGGAGGAAGCACTTTGGTGCTTATGTTGGTGTCTCCACACTTCTCCTAAGGTTGGAGAATTGATTTTTGGCCAAGGTAGATCTTTTGTTGATAATGTGGAATATTTGATTTGACTTGGCAATTATTGTTGGTAATTGGATGGATGTATAAGGTTAAATAGAAATATTGCTATGACATTGTTATTATTGATTCTTAAGGTCATATTGGGGTTAGAGAGCCTTTGGAGTTATTGAGTGGATATTCTCTTGTAATTATTTTTGAGGTTGAAGTTATTTTGTGATATATTAAGTAGGAGTTATAAGGTGTAAAGAAATATTGTTGATATGTATATTTGTGAGTTTTGATTATTGATGAGTTGGAGTGATAAGGTGTTATTAGGGCTCTTATCATTGTGCATTATTCCATTGTTGCTAACTCTAATTTGTGGCAAATTGAGAGTTAGTGTTGTGAAATATTTTGAGTTCTTCTTCTTCATCAAAGTAAAGGTATGGGCACATTATTCCATGGTTATTATTGATTGATGGGTTTCTAAAAATAAGTTTGGAGTGAAAAGGATTAAATTAAGTTTCCTTATTTGGAGTGGATCTTATTTTCTGAAAGTGGAAGTATTGATTATTAATTATGAGATCATGATGATTTTATGAGTTATTGCATAATTTTGGTTTATGAGAGTGGAAGCATTTGAAGTTTGCTTTAGGGTTTTTGAGTGAGAAGCATATGCCATTGCTATAAGTTGTTGAAACCCTAATTGAGTTGTTTTGTTGTTGAGAGTTTGGTTTTGAGATTTCTTCCATTGAGATTGAGTTGATCAAGTTATGCTTTACTTGATACATGAGTTGGGCTTGCTCCTTTAAGATTTGATTTTATCAAGTTGTACTTTGCTTGATAAACTTGGTTGTGTGGTTAAGTTGAGCATTCCCATTTGAGAGAAGTTGGAAATATCTTGAACCCCTTTTTGATGCTTAGAGAGAGATTGCTTTGAGTTCTTGAAAACTAACTTGGCTAGGGTTTGATAGCAAGTTATGGTTCTATGTTGGAGGAGTTGATTTCTTGATATTGCATTATTGGCAATTTTTGGGTTGTGGTTCAAGATCTTATAAAAGTATACGACTCCTATGAGATTTATTTGAGTTGAGATTGGAAGTTGAAGGATAGAACATATTGAGTCTCTAACAATTCTCTTTATGCTTCTATGAGATTGATTTGAGTTGAGATTTAAAGTTGAAGGATAGAACATATTGAGTCTCTAACAATTCTCTTTATGCTTCTATGAGATTGATTTGAGTTGATATTGAGAGTTGAAGGATAGAACATATTGAGTCTCTAACAATTATCTTTATGCTTCTATGAGATTGATTTGAATTGAGATTGAAAGTTGAAGGATAGAACATATTGAGTCTCTAACAATTCTCTGTATGTTTCTATGAGATTGATTTGATATGATTGGATGAAACACATTGGGTCTCTAACAATTCTCTTTGTGTGTTCACATTGGGAAAGTTTCTTGGTAAACTTGCTTGAGCTTATTTGGGCAAGTTCTTGGTGAGCTTGCTAGGATAGATTTGGACAGGTTCTTGTGGAGAACTTGTGGACTGATTTGGACAGGTTCTTGTGGAGAACTTGTGGACTGATTTGGATAGGTTCTTGTTGAAGAACTTGTGGATATATTTGATGAAGTCTTGGTGGAGACTTGTGAGAATTTGTGATTGATTTGTTCAATATTTTGGCTTAATCTTGGGACAGATCTGACAGATATTTGAGAGCATATTTGTGCCGGACTAGAGGATTGAGTTTGGTGCAAATTTGTAACATAGTTTTAGAGGACTTGTGCTAGAACGATTGACTGTGTTTAGTATAGGTTTTTATGATCATCTGTGGATGTGATCAGTGAGTACAGAAGTCTCTAGATCCAGAGCAAGGAGTACAGGACATCTTCTATGGAAAGGAGTTCCACCTGCTAGCGACATAAGAGGTAGTGATCTTCTGAAGTATCATTTCTAGAGATTTTGGGGATAAGACATCTCCTTTGGGTAGGAGGCTCATAAATACTTCTTTGGGGGATAGGACATCTCCTTTGAGTAGGAGACTCATAAATATTTTATTAGTGAAAGGATTCTCCTTTGGACAGGAAGTCCATAAACATTGTAATTGGGAAGGATTCCCAAAGGATTTGATTGATAAAATTTAGTGAAATATTTTCTCTGTGGAGTAGCCCACCTTGGGTGAACCACGTTATATTGGTGTCTCAATTGTGTGATGACTTATACACTGGTTTTATTACTGCTTTAATTTTGCTATTGGTTCATTGCATTGCTTTTTGAAGTAAAAGGAAAAAGTTAAAAAGTGGTCTTATACTATTCACCCCCCTCTCAGTATAAGCTTGTGTTCTTCATTTTTTTTGGGCTGTGCGGGGGGGGCGGGCGCGACGCACACGAAGCCAAACACAAAAATAATAATATTAATACCCCAAAGCGAACAGAATAAGAATAATAATATTTACCTTGTTGTGGGAAAAGAAAAAAAAAAGGGGACTCGGGGGGGGGGGGCGGGGGAAAAGAAAAAATTAAATGGTACCCCTTTTTTTTTTTCGGAAGTTTTTTATTTAAAAAAACGAACTTTTTTTTTTTTTTTTTTATGTGTTCGCGGGGGAGGGCGATTATATAAAAAAATTTGGATTAAATTTTTTTTGAAAAAAAAAAAATTTGGAAAAAAAACCAAAAATCCCCCCCGAAAAGGCCGTAGCTAGAACTACATAATGTGGCTCCTAATCAGCCACTTTAGAAGTACCCTAATTGGGATTCAACTGGGTCCCTTAGATTAGCACAAATGGATGCCATTCCCCAGGATGTATCTAAGGCAACCCCCATGTATGATGGATTTGGGAAAATAGCTTACGAGCACTGCCAAGATATCCTGAATCTGGTAGCAATATACAACATAAAGGAGGAAAATATTATTGTCAAAATTCTAGCCCTGTCCTTTTGTGGAAAGATATTGCATTGGTTTAGAACTCTGGAAGATAATTCTATTACTTCATGGCAATCCTTGGCTAATCCATTCATAGAATAATTTAATGAATCTACTGATCCTTTTTCCCTGTTGAATCAGTTTACAACCATGCAAAAAACCTAGAAAGAAACTATCTCAGACTTTAATTTGAGATTTAGTAGAACATAGAAGAGAATTCCCCCCACTACTAGACCAAATGTATGTTTGACTTATATGTATTATATACATGCCCTAGGATCATAACTAGGTCTGCAGACACAACAATTTGGAGTAGAAACCTTTCCTCAAGTTTATAATGCAATCGTCCATGGTGAAAATATCCTAATCAATGTGGGAAGAATTCACCCCAAAATCGTGTTACCCTATAAATCAAAAACCAATAGTGGCCATGAGCAATCCACAAAGTCCTCATATATGGACCCCCTTTCTTTACCATCTCCATCTCTACAAATGAATCCAATTCCTCGGTCTAAACCTATATCCTCCACAACTCCTTTTCCTCCCCTTCCTTCTCAACCTTCTCAAGAATTATCTGCTATTCTGGATATACAAAATACCATGAAAACTTTGAGTAATAGAATGAATTCAATGGAAAATAGAGATCAGGAAAGGTCACAATAGAGGATATTCCCATATGTGAACAAATATCAAATACCTCGTCCTCGCAATAACACTAGGGTTAGGGTGAATGCAACATATGAGGAGCTAGAGTGTTATGCAAATACCACTCTTGCAAATGTTTGGTGTTTGGTATGCAATGACCCCCATGACTCACAATATTGTGTGATGTATCAACACCATGTTCAAAAAGCTATGGATCAAGCTGAAAGGAATCAGAAGGGGGGGTAATATGTTATGGCACCCTGATCATATCATGGCTGAAAAAGAGTTGGATGAAGAAAGCCCAATTGTTGCCATGACAAGATCTAGAAAGAAAGCTTTACAAGTAGACCCCTAGAAGATGGGACAATTCTAGATCCCTTCTCAAAAGAAAGTTGACTCCCCCATCAAAGCATTGACACTTTTCCTATCCCTCAAACTAGAGGGAAGGAGAAGACAGATAGTCTCCCTAAAAATATTGAAAAAGAAACAGAAGGAGATAGAATGAGATCCAAGGGTAAGGATCAAGAAAGGCTCAGGTTCACCTTTATTACCAAAAGATAAATATTAGAGGCAACCCAACAATACAAAAGGAAATATGATGAGCCAAAAAGAGAGCTGGAAATACTATCCTTGACCAAGTCTGAGTACAACATTATTGAGGAGATGAAAAGGATTCCATCAAAAGCTAGTCTATATGATACTCTTTTCATCCTATGCCAGATTGACCTACTTAAAGCCTCCCTCAGAAAAAATTCCTAGAATAGACCAACCACCACCATCCTTAGTATACCACCAAAAAATAGAGAAATTATGCCAGTTGTTCTAAAAAATAAACCTCCCCCTTTCTATATATCCTTAAGAATGGAGGTATGGGTTGTCCTAAATTGTATGATTGATTCGAGAGCATTAACCACAGTTATGCCTAAGGAGATCTATGAAGAAATGGGTATGAAATATACCCTATCTTGTCCTGGAGTGTTGCAATTAGATGGGACACTTGTCAAAATATTTGGGATTATTAAAGATGTACTAATGAGGTTACACAGAGCTCCTGAGGTAACAATGGTGCAAGAAATAGTGGTAGTGGACTTGGAACCTTATTTCGGGTTATGCCTCTCAATAGAATTTACTGCAAAACTAGGAGGATGTATGTGCATGGATTATTCTAGCATGGTAATCCCTTTCAAAGAAAAAAGGATAAGGATAACACCTGAGAAACCAGTTGCTTATCATATTGAAAAAATTGAAGAGGATCTGTGGAATCTTAATCCTATGGAGGAATTTGAGTTAGTGGAAATTATTGAAGAGCTAGACATTGAAGATGAGTTGCCTTTCAGAGCATACTATAGTCAATTTGGAACTGGTATGGGTACATACAACATCACAACTGAACTGGAAAAGGAACTTCCTACTATTTCTAATCAATCCCTAAGAAACAAATAAACAAGTGTTATGCATTTTGATGGGGCTAAATGTAGAAATGGTGCAGGGACTGGTGTGGTTCTACAATCATAGTCTGAAGGGATAAAGAATTTTTCTTTTAGAATGATATGGGCATGTATCAACAATGATGTAGAATACGAGGCTTTGTGCCTTGAATTGATGCAATAAGAAAGCATGGGCATCAATATTTGGAACATATATGGTGATTCTGAGTTGATAGTCCATCAGGTAAGGAATAAGTGCAGCAGTAAGCACCATTACTTGAAATATTATAGAAACAATATATGGGACCTAATGGATTCATTTTATGCCCTGAATCTAAGTTTTGTACCTAGAGAATATAATCACCTGGCAGATTCTTTGGCAAAAAAGGGAGCTAATTTCAATCCTCCTATAGATTTTGGAACTAAGAATACCAAGGAAATTAAAATGGTTTTCACACCTGCAATGCCATACAAGCAGATATTCTGGCAGGTTTTTGAAAGTGATGAACAAATTATAGATTTTATGATAAGAGAAGCATGCTTCTCAACTATCCAAGAGGAATACTTGGAGGAAATAGATCAGCAATACTTTATCCAACTAATAAATAATCATATCCCAAGGGGAATGGTCACCCTTGAAAGTCTATTTGATAATGAAGATAGAAAGAAGATTGGAGCTATGAAGGTCGGTAAAAATATATATAATAAAGTGGAGGTCAGGATAGGAAAGAAGCTCAATGTTGGAATCCAGTTTTCACATGAGGAAGCAGAGGAGATTAAAGCTTTATGATTAAAATACCAATACATTGTGGCTTGGTCATATGAAGACCTTAAGGTGTATGACAAAAAAATTATCCAGCATACTATCAAGTTAGAACCCGGTGCTAATCCATTCCGATAAAAATAGAGGTCTGTCAATCTGAGGATAGAAGCCATTATGATAGAGTAACTCTTAAAGCTAATGAATGTTGGGATAATATATCCAATAAAACATTCCACTTGGGTAGCTAATTTGGTACCTGTAAGAAAGAAAAATTGGGATATATGCCTATGTGTAGATTTTAGAAATTTGAATCAAGCATCCCTCAAGGATAACTACCCCCTCCCTCAGATTTACTATATCTTACAAGTGGTATCTGGAGTGGAAAGATTATCACTATTGGATGGTTACTCTGGATATAACCAAACTTGGGTAAAATATGAAGACCAATACAAAATAGCATTCACCACAAAATGGGGTACATTTTCCTATCAGAGAATGCCCTTTGGATTATCCAATGCTGGAGCTAAATTTCATAGGGCCATGGACTATGCCTTTGGTACGCTTATAAAAAAAGTTATTCTAATTTACCTGGATGACATGACATTCTTTTCTCATGATAAAAATGATCATCTATCTCATTTGGAATAGGTCTTTAAAAAATGCAGAGAATTTGGTATCTCACTTAATCCTAAGAAGTCATTCTTTGCAGTACATGAGGAAAAACTATTAGGCCATATGGTCTCGAAGGAATGTATGGCCATAGATCTAGAAATAATTGGAGAAATTCTAGCTATTCCTTTGCCTACTAATCAGAATACCTTGTAGTATTTCTTAGGTTAGATCAATTTTGTCAGGAAATTCATTTCTAATTTTGCACAAAAATTGAGGCATATATCTGAACTACTCAAGAAAAAGGTAGAGTTCAAGTGGACTGAGGTTAGGAAGTAAGCTTTTGAGGTTATAAAGCAATCCATTGCAAAAGCCCCAATCTTGATAAATCTTGATTTCACTAAATATTTTATTCTCTATGCTTATGGAGCTGAAGAAATCTATGCCTCGGTACTCACCCAAAAATATAGTCAAGGGGATGAGCACCTTGTGTTCTTTTGGAGTTAGAATTTACATGATTATCAAGTAAAATATAATTTTATTGAAAGACAAGTACTCACTGTAATGAAGTCGCTAAAGAAGTCTAGACAATATCTGGTGTAGAGAAAAACCCTGGTATATGTGGTTCATCCAGATGTAAGAAGTTTTATTTTATAAGGTGACTTAGGAGATAAAAGGGTTGGTTGGATTACTAAGATCCAGGAATATTATGTGGAGATACATCCCACCAAGCTGGTAAGAGGTATAGCCTTGTGCCAAGGATTGGCAGATGCTTCATCACTGGCTGAAATAACCACTTGTCAGATAACAAAAGAAGATCAAATAGAGATTGTACACACTCCAAATTCTAATTGGATTGAGCAAATGACCTGGTATTTCCAAATCATAATCTTCCCATCTAATATGAATTCTTCTTAAAGAAGGAGGTATATAATTCATGCTCTAAAATATGTATTTCTACCTAAAGGGTTGTTCTAAAGAAACTTGGATGGTATTCTCCTGAAATGTTTGAAGGAGGACCAACAAAAAAGAGTCATTGAAGAATTGCATGAGGGTTTGGCAGGTGGTCATGGCTCAGGAAAAATTATAGCTTTGAAGATAATAATAGCAGGCTATTATTGGCTTACTATGTTCAATAATTATTTTAAAATTACCTAAGCTTGTGATAAGTGTCAGAGGTATGTTGGAAGAACAAAAAAATGTTGCCTCTCCTCTGAAGCCTATTCAAGTCGAACAGTCTTTCCACAATGGGGATTATATTTTATAGGAGTTATAAATCCTAATTCTTTAGCAGAGCACAAGTTTATCTTGACAACTACAGATTATCTTACCAGATGGGTAGAGGCCATTCCTACAAAGAAGGTATACCAGGAAGTTGTGATCAACTTTATGGAGAGTTTGATTTCCATATTTGGAGTCCTAGAAGCTTTGGTGAGTCATAATGGCCCTGCCTTCATAGGAGCCAAGTACATAGAGTTTGCCAGCAAGTATTTCATTACTCTTAAAAATACTTCAAATTATTATCCACAAGGTAATGGACTTGTAGAATCTACTAATAAAAACCTATTAAGGATTTTGAGAAAATCTTTGGAAGGTAACAAAAGGAGTTGGCACCTGTTGCTCAACCATGTTCTATGGGCAGATAGGATTACTATTAAAAAGTCCATTAAAACTTCACCTTATGCTCTGGTATACATAAAAGATGTGGTATTGTCGATTCATTTAGAGATCCCATAACTTAGGCTTGTCAGTACAGAGGAATAATTATAGGATGATCCAGTTAAAACCAGGTTAACACACTTTCTAATATTGGAAGAGAGCAGGACTCAAGCATATGATCATTTTCAAAAGCACTCATCAGACATTAAAGCATAGTTTTATAAAAGGTTCAAGTTCAAAAAATTCCAAGTTGGAGACTCAGTTCTCAGGTGGAATGTTGACAGGGAAAAACCATGAAAACATGAAAATTTTAATTCCTTTTGGGATGGCCCTTTCAAAATAGTGGAAGCTAAAGAGTACAATGTATTTCAAATGAAGGATCTAGAGGGAAATATACAACCAATTCTGATGAATGGTTTCCACCTTAAGCTCTACTATATGTAAGAAGTAATCTCATTGTAACATATGTATATACATTGTACAAATATTTCCTCTTCCTTTTTGCACTTTCTATTTGATTTTCTTTATGCACTTTGTAATTAGTTATTTTTCAAAGAAATGCTAAAAAAATAAGAGAGAAGAAATTTTGCAAGAAATTATTAAGTGTTGGCAAAAATGCATGGTAATGTTCCATTCCACACATGGTGTTGAGTACTCTCTGGAATGACGTTTCGCTCTCAAGGCCGCATAGTTAAATTCGGATTTCTACGGAGTGGTCTATCAGTTTCTATCTCGCATAAAGAAGGACAAAAAATGGTGCTAATCCGAGAACCTTTCAAAGCTAGAGATAGCCAGAGTGGAATCGAAGTAGTGTGCCATGCGTGCAAGATTCAAGTACCAAAGTGGATTCGAAAGGTTCTTAAGACACTAAGCAGAATCAGGCCAAAGCTGAATAGCAAGTCCCAATCTAACATGTGGTGGCTAAAGAGTCCTCTTGCATTTAGTTCTAACAAAATCATACATGAACCAAAGAGTAGCTGAAGGGATGCGATGAGATGGCAGCACAATTTCAAAACTCGACCAATAAAAATATAGGACATTACCTTTGAGCCACCAAATAAATAATGAAAAGGATTGAAATGTGTGCCAAAAAAGATATCGCGTATCAGCTGCATTTATGGTTGATGATACGTGAGTTCCAGAAGATAAAAGTGATGAAGTTATGCATAGGATTCATTTTGCAACCACGATACTAGAGGGAAGCTTAGCAGTGTTTTGAATTTCTCCTCACTTATTCTAGTATGCAAAGTCCTACTACAACAATATGGCTCCTAATAAATCACCCACAAAGACTTTAGAAGATGTTCTATAATTTGAAACTCTAGACGACAGGATGTCGATGCCGTACCTTGATAAAGCTAAGGCTATGGCAGACATGGTGATGACCATCACTAAAAGAACAAGACTAAGAAAGAGTGTGAATGATAGATATAAAAATAATGTTGCTCTATCAATGGAAGGTAGATGTCCTATTCTTTATTATTTATCCTTTTACATTTGTGATTCTGTTCACCCATGTCTTGAGTTGATAGTTGTAATAGTTAAATTCTACGACCCACTAGCCAAGGTAGTAAAAACCTATGAGGGAGAGACCCTTTTTAGAATCACTACCTCTTTCTATCATGATATTTTTGCCTTAGGGTCTGACCCACCAATACCACCAAAACCCTTCAAAATTGTTGAAAATCCTGGATTTTATTCCATAAAAAAGTGGACAAATGACGATGAGTCATTTAGGAATTGGGTTTATAAATAGCTGAATACCAAAACCCAAGAAGAGTTACCTGAGGTCCCAATTTCTATCCAAAAATTTGTAACCCTTGTTCTATTCTCTATGTTGGCCTGCATGGAGGGTCTGGACTCTGATGAAGAAGTTCATGGTTGGAAATTTTTTTCTACATACTTTATCTCTAATGAAAGGATGTAGGAAAAGGAGGCAGTAAAGAGAGGGATAAGGGTGATTTATTTTGAATGGCCAAAATTTCTCACCCAAAGAATACATGAACAGTTAGTAAGCTTGAAGAGGGGCTCTGACACTCCTATATTTAGGAATTTCTCAAGCTTGGTATGGATGTTTTATGCCAATGTGAAAGATAGAATGTCGTGGATTCCAGTCTAGGATAATATCGATAAAAGAGAATGTGAGACAAGCAAAGTCTCCTCAAGATCGAAGAATGCTCCACAAGATCAATCACACACAAAAGAGGAAAATCCACAACACCAATATTAAGTGGTAAAACCCTACTTCAAATGAAGAAGGGAAACATCCACTATGAATCTCACTATATTACTCAATGATTCAACAATACAAGAATGCTTCAATGTTATGCAAAAATATGCATCAACATGATATGACAAGATGTAGTAGACAACACCCCTATTTAAAGAGAATATTTTCTACTACAACCTTAAAATTGCCCTAATCTTATCACAATCTTATCTTGAGATGTGTGACAAATATTATCACAATATTATCTTGAGATGTGTGACAAGTGGCATCTATAAAATATTAAAAAGTGATTGGTTAATTTTTAATATTTGATAGAAAAGAGGAAATAAATTTTTCCCACAAATTAAATATTCCTAGCACCCTTATTTTATTTATTAATTGGGTGAGAATATTTTTACATAAAAAAGAATTATTTTATAATTCAAATATTTTTCTTTAGACTTTATATTTTAGTCTAAGAATAATTTACACAATGTTGCATTATATATTTCAACACTCCCCCTTAATGCAATATTGGGGAAAGGAATTATGAAACAAAGAAACATTCTCCCCCTAAAGATACAAATGCGGATGAGAATCAAATAAGTAATATAATTAAAATGAGCTTCTATGACCAAGCATGGTCTACAATAAGGCACCAATACAAAATCGTCCAAAATGATACTGCAAGCCCCCAATGGAGTAGCTTCAGATACAAGTAGCTTATAAATCCATCCATCAACCACAAGTGATTGCAAATAACAAGAATAAAACATCACAAGGGTGTCTTCGGTAAGCCTGTAAAACCCCAAACGAAAGTACTTGCAAGCTACAAGCATCTCAACATAAGATCAGTTAGATACATCATCATAAATATATTCACCACAACATATATAAATATCCAAATATGATAACAAAACTGATCTAAAAAATAGTGAACTATAAGTCATCACAAAAATATGCCAAGCCATACTTATAATCACATGCTATATAGTTGATAAAAAAATATCATGTATAAAGTTGCATAAAGCAAACAAGGAGTACCATGATATTGCAAACTCTAAAGTACCATGTACAAAATTATCAAAAGGCTAACAAAAAAAGTACCATGTACAAGAGTTGCGTAAGGTATATGAAAATAATAAAGTGTGCACACCAGTTGCATAAAGCCAACCATAAAATATCATGTACAAAAGTAGCATAAATTATAACCACAAAGTACCATGATAAACCAATTGCATAATGCCAACTACATAAAAACATGTACAAAGTTGCACAAGGCAACAAGAAAGTACCATGTAAAAGAGTGTCATAAAGCAATTGCATCATATAACATAATTGCACAATGCCATCTACAAAGAAACATGTAAAAAAGTTGCACAAGGCAAACAAGAAAGTACCATGTTCAAAAGAGATGCAAAAAGCAATTATACCACCAAATATCAAATCATATATATAGCACAAAACACCTCATAAGGATGAAGTTGTCATCACACAAGTGTAACTACACTTCATTCCCCATTGAGGAAAACTTCACCAAATCAAGTGAGTCCCTCAGCTTACAAAATAGATCCTTGGGAAGAGGTTTGGTGAACAAATAAACAAAATTAGAATATGATGGGCAATACTCCAAATGAGTAGTCCCATCCAATACCTTCTCTTTGATAAAGTGGTTTTGGATTTCAACATGCTTTGTACTTTGATGCATTACAAGATTTTTAGCCAAGGCAATAGCTGATTGATTATTAGAGAGCAAATGTGAAGGACCAAATTGCTCAAAGCCAATTTCCTTCATGAGGATATGAAGCCAAACCACTTCGTGTGCAACTGCTATCATAGCCTTATAATCTACTTCCATTGTAGAAAGATCAATTGTATCTTGCTTCTTAGAAGACCAAGATATAGCTATAGACCCAATACTAAAAATATATGTTGTGGTAGAATTTCTATCTATTCTATCCCATCCAAAATTAGAATCAGCATAGTCAGAAAGAGTAAAGGAAGGAAGCCTAGAATACTTGAGTGCCAAATCTATAGTACCTGAAAGGTACTTCAGAATCTTCTTGGTAGCTTGTAAGTGCTCAATATAAGGTTTTTGCATGAACCTAGCCATCATACCAACTCCAAAAGCAATATTTGGCCTTGTGATGGTAACATATATAAGACTACCAATGAGCTGCCTATACAATGTAGCATTAGCCAAATGAGATTTTGTACTTACTTCCAACTTAACCCCTGTAGAAATAGGAATGGAAGTAGGATTGCCATCCTCCAAATCAAACCTCTTAAGAAGATATTCAATATAATTGGATTGACTCAAAAAGGTACAATCCTCATCTTTGATAAACTTGCATGCCAAGATAGTAGTGTAGAAGACCAAGATCAGTCATTTCATACTTTGACTTTAATTTGGAGATGAAATAAAAAATGGCCTCATTCTCATTTCCAATCATAACAAGGTCATCAAAAAATAGAGCAATTAAAATGACCAAGTTATACTTCCTAAGCACATAGATATTTGTATCTGAATAGCATTTATCAAAACCAAGAGACAAGAAGTAACCTAAAATCTTCATGTACCATGCTCTAGGTGCTTGCTTCAGACCATACAAGGTTTTCTTTAGTTTACACACAAGTGTTTTCTTACCTTGTACAACAAATCCTTATGGTTGACTCATGTAGATATCCACATCCAAATCACCATTTAGAAAGGCACTTTTCACATCAAGCTAAAAAATCTGCCAACCTTGAGCAGCAACAATAGCAATGAGAAGTCGAATGGTGGGCATTTTGGCAACTGGTGCAAAGATTTCATCATAGTCAATGTCATGTTTTTGAGCATAACCCTTAGCAACCAATCTAGCCTTATACTTTTTGTAGACACCTAAATCATGTCATGCTTAGGGGAGCTACTTACATAGACACACTCATAAGATCATAAGACATAATATTGGACTTTCCAAGCATCAAAAATGGTTCTCACCACTCATTTGGGGCCTTTTCAAGCCATCCAAGCTTGGCCGCTCAAGCCAAGAGTGACCAGATTCTAGCCGCTCAAGCCTAGAGTGGCCAGACCTAGCCACTGTAGATGATAGCGGCTAGATCATAGCCACTACAGATGACAAAGACTAAGCCATAAGAAGCGTTTTTTCGACAAACAGGCCCAATATCGAGCAAAAGTGGAAGTCTACATGCAATAAAGGTGAGCGGGAGTGACTTTGCATTCCTTTTCATGACCAGTTCACATAGGAGACTTGAGTTTGCATTTAGACTTAAGTTAACTGACCTCCAAGCATAAAAAAAGGACAAAAGCTTCTCATGCTAACGAACAGTTCATATAGAAGACTCAAGTGGGTAGTTAGATTTCAGTTAACTAGCCTTCAAATATAGACAATGGACAAGAGCTTCTCATGCTAACTTGCACTACGCATGAGAAATTCATTTCTAGGGCTTGGACATAGACCTAGGGTTTCACACTATAAAAGGTGCAAGCCTAAGAGCACCAGAAGATGATAGAAAAAGAGCCTTATCATATCCAGAGATCCTTTTAATATTTTATCATATAGAGAATAGAGACCCGAATCATATACAAGAGATCATTTCAGAGAGAGAGTTCTCTTTGAGATCACGTGTGTGGTGGAGCTTTGACAAATCAAAGGGGCATAACACCTACTTTCTTCAACATCATATCATAGTCTTTGACCCATAGCTTTGGGGAAAGGAGAGCAAGGTTTTCTTTAGTGGCCACTATCTTGGACAATGGCCCGCAGCTTAGCTTAGATAGACATAGCATATTTTATCTTGTTTTCTTATATCATTAGCATAGATTTACTTGATTCCATGGTATTTTTTTATCATATTTCTGTTACATTATTTGATTACTAACAACCTCATTCGAGGAGGCAATCTCGGACACCTAAAAGTGTGTTGTTGTTTCATTGCTTATAGGGCCATAGGTACATTGGACAAAGGTTACAACATACGAGAGCAAAAGGGATCCCTCTAGGAATTAGACCTGGAGAAGGAGGCATCTGTAAGCCCTCATACATTTTCGTGTGTGGAATCGGGAAGCTTTTATAAGTGCACCACCTCTTCATGGAAGGGGCACTCCTTACCCACTTGTAATTTATAGTATCAAAATGGGTATCCCTAAGGGGGACCAACATGTAACCAAGCTTCAGTATCAATAAAGAGATCCGTATTTTGTTATTTTGTGTTATATGCTTTATTTTTCCTCTTGTCTTTCCATTTTATCTTTGGTATTTTAAATAAGCATTGCAAGTAGGGTTTTCAGAAAAGGGACCGATGCGTGCATTACCAGGGTCACTACAGATGGCGATCATGGTGGGATGACCACTAATTTTTTATTTTTTGCTAAAAAACTAACTTAATTTTGTGTGCAGGTCTAGCCGCTCTGAGTTACAGTGGCCAAAAACTAGTTGCTCTAAGCTACAACAACCAGAAACTAGCCACTCTAAATTACAGCGACCAAGAACCAACCACTCTGGTCAACAATGGCCAGGATTGGAGTGTAGCAAAGGTCAAAAAATTGACTCTCTAAGTTGGATCAAAGGTTGGTATAGCTTTTCTGATATTTTACAGCTTTTTATCTGCTTCTGTGTGTTCAAAACATAGAACTTAAAGCACATTTATGTTTGGAAATTGAAAGAATAAAGAAGAAAGAATTAAGCATTTCGCATATCTTAGATCTTCTTTTAAATTTTCCACTAGGCGTTGCTAGGAACAGTGGCTTATGCCTAAAAATTTTGCCCTAGAATCCAATGTGCTAGACATTGTATGTTGTTTGCTTGCTTTGAGGCCCTGCTAGAGGCCATAGTTGCATGAGATAAAGTGTGCTCATACAAATCATAGTAGTTCATGCATCTTTCTGAATATTGAAACGTATTTTTTTGCACTTAGGCATATAGGAAAGACTCATTACTACTATATGATGCACTTTATGTTACGCAAGCTTAAAATGAACACCACACATGCACGTCTCATTTAAACATTGGAGAGTTGGATTTCATCACCAACCTTCAATTTAGTCCAATGACGTTGGAATTCATCTCCTTCCACTAGTTTACCCCCTAGAGCTTCCTAGAAATGGATTGGGAAACTTACTTATAGTGACACTAAGTTACTTGTGTTCAAACTGTCTCCCACTATTGGAACAATCATTGGTTCAGAGTGGAGGAGCTAGGAAAACCCCCCATTGGGTCTTCAATGGTGTACCCTAGCTTCTTTTGAGAAAATCATGTTTGGCACGAGTGTACTTGATTGTCACTATGGATGAGTCTTCTCATTCTTAATCCAAGAACAAGAGCAAAGAAATCAAGAGAACAACACATCAAAACACACCAAATAGTTTAGGGCACACTCAAATTGGTAATCAAGATAAAAATTTGTTTGGAATTGTGTGGTCATTCCTAAATTGCAAACTCAAAATATCAAGTCATAAAACAACATGGTCAAAACAAGAAGTAAACACCCTTGGTCTGATGTCGAGGGAGAGATAGAAGTAATTCATACCCATAGGCGGAGTCATAGTAATGTTGAACGACCTACCCATAAGACCATGAGACGTAGCTCCACGAGCCTAAGGGGTGATAACTCAACTCTTGGGGGATCTCCTCGAGAAACCCCAAGTAAGGAACCACATCATGGAACAAAGTCACATAAACAAAAAAAGGCTTCACAACCATCCTCATCAAGGAGACATGAGGAGACCTCAAGGGCCTCCTCTAAACACACGAGAAACATCTCAAAGACATGAGGAAACTTCAAGGGCTTCCTCCTCACATGGACATAAAGAAGGTTCTAAGACTCATTCTTCACATAGGGATGATGAGACTACCACATCTCCATCCACATGGAGAAAACATGTCACCACAAAGCCCTCTTCATCAAGAAGGCAAACAAGAATTGCAACACCTCAAGACTCACAAGAAACATATGAAATAGGTATGCCCACTAAAGGGCAGGAAACTAGAGCTACATCTAGTCATGGGAATCATATAGAAGAAACCCTTCACACAAAAGGAAATATTCCCATAGACTATGACCTCATAGGATTAAATGGCACCCCACGGGACCAGCCATGGAGAATGAGACAACTAGACAGGTTGGATAGATTTCCTACTCAACCAACCCAAAGAACGATAGCTACTGAGAACTCTACATCTGGAAGCTCATGAACTGTGACTTCTAAACATACCTCCTAGTATGGGGGTACCTCAGAGCAACCCCATAGAATACGCATGGAGTCTGATCATAGGGATATTCAATAGTACACTGAACAAGTCACATTAAATAGCAAGAGTACAGATACAAAAAAACCCCCTCGAGGAATATGCGAGTCAAGACCACAAGAACAGAGTTAGATAAACATGAGTCTTCTACAACAACACAAACTGACCGAATGAGGTGGTTAGAAAATGCATTACGCAAAGAGTGAGAGTTAGTGGAAGCTCTCGAACAAGAGAAATAAAGAGAAATAAAGATAAATACTCTTGTGCCAACATGAGCAACATTTAAGAGAGCAATCTGAGTAGCTAGCTCTTAACAATTTATAGATAAATGGTGGTGACCACCAAAGAACAAGACATGCTGACTCACCTAAGGAAAGGCACACTAGACAAGATAGCCCACAATGAAAACCCCCACAAAATCATGAACAAAATCCAACTAATGGGGGAGGGCAAACATAACAAACCAAGATCACAATCCTGAGTCCCCTCGTAGGAGGGAGGAAAATGGAACAAATCAAATGGATAGAGAGTTACCTCCATTGCCAATGCGAATAGGCTTGCACGAGGAGGAAATCCGTGCATCAAAGGCATTTCAAGAGCTTGCTAAAAAATGAAAACCTTTGAGAAACAAGAGGCAGCTGGGAACTCACCAACATTGAGCAAGATACACAATCAACCATTGTGCCCATCAATCCCTAGCCCTCCATATCCTAAGCACTTTGAGATGCCTAGGTTAGAGAAGTTTAAAGGTGAAGAGGATGCACAAGAGCATGTCACCAATTTTATCAACGCTTGTTTTCATCTTGAAGACAATGACGCTCTCATGCTAAGAACATTCATAATGACATTTTTAAGTGTTGCCACTCAATGGTTCAACCAACTACCTAAGCATAGCATAACCAACTTTGAACAACTAGTAAATGCATTCTTGAAGCATTTCTCCTTTGGTGCTAAGAAGAAGGTGAACCTTTCAGACCTAGAGAACCTGAAATAGTATGATGATGAGCCAGTAATGGATTATGGGAATAGATGGAGAAAAATCATGGCAAAATTATCATTCTTCATTCCCACAGAAGAGATCATTCGTATGTTTACCAAAAGTTGTTCTAAACATATCTCCCTCTTGCTACAACTCCAACAGTATCCTTCATTTGAGGAAGCTTTGGCATAGGCCAAGCTCATCGAAGAGATAAAAGTAGATGAGGGAACCATTAAGATCCAAAACAAAAAGGAGTGGAACAAGAATGGTAAGAATGACAAGTACAAGAAGAAGCAGAGTAACCCTGCTCCAGTCAATCAAGTCATATTGGCTACACCCAAGGATGGGGGTGCACAACAACCATAGAACTATCAAGCACATCCCCCACCAGCCAACTACGACCAAAAGAACAATCAAGGAAGAAATCGAGAATGCAAGCCACCTCGTTATTTCATGCCTATGACAGAATCAATGCAATCAATATTTAATCAGTTGAGCGAGGCCAGGAGGATCAGATTTCCTAATATACCTCTTGTAGATCCCAACCATCCTAAGCCAAAAGGATATAGGGAAGATCAATTTTATCCTTATCACAGGATACCGGGGCATGACATTGAGGCTTGCATCGGGTTTAAGCATCAAGTGCAAAACATGATTGAGGTGGGAGAGCTCAAAGTTGACAACCCACTAGCTCCCGATAATAGAGACATGGGCATATACAAAAACCCATTGCCCAATCATGAAGCCCCTCGAGAGCAAGGGGCCCAAGTCAATCAGGTTCGAGCTGACATACCTACCCATGGATGCATTGGGATGGTTGAGATCATTAACATAGAAACAAGGACTAGGTGGTATGGTCAACCACAACCACCTGCAGCTCCCATGAACATCCCAGCCGCTCCTAGGCAAAGGTAAGACAACCTTCTAGGTCCACCAACGAGACCTGTGGTAACTATTTAGAGTAGATTGGAGCAAAACCTACAGACGACTCTAGCTAAGTTATCCATCTATGAGCTCATACAATAGTCCCCAAAGCATAGGGAGACTCTAATGGAGATTTTAAGAACAATTGAGCTTCAACCACAAGATGTGAATGCATTCACTCACTTTGTGGGACAAGTGCAAGAATGCTAGGAACCTGTAATCCGATTCTATGATCATGAGATTAAGACAGTTTTTGCTGCCTTACTAGACCCTCCGCTAAACATTATAGCGGCCATCAATAACTTACCTTTCAAGAGGGTTTTGGTCGATACAGGTTCATCGATAAACATCATCACAACAACTGCAATAGAGCACCTCAAGATACCCAAGACCAATATCGTTCCAGGAACTTACACATTGAGAGCTTTTAATGATGCTTTATGCAATACTGTGGGAATGATAGTCCTACCCATCAAGGTGGGGCACAAGACCATCCCCATGATGTGTCATGTCTTGGAAGGTGCTATGCAGTACAACATCCTCTTAGGGCACCCTTGGATAAGGGCCATGAAGTGTGTGCCTTCGATCTTGCACCAGTGTGTCAAGTATGTGCATGAAAGCAAAGTCTATGTGGTTCTGGCTAATGAAGAGCCTTTTAAATATGTTAATCAGGTGGATATTCTAGGAGAATTCATGATCCCTTCTACTCACCTATACGTGGCACCTTCATCCCCAACCACACAAGTTGATAACAAAGACAAAGGGGTAAGAAAAGACCCAGGCACATCAACACCTCCTGGTGCACTCAAGATAGTCAATGCTTCTAAAGTACCATCAATGTCAAAACCAAAAGACAATCAAAAGCTAAAGGCCCCCTTAGTTAAGGAAGAAAGGCCCAAAGAAGTGCCAACTATAGCCATTGCTGAAATGCCAAGTCCTATGGAAGAGGAAGATCCTCAAGATCAAGATGAAGATAGTGATTATCACCCTGCTTCGCCAATATCATCCGTGGGGTCATCCATGTCGCATGCATCAATACACTTGGAAAGTACAGGCATAGGGGAATACCTTGTGCAGAACATCACCTTTATGCCTATCATTGAGTCTGCACAGGACATAGGGAGGCCTAAAGACTTGAGGTCGCTAGTAGGAACAGTGGTTCCACTTGGAATCCCTCCCAACCAAACCAATTTTGTCTATGTCGGCCTGGACTGTGCTCATAAGTCTTTAGATATAGAAGGATATGGTGACGAATTATTCATAGTCAATGTTCGTTACCTCTCTAATCCTGAGTTTTCTCTAATCTACTTTGAGCATTGCCATTGGCATGGCTATGGCCTTGGTGTATATGAGCAGGGGCGTAGGAGGTCTTATGAGCCACTATATCAGCTTCCTTCTAACATATTTGGCTTAGGCTATTATAGCGAAGGTCGAGATGACTCGCTTGCAATGGCATTGGAAATATTAAGCATAGGGTTGGGAGAAGACATTGATTTCATTCCTTATCACCCCCTAAGAATAGCAAACTTGAGCAATAGACAAGTGGCCACGGTAAACATACCGCCTCCAAAAACTTATCATCCAAACACCTCAATTGATTCCACCCCAATAGGGTACAACTCATGGGATGAGGAGAATGGATATGAAGCAAGTGATGATGAGGCACAACTTGGCTTAGCCTATCAAGGGCCTCACTATTTACAAAGGTTCACATGGTCCATCCATGATGAGATTGAATATACATCAGATGAAAGTGACTATGAATCAGAAGACTCAACAGAAAGAGCTTACTTAGGCTTAAGCCATCAACCCCTAACTTTGGGGCAAGAGACAAATGCAAATGGGTTCTTCATAAGTGATGAAGAATATGAAGATGAAATAGAGATGGCCTACTTGGGGCCAAGACATGAGCCCCTTGTCTTAGGGCCGCATACCAATGCTAATGGTTTTGGATAAGTGATGATGACTTTGAGGATGAGACCGAGATGGCTTATCTTGGACCTCACCACTTGTGGTAAGTCAATGAGCTAGTAGAGAGAGAGGCGGCACTTCATGCCATAGACCCTCAACTCTGATTTTTGGGGAGACCTATTGACCTAGCTGCCATTCATCGGATGGTTAATCCCCCTCTACCTACATTCAGAGAGCATTTAGAGCCCAATGATCCTATTGTCCACCCTACTCATGGGCCAGATCCAGAAATTCCCATTCCTCCAAAACCTCATCATGAGTATGGAAGGGAAACCCCTAAGACAAGATTGCACCCATGTGGTCCTAGAGATTTCATCCCATCCATCAACATGATCTCCATCGATTTGACCACTCCACTTCATAATCTAGAAGATCCTACCAAATCATTGCATCTTGATATAGACGCTATTGATTGGGATCGTGCTAGTTCACCCATAGAGCTAGAAGACCTCTTCCCCAATGAAGATATGTTACAACCATTCCATTTTGCATCAGGTTGTGCGTATGACGTCTTCCATGTTGGTTTGGAACTTGAGTCAGTAGGTCCTGTGAATCCCATTGATGACATTCATTTGATACCCATGCCTCATCAGCTAGAGGATGGGTCACATATGGCTATAGAAGCAACTTTCGAGGTGGACATCAGTGATGATCCTACCCAACCAAGGAAAGTCAAGTTTGGAGAAAGTCTATCTCCACAGGAACAAGCCATCTTGATTCCTCTCCTCAAGGAGAGGCCAAATATTTTTGCTTGGACTTACAAAGACATGCCAAGGATAGATCCAAAGTTAGTCATTCACAACCTTTCATTGGATCCCATGAAGAAGCCAGTCAAGAAAAAATTAAGGAAAATGCATCCAACCATCGCTTTGATGGTAAAGAACGAATTGCAAAAACTACTGGATGCAGTATTCATAGTTCCTATCGACTACCCTGAGTGGGTGTCAAACATGGTACCCATAGGGAAACCTAATGGAAGAGTCCGTATCTGCATGGATTTTAGAGATTTAAATAGGGCAACACCAAAGGATTCATTCCCATTGCCAAACATAGATGCTCTTGTAGATGCAACCGCAGGTCATGAAATGCTCTCCTTAATGGATGGTTTTTCAGGATACAACCAAATCCAGATTAAGCCCGAAGATCAACATAAAACTGCTTTCATTACTCCATGGGGAACATTCTGTTACAAAGTGATGCCATTCGGTCTCAAAAATTTGGTGCCACATATCAGTGGGCCATGACATACATATTCCATGACTATATGCATAAGATCTTGGAAGATTACATGGATGACTTACTAGCCAAGTCCCTATTGCGGCAAGAGCATGTCGAAGTCCTTAGACAAGTCTTCGATCACCTCATAGAACACAATGTCCGATTGAATCCTAAGAAGTGTGTATTTGGCATAACTTCTGGCAAGATTTTGGGATTCATCGTATCCAAGAGAGGCATCAAAGTAGATCCTACAAAGGTAAAGGCTATACTAGAAATGGCCACCCCTACCAACATTAGGGAGTTGAGGAGCCTACAAGGCAAGATAACATCCATCAAAAGATTCATCGCGCAATTATCAGAAAAATGCAGACCTATGAATAGGTTGCTATGCAAGGAAGTCCCCTTTCATTGGGATGAAGAATGCCATCAAGCCTTTGCAGAGATCAAAACTTATCTGGAAACACCACCAGTATTGGCTCCACCAAGGCCAGACATACCATTTTTACTATATATATCGGCTACTTATTTCACATTGGGCACCATGTTAGCCCAAAAGAATGCACAAGATAAAGAGCAAGCCATATATTACATTAGTCGCACCTTGGTGAGCTATGAGCTAGGATATGCGTATGTCAAAAAATTGTGTTTAGCAATGGTCTTTGCAACTCGAAAGTTGTGACACTACATGTTGAGCCATACGACCTACGTCATATCAAAACAAAATCCTTTCGTAGTACATGATGAGCAAGACGTATCACAATACATGTACCACAAAGTGGATCATGCTATTGATAGAATTTGATCTAGAGTTCATAAGCCAAAATTCCATCAAGGGACAAGTCATAGCAGATCAATTAGCAGAGGTGCCTCTTTAGGATAACAAGCCTCTCACCATAGAGTTGTCTGATGATGCGGTCTTTGCATTATCAGATCCGCCAAAACTCGAAGAACCTAAGAGAGAAAAATACATGTCATTGTTCTTCGATGGTTCGAAGTGTGAACAAGGAGGCGGAGCAGGGATTGTCTTTATCACACCGTAGGGCGCTCCATTGCCCTTATCATTCAAACTAGACTTCTCATGCACAAACAACAATACAGAATATGAAGCATTGATCCTGGGACTCCAAAAAGCCATAGCAATGGGCATTAAAATATTGAATATCTTTGGTGACTCCTTGCTCATAGTAAACCAGGTCAAAGGACTCTTCCAATGCAGGTGCCCACTCCTGAAGACTTACAAGGAAATTACAATTACTTAGCCCGACTGGAATGGTACGACATCGAGGCAATCCCTCGTACGTCGAATAGATTTGTAGACACTATGGCCTCTTTGGGATCCTTAATCCCTCAGAATCCATCTGCTAATTTTACAACCATTCATGTGAAAGTGCTTTCACACTCAACAATACGTCGTGAAGCTTTTGACAATCAAGAATCAGTCAACATGATCAACATCGAACCAAATCAGGATTGGTCCTTCGTAGCCAGATATTTCTTGCAAACAACACCTTGGGGGTCGTTGATCTCCCAAGGACCCATAGAGTGTGGTGCGACCATATACCATAGAGTTGTTCCTCAATCCGTGTTCACTACCTCAAAAATACAGGAAGAGCAAGTTGTCTATTCTATAGAGGTTGTGGCCTATCAGGATTGGCTTTCCCAACTGTGGGACTTCTTGAAGCTTGAAATAATACCTCAAGGTTTGTCACATACTGAAAGGTGAACATTTAAACAGAGAGCAACAAGATACATTTTTCTAGGAGAAATCCTCTACAGATGAGGATATGATGGAGTATTGCTCCATTGTCTTGAGCCCCAGGAAACATCTTGGGTAGTTTCACAAGCTCACGATGGAACATGTGGAGGCCATTTTAGTGGCATGGCCATCGTTAAGCGCATATTGAGAATGGGTTACTATTGGCCCACAATGGAAAAGGACTACTACGAGTATGTCAAGAAATGTAGTAAGTGCCAGCATCATGCAAATCTAATGCACTTACCATCGCAAGCTTTGCAGCCCATCCAGGCAGCATGGCCATTTTTGCAATGGGGACTAGACTTGATTGGGAAGATCTCACCCCCATCCTCAGGCCGACATACATTCATCATAACGGCCACATAATACTTCACTAAATGGGTAGAAGCGATCCCCTTAACATCAACAACTGGACCAAGGATTGCGGAGTTTATACTCCACAATATCATAAGTCATTTTGGGGTCCCTTCTAAGGTAATATCGGATAATGGGCCATATTTTAAGAACAAAAATGTGCATGCTTTAATGAAAAAATATCATATTCAGCATAGTTTTTCAATGCCTTATTATCCACAAGCAAACGGGCAAGCAGAAGCCTCAAACAAAACAATAGTCTCCATTTTGAGGAAGACAATGCAAGAAAATCACAAGGATTGGCACATGCAGTTGCCTCTTGCACTATGGGCATACAGGACTAGTATACGGATGCCCACTAGGGCAACACCGTTTTCACTAGTATATGGCATTGAAGCCATCATGCCTCTAGAGTTGGAAATCTCGACTCTATGCATAGCACTAAAGGACTTCATAGATGATGAAGTTGCGTGGCAAGGCCACCTTGATCAATTGATGCTTCTTGATGAACGTCGAGTCAATGCTTTAGAGCATCTCCATGTTTACCAAGATCACCTTGCATGAGCTTACAATAGTAAAGTCCACCTAAGGGAATTCAAGGTTGGAGATCTAGTGCTCAAAGAAAACCAACAGAATTCAAATCTGTCGCCGCATCTACGAGATAAGTTCATGGTAAACTGGATAGGTCCATACATGATTTCATAGAGAGTTGGGCTTGGAGCATATCACCTTATATCATTAGATGGTGTTGAAGATCCTGAACCTCTCAATATCATTCACTTAAAGGCATTTTACACATAAAAACACAAAAACATTCAAATATGTCATAAAACACAAAAACATTCAAATATTTCATAAAACCAAAAAACATTCAAATATGTCAAAAAACACAAAAACATTCAAATATTTCATAAAACAAAAAAACATTCAAATATGTCAAAAATTAAAAAACATTCAAATATGTCAAAAATCAAAACAAATCATAAAAACATAAAATTTCAAAAAATCAATCAAAAGCTCCAAGGGTAATTCAAACTTGGTCAAAAATATCAAATCAAAGGCTCCAAGGGTAATTCATACCGCTTGGTCAAACAATCAAATCAAAGGCTCCAAGGGTAGTTCACACCGCTTGGTCAAACATCAATTCAAAAGGCTCCAAGGGTAATTCACGTCGCTTGGTCAAAAATCAATTCAAAAGGCTCCAAGGGTAATTCATACCGCTTGGTAAAAAATCAAATAAAAAAGGCTCCAAGGGTAATTCATACCGCTTGGTCAAAATCAATAACAAAAGCCCCAAAGGCATCATTAGCCCTTTGGTCAAATTAATCAAAAATACAAAAACAACATAAAATCAAAAATACAAAAACAATTGCACTTCACATTTTGCATCCACATCATTGCATTGCATTTTCACATACATTACAAGATATGTCATGAGAGTCTTAAAAGTGATACCACAGTTTGTCGCACAAGTCATTCATATCCATCCACATGTGTGTAATTGTGTTTTTCAACACAACCATTATTTGTTGCTATACATAATATACTAAGGCTTTTCGGTTAGTCAACCAAATCTAGTAATCTTATCAACTTTTGAGGAAAACAACTTTGATTAGTAGAAAATAAGGCCTAGTTGTGATAAAGCCTTGGATATTCAAGATCTCGTCACTAATTGAAACACTAAAATCCTAGTTGGTACAAGGAAAAGATGAAAGTTGCAAAGCGGTCTAGGTTACCTTAAGTGAAAAGGATTATCCTTGCTTATCCCCCTATGCAACCGGTTTAAAGGTGTTGAGAATTGGCAAAAGGACAAGCTTTACCCTATCAAAATCCCTTGCTTAAATCAAAACAAGCAAAAATCCCAAAGCAAAGTACATATTCAAAAGGCCAAGCATACAGTCCAGATTTCAAAGCAAAAATCCGATACACAAATCATATATTCAAAATACAAAAAAAGCAAGCTCAAGAAAAAATCAATAAAAAATAAACAATGATTTTCATCACTCAGAATGAGAAAAATAAATAGTGATTATCATCACTACAAAAAATCCTCGCTCAAAGAAAAAAATCAATAAAAAATAAACAGTGATTTTCATCACTACATATGAGCAAAAATCCAAAGCCAAAAAGAAGCCAAAAAGAAGGGAATAAAGCTTGAATCCCTAGAATTCTCAGCATTGTACAAAACTGGAAGGAGAAATCCTTACGCATGATGATATGTCTATTACAATTGCTTCATGCATTTGTGTAGACCAATGTTTGAATGTGGATGAGCTAGCTTAGGTAACCAAATATTGCCTAGTGGTATAGTCCAACTAAGTCCAACATAAGGATGAGATGAACACTTGAGAATCCTTGATCTTAGCAATGGGCTGAAAGAATCCCATCTGACATCGGAGGAAATGCTTGAGTTCTAACTCAAAATATACAATCACATGCACACATAGAGATCATGAAAAACTAGGTCCATGGTAAAAGCATTACTTTTCAAAAGTCTAAGTGGTAAGTAGACAGTTGTTGATAGGGGAACTAGAGTGTTTGAATCTCCGAAAAACCCCAAAATTTTTTACATAGCAACAAATCATAACATCATTCACACCATCATATTCCTTATAAGATTCTATAAATTAGGGGGTATCAACATAGTAGGACAGATACCGCATATATATTAGAAATAGTATATAGACGACCACTGACTACTTTATATCTTTTAATTTACAGAAACTTATTAAGAAAATACATTACACACCATTACATCTCATATATGAATACTTAATCAATTCTTATGATAGAAGTGATTATTTAAATTCATGATTATTTTTAAACTTTCTGTGGTATCACCCATTAAGATTGTCAACGTCATATGCATTTCGTATGTTTTAAGTGATTAGAGCATACAAGTTCATTTATACCATTCCATCACATGAGTTAGATGCATATAATTAAAGCAAAATTTAAACATGCATTTAACAATAACATTTGCATCCACAAAAACAAGTCATTAATCACATTCATAAACCACATCATAAAACATATAGGCAATATCCATTTGCATACTATAAATTCATCATTCATCATCAAAATACATCGCATCATATCATCAAATCATATAAGCATCTACACATCCATCTAAGCATCTTCAAATATCATCTATCATCTAACATATTCATCATATCATCATAATACCATCATCACATCATATCATAAAACAAAATAACAACAAAAACATAAGCAATAAATGATACACATAATGAGTCATAAAAGGCAAATCTATCATAAAAATATGTGTGTCAAGTCCAATGGATATACAAAAATGCCCATGGGCTATAGTCATGTAGGTCAGTCGACCTCAAAAATGGATCAAGAACCAAGTAGAACATCAATCAAGTGTTGGGCCTAAGCCCCCTGCACCATCTCCTCTAGTGCCACCTCCCCCTATGGTGGTGTCACGAGTCGAGTGATGTGAGCCTATAGGTCTCTCTGTCTGAGATCGGGTCTACTGGCTAGGATGGGTGGAAGACTACCCTGAGGTAGAGCGCCCGCTGGCCTATGAACCACCTGCACCTATTGGATCCTTAGGGACAATCTCGTGCCTCCTGAGCTGCATCTGAAGGAGGGTAACATGATCCACAAGTCCTTGGATCTGCTCCTCATGCTCATCCAACAAGGACTAAAGCCATCCCACCTCTGCCCCTGAGCCTACCATTGGAACCTCCTATGGTGTAGAAGCAGGAACAACAAACTACATCCTGACATCACCACCCCCAATAGTAGCCTATAGAGCCTATATCTATGCTGTGAGCTGCTCAATCATAGCATCTCACCGCTGTACCTAGATCTTAGTAGCTTGGAGCTCAACCTCGACCTCATGCAACTATGCTCTCAGAGGAGAGTCTCTCTCCTCGGGCTCTAACTCCTCCTCCTCCTTAGGAACATCAGGATCCTCTACTACCACCTGCTCTATCGGCTGGCCCCATACCTCGGTCCTGGCTCGAACCCTGCGTCCTATCGGATCTATGCCATCACCCCCGCCATCATCCTTGCACCCTAGACTATCGATGCCATGCCACATCTGATCACCCCACCACTGAGAGTAGGCCTCTGTAACTCCCCTAGCCACTATAGGGTCTATGGTTGGGGCATCCTCCTCATCTGCAAGCTCTGTGACCTATCGTGGAGGTAGGTCCCTCTCTGTTGTGAGGTGCCTATACAAGAATGGTACCAAGGGCACATCCTACTATAATCCATACTGATGAAGAACTCGAGAGTAGAAGAAATACTCTTGGATGGCAATCTTACGACCAATGAGCCATCGCTCACACCATGTCCTAGCAGTAAAACTAGTTGGATCATCCCAAACCGGACACTCATAGTATGGCCACCACACGACATCTCTGGCCAACAGTCTGGTAAAAGCATCAGTATAGTGGGATAGCTCCCCTGCAAAAGTGTGGCTCTTATGCTCCTCATGCTCTCGAGCCCATATGGCAGCATAGCACTATGTACGAGCCTCAATAGATGTAATCTCAGCTGGGAGCCCCTTAGGGTGATCTACCTTAATGTGCTCCCATCCCCAAACCTGTAAGAGCAAACTGCAAGCAATGCTGATGCATCCCTACCGATGGATGTGGTACAACTCATCGTAGCACTGAGCCAATAGCGATCTACCCCATGCATAGATGATAGGCTCCTCGCTATCCAGAAGGTCCTGCACCATCGCCAGGAGGTTCCAAGGGAACCTCAAACCCGAGCAATCCGGGACAAGAATGTTGTTGATCACCATTAGCAACATGACATGTCTCACTGTGAAAACCTGAGCATCATACCAAGTCTTGATAGATACTCCCCCAGACCTAGTCTCCCGGAGGGCCTGTGCAGAGCGTGCTCCAAACACCCGAGCATAGACGACCACCTGATCAGTAGTGGCCGATGAAACAATGGGCACCCCATCGAATGGGATCCAAAAAATCCTATAAACGTCCTCCGACGTGATAGTCATCTCGTCGGGTGGAATATGGAAGGTGTTGGTCTGCGGGTCCCAACGATGGGCTAAGGCCATAAGATATGCCTGATCGGCCATAATGTGGGGCAACCTAATAATGTACTATAGCCCATGGGCCTTAAACCACTCCCGATTCGGTGTCATCAAATCCAGGAAGCAAGTCAAGCGGGAGCTTCGGGTCCCGAGCCCGAGCAAGTGAGGATCTAAACAAAGCAGAAGAAAAACAAAACATAACTACAATGCATCTAAGGCATAATTCACAATAAACATGAAAATGGTGCAAAAGAGTATGAGTTACTCTAAATCTAAGCAAGAAAAGAATAAATTGCACCTAAGCAAAGCAAAAATTCAAAAAAAAATCATAAAAATCAATACATAAAATGCAAAAACAAGGCTTAAGCTTTAGCCATTGTCGCCTACAATGGTCGAAACCTGGCCGTTGGAGGTAGCAATGGCCAAGGCCCAATGGTCAAATTTTTGACCATTGGGATTCAAGCTTGGCCACTCTGAGTGACAGTGGCTCAGATCCGACCGCTCTGAGTGATAGCGGCCAAGGGGCGGCATGGCAAACCCATGAACCCTTGGCCAGAAAATCAAAAAAAATTACAATTTTGACAAGATAGCTTCAACAAAACAACAAAAGGGAGGGAAAGCAAACAAATTGGAAAACAAATCCCCTACCCAAGCATCGAAACTAAGCTAAGTTTGAGAATGCCCAAAATGGCGGTAGTAGGGGAATAATGGAAAATTTTCAAAAACCCTAGGCTAAAGCCATTGACAGATTGCAAAATTGGGGACCAACCCACCATGGCAAAAAGGAACCTAAGCCTAGTTACGGAGTTTGTTCGTTGCCAGCAGGTTTAGTGATGTTCATTTTGCTCATTTCTTAGTGGAGTTCAATTTTACTTAAGCAAAGAAAAGAGAGCTAGGGTTTTGAAGAGAGATACCCGAGAAGCTCTGGCTCCTCTAGCAGTTGATGTCTCGCCTCATGCAACCATGTCCTCAGCACCAGCAAGTTTTGAAGTCACAACCATCGCCATTGCACCAGAGCTCTAAAAATGGAATCTTCAATAGTGAAAATGATAGGTCAAAACCCTAGAATTGCAAATTTTATATTTCCTTAATTATGCCTTGGCCGTTGTTGACATCAGCGACCCGAGCTTCTTGGCCGCTCAAGGCGACAGTGGCCACAGGAAAGAAATCAGAAGCCACTAGACCTGACAGCGACCAAGCTCACAGATCAAAGTAAAGCAGTTCCTTCAATGAGGGAATAACAAAAATAACAAATAATCACACTTTGATGGTTTAGGATCATCAGAATGTTCAAAACAACAAAAAAAATTCACATAAAATCACAATCTCAAGCAGGCCTCGTATCCAGTTACCTACTCTATCCACTCGGTGATTGCAACGATTTGCACTCCATGTATTTCGGTGAGATGAGTAGGCAACCATAAGGCCACTTGGGGCAAAAGCAACTCATTTTGGAATTACGATATGTCACCCTTCAAACCCGAAGAAGATCAAGATGGTCGAACTGCTCCATGGGTGCGAAGGGGTCATTCTAATTCCCCTATGACATCAAAAACATTAAGTCAAAGTGATACAATCTAGGCATGAACAGAATCACTCATCCTAACTCCCTAAGAAGGCTATTGATAGCCGGACCACTCCTCGAGATAGGGATGGATGATTATCATAAGCAATTGGAGTCACACTTGGATGTGGGATTGCCCATTAAAAGTAGCAAATGCTAGAAAGGAACCAGATTAGTCATATTGGTCAAGCGACTTGTCACTTCAATCATTGTCATTTCTTCACCAATTCATTGTGTGAAGAGGTAGTTCAAAACTTCAACATAATCATAATCAAAATCAACAAAATATCACTTGATCATAGCAAAATCATGTTCGTCCTTTGAATCATTGCATACAATAATCACAAATTTCCCTTGTTTGTTGGGAACGTAAGCAGACATGACATCTTCAATTGTAGCTCTCCTACCGGTCAAAATTGTTGTAGCAGTTGAAGCTACCCGATTGAGTTTGAGGAATGAGTGCAATTTAACATGCAAAAGCCACTGAGCTAAGTCCTCCGAACATTGAGGCAATGATTCAAGGGATGCGCGCCATCTTGCATGATTGGGCCATCCGGCGTTGATCGGACCATTGATCACCATACACCCTACAAATGGATCAGTCTACGTTTTTGCTCAGCGTTGTGTTTTCCACACAGTGCATCACAAAAGGGGCATCTGTAGACACCTAAATCATGTCATGCTTAGGGGAGCTACTTACATAGACACACTCATAAGATCATAAGACATAATCTTGGACTTTCCAAGCATCAACAGTGGTTCTCACCACTCATTTGGGGCCTTTTCAAGCCATCCAAGCTTGGCCGCTCAAGCCAAGAGCGACCAGATTCTAGCCGCTCAAGCCTAGAGCGGCCAGACCTAGCCACTGCAGATGATAAAGACGAGATCATAGCCACTGCAGATGACAGCGGCTAAGCCATAAGAAGCGGTTTGCCGACAAACAGGCCCAATCTCGGGTGGAAGTGGCAGTCTGCATGCAATAAAGGTGAGCGGGAGTGACTTTGCATTCCTTTTCATGACCAGTTCACATAGGAGACTTGAGTTTGCATTTAGACTTAAGTTAACCGACCTCCAAGCATAAACAAAGGGACAAAAGCTTCTCATGCTAATGACCAGTTCGCATAGAAGACTCAAGTGGGCGGTTAGATTTCGAGTTAACTGGCCTTCAAATATAGACAATGGACAAGAGCTTCTCATGCTAACTTGCACTACGCATGAGAAATTCATTTCTAGGGCTTGGACATAGACCTAGGGTTTCACACTATAAAAGGTGCAAGCCTAAGAGCACCAAAGATATAGAGAGCCTTATCATATCCAGAGATCCTTTAATATTTTATCATACAAGAGAATAGAGACCCAAATCACATACAGGAGATCATTTCAGAGAGAGAGTTCTCTTTGGGATCACGTGTGCGGTGGAGCTTTGACAAATCAAAGGGCATAACACCTACTTTCTTCAACATCAGATCATAGTCTTTGACCCATAGCTTTGGGGCAAGGAGAGCAAGGTTTTCTTTAGCGATCGTTGTCTTGGACAGTGGCCCGCAAGCTTGGCTTAGATAGACATAGCATCTTTTATCTTGTTTTCTTATATCATTAGCATAGATTTACTTGATTCCATGGTATTGTTTTATCATATTTCTATTACATTCTTTGATTACTAACAACCTCATCCGGGGAGGCAATCTCGGACACCTAAAAGTGTGTTGTTGTTTCATTGCTTGCAGGGCCACGGGTACATCGGACGAAGATTACAACATACGAGAGCAAAAGGGATCCCTCTAGGAGATAGCCCTGGAGAAGGAGGCATCTGTAAGCCCTCATACATTTTTGTGTGCATAACCGGGAAGCTTTTATAAGCGCACCACCTCTTCGTGGAAGGGGCACTCCTTGCCCACTTGTAATTTATAGTATCAAAATGGGTATCCCTAAGAGGGACCGACATGTAACCGAGCTTCAATATCAATAAAGAGATCCGTATTTTGTTATTTCATGTTATATGCTTTTTTTCCTCTTGTCTTTCCATTTTATCTTTGGTATTTTAAATAAGCATTGCAAGTAGGGTTTTCAAAAAAGGGATCGGTGCATGCATTCCCGGGGTCGCTACACTTTTCTATCTCTCCATTAGAATTGTACTTGATTCTATAGACCCACTTATTCCCAATAATATTTCTCTTATTAGGATAAGGCACTAGATCCCAGGTTGTATTCTTTAGAAGAGAATCCATATCAACCTTCATGGCATCAACCCAACAAGAGTGTTGTGAAGCTTCTTGGTAAGAAGTAGGCTCATGATCATTCTCTATCTTAGCTAGAAGAGATATGTTAAGGGTCATAATTCTAGTTATCCTTTGGCTAACTGAATTCTGCTCTTTAGGACCCCTAGAATGATACAACCACTTGGTCCTTTTGACAGAAGGCCCACCCTTTTCTAAGTAAATAAGGTCTTCATTGAATTTGATATCTCTTGAAACAAATACAATGCATGAAGAAGGTGAGTATAACCTGTAGCCCCTATGTTCTGCATCATAGCCAACAAAGATGCATTTTTGAGACTTTTTATCAAATTTCTTTCTCTTTTTTGAAATAATATATGAAAATGCATCACATCCAAACACTCTTAAGTGTGACAAAACTCATTGAAATCATTTTTATTATAATTACCTCCATTGTCACTTCTAAACATTTTGATCTTTTCTTCCTTTTGATTTTCTACCAAAGCTTTGAACTCCTTGAATATCTCAAAATAATCTGATTTATTCTTAAGTAGATACCCAAAGATCATTCTTGAATAATCATCTATAAAGGTGAGAATATAGGATGCACCACCAAGTGATCTAACATGTAATGGACCCATAATATCTGTATGAATGAGTTGAAGAATTTGTGTGGCCCTTGTTGACTTGTCCTTTGCAAACTTTTGTTTGCTCATCTTGCCTAAGATGCATGTTTCACACAAACCATGAATAGGTGAAATGTTAGGCAAGCCTTCAACCAAATTTTTGGACTTCATCATTTGAATATTTTGATAGTTTGTATGGCCTAACCTTAAGTGCCAAAGCTTGCTACTAGGAGAAACATTAGTTGCTAAACACACTTTAGGAGGAGCATCACCTAACACATAAAGATTATTCTTCACATAACCTGTAATGATTGGTAGCATGCCTTTCCTAATGCTCCATGAAGTTGCATTGAACTCAATAGTGTGACCACTTCTAGCAACTTGCAAAACTAAAATTAAATTTCTCCTAAGGTTAGGCACATATAGGACATTATCAAGTAATTTCCCTTCAATTACAACATTGCCAACACCTTCTACTTGAAGTCTAGTATTATCACCAATGACAACTGAATCCGAAGAGTGCTTATGAAAGTCCACAAACTTATCCTTTTCAAAACACATATGGTTAGTGCATCCAGAATCTAACACCCATTCATTAGAAGTAGATGAGTCAATGGAGTAGAGGGCACAAACAAAGGCATTTTTATTAGAATTTTGCTTTACATTGTTGTTCTTTTTCTTTCCCTTGCCAAACCATTTCTTAGGTCCTTGTCCCTTAGCCTTTTCTTGCTCTTCCTTTTCTGCAATCTTCTTCTTCTTGAAACAATTTTGTTCCTTGTGGCCTTTCTTGCCACAAAAGTTGCAAGTGAAATCAACTCTAGGCTTGTTGGGTTGGAAATTTTGATTTTTCCTTCCCTTGTATTTCTTCTTGAAGGAAGCCTTAGTGGCACTCAAGGCAACATTCTTCTCCTTGACAACTTGACCATTCACTTTGTCTCTATTAAGAGACTCTTCATGTTGAATCAATAATTGTGAAAGAGTGTTGAGAGGAATGCCATCCTCTTCTTGCTCTAGCCTAGTCTCAATAATGGTGACAAAATTCTTGAACTTGCTTGACAAGTTCCTCAAAATGATAAAGCTTAAGAGCTTCTCACTTATCCAATCACAATTACAAGCCAATAGTTGAGTTCTCATGTCTTTCATCTTTGAGAGGAAGATCAAGGCACTTTCTTCTTCACCTTGCATAGTGCTAAGAATTTTGGACAATAAAGTGAATTTCCTTGATGTGTTGGACCCTAGATGGACTTGTTTTAGCAAATCCCATGCATCTTTAGCATGCTCACAATGGCTTATAGTGAGCAATATCTCATCACTCACACTATTGATAATCATGGAAAGTGCAAGGTGACTCTTGTTGTTGTATGTCTCAAGTGCCCTTGCCCGGGTTGGGATTGCTTCATCTCCATTCACAATGGGCCATAACTTTCTTGCTTGAAATTCAGCCCTCATCCTTGGTTCCCATATTCCAAAATTTGATCCATCAAGGATGTGCTTAGGTGTGAAGGAGATTCCATGATCAGCCATTCTAGAAAGTGAACATAATCAAAACATAAGATGCATTGACAAAGGAAATAAATGATGCAATAAGAAAGTAGATAAACATACTTGCATATATAAAAAAAAACATAACTTTCAAGTAATCTACTTTTCAATCATCAAAGATAATCATCATGAAAGATAAACATTATGAAAGATAATCAAAATTAAGCATCATCAAGAGAGATAAGCATCATCATGAAAGATAATCAACATCATCATGAACTACTATAACCATCTTGCAATAAACAACTATAACCATATTGCAATTGAATAAAGGAAATAAACCAAGATCAACTTGCAATAGATTAACTTGCAATAAGAAGGTAACTAACCATAACAATCATCTTGCAACAAAATAAACTAACTTGAATTGAACCATAAAATATTTGTTAAATGTTAGATAGTCAATAAGTTAGTAAGTTAGTGTTCATTTTAAGGTTTTGCTATAGCCTAATGAATTGCCAATTCATCTCACCCAAGGTCAACCAAGCTACCCAAAAGGGTACGGGTACGAGGACCCAAAAAGGACTTGCTACCGATAGAGCGGATTCTTTTGGATTCAATAGGTGTTTAGCAAATATAAACTATGTTGCAAGATTAAGTAAATTTTAATCAAATACTAAAGTTGTGGTTAGTAAGTTGATTCATTTTTAACCTTCTTGATTAATATGAAAATTAGTAAATTGCAAGTTAGTTGGTTAGTAGATTGTTTAGTAGCAAGTTAGTAAGTTAGTAGTTAGATTAGTTGAGATGCAAAATAGGCAAAACACAAATACTCATCTCTCTCTCTCTCTCTCTCTCTCTCTCTCTCACTTTCATTCTCTTTTACTTTCATTATGAGAGATACAAGTTACATTAATTTACATTATGCTTCAAGCAAATGCTTGAGAGAGATTAGAAGAAATTAATAAAAATAGGGGGAAGAGAGTGAAAAAGTTGATCCAAAATTGCCTTGTATACTCCAAAACATACTTGGATAACCTTGCAAAACAAGCAAACTCACAAACAACCATTGTTAATGTGAGAAAAAAAATGACTATAAGGTCTAAATTATTTGACAATTTGACTAAAAATTTGCCAAAAATTGCATAAAAGGATTCTAGTTGCATTATACAATAATAAAAAATGCATTTCAATTTATGCAAAAAAAAATGACTATTAGGTCTTAAAATAAAATAAATGACTATTTTTTTATTAAAAAATAGAATAATAAATGACTATTTTTTATTAAATGACTTTTTTTTATTAAAAAATAGAATAATAAAAAATGATTGTTTTTTAATTAAATGACTTTTTTTTAATTAAAAAATAGAATAATAAAAAATGACTTTTTTTTTTATTAAATGACTGTTTTTTTATTAAAAAAAAGAATAATAAAAAAATGACTATTTTTTTTATTAAATGACTATTTTTTTATTAAAAAATAGAATAATAAAAAAAATTCAGACTGTACAACAAAATGGGTGGGGGGCCATTTGGCCCCCAAATAAAAAAAAAATTGCCTCAGATTTATTTTTCACCAAAATAGGGCAAATAATATATGGAAATAGGGTTTTTGGGCCTTCCGGACGCAACCATGGGGTCCGTTTGGCTCCAAAACCCTTCCAAGAAAAGCTCAATGCCAAAAATTTATAGATTTAAAATGAAAACACCATTTGCAAAAGATCTAACAACTAGATAAAAAAAAACACAATAAATCTATAAACCCTAATGGCAGATTTGCAAAATAAGTTTGCCCAAATATCAAATGCATAAAATACCCAAATATCAAATGCATACATTAAAAAAAAAATATATATATACCTTAATGGGTTTTTCACCTCAAAGGATTGAAGACACTTGATGGAGATCCCAACCGCTCTGATACCAAATGTGAGACAAGCAAAGTCTCCCCAAGATCGAAGAATGCTCCACAAGATCAATCACACACAAAAGAGGAAAACCCACAACACCAATATTAAGTGGTAAAACCCTACTTCAAATGAAGAAGGGAAACATCCACTATGAAGCTCACTATATTACTCAATGATTCAACAATACAAGAATGCTTCAATGTTATGCAACAATATGCATCAACATGATATGACAAGATGTAGTAGACAACACCCCTATTTAAAGAGAAGCTTTTCTACTACAACCCTAAAATTGCCCTAATCTTATCACAATCTTATCTTGAGATGTGTGACAAATCTTATCACAATATTATCTTGAGATGTGTGACAAGTGGCATCTATCAAATATTAAAAAGTGATTGGTTACTTTTTAATATTTTCTAGAAAAGGGGAAATAATTTTTTCCCACAAATTAAATATTCCTAGCACCCTTATTTTATTTATTAATTGGGTGGGAATATTTTTACATAAAATAGAATTATTTTCTAATTCAAATATTATTCTTTAGACTTTATATTTTAGTCTAAGAATAATTTACACAATGTTGCATTACATATTCCAACAGAGAACCTATGCCAGTCTACTATTGGATAAACCATTTAATAAGCAATGAGTCTCACTATAGGTTCAATTTGGAATTTCTTGAACCGGTCCTCAAAATAATGTACAAAAATTTCCCCAGATTTCCACCCCTAGCCAAAGAGATTCTAAGGAATAAAGATGCAGAGGAATGGGACTGGTATCTGTTAACTGAGAGAATAGTCATTAGATTATATGGTTTCATGGGTAAACCTTTTATTTTTCCCCACTTTGTCATGGAGAGACTCTTTGCCTTGAATATTTGAGGCAGACAGAGTACATTGACTCGAAATATGGTTTAGGGAGAAAAGGAAGTCTTTGCTTTCCCACCGCACTTTGAGTGATATCACCATTACTAAAAAGGGGTAAAGTCAGCAAATTGATCGATACCTCGATGGGTTAGGTTTGTTTTATATCTTGTAGAAGTGGAGTTATGATCCTGATGGTATTTTTACTACAAAAAATAAAATCCTAAACAGAGATAAGGCCTACAAATTTAAGAAAAGGCCCAGGGATCATTTTGAATAGGGAAGAAACAATGATGAGACTACTCTGTTAGAGTGGAATGTTTCCAAAATGGATCAGTTACCTCCATGGTTCAATTTTTATGAGAATATTGAAGGTTTTGATTCTGACCACTAGCCCAATCATCAGATTACTAAAGATATGATTGACAATATTAAATCCGAAACTACAAAGAAAAGCAAGACCTCCTCTAAGTCAAAGTCGGCAAAGAAAAAAGACATGTCGTCTAAAAAGGAAGTTTTAGAAGAAGTAGAAGAGGAGGATTTCAAGGGACTATGGGAGGATGCCAAGATCATGGATTTGTGGCATATGCAAGATAAAATTGGGAAAGCTAAATCTAAATTTGGAATAAAATTTGATAAAAAGTTTTCAAAAAGATATGATAAAAATATTGATACTTGGGAACTAAAGGATGTGAGACACATTGTATTGATGGTTGAAAATCTTGAGGGTGATTCTAAATATCTCCAACCTTATACAGATCAAAAGACTTCTTTAAAAAACACTGGAGCATTGAGGACTTTCAGTCCTACTTCTGAGCAGGTGGAGATATTCCCTAAAGGAGCTAGGATGATGAGCAAAATGAGATGTTTTAAAGAAAATGTTGTTAGTACCCTAGTTATTGAAGCAAAATCTAGGCCTACATGTTTAGCTCTAGGAGTACAGCCTCAGGATAAATTTGTTGATAAAAAAATGAAGGGTAAGAGCGTTGGGCTCAAGCCACTTTCTTTTACTCCTGTGGCATCAACAAAGCCATAATCCATTACTGAGCAATCTTTACCTTTTGGGGGAGTGTAAGGAGATTTATCAGAAGAAGATTTCAGAGATGAGATGGATGTTTTTTTATTAGTTCATAAAAGGGCTAAGATAACCCCAGATACAGAAGGGAGAGATATTTCCAAAAGGCAGAAGATGAGTATGGAGGAAATTACTAAAGAGGTAGCTGCTTTTAATACAGAAGGGTTAGTTGAACAAGAACAACAACTTGAAAAATAAGTTGAACAAGAAGACCCTACATTTGTAGGCGAAGGTATGGTTTCTAATCCCTCTTCTCCTTATCATCTCCATGAATCCCCTAAAGTATTTCCCTCCCTTTTTGGTCAAGAAAATATGGTGAATTTGCCTCCTTCACCTCATAGTCCTCCCCTCATCCCATCAGTAGCTATGGAGGCATCAGTTAGTTCTACTATATCATAGCCTCCTTCGAAACCACCTTCCACTTCTGAGACATCCACTTAAGTGTCCACCATTATTGAACCCTCATCTCTTTTAACACCATCCATGGGACATTACATTCCAAGTTCATCCATCCCCTCTACTATCAGTTTTGTCCCTCTTTCCCTAAATTTACCTGTATCAAAAACAACAATAGTCACATAATATACCATTGTAACAGAGGTTGTTGTCAATGTGTCTCCACCCCCACCAACAACAAGTCAGTCTGCCCTCATGTTTTTGATGTCATTATCTCCTTTGGTTGCTAATATTTCAAATAATATTGCTATATCCAAAGAGCAGGTAGCTGCTTAGAGCATAAATGATTATTGGGTAGAGAAGCTTACCAAGCCTTCTATATGGATGGATGTGACAATAAAAAGTATGTAAGTTAATCCCATCACTAGGCAAAGGGTTTCAAGGTCTTTGATTCCACAGGTGAGCAATCCTAAAAATGAGATGACTACTCAAGATTATAGAGTGGAAGAAATCATAGAAGATATTGACAAGCTTACTTCTAAAGATGAATTAGGGATGACCAAGGCTCACTTAGATACCTTTTATGTGAAGACTGATATAGCAAAATATAAGGTAGAAAAGTTGAAACAATAGGTTGAAAAGCTTAATAAGAGCCTCCATGATAAAAAATAAGTAGAGAAAGTTCTAAGGAAGGAGGCTAAGAGTTGGCAGGAAATATTTCAAAAGGCTAATGAGTTGAAAGATCATTTAGAAGAACAAAATAAGCTGAATGAGGATTGGGCAAAAAAGATTCAAATTTTGAAACATTAGCTTCAGATTGAGAAGGCTAAGTCCTTAGGCTTTTCCAAAAATAATTTGAAAAAGATAAAGCAGGAGTTGTTTTCTAAAGTTCAAGAAAAATGTTCAGGTATTCAACTCATAATTGACTACTTGAAGGATGCCAACCAATTATTATCTACCATTCAGAAGGATTTAGATCAAATCATTGGAGAGTTACAACCTAAGGTGATTTTGGCAGAACAAATGTACAGGTTGGTTGGTAGTAGGCTCAGTGATGCTGCTAAACCAATTTCTAATAAAGAATGGAATATATCCAGGGTAGCCTCCAAGATAGTGGTGAAAAAGCACAGGGTTTTTCAGAGAGCCTGGTTGTTGTTTGATAGGATGGACAGGGGAATTAAAGAGATCATTGAAATGAATGAGGAAATGATTCAGGTCGGTTTCAAAGGACTCTAGAAGGAGGATCACAACTTGTTATCTATGGAGGAAGTCCAGCAAAGCATCAAGGATAGCTTATAGGATGAGGCTGGAATTGAGTCATTAGAAGAGCCACTATCCCAAGAACAAGCTGCTAAGCTAATTATGAGTTACACCCACCTGAGAGATCTCATGGAAGATCTGGTGAATAGAGGGAATGCTTCTAATTATGAAGATATTGGAGAACTACAATATGTTTATAAGCAGCTTAAAGAGACATCAAATCCCTCTGAGCAAGCCTGGAAACAAAATCTTTAATATTTGAAATCAATGGTTCAAGTGTTCAGGGACACTTCTGGTAAAGATTATAAAGAAGTACAGACTCCTGGAGAAGATAAATAGGAAGAGGCTATACAAGAATAAGAGTAATATTGAGCAATTATAGGCCCAATAGGGGATCATGCTTGAACCATTCTTTTTTTGTTTGTGCATATGCATAAGTTTTGTATTCCTATACATTAGTTTTGTATTTCTATTTTGACTCTGATAGTTTTTAGAAATAAGCAATAAAGACATGAGGCCTACAACGCAACATTTTTGTGTGAAGGTATTTTTGAAAGGAAGCCTTATAAAGGAGGTGAGTTGTGTATATTTTCTAAAGGCAGTAGTAATATTGATATTATAGACACAGTCTCTAGTTGAAAAAATGAGTTCTATGATGTTTTTGGCATAGTTTCGATATGAACCTCTACCCTCTGGGCAAAATTAAGTTTTTAGAGGGTAGGATTTGTATGGAAATCATTCCTTAAAACATATATTCAAGAATAACTATTATTTTGACTCCTAAGGCCCAATGGATAAGACGCTAGATTCGATTGGCTTTGCAATGTAGGCCCGAAATGGCCCAATGTAGGCCCGAAATGGCCCAATGTAGGCCCGAAATGGCCCGATTGGATTCGATTGGCTTTGCAATGTAGGCCCAATGGATAAGACGCTAGATTCGATTGGAGGCATCAAAATGTAGGCCCGAAATGGCCACATACTTAGTAAAATTTTATATAATTTTGACTAAGTCATAAAGCTATCATTTTGCTCCAGAACCGGGTTGATAATATAAGTCTGCTTGATAGTTATTCAATTTTGAAATGTTTGAAGAGATTCCGGGTAACTGCATTTCAGGTCCTGAATGATGACATCTCAAATCTGCAAAAGTTCTTGATATATGGTGATGTCAGCAGCAAAAAGGTGTGAAATAGCCTCTTTGCATATATCTAATTTTGGAATTCTTTTATTTCCCGCTCTGAATTGGTGCTATCTTCAAATCCACAAAAATCTCAAGGAAATGATGATGTCAGTGGCAAAAAAGTGTGGAATGGCAATCCGAGGAATGGACAAGTATTTTATTTTTAGAATGAAGATAAAGCGGAATAACTGAATAATGATGATGCGAAAGATAAAAATCTCAGAGTGGATTCAAGGTTCAGATACTTCAGATCCATATTGGAGATTCTGCTACTAAGAAAGATGATGTCATAAGCGGAATGGCATTTATCTTGTGTCAGATTGAATATGAACCGTGTGATGAAGAAGATTGATGGTGGAGGTTAGTCTTCTAAGTTTTGGTTGTTTAAGAGATGTTTCTACATCAGAACTATAATATTCGGCCGAAAGATGAAGTGTCGAAGGTTTTCAAGAATATCAGACTAGATGCAGTTACAGATCGATGGTGGCAATCTATTCCCAAGAAGGATCGATGAAAATGTATGATCTAGAATGTTCTGAACTGTAGTTCTACTAAGCAACCAACAAGTTATAGAGACCCCATGTTGTCATGGTGGACTCCCTTCCAACAAAATTCTCGAAGGATGAACTAATGAGCTAACACTAACTAAACTCTTTGTTGAGCTGTTGTAACAAGATTATGTGTATTGTTTCTTGATTATTGTAATATAAAAAACTATAAGTAGAGGTCAAACCCTTGTTTTGAAGGATCGGCTCTAGTGTGTTTGCCTGTGTTATTATAAATATTCCTGAAGATTTGAATGAAAGGAGCTATACATTGATCTTCGCCTTAAGTTCACGTTCTCTTGCTTGATGTTAGAGGTTCATATTTCATAGTTACATTTCTGTAAATACTTAGATGGTTAGTTTGTACTTGTTTTGCATTACTAGCTATTGTGAGTAATTGAAATATTCTTTGTTCTGTGTTATTTGAAAGTACATTTTTATAAAATCTAAGTTTTTGGTGAATTCTGTTATTTGGATTATCATTCCCTAAGTATTGAAATTGCTTGCTATACCATTTCTTTATTATGCTTTAAATATATGAAACGATCTATTATGAGATAAATGTTTATCTGAGTGTATGTTCTTAATCTAGTTTTTTGGGAGCTTTTTATGATGGTGCAATGTTGTTAACCTATCCATCCATTGTTATCTACATCTCTCTAAACCTAACCTTCTCTTACCCTAAACTTCAAACCCTAAGTGAGCATATTTGTGTCAACAACCTGCTAAGTTGACAAGGAATCAACCTACTCTGGAGGTTGGATCAGAAACCCATGTTTTGGTCCATCCAATGTTGAGTGTTGAGTTGCAGCTATCGGATGCAAGCCTGGATAGAAACTAGGAAGATAGACAGTCGCAGTACTGAGTGAAAATTTGGTGCAATTTAGTGCCCAACACTTCCTCTTCGATCTCACAAGTACATTCTCTCTTCCTTCTCCTCCACATATCCAATGCCAATAAACATCCTCTTATTAAAATAGGGTTACAATTTTAGAGCAAATCATTAAGGCCTCAAAATAAAAATAAAAAATACTATTTTTGGTAAATTATTTGTTCTGTCAAAATTTGACATTTTTAGTAATTATTATTTTTGACAAATTATTTTTCATCAAAAAATTTCCATTTTTAGTAATTATTTATTTTCGGCAAATTATTTTTTTGTCAATTATTTTTTCGTTTTTAGTAATTACTATTTTCAGAAAATTATTTTTCGTCAAAAAATTTCCGAAAATAGTAATTCACAAAAAAACTCGGATTGACATGCAATTTGACATACAACTACATAACATCTATACCCTTTCATAGAGTGGGTCCAAATGTGGCTAAAATAAGACCTTGAAATTACAATTAGGCTCCCTAGTTTCTCATCTTTTACTATCATGTTTGAAGATCAACTGAAACTAAGAAAAAATTTAGTTTCTCCCTAGTTACTGTCTTTGTGAACATATATGTAGGATTCTGGCTAGTGTGTATTTTCTCCAATTTTAACTGTCCATATTCTAACATTGAGCGTATGAAATGGTACTTGGTCTATATATGTTTAGTCCTAGAATGGAAGGTTGAATTCTTTGTAATATGAATGACACTATAACTGTTACTATATAATATACTATTCTCTTGCTTCCTTCCCAACTCCTCCATAAATCTTTGTAACTAAATCATCTCCTTACTAGCCTCTGTAATAGCAACATACTTTGCTTCTATTATTGAAAGTGCAACAAAATTTTGTAATTTTGAAATCCAACTTATTGCAGTTCCACCTATAGTAAAAACATACCCTATGGTACTCTTTATGTTGTCTATATCACCTACCATGTCTAAATCAACATATCTCTTTAAAAAAGTATTAGAACCTCCAAAGCATAATACCTGAGTGACAGTATATCTCAAATACCTGAGAATCCACTTCACTAACTCCCAATGTTGTTTTCCTAGATTGTTCATAAACCTGCTCACAACTCCCACTACATGTGCAATATTTGGCCTTGTGCACACTATCACATACATCAAACTGTCAACTATTGATGAATAAGGAACCTTGGACATGTAGTCTATCTCCTCTTGTGTCTTAGGGCGCATCTCTTTGGTCAATTTGAAATAATTGGTAAAAGGTGTGCTAACAGGTTTTGCATCCTACATATTAAATTTTCCAACACCTTCTTAATGTACTCACCCTACGACAATGTTAATTTGCAATTTTTCCTATCTCTTGTTATTCTCATACCAAGGAGTTGCTTTAAAGCACCCAAATACTTTATTGAAAATGAATCAGCCAATTCTTTGGAGCATAATTATATCTTACATGTTATATCCTACAAAAAGAATGTCATCTACATACAATAATAGGATAATATAGTTACCATTATCTAATATCCTAAAATAAACACAGTGGTCAGAAACCTTGTTCTGACATAAACCTTTCAAATTTCATATACCATTGCCTTGGAGCTTGCTTCAGGCCATACAAGATCTTTTTTAACTTGCATACTAATTCCTCCTTCCCTTTGACCTCATATCCTTATGGTTGTTGCATATAAATATCTTCCTCCAAATCCCCATGGAGAAAAGCTATTTTTACATCTAACTGTTCAAGATGTAAATCCTTTATAGGCACAAGCTTAAATAAGTTCTAATTAAAGTTATTTTAATAATAGAAAAAAAATCATCATAATCAATATCTTTCTTCTGTGCAAACCCCTTTACAATTAGTCTAGCCTTATACCTCTTTTTACCTCCATATTCTTCTTTCACCCTATAAACCCATTTATTCTGCAATGCTCTTTTTACTGTAGGCAAGTAAACCAGATACCAATTCTGATTGTGTACCAAGGAGTCCATCTCCTCTTTCATGCCTTGCTCCCACTTCTTATTGGTTTCTACCTGCATCACTTCTTCATATGTTTGTGGTTCACCAGAGTCAGATAACAATACATAATATAATGGAGTGTAACGTTCAAGGGTTCTACTTATATTAGAGGATATTCTAACAATATTTCTAGGAGTTTGAGGTGCTTGCTACTACTATTATTCTAGCATCTTTTGAGTTTCAATTTCATCAAGCACTATGTATTATGTGTTTGGTTTTTCCCGTTTCTTTCCCTGCAACTGATCCTTATACATGACCTTCTCATTGAATATCACATCTCTTCTCCTAATGATTTTGTGATTTACCTAATCCTAAAAGCGATAACAAAAATCATTAACTCCATATCTAATGAAAGTGCACTTCTTAGATTTTGCCTCAAGTTTTGTTCTATTTTCTTTATCAATATGCATGAAAGCTTCACAACTGAAATTATTTAGAAATGAAGAATTAGTAGTTTTACCTATCCATACCTCTTCTGGAATACCACCATCTAGTGAATTTGAATGCCCTCTATTTATTGAATAAATAGTAGTATCCACAACATCTACCCAAATATGTAAGAGAAATCCTACATGTAATTTCATATACCTAGCGTGTTCCATGATTGTCGTGTTCATCCTTTTTGATGCACCATTTTCCTGTGGTGTTCTTGGAACTATCTTCACTCTACGAATCACATGGTATGAACATTAACTGTAAAACTCCTTGTTGCAATACTCAAATCCATTATCTAATCTAAGATACTTCAACTTATTTCTTGTCTCATTCTCAATCAAATCTTTCCATTTCTTAAAAGTATCAAATACATTTGTTTTTTTCAAATACAATAAACCTAAATTTTCTAGTTGCATGATCAATAAACGTAACATAATAATAATAGCCACCAAAATATGATAGTTGATCTGGTCCCCATATGTTTGTATGTACAAAATCTAGCTTTTCACTCTTCTTTTCTTTTCCAACTCTAAGAAATCTAACTCTTTTCTACTTTCCATAAACACAGTGCTCACAAAAGTCCAAATCAACCTGATTCAAACCTGGTAAAAAAATTTGTGAGTGAAGAATCTATCCCTTATAACTTATGTGTCCAAGCCTATGATGCCACAAAACTATATCCATTCTTGTAGAAGCTAAAGCAATAGAAATATCAATATTACTAGTACATACATACAATGTACCTTCTTTCCTTTTGCTAATAACAGTGATCCTTCAGCAACCTTCCACGAATTTACTAAGAATGTAATTATACATCCTACACTATCCAACTACCCTATGGAAATTAGATTTCTTCTTAAATCAAGTATATGCCTTACCTCTTTCAACAACCATTGGTTTTAATTCGATAATTTTATTTGTATCTTACCCTTTTCAATGATTTTACATGGTCTATCATCACCCAAATAGACCTGTCTAAAATCACCTTGAACATAATCTAGAAAATATTTCCTATGGGGTGTGGCATGTTATGAAGACCCTAATTATAGCACCCAAAAATCATTAGTATTATCTAGTGAGGATTAAAGCATCTTTCAATACATCACCTGCTACATTTACTTCTTGATTAACCTATTTTTCTTCACCATGTTTTTTTTTTGAGTCTAATAGGCTATTTTCAAGTGTCCTTTCTTCCTACAATGCCAGCATTCCAACTGCTTCCCTTTGTATTTGGATTTACCTATCTTTAATTTTCTATATATTCTTAGACTCTTTCCTCTCTCCTTTTGTCTCCCCCAATTTTCCATAGTCAACTCTTACCTAAAATCTTACCTATGCATTTTCGTCGTATTTCATCGCTAAGTATAACACTAATAAAATCATAAAATTTTAAAGTATTTGTATTGGAAATAGAATTACTCACAACCATACCCAAGCCATTCCAACTTTCTGGAAATGAGCATAAGATCAAAAGAGCCCTAACCTCATCATCAAAATTTATTTCAATAGATGATTGGTAACTATGTTAAACTCATTTAAGTGATCAATAACAAACCCACATTCTAACATTTGCATATTAAATAAATGCTTCATAAGAAATACCTGAAGTTAGGGATTTTTTATACAATTTAGCCAATGCATTCATTAAACCCTATGTTGTCTTTTCTTTTGAAATGTTGAAGGCCACCGATGCTGCTAGGCATAGCCGTATTGTTCCTAATACCTTTCTATCAAGAACTTCTCATTATTCATATGATAGCTTCATTGGCTTATTTGCTATTCCACCTAATGGTAGGTAAAGATCCTTTTGATAAAGATAGTCCTCCATTTGTACCTTTAATAGTTGGTAATTTTGGCCATTAAACTACTCAACCCTAAACTGTATTTCTTCTACCATTGCTCCTACTTGAACTGGAAATCCTCCTCTAAAGTGTGGTTTTCAAATCCTAGACTCTAATACCAATTGTTAGGAATATAAAATAATGAGAAATAAAAATGCAAAATTATTAACAAAAAAAATAAAGGACACAAGAGACACACAAAAAAATAACCTGAATTTGGTGGTAATATATTCAAGAAAATAGGATGCAAAGTCATAAAGGTAAGGCAAATCATAGTAAGAGAAGAAAATAAGGAGGAAATAGACGTACCTGTGTGCAAACACCTTGTTGGAACCGATTCTTACATCCGTAGGATTTCAATTGTCATGCTACAAGAATCCGTTTGAAATCAACGAACTATTACAGGCTCTGGTTGACCTACCTCATTGTTCTGCTAAATACAAATATTGCTAAAAAAAACTACAAAACGGGTAAGGAAACCCCAACTATAATTCTATGACTAAAAATCTAATTACATGCTCCAAATTTATATTATACTATATGTATTAGAATGAAAAAACATGAAAACAACCATTTGTTATGCCTTATGTAGACCGATGCCTAGATTCATTGGACTATTATAGCAATTTAAAAATAATTCTATCATGAAACAGAAAGAAGGGGAGGAGAAAAATTGGCATTCTTAATCTTATTCGAATATCGTAATAAAACCAAGAGTTAACCAATGAGAGAAACATATATAATACGTTAAAATAATGCAACCCATTACCCAGTGACACACAGAGCTAAGACAAAAGATATAATAGAAAAGAGACTCAAAATTGTATTGATTTCATAAATTTTATATGCAGAGTGGGCAAAATACCTTTTAACTATATTTTTCTCAAAGGAAATATATAAATACAATGAAAATATCCTATTCAAATAATGTAACATGTCTCTCCTACTCTCCTTGTTCCAATATGGTAACAACAAAGTCTCTAAATATTAGGCTCAAAAATGTAGGAAATGATCTCAACTTCTTGAACACTTTCCAATCACAATATTGCAAACCAAAGGGAAGAATAAGAAATGAGAAAGAAAAATAGACACAGAATGGGATACAACAACACAAATAATAGGACGCTCAAGAATACCTCTTAGCAAAAATGCTATTCTCTAATTGCTTGATGCAGAACTTGACTGCAACTACTTCTTTTTATAGTTGTTGGTTCTTGATTCTGTTATTTCTGGTTCATCTCTGAACTTACACTTGTCAGCATCTGATTGAACTTCAAAAATGGATACAGTTGGCTTCCACTGTCCTTATTGTTTTGGAAATTCTCTCTTCTTTGAATTTTTCAAAAAGGTGATTCAGTTTAACCGGTGATGGTGGTGTTAGGTGAACCTATTTCTCCTTCTTTAATTGTCTTCTCTTCAACTATTTCTTTTTGAGTTGCCTTCTCTTGAACTGCCTCTTTTAATTTTTTGGAGATTTTTCTTTAGGTGTAGGTCCCTAATATTTTGAACTTATTTTCTATTGTTGTATGCAAATCTCAACCCTTTTTACTTTTTGGCCTTGTTACAACCACTTTCTTTTTCACTGATAAATCTCCAAACTTCTGTGTCAAAGGAGGCAACAAACCTTAGCATGTTCATCTCTTGCAAAATCATATTTTTTTGTGTGGTTATAATGGACCTATTTATTTCATATTGGAAGAGCAACATCTCCATAGTATTCACCAGAGAAGTAGTTTGTTTAGTCATCTCTGCTTCATCATTTGATTCACATTTAAATATTTCTATGGTATGCTTGAGCAGTTCTTCTACATCGGAGGCTTCCAAGCATTGGTCTAAGGATATACCGATATCTACCATTTTTCCTATTGCTTCTTCTATTAAATTATCCATTTCATTTACAACATTGATCCATATTTCTCGGTTTACCCCGAACATGGCTGCTTTCAAAAACTCAAAATTTAGTTGGATTTTATTGTCATTATCTGTTGTTATCTCCTGACCCTGCAACTCTTCAAAATTATCTCCTATGAAATCAAGGGTAGGATGAATGACTTCAAAATATTCTGCTCTCTCTTGTATTAATGTCAAAACTTCTCGAGTAGTTACTTGGATCACCCCTATCTGTCTAAACATTTTAGTGAATCCCCTAGCATGAGCTTGTATTTTTATTAACATTTTCTTCTTCATTGCATCTAGATAATAGGGATGATCTTGAATATTCACCACTGAAGGAGGTTGTGCACTTGAAGTATCCCTTCGGGCCAATTCTTCCTATTGCTTACTTATTAATGCTTTCATTTCTGCTTTTTGCTTCTCCTCCTTTTCTAATTGTTTCCTTAACTCTGCAATTTTTTCAATGAATTGGTCTATAGCTTGATTTTGCATTGTTTTGACAACTTTAGCTATTTCACCTTCTTTCCCTATTATCGATGAGCCTTCGATTTCCTCATTGAATTTGAAAAAAATGGATCTTGCAGAGTAGGGATATTTATCTCTGATATATCTGATATAGGTGCTTCTAATTATGACTCATATGTAAACAGTTCTACTATATTTCCCATCCCTGCTATTAACTATAATTCTTGTTCATCTGTAGAAGTGAAGGTAGTATGCTCATCTATTCTTTCCAAAATAGCATTTGTAGAGGGTAAGGATAATCTAGGCTTTTTATTTTCTATAGGAGTTGTAGATTAAAAATACACGCCAAACAAAAAATAAAATAAAATCACAATAACAGAGTACAGAATAGTTGCACAAAACAAACGATTTCTATTAATCGATGGAGTTTAAAAACTCCTTTTTGAATACATCTGGGCCTGTAACCCTTTATTTGTGATACAAGATTACAAGTTATGCTAGGGTTCTCCGAAACCCTAGCTGGCACAAATGGTGGCGTCTCCGAAGAATGTATCTTCAATCCCAACAGAGTGAGTGGGCTTTGTTGTATCCCTTGCTTGGACCACTCCAGCTTAATCAGCTGCCATCAATAAACCGGATCTGCCGTCAAAAACCTGCACACATTAACACTATCAAGGAGTTAGAAATTAATAAGAGGGCTCCATTGTGTGAGCCCTCGAAAACAATCTAAAACCCTAGAAAAATAGAATGCAGGAATTCAATAACGATTAATAAAAGAAAAGAAGTTACTTGCTTTAAACTAATTTATACCTCTTCTCTGTTAACGACGGCTAGACCAGGCGACACACGGAAGTAATGTGGTCATCAAATCGGTCGTGGAAGGCGCCCTGGTGCACTCGCTGAACGCCCGCGTGCTTCGGATTAAGGTTTCGGACGCCGGTCCGTAGTGCGTGGCTATGGATAAACGCCCGTGGGCACTTAATAAACACCTGTGGGCACTTGCGACAAGGGGTAAACGCCCATGGGCACTTGCGACAGGAATGGGAGATTCTACAGAATGCTGCAGAAGGAATGGCGGCGAAAGCGGCGATGGAAGCGACGAAAAAGGATTACGATAGATGCGGTGAAAGGGTAGCAGAAGAATTAGAGAGATAGCAGAGATAGAAAAGGAGATAGAAGAAGTTAAGAAGATAGAAAAGATCCAGGATAGAAGTAGAAAAGATAGGGTTTGAGCCATCAAGGTGACTCAATTTATAATCTACTCTTAGGGCACACTTTAGGGTTTTAACGACACTTTGAACGTGTGGCTAAGATTAAAGTGGATCCAAGGGTAGAGAATAAATCTTGGTTGTGAAATGGATTAAGATGGATGGACGGATGAGATTAAATGAAGGATGGACGACTCCGATTAAATCACTTAAACTATTATTTAAATATATATATTAAAATATTAAAATATTAAAAAATATATATAAATATTAATTTAAATAAATTTGGGGATGAAAAATGGCGGGAAAGGTGAAATTGGGCCAAATAATGGCGGGAAAGTGTGGATTTGGGCCAAATAATGGCGGGAAAGATGGATGATTGACATGTGGCTGACAGGAAGGTATAGATGACTTGCAAGTGGCTGGATTTTGGTGTCTACAGATGCCCCTTTTTGAGTTGCTTTGTGTGAAGACACAATGCAGCACAAAAACTTAAGACACCTGAAAAGTTGGATCAGACGCAACTCTCTCTCAAGATTAAAGCACAACTTTGAAGACCAAAAAAAAATAAAAGAATATTTAAGATTTATCGACTTACCCCCTCAATTGGCGAGTGAGAATGGTTCTCACAAGCCAATTGGAAGAAATTTGGAATATAATGAACCGTTTTTTCCCCAACGGTAAAAAGGGGTTGGTGTATGAACCATCTGTTTATGTCCCAACAGAAAAGGGGTTGGTGTACAAACCATCTGTTTATGTCCCAACAGAAAAGGGATTTGTTTACAAACCATCTGTTTATGTCCCAACAGAAAAGGGGTTGGTGTATGAACCATCTGTTTATGTCCCAACAGAAAAGGGGTTGGTGTACAAACCATCTGTTTATGTCCCAACAGAAAAGGGGTTGGTGTACAAACCATCTGTTTATGTCCCAACAGAAAAGGGATTTGTTTACAAACCATCTGTTTATGTCCCAACAGAAAAGGGGTTGGTGTACAAACCATCTATTTATGTCCCAACAGAAAAGGGGTTGGTGTACGAACCAAAAAAAAATATGAAAGATTGACCGTTTTCTGCCCCAACGGAAAAGGGGTTGGTGTACAAACCAGAAAAAATATGAAAGATTGATCATTTTATGCCCCAACGGAAAAGGGGTTGGTGTACGAACCGAAAAAAATATGAAAGATTGACCGTTTTCTGCCCCAACGGAAAAGGGGTTGGTGTACAAACCAGAAAAAAATATGAAAGATTGACCGTTTTCTGCCCCAACGGAAAAGGGATTGGTGTACGAAGGGTTGGTGTACAAACCAAAAAAAATATGAAAGATTGACCGTTTTCTGCCCCAACGGAAAAGGGATTGGTGTACGAACCAGAAAAAAATATGAAAGATTGACCGTTTTCTGCCCCAACGGAAAAGGGGTTGGTGTACAAACCAGAAAAAAATATGAAAGATTGACCGTTTTCTGCCCCAACGGAAAAGGGGTTAGGAAAGGGTTTGGTGTACAAACCAGAAAAAAAAATGAAAGATTGACCGTTTTCTGCCCCAACGGAAAAGGGATTTTTGCGAAACTGTAATAATTTTTTTTTTTTTTTTTGAAAAAAATTTGTAACAAAATTTTGTTTTGTTGTTTTGCAGCTTAGGGTGTTAGAGGCGCGACACCGATTCTCCCCTATCATTCCGGGGATGAGGAGGTCATTGTCCCAGGAAGACTGGGAGATATTGGAGGCAGTGGGGCTAGCGAGGGCGAGGGAACCACGGAGGTTCCCAAGCGCAGGGAGGGTCCCCGCCTTCGATCTGACAGTCGAAGGCGAAAGGGGAAAATGGCACGGCAGGCTTCGGGGAGCGAAGATGACGGAGATGATGGTGGAGAGGGCCTAGGAGAGGCCACAGGAGAGGCTAGGGAGGTACCCCCTAGCGGGCTCGAGGACGAGCTGGCACAGCTACAGCAGCAGATAGCAGAGCGCGATGCTATGCTAGCTGCTCGGGATGAGAGGATAGCTCGACTGGAGCAGCAAGCAGCAGAGCGGGATGCCCTGTTAGCTGCTCAGAAGGAGAGGATGGCCCAGCTGTAGGCGGACTTGGATGGAGCGACTAGGGTGCCCCAGGATGACAGGGTGACGAGACTCCAGGCAGAGCTAGCAGAGCGGGAGCGACGACACGGGATAGACATAGCTAGGCTTAGGTCTAGGACTCGTTACATTGAGGCTCTGGAGGACACATTGTTTAGGCATCACATTGTGTTGCCTGATCCTCCATCCTCTTCTGTCTCTAGGCGTAGTGAGTCTAGGCACACCACTAGGTCTAGGGCTCCTACTAGGTCTCTGGGGTCCTCTTTTGATGGTTAGCTTAGTGCTTAGATGCACTCTTTATGAGCCTTGGTGCTCTATTGTATATTGTAGCCTTTTGGCATTCATTGTACATTTTGACCTTTATACACATATATATATACATGGCTTTTATTTTTAGTGTTTTACTTTCTTTTGTGTGAATGCCTATGTTTTTGTGATGCATGTTTTTATATGTTTTAAGGCATATGTGATGGAATGGAATGCAAAGTTATAGATGATTAATGCGAGACTAAGTAAATGAAATATGCACTAAGAAGCACTCATACTTTTAGATAGTTAGATTTAGCCATCTGTTATCATAATTGTTTAATCGGGGGCACCGAACTTGGTGGCTTGTGAATGGATGACGTATGGAATGACATGAATATGGAAGAAGATATGGAGGTTGATATGGAGGAAAATATGGAGGAAGACTGTTTTACAAAGACTCAAACATGCTAGTGGTATCAAACAAACTTACTAATATTGCCTAATTCAACTAGGACCAAATGTGTGTGCATGTGAGTTCATTAACCAAATCAGAAGCATGGTAGTGACTCTAGGCAATCAAAAACCTGTGTGTGTGCAAGTGTGTTCATTAACCTCATCTTGCATAAATTAGGTAACCCTGTTATGGAGAAGACCCCAAAGCTAGTTTGTCCGTATGAGCATTCAGGAGGTCTCTCTTTGAGGAGAGACATGTCGCCACGCAATGAGTATACTCCACTGCCAGTCAAGCGTCTATAGCCCCGGTGAAGGTTAACTCCATAGTCCATGTTGTTTTTGACCTTTGTAAGCCTTGGGGATGACTACCTATCCATCATGTTGGACAAGTAGTACGATCCTTACAACTTATTTGGGATCGGTGGTGTGTGAAAAATGTTCATTTCCTTAGAGCTTTGGGGAATCGGATTCTCAACCGAAGTATGATGAGAATTTTACCCTATCCTTACTACTCTGTTTATATTTATATTTTGTGATTGCTTGTGATAGTGGTAAGAACCACTGTTTTATGGACTATGTTTGCATGATAGGACAAACGAGGATTACCCTTTTCACTTCAAGGCACAACCCAAGGATGGTGTTATCTCTCTTTGACACAAGATGTTTTTAAGATGTGAAAATGTGATAGGTTCAAGACCGCTTTTGAAATCATTTCCCAATACTCAAGATTTTATTTAGTGTAATTTGTGATATGGCCCTAGAGAACTTTGACATGCATTTCGAAGTTTGCTTAAAACACTAGGAATGGGTGAGTGATTGAAAACATTTTGGCAATGTAGATATGTGCAAATGGAAAATGGGTGTACGAATGACAATTCGGTTTGATGGATTTTATGAAGGTGCCCTCGATTAAGGCAACATGACTTTTGCTTGACCAAATTTTATATCCAAAAGATAGAATGGTCTCTAACATGATATGCAACTATGGCTGAAAATGAAATGTTATGGTTTTCAATGAGATGTATGCATATGAAATGCAATGTTTTTGAATGAGATGTATGCAACTAACAATGAAATGCAAATTCTTTTTATTTTATTTGTTTTTTTTTTTTTGTTGTACAAGCCATGTATATATGTACATATAAAATTCAAACTATGCGTAGAATGCTCTTAAGTGTATAACGACCTTGCTCTCGTCTATGTCTGCCTGGAAGACTTCTGGCTTAGAAGATGAAGGTGAATGTGGAGGTGAAGGAGGAATGTAGTTGGCGGAAGCCTTTAACAATTCCTCGGAAAGGATGAACTCTGAAATAGATGGAGGGGATGAAATCCAATCCATGTCAATCAGGCTTGGGTTGATCGAGATTGGCTTATCCGGATCATATGGATTATGGAGTTGGGTGAATAAGTCTTCAAAATTCATTGTCGACTTATGGAAGAAAAGATGGGCGGAATGGAAGGAAAAACCGGTGAAGACCTCGGAAGACTTGAAGTGCAAAACAACATAGTTTTTCAGTTTTTTTTTTTTTTTTTTAGTTTGAGTTTTTTTTTTTTTTTTTTTTTTGTAGTGGTGAAAACCACTATTACACACATACATAAAGCAATAAAAGATTTTTTTTTTTTTTTGGAATTTTCTGATTTTTTTTTTTTTTTTGGTAGTGGTGAAAACCACTATTTTAGTATATACATATAATACAGGTTTGGATTATGGCTTATGGATGTAGCGGAGGGGGTGGTTCACCTCGTTCTTGTGGAAGAAGCAAGCGAAAGATGGCCTCTTGGAGAGGGAACAATTGGAGATAAAACTCGTCTTGTTTAGTGAGGGGAATAATGGGCGCCGACTCTTCTTCGTATTCATCAACATTTGACATGACGTCAAATTCTTCATAGACTTCATCTTCGGATTCATCGGGGTGGAGGATTTCTTCTTTTGAATTAAGATTAATGCTTTGAAAAGCTTGCTCAAAAGAAGAAAGGGATGAAAGTGGTTGGGAAGACACTACATTTGTCTCCAAAGGAGGACAATTGAGCATCTGGGAAGATGTTGGAGTTGAAACCGGCTGAGCAGATACAACATTAGCCTCAAATATGGGGCTAGTGTAGACCTGAGTGAAACCAATGGGTAGGGTTGATGCAATATCCTGCTGAAAAATAGAATCTTGCATAGGGGAATCTTGGATTGGCTCAAGGACATAGCCAGTGCCATCTCTTAAGTGAGTTTGCACTTGGGCCATATCAATGTGGATAATATGAGAGGAATTGTCTTCCTCCATGGGCATGGCCATGTGGTAGATGGTAGAAGGACGTGAAAGACCTGCAGGCGAACCTGCCTGAAATTCACTAGGATAAGTGGCCATGTTGGTGGTGGGGATATTCTGTGAATTATTCATTTGATTATTTAGATTTAACACTTTAGATTGATTCCTTGTTAAGACCATGAAGCAATAAATCTAAACAAACTCAGAAAAGAAGAATGCAAAACTCGAATGATAAATTTACACTAAAGAAATTATCAAAAAATAGTCACAACCTAGGTTTCAACCAATGTGTCTTACCTTGCGGTTAATTAATTATTTTCTGATCTTAATCTGTAGTAAATTTTAAGTGTCCGGTTTATGAGTTTTGCATGTGATCTAATCTTGAATTATTCACAAAAAAGGTAAAAACTATGGCTAGGAAAGGACAACGAGATTCTTACTGGTGATGAAATCCAACAAGTTTGCTCGGGGGTGACCTATGGTGTCTAAGGCAGAAGTTTAATGGATGGAGATGAATTCCACCGTCACTAAACTTCAAGCAATACCTGGTGATGAAATCCAGATATTATTGTTTTAAATGCAACATGAAAATGCAATGAATTTTATTTTAAATGTTTTAATTATCTAATGTATACACACAAAGCTATAAATCAAAAGTTCTAATGATCTAAGCAAGAGGCTACTGAAAACATGTCATTTCCTCTGAAGAAGTGAAGTACACCGTTTAAAACCCCATGCCTACCACATTCAGGTTAGATTGGATAGTCTTCTTGTCCAAGGAAGCCCTCCCCATTTTTACTGATGCCACCCTATTGGCCCTCCCAAAAATCAGGTCTGACCATAGCCCCCTCCTCCTCGAAATTGATCATCGCCCCCCCCAGGAGGCCCTTCTGGTTTGAGTCCATGTGGCTGCACCACCATGACCTTTGGGCCTAGGTCGGCTGCTGGTGGGCTCCCCCAGTCCCTGGTCGCCCCACTAAGCAAGTCTTCCACAAGCTGAGATGCATCAAAGAGCACCTTAAGGCATGGAACAAGGAAGTGTTTGGTAACATCTTCGAAAGCAAGGAGGCTGTCCAAAAAAAACTCGAAGAGATTGAGTCCAGATTCCAAGCAGGCTCCCAAGAATTGGGGCTCAGGGAAGAGGAACGCATTGCCCTCAGTGAGTACCACAATATCCTGGCCAAGGAAGAAACCTTTTGGAGGTAGAAGTCACATTCTCTATGGATCCAAGATGGCGATGCAAACACCAAGTTATTTCACGCAACAACGCTCTGAAACAGGGGTTCCAACAGAATTGTTGAGCTGATTGATAGCAATGGCAGAACCATAACTAAGGAGGAGGACATCCATGCTGAGGTAGTCCACTTCTTTCAAGAGCTCCTGGGCAATGGACCTCCTATGTCCTTAGAGGTGGCTGATTCCATTTTGGATCACATCCCATTGTCTGTCCTGGCCATGGCAAATGTGAAGCTAGTGCAGGCCCTATCTGAACCTGAAATCCAAGCTGTCACCTTTTCCATGAAGGCTGAGGTGGCCCCGAGCCTGGATGGGTTTTCTCCCTACTTCTTCCAGTATTTCTGGGACATCGTTGGACATGATGTGTGCACTACCATCCGGGACCTACAGTTTGCCAGATCCATCCCCAGAGGCATCAACACCACCTTCATAACCCTTATCCCAAAGACTCATGCGGCCAGATCCCTATCAGACTTCCACCCCATCAGCTTGTGCAACGTCCTCTACAAAATCCTGACTAAAGCCATTACCACCCTCCTCAAGGACATCCTCCCCCTGATCATTGCCCCCTATCAGGAAAGTTTAGTCAAAGGCAGGATGATAACAGATGGGGTCATCATCATGCACGAGGCCATCCACTCAGCTGTCCTATCCAAAAAGGCCCATTTCTTGCTCAAGATTGATATGAATAAGGCCTTTGATAGGGTCGATTGAAGCTTCCTGACCAAGGTCCTCCTCAAATTTGGGTTCCGCCCTTCCTAGGTCCAACTCATCAATAAGTGCGTGTCCTCCCCCTGGTTCTCAATCCTCGTCAATGGATCCCCGATCGGGTTCTTCCCCAGCTCTAGAGGCCTTCGACAAGGTGATCCCCTATCCCCGATTCTCTTCATTATCTTGGCTGAGGCCCTGGGGTGAACCATTTTGAACGCTATGGCTCACAGTATCATCTCGAGCATCAGGCCGGTGCAGAGCCTACCCCCCGTGTCCCACCAGCAGTTTGTGGACGACACCATCCTTGCCTCCTTGGCCTCGGTCCCTTAAGCTAAGGCCCTCAAGAACATCCTAACCCTGTACAAGGAGGTGGTTGGGTAGAAAATAAACCTTCAAAAAAGTAAGATTTTCTTCATCAAAAACCCCTTGGCTAGGCAAATCAGAATCGGGCAGATCCTAGGATGCTCCCCCAACTCCCTCCCCTCTTCCTACCTCGGGCTTCCTCTATTCACAGGGGTGTCTTCCAAGATGTTGTGGAATGGGATGATTGAGCGGATCCAAAGGAAACTTACCACTTGGAAAGGCCACCTCCTCTCGCAGGCCGACAGAGCCACCCTCTTGGCGTCAGTCCTTCAAAGCATACCAATATACTTCATGTCTGTCTTTAGAATTATGGCCTCTATTACTTCCCTCATCGAGAAAATTTAGAAACACTTCCTCTGGTCAGGATGCGAGGACAAGAATAGGATTCCCTTGATCTCCTGGCCCCTGGTCTACTGCCCCAAAGGAGAGGAAGGGATCGGGTTCAGACATGTGGTCCCCATGAACAAGGCCCTTCTATCCAAACATGCTTGGAAGGTTCACATCAATACCTCCGACGAATGGGTTTGCATTGTGCACAGGAAGTACTTCCACAACCACCCCTTCCTCGGTGACACACAGCCCCACGACGGATCTGCCTTCTAGAAGTCCCTGCTTTCCACCAAAGACATTGTTCAGCAAGGGACCAGATGGATTCTTGGGGATGAAACCAAGATTGACCTCTAGGAGGACAGGTGGATTCTCGACGATGCCCTGATATCGGTTAGGGAGCTCCTCCTCCTCAAACCAGGGCTTGTGAATTGAGGCCCCAAAGCGTCTGACTACATGACCCAGTTCTAGGGGCGGACCATCTAGAAACCCATCCTGAATTGTAGGGTTCATGATAGAAGAAGATATGGCTTCACTAGGAGAAATCCTAAGACATTTGCACCTCCAAGGAATAATAATGTTAAGTGTTATAAGTGCAATAATGATGGTCACACAGAAAATGGTGTAGAGCAAAAATTCCAAAAATAGGTATGAATAGGAATAGGAACAGGAACATGAATATGAATAGGAATAGATACAAGAACATGGACATGAACAAGAATAGGAATAGGAATGGGAACATGAATATGAATATGGGTAGGAACAGAAATAGGAACAGGAACATGGACATGAATAGGAACAAAAAAAAAAACATGGATATGAGTAGGAACATGAATGTAGACATGGACATGGATAGAAATAGTGAGAGGAGTCAAAAAATTTAGATAAGAAGAAAAGAGGATAAAGGTAAAGAACAGTGATTTTTGGGAGTAGAAATACTCCCACCCTGGAATTAACCACCTCAATAGAAGGTGGGGGAGGGGCTAAGCTAAGAGGCTTATTATTATCCCCAAGCCCCAAAGGTGACCCTTTGCCATTGATGTCAAAGGTGGAGATATTTGAGCAAGGGGGAGATATTTGATTTGATAGAGCATTGATCCAGGGGGAGCAATGTCCCAGGGGGGGCAGAACAAAGGAAAATTCAAGTTCTTAGTAAAAGGAAATTGGGTTACCATCAATGACAAAGGGGTATATTGTTGGATATTTTGAGCTTATTTAGTTGTCATTGATGTCAAGGTGAAAAGTCATCATTAATACTATGGAGCACACCATCAATAGCACCAGGAACAATGCGAAGAGTTGAAGAGAAAGTTAACAAAATAATATTTTATGAGGATTTATGGTAAACCCATGATGAAATATTAAAAGGTTTCATTAAAATAATTATAGTTGGTAAAATAATATTTTATGAGGGTTTATGGTAAACCCACGGTGGTAGAATATATTACATTTAAATGTTTAAGTTTAAACCCAAAGTTAAAGTTTATAAAAATAATTTATAGAATTTAAATAATTTATAAATTATAAAGGTGGGAGCGCCGACATCATGCAATAAAAGGAAGTGTCAACGTCCAAGAAAAAAAGAATTTGTGTATAAATAAATGCCAAGGAGGCATTCAAAATTCATCCCTTCAATTGATTAATGTATGCGATAAAAAGTGAAAGGTTTTCGTGCTTGTTGATCATGAGGAAGAAGACAAGAAATTTTGCTTGTCTTTAGTACAAGGTAGAGGACAAAAGAGGAATGGCACATTGATTAAAACACATAGGACACGGTGGTCCATTAGCAGTGCATGTTTTGCGAAGGCATTGAGAGTTGAGGAAGCATGCGATCAATTCACATGGAGTGGCATGTCTTGGGTGCCAAGGGAAGTTTGTTTTGCATGTGGTTTTTGTGCACCAGTCGAGGACAAAGAAGACAAAGAGTGCTTAGGCTCTTAACAATGCATCTAGCACACACGAAGGTTATAGCCATGGCTAGAGCACTTGTGGAGGCAAAGAATGCGGATTCAAAACCCACTAAGAGGAAAAGGTAACTTTTTGATAATTAATTTTTGCCTAAGGTTTTTCAAAGGATATTGTGGAGTAATAAGGGTTTGTGAAAATTTGTGTGTTTGATTTATGTTATTGTTGGAGTTATAAGGGTTTGATAAAGGTTGTTGATTTGATATTTTATTTTTATTATTGTGGAGTAATAAGGATTAATGTGAGGTTGCTTTTTGATGAAGTGATTTATATATTTGGAACCATAAAGAAAGTTGATTTGATTTTTATCAAATTTTCTCTTGCCATTAAAAATTAAAGAGGTTTGAATTAATTTTTGGTGGATGTTAAGATTATTCTATTTGGGAGTTTATAAGGTGTTATTGGATAAGTATTTTATGCATGTTGATGGTTGTTTTGAAAGGTGGAGTGATAAGGTGTATTTGAGTATTTACATTATATTATGAGAAAGATTTATCTTCTCACCTCTTTTCTATTGGCATAGAAGTTGTTGTGGTTGTGGTAGATTTATGAGATCCCTTCATCATCAAGAAAAAGGTATGACCACATTATTCCATAGTTGAGTTGATTTATTGGTTTTCTAGAAATAAGTTTGGAGTGAAAAAGGACTTGATTAGGGTTTCCTTTTTGAGAGTGTTTGAGTTAATGCTTCAAGGTTTTTTGGAATAAAGAGTTGTTAAAACCTTGTTTTATAAGCATTATTTTTGAAGCCATTGGTTGTGAAAGGAACTTGAGTTAGGGTTTTGCAAAAGAAGATAATTTTATGAGCATTGTTATTGAAATGAGTTGTTGTGCAAAGAACTTGAACTATGGTTTGAAAAGAATATGAGTATCATTGTTATGTGAGATTTGTTTTTGAGGATTGTTGGAAATATTTTGAGTTGGTTGATATATACTTGGAATAGGGTTTGTGAGCAAAGGTTGTTTCATTGAGTGATTGGTTGAGTAAATTTGATTGAACCTAGTCAAGTGGATGTGTGAAGTGGTTGTTCAAGTTTTATAAAAAAAAACTATTCTATATTCTAATCTGAGTTGAAAAGTGATTAATCATTGAGTATAGAACATATTGGGTCTCTAAATATTCTCTCTATATTTCTATGATATTTAGACAAGCTCTGAGTGAGCTTGTTGAGAAAATTTGGACAAGTTCTAAGTGAGCTTGTTGAGAAGATTTGGACAAGTTCTGAGTGAACTTGTTGAGCAGGTTTGGACAAGTTTTGAGTGGACCTGTTGAGAATATTTGAGAAAGTTCTGAGTGGACTTGTTGAGAATATTTGAGAAAGTTCTGAGTGGACTTGTTGAGCTGATTTGAGCAAGTTCTAAGTGGACTTGTTGAGCAGATTTGAGCAAGTTATGAGTGGACTTGTTGAGCATATTTGAGCAAGTTATGAGTGGACTTGTTGAGTAGATTTGAGCAATTTCTGAGTGGACTTTTTGAGAAAATTTGAGCAAGTTCTGAGTGAGCTTGTTGAGCAGAATTAAGTAAGTTATAAGTGGAATTGAACATATTTGAGCAAGTTCTGAGTGGACTTGTTGAGGATATTGAGCAAGTTCTAAGTGGACTTGTTGAGAAGATTTGAGCAAGTTTTTAGTGGACTTGTGGAGTAGATTTTGGTGCATATTTGAGGATAGGTTTGCACCAGACCAGAGATAAATATTGAGTATATTTTTGTTATACCAAAGGACTATGTTTATTATATATTTCAGATAAAGCTTTGGAGGTGACAAAGCAAATAGGATAGTAGTCTCCAGTGGATAGATATACATTAGCCAGGGTAGTGAGGATAGGTCTTCTAAGTGTGGATAAGAATCTTCAATGGAGAGAGATCCACAAGCCAGTGTAGTGGAGGTAGTAGTCTTCTAGAGGATCACTAGTCAAAGCAGAGAAGGAGTTCTCCTATGGATAGAGATCCATGAAATTGATTTAGGGGATTGGTATCTCCTTTGGACAGAGTTCCATAAACATTGTAATAGGGAAGGATTCCCAAGAGATTGATTGAGAAAATTTTAGTGAAATATTTTCTCCGTGGAGTAGCCCACAGTGGGTGAACCACATAAATTATGGTTTCTCTATTGTGTATGGTGTTTTGTGCATTGCTTTATTAATGCTGTTGAAATTGTTATCTATTCATTACATAATATTTATTGGGAAAGAAAAGTAAAAAGTGGTCTTATACTGTTCACCCCCCCTCTCAGTATAAGCTTGTGTTATTCAACTATTGTTGTTGAAACCCTTCATAGGCCAAGAAGAAGGAAGGCATTATCAATGGAAAAGTGAGCCCAACAAACACTAGGATAATATTAGCTAACACCATAATATTTATATCTAGCATCGAGAGAGTTATTGGGACACCAATAATTAACATGCTAGGTTTAACTAACATCGAAAAGGCTAAAATTGATCATTTTATTTCGATATTGCTTTACCTATCCTAGGCATAGGGATCTTCATAATTGACTACAAATTTATCCAAGATATTTTCTTCATTATTGATTTTACTAAGTGCCTCTCCACCATAGATACTTAGGATAAAAATATTCCTAAAGAGTAGATAACCATTGAGGATAGGACTCCCTTTTATAAGCTCTTATTTCTTGAAGGTGTCTTTCAGTCCAACTCATATCACCAATTCTGACCCTATCAATTTCCAAGAATCTACATCTCCTTCTGAACCTATTCAAATTATGTGATATGCCTTGCATGTTTTCAAATTTTTTTATCCCAATAAACTATTTATCCTATGCCTTGAGTTGATATTCAAATTTTATTTAGTATCCAACCTATTTACACAAAATTATTATGTACGAACATATGTTAGTCATGTCTGGTTCTTCAACCTTTGCCTCTAATTCTATAGTAGTTTGAATCAATGATGTCAAATGTGTGCTTTTTCCTCTAACATTATCTTTTGGAGTTGTATTTCATTTTGATAGGATCCGACCACTAGTTTGATTGTGAATTTGTGTCAACTTCCTAGGTTGATTGAAAATTAGCATCATAGTTTTTCTTTGTTGATCAAATATTCGATTACTCTTTAGATGCACCTTGGGAGGTGTATCACATCTCATATTAGCTAAATAATTTTTAATTGGAACCCGATTTCTACTTTGGGATGTTGTCCAAGGATTTTTTAATTGAGTGCCTCATTTATTGTATCTATCCCACAATATTTAGCTCTAGTTGTTGGAACAAGTAGCTAGCCAATGGATTTAATGAGTTGGAGCTTCTCTATGAGTTGTACCCATTTTCTATGCATGAAAACTAGGTAACTTGATGGTTAGTCATGATAGTTTTTTCACTAATTGGATGTAGTCCTATTGAGTGGTAATTTTACCCAATTGTGAAACTACACTCTCCCTTAGGATTTTGATCCCAAAACCCTCTCTTGCAAAGAAGTTAAAACAAAACAACTTCTCCAAGGTCTCCGCTATATTAGCATTTGAACATGTGTATTAGTAATCTCAATAAAGATATATCAATCCAATGCTAGGAACACCTTAGTGATTGCAAGTAACTGTTAACAAGGGGCATGTGTTGGTTCATTTTACCATGCTAAATTATTGGTTGTTTATAAAAATCAAAGCAAAATAAATGTGAATTGACCCTCATATGACCATGATATAAACCTTAGTTTCTTTTATCTTGAAATGTTTTAAGGTAGATTTTATCTTCCTTTATTAAGCATATTTTAAATAAATTTTTTCTTGTATTAAATCCTACTTTAAACATGAAAATGAAGATTAAAATATATCTATGTATGTGAATCTAAGATGATGGATAAGCTTATTAAATGTAGATTCTTATCATGAAGACAAATACAACCTTTGATATGATTAAATTATCCCTCCTTGGTGAAATTAATTTTCACAAAGAGACAATAATTTACAACCTTACAATAGTGGCTTCAAAATGTCATTATTAATTATCCCTCTTTAATGAAATAATTTTCATAAAAAGAAATAATTTAATGCTTTAAAACAATAGCCTTTGTTGTAATGTATAAATTACCTTTCTTTAATGAAATCAGAATTTTCATAAAGAAAGGTGCATTTATTGCTCCGAAAATGATCACTTATGAAACGCCATAAAATTGACCCCCTTCAATGAAATTGAAATTTTCATGAAGGAAAGTTCATTTATGCTTGCAAATAAAATGTAAAGCAGAAAAAAAATCTGATTTACCTCCAAAATGTGAAAAAATAAAATTCTGAAATTATAAAAATCTGCATAAAATAGTCATTTTCAACAATTTTTATAAAATCAACATGACTTCGGAATGACTTCGAATTTGTTTCAGATGATAGATTATATATCATTATTCACACCCATGTAATTATTTTTTTCATTTTATTTTATTTATTTATTTATTTTAATGTCTAAAAATAAAAAAAATATCAGCAAAAGAAAATTTAGAAAAACAAGAAATAAAATCCAAAAATGGAAATAAACAAAGAAAATCCAGAAAATGAATGTTAGTAGTTTCATGCAACCCAACTCCTACAAAACCTAAGATATGAGAGTTTTCTAGGTGTAATCCAACATAATCGGAACTACATTTGCACATCTCAAAAATAAATTAGGTGCAAGACTTTAAAGAAAAATAAAAATTCTCTGTTTCTAAAAATTCAACAATGCAACCATGAAATGCATTGAACATTGTTTATAAATCCAAAAAAGCAGAGAGGAAGAAAATAGACATTAAATCGAAACACCCAGAAATAGCTCTCCTCTTTTTTTGCTTATTCGATGCAGAAATTCTGCAAAATTTGCCTCAAAAACAAACAATAAAACATATTTCTGTTTCATATCCAATCCAGCAGCATGTGGCCTTCCAAAAGGTCCCAGCCCCTGTTTCTTCATTTCAATCTATTTTTAAAATTTTCAAGTGGCTTTTCGTTTTTCGTTCCCTCTGAATGGACAACCCTTCCTTTCATTTTCAGGACTTCATTCTCTCAACTTAGCTTGTGTTCACAACATAATATTCATAGCCGTTAAATTTACATTTCCCTTCATCTTAATAAGATATTTTATGATTTTGATTTAGATTAATTTAAATATGAGCTACTAAAAAATAATATTGTGATGTACCAAATTCCACCATAACATAATTGCTTTTGTCGTCATAATCATTTTATATCATGTCGTAACGCCCATATGATTCTAAATTGATGTGAACTATGTAGTGTAATCGCTGCGTAATCAACCATTTCTAATTACCTTTTATTTTAGATGGACTACACTTGGCTTTATTAAAAAATCATCTTCCTTTACTTTAAATTACCCTAGTGAGCGTTCTTATGTTCCTCCTCCACATGTGTTGGCCAAGTTTGGCCCTTCGTTTGAATGCGTTGGCTACGAGTGTCTTATTTTGATATTCGATGTTTCAACATCAAGGCAGAAGTCATGGGAGGAGCAAGTGAAAATAATCACCCATAATTATTGAACCTTACAACCAATGGGTATCAAATCAAAAAGCTCCCCCATATGTTGATTTTTAGTTTTCATTTGTCTTATTATACGTGGTGTTATAATGCTGAACATAACCTTCATTATGTCATGAAATCCACTTGGTTCACCATGCGATACTCGCTGCTACTGTTGAGCAAGGTGCAGCAAAAGAATTGCAAAAGTATTGTCATTGTTGTTAACACAGTCAGATTGATGCAGTTGATGCAGTTCAGAGGTCGATCGGATCAAGTGCGAGAAAGTTTCAAGGAAAACGAGAGGTGACCCAGATTCGAAGCGGCAAAAAGAGACAAGGAAGAAAAGCGTCGCGATATCGCGACATGTTTTCTGTCGCGATTTCGCGACATGGTCGAGAGAGAGAAGGCATAGCCGAAAATGTCACGATTTCGTGACATGTCGAGTTTTCGTTGAGGAGAGAGAAAATGTGTCGCGATTTCGCGACAAAAAGTAGGAGAGAGAAAATGCACGCCAAATTGTCGCGATTTCGCGACATGGCGAGGAGAGAGAAGATGCGAGCAAAACGTCACGATTTCGCGACATCTTTGTGAGAGAAGGAAACAAAGGTGTAGCGATATCGCTACATGTTGAAATGAATGGAAACAAAGGTGTAGCGATATCGCTTGCATGATGAAAATACATGGAACTAAGGTGTAGCGATTTCGCTACGTGTTGAAACAAAGAGAAACTAAGGTGTAGCGATTTCGCTACATGTTGAAACAAAGAGAAACTAAGGTGTAGCGATTTCGCTACATGTTGAAACAAAGAGAAACTAAGGTGTAGCGATGGCGCTACATGTTGAAACAAAGGGAAACTAAGGTGTAGCGATTTCGCTACTAGTCAAAAGTGTAGATCTGAAAGATGCAGCATTGATATTACAAGTCAAAATTTCATGAAAAGAGACAAGGTAAAAGCACAAGGCACAAAGTTGTAGCGATTTCGCTACTGCATGGAGCAAAGAGCGTACGGAAGCCAGAAGCGTCGCGATTTCGTGACAAGAAGATTGATGACGTCAGCAAGAGCCAGCGTCGCGATTTCGTGACAAGGAGGATGATGACGTCGGCAAGAGCAAAGCGTCGCGATTTCGTGACATGTTCCATTTTTGGAGTTGGCAAGGAGAGTTGTACGGAAGAGCAAAGTGTCACGATTTCGCGACATGTTCCATTTTGAGTTGGCAAGGAGAGTTGTACAGAAGAGCAAAGTGTCACGATTTCGCGACATGTTCCATTTTTGGAGTTGGCAAAGAGAGTTGTACGGAAGAGCAAAGTGTCGCGATTTTGTGACATGTTCCTTATTTTTTGGCAAAGAAGAGTGTACGGAAGAAAGTGTCATGATTTAGAAGCGATTGGATGATGACGTCGACAAAGTTGAAAAGTGTCACGATTTGTGACGAGGATGAAAGGAAAGCTGTGGAAGCCGAAAGCGTCGTGATTTCGTGACAGCATTGATGATGACGATCGACAAAAGTTCAAAAGTGTCACGATATCGCGACAAGGATGAAAGGAAAGCTTTCAAGAGCCAAAAGTGTCACGATTTTGTGACAACCTTGAGGAGTGACGATCGGCATAAGTTAAAAGTGTCGCGATATCGCGACGAGTAACGATCTGGCGAGGTAAAACCCGCCAGGAGCATGCAAGGTGACACGTGTCGGAAAAAGCAGACAGTTAAACGTTGACAGGTGTTGGACATGCAATGCAACAGCCAAACATGCATAATTGAAACGCATTCAAAAAGCCGAATATGAAGGATAATAAAAGCATTCGAAAGGTCGTATTTGCAGGCATTCTAACAGACGTATTTGAAGCATACAGAAAAGCCGAACATGAAGAATCGAAAAGCTTTCGAAGAATCACATATGGAGTTTCGAAAAAGCATTCGAAAAGCCGTATTCGAAGAAATTGAACAGTCGAAGTGCATGAAACAAAATTGCCGTATTGCATGGTTTCCAAAAGACGTATTGCAGGGTTTCGAACAGTCGAAGTGCATGGAACCGAACAGCCGTATTGCATGGATTCGAACAGTCAGAGTATGTGATTCGATTGCATGCGAGATTGAAAGGTTATAAAAGAATAATCGTACAGAGAAGATGTTGCTTCTTGTTAGAGAGAAATTCTCTGTAAAAGGAGAGTTAGAAAAGAATCAAGAGAAAAATAAAGCGAGCCGTGAGAGTGTGCGAGTTGGGTTAATTGCGGACCGGTCGGGGTCGTGCATAAAGTGAAGACATTTTTATGTCATTCTAAATTTATCCGAATTGCAGTCCAAGTTGGTGCTTGGTACTAGGAGTTGGTGCTCCATCCGTTTGCAGCAAAAAATTACGGGGGTTGGTGCTCCTTCCGGTTGGTCTTTGGTAAAGTGTTTGTAAAATTGATTTTGCAAAGGCTGGATTTGGATTGGAGTCCAAGCGGTCATTTTTTGAGGAGTAGCCAAATTGGTGAACCTCGGTATATTGAGTGTTGTGGTGTGCTCTCTTGTTCAAGTTGTTTTTCGGTTGTCAAGTTCTCTTTATTTCATATTAAATGTTGTAGATATAAAAATTAATAGCTACATTGATTCACCCCCCCCTCTCAGTGTCATTGTGTAATCATCAATTGGTATCAGAGCAAGGTTCCTTGTACAAGCTTAATCGGCTAAGGAGATCTTGGAAGAAACAATGGAAGGTGGTGAAGGATTTTCATCCAACAAAGCTCCCTTATTTGATGGAACAAATTACACCTTACGGAAACTCGGAATGCAAACATATCCGAGTGCATTGGGATACGATATTTGGGATTACGTAGATAGTGGATACACAGACACCCACTACCCCTCCAACGGATCTGCTTGAGAAAAAGAAATTTGAAAACAACTCCAAAGCTAAGAATGCCATAATGTGTGGGCTTGTTGACGAGTGAAGCGATAAGAGTCATGAGTTGTAAATCGGCAAAGGACATGTGGGATAAAGTCGAAGAGCATCCATGAAGGAGAGAGTAAGATTAAGGAAGCAAAACCGCAAACTCATCGAGCACAGTTCGAAGCACTGCAAATGAAGGAAGATGAAAACATAGAAATTTATGAGAGTCAACGGAATTATTAATGCAATCAGAACACTTCACAAAATATTTAACTCCAAAGTCTCTGCAATAGAAGAGGCAAAAGATCTAAACAACTTCGGCATGGATGAGTTGCATGGTTCCACGACGGCATATGAAATGAGAATAGGACAAACCAAGTCTACGAGACAGAGAAGCGACTTTTAAAGCACACAAGAATGTAAAAGCTGAACATGAATACGAGGATGAAGGAACACTTGGATGAAACAGAAGCCATTTTTGTTCTAAAACTCACAAAAGGAAAAGGAAAATATAGAGGGAAGCTACCTTTTAAATGCTTCAATTGTGGAGGAGTCGGTCATTTTGCGGCCAAATGTCCAATGCGGGAGAGAACCAAAAATGGTGAAGGTTCACACCAAGAAAAAGGTGACTTGGAAGAAGAAACAAAATTTCGAAAGAACAACTTCAAGAAGAAAAGCTTCATAACCAAGAATGTCGGCGAGTTCGAAGAAAGCACGGATGAGGAGTCCGAAGAAGAAGAAGGTGAAGCTCTGTTCATGGCACTTGAAGAAGAAAGAACGAGAGGAAAATCGGGGAAGGTGATGAAAATTCCAAGGATGAAGGTGAAGTGTATTTGGAAGGAGAATTGGTTGCTTGCACTTGAAGAGTTGAGTGCGAGAAAGGAAGAAGAATAAAAATTTTTCAAAGAAATTAGAGAATGCCACGAGACATAATAAACAATTTGAAAATACGAGACGAGAGGAATTCAAGAAAATGTCTGAAGTTCTTGATGAACAATTAAGCTGTAAAGACAGGTTGAATGCGGCAAGCTAGAGGAAGACATTGTTAAGTTAAGGATGCGGTTAGAAGAGATGAATAGAAAATTGAAGCTGTTTTCATAAGTTTGAAGAAAGTACTGTAAAGCTGGATAAAATGTTAAATAACCAAAGGCCTTCGGCATCAAATTTGGTTTAGGCTTTGATGAAGGAGAATCTTCAAAGGATTCAAAGAACTTGAATATAGAACCCATAAAGAAAGAAGAAAAGATCAGGGTTGAACCAGAAAAACAAAATCATGCAAAAGAAAACAATAATGCCAGATTCAATAAGAATACTGACAAAGATGGATTCACAAAAGTCACACATCCGAAGAGGAGAAGAGTCATGGCTCCTACTTCAAAGCTGGCAAAGACCGGCACCCGGGTTTAATCATGCATTTTCTAGTTATTGTTTTAAATGCAATGCTTATGGCCATAAGATTTCAGATTGCGAGGCATAATGTATCTCAAAGGAATTTTACCAGCATAAATGTTTTTTCTCCTTTAATGAATTATGCGGTTGAATGTTATAATTGTCATAATTTTGGACATATTGCTAGAAAGCTGAGAAGCACTTTTGCATCAAATAATTATCGGGGTAGAAAATCTCGGCCAAGTGGGTTGAAACAAAACCAGAAATTTCTTGAAAAACAGGCACATGCTAATGAAAGGACAAAGGCAAAACAAGTAGCAAAATCTGCTATCAAACCAGAATGGAAAGAAAAGGAATCTTTGATTGTCCAGGACTGCTTTTAAAGCTCAGAACAAATCAGCACCTTGGATACTTGACGGTGGTTGTTCCAGTCACATGACGGGTGACAAGCAAAAGTTTGAGAATTTACAGAATTATGAAGGTGGTTACGTGAAATTTGGAAATAATGATGGAGCAAAGATTGTTGGAAAGGGATCAGTCAAGATCGGTGATGGCAATATAAAATCAAAAGAAGTCTTGTTTGTAATTGGCCCGAAGCATAACTTGCTAAGTGTAAGTCAAATATGTGACGAGAGGTCATGATGTAATCTTCAAGAAGGAGAGGTTGTGAAGTAAGAAAGACAAATAATGGAAAGTTAATAGCCATTGGATGAGAACTTCAGGAAATCCGTATACACTTTCGAAAGCTGCGAAGGAACATGCTTGATGGGACGGGAAGATGAAAAGCGGCTATGGCACAAGAGGCTTGGGCATATTAGTTTTGACAATCCGGCAAAAATCGGTTCAAAAAGAGCGAGTTAGAGATATACCAAACATTGGCAAACACTGTAAATAGCATCCGTGAGTCATGCCAAAAGGGAAAACAAACCAGAGCCACTTTCAAAGCAAAAGAATACTTCACTAGCAAGCCATTAGAACTAATTCACACTGATCTATGTGGACCCATGAGAACTGAAAGCATAAATGGACACAAATATTTTATGCTATGTATAGATGACTACTCAAGAATGACATGGGTACTATTTTTGAAACTCAAGTCAGAAGCCTTTGAAATGTTTAAAACCTTCAAAAATCTTGTTGAAAATCAATCAGGAAAAAGAATTAAATGCCTAAGATCAGACAGGGGAGGAGAGTTTATCTCCGAGGAATTTGCAGAATACTTGTCAAAAACATGGGATAAGAAGACAGTTTTTAGCGGCTAGGACACCTCGGCGAGAATGGTGTTGTAGAAAGGAAGAATAGAACGGTGCGAGGAAATGGCAAGGACAATGCTGGAAGAAAACAAAATAGCTGACAGATTTTGGAAAGAGGCAGTTCATACTGTAGTTTACATTCAAAACAGGTGCATGTTGAGACCACATGAAAGCAAAACAGCTTATGAGTTATGGTTTGGCAGAAAGGCAACAGCAAGACATTTCAAAGTATTTGGCAGCAAGTGCTACATAAAACGGACTGAAGATAACCTCGGTAAATTTGAAGATAGAGCTGATGAAGGTATCTTTCTCGGTTACTCAACAAAAAGCAAGGCATACACATGTTACAACAAGAAGTTGAAGAAAATTGTTGAAAGTGCTGATGTAAAAGTTGATGAAGGTAGAGAACAAGAAACTACTTATCAAGAAAACTACCCTATGTATGAAGAAGTCATTGAAGGTGATGATGAAAAAGAAACAGAGAAGAATCGAGAAAATTGATCCGAGATAGTGTAAAAGCTGAATCCGAAGAAGAAGAAAACGAGGAAATTTAAAACAGGCAAGCTGGCGAGAAAAATCATCCAAGTGAGCAGTTATTGGGGATCCCACGAGATGGTATTCAAACAAGAAGAACAGCGGTGAGGAACTATTCTCTGTTATCTAGTATTGAACCTAAAAATGTTCTTTGAAGCAAGCATCGATGAAAGTTGGATGAAGGCAATCAATGAAGAACTAGATCGAGATAGAGAAAAACAATACACGGGAATTAGTACCTAGACCAACAAATAAAAACATAATTGGTACTAAATGGGTTTTTAGAAATAAATTGAATGAAGATAGGCAGGTTGTCAGAAATAAGGCAAGATTGGTATGTAAAGGCTATGCTCAGGTTGAAGGCATTGATTTTGAAGAAACTTTTGCACGGTAGCAGGACTAGAGGCAATCGGAATGTTTACGGCATTAGCGAGTTCATAAAAACTTCAAAGTATATCAAATGGATGTAAAATCAGCATTTTTGAATGGAAAAGCTGGAAGAAGAGGTTTACATTGAACAACCCGATGGCTTCCAACTTGGTGAAAATCCAGATTTTGTTTGCGAGGTTAAAGAAAGCTTTATATGGATTAAAGCGAGGCACCCGAGCATGGTATGCAAGGTTGGATAATTATCTAATTAAACAAGGGTTTAAGAAAGGTTTGGTGGATAGCAACTTATATGTCAAAGCAGAGAAGGGTCATCTTATTGTTCTTGTTGTTTATGTAGATGACATAATATTTGGCGGTGACATGGATGAATACTTGCAAAGACATATCAATTAAAATGAAAAAAGAATTTGAGATGTCAATGATTGGTGAACTTTCTTATTTCTTAGGACTGCAGGTCAATCAAAATGAAAAAGGCATTTTTATTTCTCAAGTTAAATATGTAAAAGAAATGCTGAAAAAATTCACAATGGAAGACAGTAAACCGGTCAGCACTCCCATGACAACGGGTGCCAAGTTGAGCAAGGATGATAAATCCCGAGATGTAGATCAAACAATGTACGGGTCTATGATTGGAAGCCTGCTTGTATTTAACAGCCACTAGACCAGATATATTACAAGCAGTATGTATGGTTGCAAGATTTCAGGCGAGTCCCAAAGAAACTCATGTAACAGCTGTAAAGAGGATTTTCAGATATCTCAAGGGCACTATGGATTATGGGTTGTGGTACCCAAAAGGTAAAGATTTCACTTTGATTGCATATTACGATGCAGATTGGGCGGGGATGTATTGATGACGAGAAAGAGCACAAGTGGAGGAGCATTTTATCTTGGTGACGAGTGGTAGCATGGCACGACAAGAAACAAGAATCGGTATCTCTATCCACTGCAGAGGCGAGAATACATTGCGGCAACAACATGTTGTACTCAGATATTATGGATGAGACAAACGTTGAAAGATCTTGGTATTCATTTCAATGAACCAATTTCAATTAAATGTGATAACACTAGTGCTATCAACATATCCAAGAATCCGGTAATGCATTCGAGAACCAAACATATTGCAATCCGATATCATTTCTTGAAGGATAAAGTTGCGAAAGGAGAGGTTAAATTGGATTTTGTTCCAACTACGGAGCAAGTAGCTGATATATTCACAAAACCTTTGCCAAAGGAAGTATTTGAATACCTTCGGAAGAAGTTGGGAGTAGTCACACCACCCAAGCATTGACTAGCTATGGGAAACACATTCTCAGGGGGAGCATTCAAACTTTTTAAGTCTGAGAATGTTGTGCATAGACTCAGGGGGAGTCTACAGCAGCCCTTTGGTATTATTGGCAAAGGGGGAGAAGAAATTAAGCAAGGTTGCAGTGTGTTGCCAACAATTCCAAAGGGGAGATTGTTGAGCAAGGTGCAGCAAAAGAATTGCAAAAGTATTGTCATTGTTGTCAACACGCAGGATCGATGGATTGATGCGATTCGGAGGTCGGTCGGATCAAGTGCGAGAAAGTTTCAAGGAAAACGAGGTGACCCAGATTCGAAGCGGCAAAAAGAGACAAGGAAGAAAAGCGTCGCGATATCGCGACATGTTTTCTGTCGCGATTTCGCGACATGGTCGAGGAGAGAGAAGGCGCGACGAAAATGTCACGATTTCGTGACATGTCGAGTTTTCGTTGAGGAGAGAGAAAATGTGTCGCGATTTCCCGACAAAAAGTAGGAGAGAGAAAATGCACGCCAAATTGTCGCGATTTCGTGACATGGCGAGAGAGAGAAGATGCGAGCAAAGCGTCACGATTTCGCACATCTTGGAGAGAAGGAAACAAAGGTGTAGCGATATCGCTACATGTTGAAATGAATGGAAACAAAGGTGTAGCGATATCGTTGCATGATGAAAATACATGGAACTAAGGTGTAGCGATTTCGCTACGTGTTGAAACAAAGAGAAACTAAGGTGTAGCGATTTCGCTACATGTTGAAACAAAGAGAAACTAAGGTGTAGCGATTTCGCTACATGTTGAAACAAAGAGAAACTAAGGTGTAGCGATGGCGCTACATGTTGAAACAAAGGGAAACTAAGGTGTAGCGATTTCGCTACTAGTCAAAAGTGTAGATCTGAAAGATGCAGCATTGATATTACAAGTCAAAATTTCATGAAAAGAGACAAGGTAAAAGCACAAGGCACAAAGTTGTAGCGATTTCGCTACTGCATGGAGCAAAGAGCGTACGGAAGCCAGAAGCGTCGCGATTTCACGACAAGAAGATTGATGACGTCAGCAAGAGCAAGCGTCGCGATTTCGCGACAAGGAGGATGATGACGTCAGCAAGAGCCGAAAGCGTCGCGATTTCGTGACATGTTCCATTTGTTGGAGTTGGCAAGGAGAGTTGTACGGAAGAGCAAAGTGTCACGATTTGTGACATGTTCCATTTTTGAGTTGGCAAGGAGAGTTGTACGGAAGAGCAAAGTGTCACGATTTCGCGACATGTTCCATTTTGGAGTTGGCAAGGAGAGTTGTACGGAAGAGCAAAGTGTCGCGATTTCGCGACATGTTCTTTGTGGCAAAGAAGAGTGTACTGGAAGAAAGTGTCGCGATTTCGCGACAACGGATGATGACGTCGAAAAAGTTGAAAAGTGTCACGGATTTCGCGACGAGGATGAAAGGAAATGTCTGTGAAGTCGAAGCGTCGCGATTTCGCGACAACATTGATGATGACGTCAGCAAAAATTGAAAAGGTGTCGCGATATCACGACAAGATGAAAGGAAAGCTTGAAGGAGCAAAATGCGTCGCGATTTCGTGACATCCTTGAGGAGTGACGTCGGCAAAAGTTAAAAGTGTCGCGATATCGCGACGAGGTAATGATGCTGGCGAGGTAAAACCCGCCAGGAGCATGCAAGGTGACACGTGTCGAAAAAAGCAGGACAGTTAAACGTTGACAGGTGTTGGACATGCAATGCAACAGCCAAACATGCATAATTGAAACGCATTCGAAAAACCGAATATGAAGGATAATAAAAGCATTCGAAAGGTCGTATTTGCAGGCATTCTAACGAGACGTATTTGAAGCATACGAAAAAGCCGAACATGAAGAATCGAAAAGCTTTCGAAGAATCACATATGGAGTTTCGAAAAAGCATTCGAAAAGCCGTATTCGAAGAAATTGAACAGTCGAAGTGCATGAAACAAAATTGCCGTATTGCATGGTTTCCAAAAGACGTATTGCAGGGTTTCGAACAGTCGAAGTGCATGGAACCGAACAGCCGTATTGCATGGATTCGAACAGTCAGAGTATGTGATTCGATTGCATGCACGGTTGAAAGGTTATAAAAGAATAATCGTACGAGAGAAGATGTTCTTGCTTGTTAGAGAGAAATTGTTTGTAAAAGGAGAGTTAGAAAAGAATCAAGAGAAAAATAAGCGAGCCGTGAGAGTGTGCGAGTTGGGTTAATTGCGGACCCGGTCAGGGTCGTGCATAAAGTGAAGACATTTTTATGTCATTCTAAATTTATCCGAATTGCAGTCCAAGTTGGTGCTTGGTACTAGGAGTTGGTGCTCCATCCGTTGCAACGAGAAAATTACGGGGGTTGGTGCTCCTTCCGGTTGGTGCTTGGTAAAGTGTTTGTAAAATTGATTTTGCAAAGGCTGGATTTGGATTGGAGTCCAAGCGAGTCATTTTTTGGAGGGTAGCCAAATTGGTGAACCTCGGTATATTGAGTGTTGTGGTGTGCTCTCTTGTTCAAGTTGTTTTTCAGTTGTTAAGTTCTCTTTATTTCATATTAAATGTTGTAGATATAAAAATTAATAGCTACACTGATTCACCCCCCCTCTCAGTGTCATTGTGTAATCATCAGCTACTTTTTCTTGGTCTTCACACCTACAAACACTATTCGATGCTTTCGACTGTTCTACAATTTGTGCTTCATTTCTTGCCTATGCGCTATTCAAAAACCATACCACCATTATTATTTTATTCCCATATAGGAGGAATACTTTGGAGTATTCATGGAAAAATGAAATCATCCTATTCTTACATCTTCTATTCACCATAAATGCTACGTTCGATATGCCCAATAATGCTCCATGATATCTATGTCATATCCTGCCATGATCACCTCCATGTGAGTTGATCAGTCATCGACATTAGCATCTAGAAACTCTTCCATCAAAAATATGTCTATCCATGCGAGCATCTCTTTGTTCTAATGGTCCACTATAACATCTGAGCCACCGACACCCCCAAATTTTCTACTAATCTATATTCACTACCAATTTAATCTTCCACAGTGCTTCGTCTCAATCACCATGTTCATCCAAATCATATGTCATCCAGATGCTACAATCACTACCACATCAATGGTTGCTCCCAACTAGAATCCCACTAGGGTTTGAAACCCCCATCTAAATATTTGTTTGATTCATGACATCCACTCATTCTGCTATGTCAGCACTCAAGGTCCACCTCTGTTGTGCATCCACCGTAGTAATCTATGGTCTACTCAATCTTTGATGTTACTCGTGTTATCACCCCTTTTGTTGTTACTGAATATTAACCTGTGTATATTTCTATCGTCCTCACTTTATCCATAAAACTAGTCTACATGTGATAATATGCCTATCTTGCACCTTCAAGATTCATTGGTTCCCAGATCCTATCCACATAAGTAGCCAATTGTTGTGCCTTCTCACATCATAGACTCCATGTCAAACACCATATCATCTCTCTGGATCGGCTAGGTTCCTGCATCAAATACCCATATCCCAGTGGGGTCCACATCAGTCTTCCTTCAATCTCTGCGAGTTCTTGTCGTCGCATTTGTCAACTCCATGATTGAGTAGAAGTCATGGTTGGCCTTCATCATAAGCCACACCTGGGTCATAATCAACTATTAGATCTACTATTGGATCCATACAAGGCATATAAGGTTATATAATAAATTACTTTATTATATAACAAATAAACATTAGCTAAAGACTTGCATCTCTTAACCATTATGACAAAACCAATACATAAATAGAGCACCACTTCCTCACTTTATTTCTATACTTCCTTTTTTATTTTTACTATATATACATATATATACTTTTATCATTATTTTATGGACATCATATTTATTAAATAATAATAAATCCAATGACAATTATTTATTTATATACATTTTTTATTTCTTTTTAATTAGTATCATTATTATAAGAAATATAATAACAACAATAATATATATATTTTTATTATTATTATTTTTATTGTCATTAGTTTTAGTAATATCACACATACAAATGGAAGAAAACACAAAAGTCTAACAACAAGACCTGACAAAAACAAAAATCGTCGATAAGAAAAGAAATCATCGACAATAAAATATCATCAACAAGAAAATATTGTCGACAAGAAAAAATCATCGACAAGAAAATATCGTCGACAAATAAATTGGCAAAAACTACAAACTCAAAACAAAGCACAACATTAGACACTTAAAAAAATGGAAACATCCAATTATCAAAATAAAATGGTGGGTCCCCAGTTTAGGGGCAAGTTGTGGAGCAGCCACAACAAGTCCTCTTTTGACCAATCAATTATTTCTATTTTTACCAAATGCACATTTTTATCTTATCGATAATTTCCAATGTGATATGGCCATAGTTATTTAGAATGAATCCTAACCATATTTTGAATACAATGTGTGATCAATTAACCATATGCTATATGTCATTCTATTTAATCTAAGAACTTCAAGGATAAACCCATCATGAATATTGGAGGTAAATTGATGACCCCCACATCTTGGATTGTTGCTAGGTCTGGAAACCTATGCAATAGTATTAGGACTTATTTGATGACTCCTACCTTTTGTATTTTGACTCCTTTGGCTTGTAACACTTTTGGATTCATTATATCATATTCTAAATCCATTGCATCATAGTTTGCTCGAGGTATAATGGAGAGATCAGTTATTGGATCAATTATGTAGTTCTACAACACTTAAATTTTATACATACTAAAAGATAAAAGTAATCATAATTAGTTTTGGCTAAGCTAATAAATATTTGATTGCAAGATTATTTTTCATACACTAAGTTGATCCTCTTGCTTTGAAAGTTGGTTTAACTAGATTTAACTATTTAGATATTAGCATATTTTCTTTGTCCCTCTTTTGAGCTACCTATCCACAGGTTCTTGTCATGTATTCCCTTTGATATCTTGTAATGGTTGAATTATATAGCTTCTGGAAGACCTATTTTCTTTGGCAATATACACAAGGTGATTTTGTATTGCATTGTTTTCCACCTATCTTTGGATTTTCTACATTTTCCTTTGGACCAAATTCCTTTTTCTCCACTTTGTCTTGATTATTTTTTGTGATCTTAGCATCAAGTTACCTTTGGAGATCCCATTTTGAATTTGAGCCATCTATATTCCATCTAATATCTTCCTCCTTTGCCATTGGTTGATCTAGATGCATCATGAGGGCTACAACCCCCTCTAAATATGAATTTATACTTGTGGTTAGATTCAACTAGTGGCTATGACTATCACAATTTTGAGCTATAGTCTTGCCCAAATTGAAATATTTTTTCTACTCTCTGTAGGTGCATTCAAGTTTGTCTATACCAAATTTATTTACATATTTATCTTGATTTCCTAAGGAGGAATTATCTTGAACACTCTTGTCATATCAAACTTTTTAGGGTTGATACTCAATATATGCCAGCTCTTTTGTGAGTTGTTGAATGACTTTTACTATTTCTTGAGTTATTCAGGGTGTAAGTGAACTCTCTATATCTAAGGAATTGCTTTGAGGCTATATATATATATATATATAGGCATAAGCATTGGCTACTGTGACAATTGGGGGTTTTTTTGAGATGTTTGTAGCTCTATCAAATATACTATTGAGGAGTCTACATTTCTAGCTCTAGGAAGAATTTTTTCTATAGATACTAATAGGTTCTTACCCTTTATGGTCATTTGAAAAACTTGAGGAAACCTTATTTTATCATACTACTAGATTTGTAGGCTTAGATTTGAATTTATAGCTCAAATATAGTACATGTATGCTTGCGTTTGGGATGTTCTTGCCTTTATGGGGATTTTATCCCACAACCTTTTATATCTGATTTTGAAGTCCATGAGACTTTCTAGAGGATGTATTTTGATGCATTAAAATTATGTAACTCAAAGACATTACCTATATCATCAAGCACTAATATGAGAGGTTCATCCAAGCCCAATCAAACCTGAATGTTGCTATTTTCCATTTGTACCATTGTAATATTTTCCCTCCAAAATATTGAGCCAAATATTTGATCATAAAATCTTCAAAATAAATTTTATAGACAACAATCAAAGCTGCAACATCTTGGTAGTGCTCATAAGTAGTCTTACCAGTGCCATCATAGGTAGGCAAAATTTTAGTGCAGTGGTTGGAATTTCATGAAAAGTGAGGAAATCGAGTGGTCCGATGTTATTCCAAGCTAGAATGTTTTTCCCAACCATGGTTCTAAATTTTTTGTTGTTGTGTCAATAATTTCATCTATTAGGTGCCTAATGCACTATTTGAACCGTTTGCTATTTTCAACCAAGGATTTTGAGTGCTTATAATTCTTATATCAATGGAGTAACCAGGTTAATATACAATCTCCACAAATGAGGTCAAGACTATTCATTAGAATATTTAGTCCTCTAGGTATTTGGAAATATTTGAAAGATTATATAACTTTTGAGACATGGGTTTGGTATTTTTTATCAAGGGAAACTACAAAATTAGATAGAATGGGACCCTTGGATCCCACCGAGCATACCAAAAATTACTCCTAGTTCTAAAATCTGCCTAAGTCAATACTGAGGTTGATATACACCCTTGAAAATTTGACCAAGAGATTTGAAGGCTCGAAATAGGGGTTTTTGAGCTAGCCTATAAATAAGGTCGGTTCTTGTTCCTATATAATATAAAGAAATGGGGGTTGTAGAATGCAAAGGGTTAGAAAGATGAGCTAAAAGTGGTATGGAATTAACAACATCAAGCGACATGGTGTAGAGAGTCTCATGATCCAAATTTAAATTGAACACCTAAAAAAACAACTTACTTCTCTTATGCTATTTAGAATAGTTAACATGAAGAATTTTGAGTATTTTCTAAATCATTCCATAACTATAACAATAAATCCAAGGAGAAATATAGAATTCATAATAACTATAATAGAATTATTAGTTCTTAGATTTCACTAAAAATCATTAGCACTTAGTAAGGCATACATCCATGTTTAGCATAAAGAGTTGAGCAAGAGTCTAGATAGTAATCCAATTCTTATTCAAGAAGGCATATAGCCTCATTTAATACAATAATTCCAATTATAAATTTCAAAGAGCAAAACTTTAGAATGACTTGCACTCTAGTATATATAGATTTTTACAATGAATTCAATTATCCTCGAATTATTGCTATCTAAGAATATTGTAGGTTTTAGGGTAGGCATAGAGAAAGGTTGTCTTATTCAACTTAGTTGTGCTTAATCACCTTAGGTATGATCTAACAATATGGATGAAGAAAATATTATATTTGATTATGGATTGCATGCAACATAATTATATTATAACCATTAGATGATTGCCCACTTCCTTATGTTAAGCATAGCTAGCTAAATAGGGATAGGTGTGCAAAGTGGAGGGCTTTGACCATTGAGATATTCTAATAGTGGTGATTCCTAATGGTTGATCAAGATACACACCTGCTAACATGGATGATTCCATGTTACTTTTAAGAAGGCAACCTGCTTATCATTGGAAATCTATAAAAACTAAGCATTACCTCTTTCTATTCATGTCGAATTACACTTCTCTTTGTTGGATGCTAGATGAATATTTTACTCTTGATGGTAATTTATTATGAAGTTTGATAGCTATATTGGCTTATGTATAATTCTATACATCAAGAGTCTTTGGTTCCTATAATTATTTGATTTTGGGTTGCTTCACTTGACCTTACTATACATCGAGGAATGTAAGTGGCTTATTGAAAGTTGAAGCTCTTGATGCTGATGTCATCACCTTATGAAGTTCAACACCTCTAGAGGATTGGTAAGTTATAATGTTGGATGTTGAATATTGGTCTCAATACCTTAAGATATTCTTTGCCTAACATTGTTCTACATCGTGCTATACATTTTGTTCCCTCTTGTTAACATTAGCATTATGATCTGTATGGATGGCTTTGTCTTCATTACTTAACTATCAAATATTGAGTGACAAGTATTAGGTCTTATACCTTTGCTTTTGCTCCTCTTTCAAGAATGTTAGATGTCATATTTTTTTCTTGTTTCTGGTATTAGCTTCTCATATACCTGATAGGATTTTCATACTTAGCCAAATTTTACTTTGATTTTGCTGGGTGTTGGGTTTAATGCCTTAGCATAAAATATTATTCGATAACCATATGCCTAGTGCCTTTTTATCTACTCTAGTTTTTTTACATCTTGTAGACACCCAAAAGTCACACATTGCTATTTTTGCATATCTATAGGTGATTCCAAACATCCCTAGGCTATTGTAGACTATTGTAGTCATGCGTAGACATGCGTAGACATGCGTAGACATGCATAGACATGCATAGACTTCCATAAGTTCACCATAGTAACGTGTAGACTTCCACAAATGGCTTTTAGGTCCAAAAACCTAATAAGACCTCAAAACTACATCTTATGCATCGAGATACCTTCATACAGCAACCCAAGGTGATCCATAGCCCATTTACACTCAATTAACACCCCCACAGGGTATTAATTGGCAAAATCAATTAAAGTCAATTATTAAATTCTAATTTAATGTTGATTTCACTTAAGCCCCTTTTTAGGGAAATTTTTTATTAATTAACTCTTAATTCATAATTAGTGTTAATAAAATCCTTCCACATGTGCCAATTTAGGGTTTCCTAGGGTTTTCTTTTAATCCTCCCCTAAACATGCTTAAGGCCTAATTAGGATTAGCACTAATCCTTCCTCACACATGTGTGAGGATAGGATATTTCCTACTTATAATGAGATGTTTCCACATAGCATTTATTAACCTAATCCTAGTCATAATCAAACCTAGGTATAGTCTATCTAACCACCTCCCCTGCACCTTGTATTTGCCTATAAATAATGGGTCCTAACCCCATAATTAAGTCTGATTCCCATATTCAACAAAGTATTGTTACTCTACAAAAATGGAAATCCAATAGCACACAGTCTATTACCGATGCATACAAATGGATTCTAACAGCATACAGAGGCACCCCAGATGCCTTAGGATTGATCCACCAAAGAGATTTCACCAGAAGAACATCATAGCTCAATTCGAAGCCTGCCCTACGAATCTGGTCCTAATTAGCGACCCGGGTCATGAATTGCATCTGCAAGCCCTAAATCACCCCAAATTTGGAAGGTAAGCTCTGTTTCAGCATATTATTACCTTCTACATATTTTATTGTGATTTATGTTATAGTTTTATAGTTATTTCATCTTCCTAAATATGGGGCCTGACTAAGGCAAACCACCCCAACGTATTGACCCTTTCTTACAAGTTTCTTTCAAGTTATGCAGCAGATTTGAAGGAAAGGAACATCAACCAATAGCAACCCAATAGTGGCCTACATACATCGAATCCCACCTACACTGAGGGACATCAGAAGGAGGCATCAGTCCTATATTGCTTATTCATAAAAATAAAAGGGGAATATCTCCCTATTTGTAACCTATACAAAACTGATAATGAATAAAGCATATGTTTCTGATTGAGTTGTGTTATTACTTGTTGTTAGATCAAACGTCAACTTCTGGTTATTTCATTCTAGCATGCTCAGTGGGACCCCCACAATGGATAGTGCTAGATTTATTTTTCTTATAAATATGACATTATCCTCTATTTTTGAGTCTTACAAGTACCCAAAATGTGTTTCACTAAAGCTTCCAAAGCCCTAGGATTCATCCTAGGCCATCAGATATTTGATTTGAAGCCTCTACATGTGATTCACAACCCACCCAATAATTTAGGTCAAATTCACAACCTGGGTCGTGATTTGAGCACAGACACCTCAAAAACCCCCAAATTAGTTGGTGTGATATTTTTAGGGGCCAAGAAAACCCCCCTTAGCATCAAAGTGTAGGTATTTTCATGTTTTTTCCCCTATTGCAAATTTTTGGAAGTATAAATGCATTGATTAGTTGCATGACCATTACTAGGCCTAGTTTTGGGTTCATTACAAAGTAGTTGAAGAATTAGGGTTTCTAAAATTTTTAGGACCTACAACTTTCTAGCAAGTGTATAAAATTTATTTTTCAAATAAATTTGCATTTGTCTTTTTTTTTTACATAGGGTATAATCCTAAATTGTTCTTCCTTCATTCATAGCTACCATTGCTAAAAGGAACTTTACATCCTAAAGTGAAATCAGGGTTTCTAATCCCCTCTTACATTTCTAAAAAAAAATTACATTCTAAAAGTTCAAGTTAGGGTTACATAATCCCCTTTACTCCACACACATTTGGATTGCATGTTTCCATGTTTTGCAAAGTATATTAGTTTGATTCACAAAGGCATTTATACTAGCTCATTTCTTTACAAAGATCTTAAGATATCTAATCATTTGCTTTCGAAAAGGCATTAGGATTAGTTTTTTTTTGAAAAGGCAACTGGTTAGTTTCTTATCTTGTAAAAATTGTTAGCAAAACACAAACCCACACACACACACGTGGTACCTTAAACAAGTGGTGAGATTGGACTTCATACCCAATCCATTGCTCAAGACTAGTGTGGATTGATTTTCACTCTCCATCAGCTCACCCCCCTAGAAACCTAGTAGCCCCACAGTAGCAGTTTTTTGGATTTCATCATCGAAAAATCCTACACTTTTGTGATTTGGCCCTGGATTTCATCACCAGTGGTTACCTATGGAGTGGGACAATATTAGTGCCTTCATCCACAAGTCTTGTATAATTTGTGGAATTGGTAACTTTCATTCTTGACTAAGCCCACCTGAGGGTGAAGTGAAAGCATGGGTATGTCGATAGCAGGTCCTAGATAGTGCCACCTCTTCTCATGAGAGGATATTTTGAACTCACTTCAGCATAGTGAGTTCCACCCCTTTAGGATACCATTTTACTACACCTTCCATTCAGGCCACTATTTGCACATTGTGGTACCATTCTATCCTGTGCATCTTTAGGTATTGCAGGAGGTTTGTTATTGACAATATTCTCTATTTTCTAGAGTGTTCACTTTATTACCTATGATTCTACATAGGGAATATCAACATTATAACACACAAAACAAACATAATATTTTTATTTTCTCAGCATTTAGAATGGATTCCAGTCAACTTTTGTTTACATGATCACAGACCGGTCTCAACACACCACACTATATTTTGTTTTGATATACATAGCATGTTATGTACTTCACACTCACAGTAGACACACTTGAGTCTACATCACATAGGGTTTATTCTTAAAAACCCCCTTTAACACATGTCACTATGCTTGTGGTCACCCGTAGTAGGGCGCGTGAAAAATCACACTCTATGGAGGAATGGCCTCCCCCTTCCTCTAGTTAGTCCACTCTTACTCCTTCGATAATGAAGTAGAAAATTAGAGACACATATGATTCACGCATAGAATCTGATGCACAATTCATACACATGATACCTCATGCTAATATGCCAACTTTGAGTGAAATTCTTGCTACTTCACTCATAGAGGATTAGCTGCTCTTTGCAGCCCCATCCTCACCTAATACCCTGACCATATTCTATGACCATGTAATCTACATAGCACTAGGACAATATCCTCCATCTTTCATCATTGATGAGGAGGTCATACCTACGTCTCCCACATTTGCACATCCATTCTTCCAAAATCTATCTCAATCCTTGTTTGATAATGATTCCTCCCTTCTAAATCGTACCCGTCCTGAGGTTGCATCATTCACCCCTTCCATAGGAATGGTATCTGATCCATCCTCATCCATTATAGGAAGTCATAATCCATACTTCCAAACTACACAATAGATCCCTACCCAACAAAAACCAAAAACATTCCCTCAAACCTCACACCTGCACTCCTCACAAGAGTACCAACCATCCTCTTCCCAAGATCCATTCTTCACCATAGCTGAGGGTGCCTCCCAATAGCCTCTTCAGGAGCAAGAGATACAAAATTGAGTGAGTTTATACATTTACACTTTCCCCTCAACCCAAGCTCCTACCTCGGTAGCTTATCCCACCTTTTCAGCAACATTCCCACCTATCTCACAGGAATCCGAAGTGCATGATGCCCAACCCTTGGAGCCACATTTGATTATGATGACCTTTAGGATACCGCCACCTATGCATTTTTAGGCTCCCACTACCCATATCCATCCTACCTATGGACTGACACTAGCAAATTATGCACCTACTCAACCAAATTATTCCACCCAGTTTAGTTTCCCCCCTACTTACCCTCTAGGGCAGAGATAGATCCTGTATTTTGATACCTTATCTCAACCACCCCTAGCACCAGTAGCACTAACACCTACACCACCACTAGATACACCTAGATTATTTATGTCTCATCAAGTTTGGTCATCGCCACCCATGGTCCAACCAGTATAGAAGACTCTAAACCAACAAGTACTCGTGCCACAACCGCATGTTGCTCAGTCATAGTATTATTATCCTCAAAATATGCCTACCCCATAACCTAGTGTGCCTGTATACACGATAGCACATGTTACCTAGTACCCACATTATCATGATCAGGCACAATAGTATTCCCTATAGTATTATGAAGAACAACAGTACCAATACCCAGCACATCCACAAGGTCATCCTATCATAGCCCAACTTTCAACTCCTATGACACCCAAACTTCAACTCTTGTAAGATGAAGTCAAAATGTTGAACCTATGCACATCTAGATACAGGCCACAAAAGCCTTGCTATGATGAACTATGCAACAAGCCAGTACATCCATCAGTACCTATCACTCCTTATCCCTATGATTTTGAAATGCCTAAATTCGACAAGTATAGAGGTAAAGAAGATCTCAGAGAACATGTGAGCAACTACCGCTCATCTTGTTACCAAATTCATAGTAGTAACCCTCTTATGTTGTGTACCTTCTCCCTATCCCTCACGGATTGGTAAATGCTACCATGCCATAGCATGTACACCTTTTAACAACTAGCCAATTCCTTCTTAAAGCACTTTTCCGTCAACATCAAGAAAAAGACCACATTTTTTGATGTCTACACCTTATGATAGGAGGATGATGAACCCATCACTGATTTTATTGCCAGATGGAGAGCGATTATTCATGATCTCACCCATAGCCTCCCCACCTCGAAGCTTCTGACACTCTTTTACAAGAGCTACCACAAACACATTTCCACATCCCTCTAACTTCATCAAAGTTGTACTTTTGAAGTTGCTATATCACAAGAAAAAGTGATCAAAGACATTAAGGTGCAATCTAAAAATATTAAGTTGAGAGCTAAAACCAACTATAAATCCAACTTCTGATTCAACAGACCCACACCGAATCAACCTTACCCATGACCACAACAAACCAACCAAGTCATAGCTGCTACCCTATCACTAGTATTAATGCCTCCACCCTATACACTGCAACCGCGAGCACTAATGTGCCTGCCCCACCTCAACCATAGCAATACCACATAATGCACCCATAGGGTCCACCATGTAACTTTACACCTTTATCTGAACCATTACCAGCCCTATTCCTTAGGGTGATTTTTATTATTTTGGAGTAATAAGGATTAATGTGAGGTTGCTTTTTGATGAAGTGATTTATATATTTTGAACCATAAATAAAGTTGATTTGATTTTTATCAAAGTTTCTCTTGCCATTAAAAATTAAAGAGGTTTGAATTAATTTTTGGTGGATGTTAAGATTATTCTAGTTGGGAGTTTATAAGGTGTTATTGGATAAGTATTTTATGCATGTTGATGTTTGTTTTGAAAAGTGGAGTGATAAGGTGTATTTGAGTATTTACATTATATTGTGAGAAATATTTATCTTCTCTCCTCTTTGCTATTGGCATAGAAGTTGTTGTGGTTGTGGTATATTTATGAGATCCCTTCATCATCAAGAAAAAGGTATGACCACATTATTCCATAGTTGAGTTGATTTATTGGTTTTCTAGAAAATAAGTTTGGAGTGAAAAAGGACTTGATTAGGGTTTCCTTTTTTAGAGTGTTTGAGTTAATGCTTCAAGGTTTTCTGGAATAAAGAGTTGTTAATTTTTGAAGCCATTGGTTGTGAAAGGAACTTGAGTTAGGGTTTTGCAAAAGAACATGAGTATCATTGTTATGTGAAGATAATTTTATGAGCATTGTTATTGAAATGAGTTGTTGTGCAAAGAACTTGAACTATGGTTTGAAAAGAATACGAGTATCATTGTTATGTGAGATTTTTTTTTGAGGATTGTTGGAAATATTTTGAGTTGGTTGATATATACTTGGACTAGGGTTTGTGAGCAAAGGTTGTTTCATTGAGTGATTGGTTGAGTAAATTTGATTGAACCTAGTCAAGTGGATGTGTGAAGTGATTGTTCAAGTTCTATAAAAAAAAACTATTCTATATTCTAATCTGAGTTGAAAAGTGATTAATCATTGAGTATAGAACATATTGGGTCTCTAAATATTCTCTCTATGTTTCTATGATATTTAGACAAGCTCTGAGTGAGATTATTGAGCAGATTTGGACAAGTTCTAAGTGAGCTTGTTGAGAATATTTGGACAAGTTCTGAGTGAACTTGTTGAGCAGATTTGGAAAAATTCTGAGTGGACTTGTTGAGAATATTTGAGAAAGTTCTGAGTGGACTTTTTGAGCTGATTTGAGCAAGTTCTGAGTGGACTTGTTGAGCAGATTTGAGCAAGTTATGAGTGGAATTGTTGAGCAGATTTGAGCAAGTTCTGAGTGGACTTGTTGAGCATATTTGAGCAAGTTCTGAGTGGACTTGTTGAGTAGATTTGAGCAATTCCTGAGTGGACTTGTTGAGAAATTTGAGCAAGTTCTGAGTGAGCTTGCTGAACAGAATTGAGTAAGTTCTAAGTGGACTTGTTGAGCATATTTGAGCAAGTTCTGAGTGGACTTGTTGAACATATTGAGAAAGTTCTAAGTGGACTTGTTGAGCATATTTGATCAAGTTTTGAGTGGACTTGTGGAGTAGATTTTGGTGCATATTTGAGGATAGGTTTGCACCAGACCAGAGATAAATATTGAGTATATTTTTGTTATACCAAAGGACTATATTTAGTATAGATTTCAGATAGAGCTTTGGAGGTGACAGAGCAGATAGGACAGTAGTCTCCAATGGATAGAGATCCATTAGCTAGGGTAGTGAGGATAGGTCTTCTAAGTGGGGATAAGAGTCTTCAATGGAGAGAGATCCACAAGCCAGTGCAGTGAAGGCAGTAGTATTCTAGAGGATCACTAATTAGAGTAGAGAAGGAGTTCTCCTATGGATAGAGATCCATGAAATTGATTTAGGGGATTGGTATCTACTTTGGATAGAGTTCCATAAATATTATAATAGGGAAGGATTCCCAAGAGATTGATTGAGAAAATTTTAGTGAAATATTTTCTCCGTGGAGTAGCCCACATTGGGTGAACCATGTAAATAGTGGTGTCTCTATTGTGTATGGTGTTTTGTGCATTGCTTGATTACTGCTTTTGATATTGCTATCTATTCATTACATAATATTTATTGGGAAAGAAAAGTAAAAAGTGGTCTTATACTGTTCACCCCCCCTCTAAGTATAAGCTTGTGTTATTCAACTATTGTTGTTGAAACCCTTCATATGCAAAGAAGAAGGAAGGCATTATCAATGGAAGAGTGAGCCCAACAAACACTATGATAATATTAGCTAACACCATAATATTTTTATCTAGCATCGAGAGAGTTATTGGGACACCAATAATTAACATGCTAGGTTTAACTAACATCGAAAAGGCTAAAATTGATCATTTTATTTCGATATTGCTTTACCTATCCTAGGCATAGGGATATTCATAATTGACTACAAATTTATCCAAGATATTTTCTTCTGTATTGATTTTACTAAGTGCCTCTCCACCATAGATACTTAGGGAAAAAATATTCCTAAAGAGTAGATAACCACTGAGGATAGGACTCCCTTTTATAAGCTCTTATTTCTTGAAGGTGTCTTTCAGTCCAACTCATATCACCAATTCTGACCCTATCAATTTCCAAGAATCTACATCTCCTTCTAAACCTATTCAAATTATGTAATATTCCTTGCATGTTTTCAATTTTTTTTATCCCAAATAAACTAATTATCCTATGCCTTGAGTTGATATTCAGATTTTATTTAGTATCCAGCCTATTTACACAAAATTATTATGAACATATGTTAGTCATGTCTGGTTCTTCAACCTTTGCCTCTAATTCTATAGTAGTTTGACTCAATGATGTCAAATGTGTGCTTTTTCCTCTAACATTATCTTTTGGAGTTGTATTTCCTTTTGATAGGATCCGACCACTAGTTTGATTGTGAATTTGTGTCAACTTCCTAGGTTGATTGAAAATTAGCATCATAGTTTTTCTTTGTTGATCAAATATTCGATTACTCTTTAGATGCACCTTGGGAGGTGTATCACATCCCATATTAGCTAAATATTTTTTAATTGGAACCTGATTTCTACTTTGGGATGTTGTCCAAGGATTTTTTAATTGAGTGCTTCATTTATTGTATCTATCCCACAATATTTAGCTCTAGTTGTTGGAACAAGTAGCTAGCCAATGTATTTAATGAGTTGGAACTTCTCTATGAGTTGTACCCATTTTCTATGCATGAAAACTAGGTAACTTTATGGTTAGTCATGATAGTTTTTTCACTAATTGGATGTAGTCCTATTGAGTGGTAATTTTACCCAATTGTGAAATTACACTCTCCCTTAGGATTTTGATCCCAAAACCCTCTCTTGCAAAGAAGTTAAAACAAAAAAAATTCTCCAAGGTCTCCGCTATATTAGCATTTGAACATGTGTATTAGTAATCTCAATAAAGATATATCAATCCAATGCTAGGAACACCTTAGTGGGGCATGTGTTGGTTCATTTTACCATGCTAAATTAATGGTTGTTTATAAAACTTAAAGCAAAATAAATGTGAATTGACCCTCATATGACCATGATATAAACCTTAGTTCCTTTTATCTTGAAATGTTTTAAGGTGGATTTTATCTTCCTTTATTAAGCATATTTTAAACAAATTTTGTCTTGCATTAAATCCTACTTTAAACATGAAAATGAAGATTAAAATATATCTATGTATGTGAATCTAAGATGATGGATAGGATTATTAAATGTATATTCTTATCATGAAGAGAAAGATAGCCTTTGATATGATTAATAAATTATCCCTCTTTGGTGACATTAATTTTCACAAAGAGACAATAATTTACAACCTTACAATAGTGGCTTCAAAATGTCATTATTAATTATCCCTCTTTAATGAAATAATTTTCATAAAAAACAATAATTTAATGCATTAAAACAATAGCCTTTGTTGTAATGTATAAATTACCTTTCTTTAATAAAATCAGAATTTTCATAAAGAAAGGTGCATTTATTGCTCCTAAAATGATGGCTTATGAAACACCATAAAATTAACCCCCCTTCAATGAAATTGAAATTTTCATGAAGGAAAGCTCATTTATGCTTGCAAATAAAATGTAAAGTAGAAAAAAAATCTGATTTACCTCCAAAACGTGAAAAAATAAAATTCTGAAATTATAAAAATCTGCATAAAATAGTCATTTTCAACAATTTTTATAAAATCAACATGTCATCGGAATAACTTCGAATTTGTTTCAGATGATAGATTATATATCATTCTTCACACCCATGTAATTATTTTTTTCATTTTATTTTATTTTTTTATTTATTTTAATGTCTAAAAATAAAAATAAAAATATCAGCAAAAGAAAATTTAGAAAAACAAAAAATAAAATCCAAAAATGGAAATAAACAAAGAAAATCCAGAAAATGAATGTTAGTAGTTTCATGCGACCCAACTCCTAAAAAACCTAAGATATGAGAGTTTTCTACGTGTAACCCAACTTAATAGGAACTACATTTGCACATCCCAAAAATAAATTAGGTGCAAGACTTTAAAGAAAATAAAAATTCTCTGTTTCTAAAAATTCAACAATGCAACCATGAAATGCATTGAATATTTTTTATAGACCCAAAAAAGCAGAGAGGAAGAAAATAGACATTAAATCGAAATACCTAGAAATAGCTCTCCTCTTTTTTTTCTTATTCGATGCATAAATTCTGCAACATTTGCCTAAAAAACAAACAACAAAACATATTTATGTTTCATCTCCAATCCAGCAGCATGTGGCCTTCCAAAAGGTCCCAGTCCTTGTTTCTTCATTTCAATCTGTTTTTAAAATTTTCAAGTGGCTTTTCGTTTTCCGTTCCTTCTGAATGGACAACCCTTCCTTTCATTTTTAGGACTTCATTCTCTCAACTTAGCTTGTGTTCACAACATAATATTCATAGCCATTAAATTTATATTTCCCTTCATCTTAATAAGATATTTTATGATTTTGATTTAGATTAATCTAAATATGAGCTACCAAAAAATAATATTGTGATGTACCGAATTCCACCATAACAAAATTGCTTTTGTTGTCATAATCATTTTATATACTGCCGTAATGCCCATATGATTCTAAATTGATGTGCACTATGAAGTGTAATCAGTGCGTAATCAACCATTTCTAATTACCTTTTATTTTAGATGGACTACACTTGGCTTTATTCAAAAATCATCTTCCTTTACTTTAAATTACCCCAGTGAGCGTTCTTATGTTCCTCCTCCACACATGTTGGCCAAGTTTGGCCCTTCATTTGAATACGTTGGCTATGAGTGTCTTATTTTTAAATTCGATGTTTCAACAGGGTGGGCAGCAATAACAACTGCTGCACACAGCCAGTTGTTATTGCTGCCCACCCTCCACCCTCAAATGAGGGTGGAGGGTGGGCAGCAACAATAATCTTGCTACACTGCAGCTAGTTATTGCTGCCCACCCTCCACCCTCAAATGAGGGTGGAGGGTGGGCAGCAATAACAACTGCTGCACGGGGTGGAGGGTGGGCAGCAATAACAACTGCTGCACACAGCAAGGCAAAAGTCATGGGAGGAGCAAGTAAAAATAATCACCCATAATTATTGAACCTTACAACCAATGGGTATCAAATCAAAAAGCTCCCCCATATGTTGATTTTTAGTTTTCATTTGTCTTATGATACATGGTGCTATAATGTTGAACATAACCTTCATTATTGGTCATAATCAACTATTAGATCTACTATTGGATCCATACAAGGCATATAAGGTTATATAATAAATTACTTTATTATATAACAAATAAACATTAGCTAAAGACTTGCATCTCTTAACCATTAGGCCAAAACCAATAAATAAATAGAGCACCACTTCCTCGCTTTATTTCTATACTTCCTTTTTTATTTTTACTATATATACATATATATACTTTTATCATTATTTTATGGACATCATATTTATTAAATAATAATAAATCCAATGACAATTATTTATTTATATCCATTTGTTATTTATTTTTAATTAGTATCATTATTATATGAAATATAATAATAAAAATAATATATATATTTTTATTATTATTATTTTTATTGTCATTAGTCTTAGTAATATCACACATACAAATGGAAGAAAACACAAAAGTCTAACAATGCCTAACAAAAACAAAAATCGTCGACAAGAAAAGAAATCATCGACAAAAAAATATCATCGACAAAAAATCATCGACAAGAAAATATCATCGACAAGAAAATATTGTCGACAAGAAAAAATCATCGACAAGAAAATATCATCGAAAAATAAATATCATCGACAAATAAATTGGCAAAAACTACAAACTCAAAACAAAGCACAACATTAGACACTTAACAAAATGCAAACATCCAAATATCAAAATAAAATGGTGGGTCCCCAGTTTAGGGGCAAGTTGTGGAGCAGCCACAACAAGTCCTCTTTTGACCAATCAATTATTTCTATTTTTACCAAATGCACATTTTTCTCTAATCGATAATTTCCAATGTGATATGGCCATAGTTCTTTAGAATGAATCCTAACCATATTTTGAATACAATGTGTGATCAATTAACCCTATGCTAGATGTCATCCTATTTATTCTAAGAACTTAAAGGATAAACTCATCATGAATATTGGAGGTAAATTGATGACCACCACATCTTGGATTATTTCTAGGTCTAGAAACCTATGCAATAGTATTAGGACTTATTTAATGACTCCTATCTTTTGTATTGTGACTCCTTCGGCTTGTAACACTTTTGGATTCATTCTATCATATTCTAAATCCATTGCATCATAATTTGCTCAAGGTATAATGGAGATATCAGCTATTGGATCAATTATGTAGCTCTACAATACTTAACATTTATACATACTAAAAGATAAAAGTAATCATAATTAGTTTTGGCTAAGTTAATAAATATTTGATTTTAAGATTATTTTTCATACACTAAGTTGATCCTCTTGCTTTGAAAGTTGTTTTAACTGGATTTAACTATTTAGATATTCTCATATTTTCTTTGTCCCTCTTTTGAGCTACCTATCCACAGGTTCTTGTCATGTCTTCGCTTTGATATCTTGTAATGGTTGAATAATATAGCTTCTGGAAGACCTATTTTCTTTGGCAAGATACACAAGGTGATTTTGGATTGCATTGTTTTCCACCTATCTTTGGCTTTTCTACAATTTCCTTTGGACTAAATTCCTTTTTCTCCACTTTTTCTTGATTATTTTTTGTGATCTTAGCATCAAGTTACCTTTGGAGATCCCATTTTGAATTTTAGCCATATATATTCCATATAATAGCTTCCTCATCATGAGGGCTACAACCCCTTCTAAATATGAATTTATACTTGTGGTTAGATTCAACTAGTGGCTATGACTATCACAATTTTGAGCTATAGTCTTGCCCAAATTGAAATATTTTTTCTACTCTCTGTAAGTGCATTCAAGTTTGTATATACCAACTTTATTTACATATTTATCTTTATTTCCTAAGGAGGAATTATCTTGAACACTCTTGTCATATCAAACTTTGTAGGGTTGATACTCAATATATGCCAGCTCGTTTGTGAGTTGTTGAATGAATTTTATTATTTCTTGAGCTATTCGGGGTGTAAGTGAACTCTCTATATCTAAGGAATTGCTTTGAGGCTATATATATATATATATATATATATATATATATATATATATATATATATATATATATATATATATATATATATATATATATATATATATATATATATATATATATATATATATATGCATTGGCTACTGTGATAATTGGGGATTTTTTTGAGATGTTTGTAGCTCTATCAAATATACTATTGAGGAGTCTACATTTCTAGCTCTAGGAATTATTTTTTCTATAGATACTAATAGGTTCTTAGCATTTATGGTCATTTGAAAAACTTGAGGAAACCTTATTTTATCATACTACTAGATTTGTAGGCTTAGATTTGAATTTATAGCTCAAATATAGTACATGTATGCTTGTGTTTGGGATGTTCTTGCCTTTATGGGGATTTTATCCCACAACCTTTTATATCTAATGTTGAAGTCCATGAGACTTTCTAGAGGATGTATTTTGATGTATTAAAATTATGTAACTCAAAGTCATTACCTATATCATCAAGCACTAATATAAGAGGTTCATCCAAGCCCAATCAAACCTAAATGTTGCTATTTTCCATTTGTACCATTGTAATATTTTCCATCCAAAATATTGACCCAAATATTTGATCATAACATCTTCAAAATAAATTATATAAACAACAATCAAAGCTGCAACATCTTGGTAGTGCTCATAAGTAGTCTTACCAGTGCCATCATAGGTAGGCAAAATTTTAGTGCAGTGGTTGGAATTTCATGAAAAGTGAGGAAATCGAGTGGTCCGATGTTATTCCAAGCTAGAATTTTTTTCCCAACCATGGTTCTAAATTTTTTGTTTTTGTGTCAATAGTTTCATCTAGTAGGTGCCTAATGCACTATTTGAACCTTTTGCTATTTTCAACCAAGGATTTTGAGTGCTTAGAATTCTTATATCAATGGAGTAACCAGGTTAATATATAATCTCCACAAATGAGGTCAAGACTATCCATTAGAATATTTAGTCCTCTAGGTATTTGGAAATATTTGAAAGATCATATAACTTTTGAGACATGGGTTTGGTATTTTTTATCAAGGGAAACTACAAAATTAGATAGAATGGGACCCTTGGATCCCACCGAGCATACCAAAAATTACTCCTAGTTCTAAAATCTGCCTAAGTCAATACTGAGGTTGATATACACCCTTGAAAATTTGACCAAGAGATTTGAAGGCTCAAAATAGGGGTTTTTGAGCTAGCCTATAAATAAGGTCGGTTCTTGTTCCTATATAATATAAAGAAATGGGGGTTGTAGAATGCAAATGGTTAGAAAGATGAGCTAAAAGTGGTATGGAATTAACAACATCAAGCGACATGGTGTAGAGAGTCTCATGATTCAAATTTAAATTGAACACCTAACAAAACAACTTACTTCTCTTATGCTATTTAGAATAGTTAACATGAAGAATTTTGAGTATTTTCTAAATAATTCCATAACTATAACAATAAATCCAAGGAGAAATATAGAATTCATAATAACTATAATAGAATTATTAGTTCTTAGATTTCACTAAAAATCATTAGCACTTAGTAAGGCATACATACATGTTTAGCATAAAGAGTTGAGCAAGAGTCTAGATAGTAATCCAATTCTTATTCAAGAAGGCATATAGCCTCATTTAATACAATAATTCCAATTATAAATTTCAAAGAGCAAAACTTTAGAATGACTTGCACTCTAGTATATATAGATTTTTACAATGAATTCAATTATCCTCAAATTATTGCTATCTAAGAATATTGTAGGTTTTAGGGTAGGCATAGAGAAAGGTTGTCTTATTCAACTTACTTGTGCTTAATCACCTTAGGTATGATCTAACAATATGGATGAAGAAAATATTATATTTTATTATGTCTTGCATGCAACATAATTATATTATAACCATTAGATGATTGCCCACTTCCTTATGTTAAGCATAGCTAGCTAAATAGGGATAGGTGTGCAAAGTGGAGGGCTTTGACCATTGAGATATTATAATAGTGGTGATTCCTAATGGTTGATCAAGATACACACCTGCTAACATGGATGATTCCATGTTACTTTTAAGAAGGCAACCTGCTTATCATTGGAAATCTATAAAAAATAAGCATTACCTCTTTCTATTCATGTCGAATTACACTTCTCTTTGTTGGATGCTAGATGAATATTTTACTCTTGATGGTAATTTATTATGAATTTTGATAGCTATATTGGCTTATGTATAATTCTAGACATCAAGAGTCTTTGGTTCCTATAATTATTTGATTTTGGGTTGCTTCACTTGACATTACTATACATCTAGGAATGTAAGTGGCTTATTGAAAGTTGAAGCTCTTGATGCTGATGTCATCACCTTATGAAGTTCAACACCTCTAGAGGCTTGGTAAGTTATAATGTTGGATGTTGAATATTGGTCTCAATACCTTAATATATTATTTGCCTAACATTGTTCTACATCGTGCTATACATTTTGTTCCATCTTGTTAACATTAGCATTATGATTTGTATGGATGGCTTTGTCTTCATTACTTAACTATCAAATATTGAGTGACAAGTATTAGGTCTTATACCTTTGCTTTTGCTCCTCTTTCAAGAATGTTAGATGTCATATTTTTTTCTTGTTGCTGGTATTAGCTTCTCATATACCTGAAAGGATTTTCATACTTAGCCAAATTTTACTTTGCTTTTGCTGGGTGTTGGGTTTAATGCCTTAGCATAAAAGATTATTCGATAACCATATGCCTAGTGCCTTTTTATCTACCCTAGTTTTTTTACATCTTGTAGACACCCAAAAGTCACACATTGCTATTTTTGCATATCTATAGGTGATTCCAGACATCCCTAGGCTATTGTAGACTATTGTAGTCATGCGTAGACATGCGTAGACATGCGTAGACATGCGTAGACTTCCATAAGTTCACCATAGTAACGTGTAGACTTCCACAAATGGCTTTCAGGTCCAAAACCCTAATAAGCCCTCAAAACCACATCTTATGCATCGAGATACCTTCAGACGACAACCCGAGGTGATGCATAGCCCATTTACACTCAATTGACACCCCCACGGGGTATTAATTGGCAAAATCAATTAAAAGTCAATTATCAAATTCTAATTTAATGTTGACTTCACTTAAGCCCCTTTTTAGGGCAAAATTGGATTAATTAACTCTTAATTCATAATTAGTGTTAATCAAATCCTCCCACATGTGCCAATTTAGGGTTTCCTAGGGTTTTCTTTTAATCCTCCCCTAAACATGCTTAAGGCCTAATTAGGATTAGCACTAATCCTTCCTCACACATGTGTGAGGATAGGATATTTCCTACTTAGAATGTGATGTTGCCACATAGCATTTCTTAACCTAACCCTAGTCAGAATCAAACCTAGGTTTAGTCTATCTAACCCCCTCCCGCACCTTGCATTTGCCTATAAATAATGGGTCCCAAACCCCTAATTAAGTCTGATTCCCATATTCAACAAAGTACTATTACTCTATAGAAATGGAAAGCCAATAGCACATAGTCCATTACCGATGCATACAGATGGATTCTGATAGCATACAGAGGCACCCTAACTACCTTAGGATCGATCTACCAAAGAGATTTTACCATAAGAGCATCACAACTCAATTCGTAGCCTGCCCTATGAATCCGGCCCCAATTAGCGACCCGGGTCATGAAGTGCATCTGCAAGCCCCAAATCACCCCAAATTTGGGAGGTAAGCTCTATTTCAGCATATTATTACCTTCTGCATATTTTATTTTGATTTATGTTATAGTTTTATAGTCATTTCATCTTCCTAAATATGGGGCCTGACTAAGGCAAGCCCCCCAATGTATTGACCCTTTCTTGCAAGTTTCTTTTAGGTTATTCAGTAGATTTGAAGGAAAGGAACACCAAAAAATAGCAACCCAATGGTGGCCCACATACAACGAAGCCCACCTACACTGAGGGACATCAGAAGGAGGCATCAGGCCTATATTGCTTATTCATGAAAAGAAAAGGGGAAACTCTCCCTATTTGTAACCTATACAAAATTGATAATGAATAAAGCATATGTTTCTGAATGACTTGTGTTATTACTTGTTGTTAGATCAAATGTCAACTTCTGGTCATTTCATTCTGGCACGCTCGGTGGGACCCCCACAACGGATAGTGCTAGATTCATTTTTCTTATAAATCTGACATTATCCTCTATTTTTGTGTCTTGCAGGTACCAAAATTATGTGTTCACTGAAGCCTCCAAAGCCCTAGGAATCATCCTAGGCCATCAGATCTCTGATTTGAAGCCTCTGCACCTGATTCATGACCCACCCTATGATTTAGGTCAAATTCATGACCCGGGTCATGATTTGAGCACAAACACCTCAAAAACCCCCAAATCAGTTGGGGTGATATTTTCAGGGGCCAAGAAAACCCCCCTTAGCATCATAATGTAGGTATTTTCATTTTTTCTGCCTCTGTTGCAAATTTTTGGAAGTATAAATGCATTGATTAGTTGAATGACCATTACTAGGCCTAGTTTTGGGTTCATTGCAAAGTGGTTAAAGAATTAGGGTTTCTAAAATTTTTAGGACCTGCAACTTTCCAGCAAGTGTATAAAATTTATTTCTCAAATAAATTTGCATTTGTCTTTTGTTTTTACATATGGCATAAGCCTAAGTTGTTCTTCCTTCATTCATAGCTTACATTGCTAAAAGGAACTTTACATTCTAAAGTGAAATCAGGGTTTCTAATCCCCTCTTACATTTCTGAAAGAATTTTACATTCTGAAAGTTCAAGTTAGGGTTTCATAATCCCCTTTACTCCACACACATTTGGATTGCATGTTTCTATGTTTTGCAAAGTAGATTAGTTTGCTTCACAAAGGCATTTAGACTAGCTCATTTCTTTACAAATATTTTAAGCTATCTAATCATTTGCTTTCAAAAAGGCATTAGGATTAGTTTTCTTTTGAAAAGGCAACTAGTTAGTTTCTTATCTTGTAAACATCGTTAGCAAAACACAAACCCACACACACTCACGTGGTACCTTAAAAAAGTGGTGAGATTGGACTTCATCCCCAATCCATCGCTCGAGACTGGTGTGGATCGAGTTTCACTCTCCATCAGCTCACCCCCTAGACACCTAGTAGCCCCACAGGAGTGGTTTTCTAGATTTCATCATCGGAAAATCCCCCACTTTTGTGATTGGGCCCTGGATTTCATCACCAATGGTTACCTACGGAGTGGGACAGGATTAGCGCCTTCATCCACAAGGCTTGTATAATTTGTGGAATTGGTAACTGTCGTTCTTGACTAAGCCCACCCGAGGGTGAAGCGAAAGCATGGGTATGCCGGTAGCAGGTCTCAGACAGTGCCACCTCTTCTCATGAGAGGATATTAGTGGACTCACTTCAGCATAGTGAGTTCCACCCCTTTAGGATACCATTTTACTGCACCTTCCATACAGGTCACCATTCGCACGTTGTGGTACCATTCTATCCTGTGCATCTTTGGGTGTTGCAGGAGGTTTGTTATTGACAACATTCCTAATTTTCTAGAGTATTCACTCCATTACCCATGATTCTACATAGGGAGTATCAACATTATAACACACAAAATGAACATAACACTTTTATTTTCTCAGCATTTAGAATTGATTCCGGTCTACCATTGTTTGCATGATCACAGACCGGTCTCAACACACCACACTATATATTATTTTGCTACACACAACATGTCACTTATTTCACACTCATAGTAGACACACTTGAGTCTACATCACACAGGGTTTATTCTTAAAAACCCCTTTGACACATGCCACTATGCCTGTGGTCACCCATAGTAGAGCGCATGAGAAATCATGCTCTATGGAGGAATGGCCTCCCCCTTCCTCTAGTCAGTCCACTCTTACTCCTTCGATCATGAAGGAGAGGATTATAGACACATCTGATTCATGCATAGAATCTGATGCACAATTCACACACATGATGCCTCATGAGAAGACATCAACTTTGAGTGAAATTCTCGCTACTTCACTCGTAGAGGATTACCCACTCTTTTCAGCCCCATCCTCACCTAATCCCTCGACCACATTCTATGACCATGTAATCTACACAGCACTAGGATAGTCTCCTCCAGCCTTCACCATAGATGAGGAGGTCATGCCTACGTCACCCACCTTTGCACACCCCTTTTTCTAGAATCTATCTCAATCCTTATTTGAGAATGATTCCTCCCTTCTAAACCGTACCCATCCTGAGGTCGCATCATTCACCCCTACCATAGGAATGGTGTCTGACCCATCCTCATCCACTATAGGAAGCCAGAATCCATCCTTCCAAACTACACAATAGATCCCTACCCAGCAAGAACCATAAGCATTCCCTCAAACCTCACACCCGTACTCCTCACAAGAGTACCAACCATCCTCTTCCCAAGAGCCATTCTTCACCATATCTGAGGGTACCTCCCAATAGCCTCTTTAGGAGCAAGAGATGCAAACCCAAGCGGGAGTATACACTTACACTTTCCCCTCAACCCAAGCTCCTACCTCGGTAGCTTATCCCACCTTTTTAACAACTTTCCCACCTCTCCCAGGTATCCGGAGTGCATGACGCCCAACCCTTGGAGCCACCTTTGCCTATGATGACCTTTAGGATACCACCACCTATGCCTTTTTAGGCTCCCACTACCCATCTCCATCCTACCTATGGATCGACACCAACAGCTTATGTACCTACTCAACCAAATTATTCCACATAGTTTAGCTTCCCTACTTCCTACCCTCCAGGGTAGAGATAGATCCCATATTTTGATACCTCATCTCGACCACCCCTAGCACTAGTAGCACCAACACCTACACCACCACCAGCTACACCTAGCTTCTTTATACCTCCTCTAGTTTGGTCATCACCACCCATGGTCCAACCAGTACAGTAGGCTCCAAACCAACAAGTACCCATGCCACAACCGCATGTTGCTCAGTCATAGTATTATTATCCTCAATAGATGCCTACCCCACAACCTAGTGTGCCTGTAGACATGACAACACATGTTGCCCAATACCCACCTTATCATGATCAGGCACAATAGTATTCCCCATAGTATTATGAAGAACAACAATACCAATACCCACCACATCCACAAGGTCAGCCTATCATAGCCCAACCTTCAACTCCTATGACACCCAAACTTCAACTCTTGTGAGATGAAGTCAAAATGTTGAACCTACGCACCTCTAGCTATGGGCCACAAAATCCTTGCTATGATGAACTATGCAATGAGCTAGTACATCCATCAGTCCCTATCCCTCCTTATCCCTATCACTTTGAAATACCAAAATTCGACAAGTATAGAGGTAAGGAAGATCCCAAAGAACATGTGAGCAACTACCGCTCGTCCTGTTACCAACTTCATAGTAGTAACCCTCTTATGTTGTGTACCTTCTCCCTATCCCTCACTGGGCTGACATTGGATTGGTACAACATGTTACCATGCCATAGCCTGTACACCTTTGAACAACTGGCCAATTCCTTCTTAGAGCACTTTTCCATCAACATCAAGAAAAAGACCACATTTTTTGATGTCTACGCCTTGCGATAGGTGGACGATGAACCCATCACTGAGTTTGTTGCTAGATGGAGAGTGATTATTCATGATCTCACCCATAGCCTCCCCACCTCGGAGCTTGTGACACTCTTTTCCAAGAGCTACCACAAACACATTTCCACATCCCTCCAACTTCATCAAAGTCATACTTTTGAAGATGCTATATCACAAGCAAAAGTGATCGAAGATATTAAGGTGCAATCTAGGAAGATTAAGTTGAGAGCTAAAACCAACTATAACTCCAACTTTCACTTCAATAGACCCACACCGAATCAACCTTACCCATGACCACAACAAACCAATCAAGTCACAACTACTACCCTAGCACTAGTACCGACTCCTCCACCCTATACACCACAACCGCAAGTACTCCAAGCTAATGCGCCTACCCCACCTCGACCACAACAATACCATGGCATGCACCCATAGGGTCCACCACACAACTTTACACCCTTATCTGAACCATTACCAGCCCTATTCCATAGATTGTACAAGGGTAACCATCTTGTTCTACCCGACATCCACCCATTGGATCCAAATGCACCTAAATCTCATGACTACAATGAGCAGTTATTTTGTCCCTTTCATAGGTAGCATGGCCATAATATCGATTCGTGTCACTCCTTTCGGGGGTAAGTTCAAGACCTAATCGATAGGGGCATTATTTAGGTAGCAAACCCTTTAGCCTCGTAGAACCAAAACCTAGGAATTTTCCAAAACCCTCTACCAGATCATAGAGGACCCAATCCCCCTAGACCTCCAAACAATCCTCCAGTGCCCCCTCACCAAGTCAACAATGTCCAGCATGATCCTCCATCATGTGGAGTAGTAGGCATGATCAACCTTACTATGAGAAACCAATGGTACCCGTCACCCCAGACAACACCTATTGTTTCTCCCCCTATCCAGTTTACATCCCCACAAACACCCCAAAGGCCTAACATCGTACCACCACCACCTCAAAATGTGATTACCATCCATGGTAGTCTAACCCATCAGCTATGCAATGCCCCCGCATGGCTATCCATATTCGACCTCCTACAACAATCTCAACCCCATCGTGAGGCATTGAATGACATCCTACATTCCATTGACTTAGAGACACATGACACAAATGCTTTTGTCAATTTCATAGGGAACATCCCATGATGCCTTCAACCTTCAATTAGCTTTCATGACCATGAGATAATGAAACTCATTGGTGAAGGAGCCGACCCTCCCCTCCACATACAAGCTAATATCAATGATATTACCTACAAGCAGGTACTCATTGACATGGGCTCATCCATCAGTATCATATCAACAATAGCCTTACATCACCTACACCTCCCTCCAGTGCATTTCACCACACCTTCCCTAGACCTGCATGCTTTTGATGGTTCCATGAGACCTACCATAGGATCCATAGTTCTGCCCATTCACGTAGGCATCCGTACGATCCCCATCCTCTTCCACATCATTCAAGGAGAAATGCAATACAATATTCTCCTTGGTCACCCTTGGATCAGAGACATGCAGTGTGTCCCATCCACATTGCATCATTGCCTCAAGTATGTCCACAATGGACTTGTTCATTATGTCCCAACCGATGGAGACCCCTTTAAGTTTTGTAACATCATAGACCTTCCCCCTATGCCTTCATTCTCATCTTCCCAACTATTCCTTGTATCTTCTCACCAATCAGTAGGAGCATCGGTATCCTCTCCAATTTCCACCCCAACACCCCAATGTTCATCAACAACACAAGCCTCGATATCTACACCATTAGCATCATATGTTGGGGGACCTAAAATTGATACTATACCTTCTCCACCACCATTCTCATGGCCTCCACAATCCTCCCAACCCCTACCATTCTAATTTCCACCCATGGTGTCACAACCACCATTGCCACCCATCACACAATCGACTACATTACCTCCTTCACCCTTGCATATGGAAGCCCCTATCCTTCCTACATCGTAGACATTACCTCTTCCCTTCCGACCAAAACCTAAGACATTCATGTCTCCATGCATCCTTGCACCTGCATCGATGCCATCCCCTATATAGAACAAATAGCCTATTCAAGCCACAACAACCAAACATCATGAACCTAAACAACCAACACCTAACTCGGATGAACCTTCACACCCTTCAACTACCACCATCAGGGAATCCCAACTTTCTCCTTCCTCATCTGACTCGGATATGCCACCCTAGTCGCTAGAGCATGCCACACCATGCATATCCATATTCATGATAAACAATGGTTTAGGAGACTATAACGTACGTGATGCCCATGTATGTGACACCCCTATCCAATCTACCTAAGATTTTGGTCATCCCTCAACCTCGGTATTGACTATTGGAACTATCATACGGTTAGGAAGTCCTAAAAACCACACCAACTTTGTGTATGTAGGAGTAGACTCTTCAATCCCCTCACCAACTTCTTCACCACCACAATCTAGCTCTGGTGATGCAATTACACACCTAGCCAACCCTCAATTTGCCTTGTGCTACCTACAACGCTTTCATTGGCATGGGTTTGGGTTAGGTCATTATGAGCAAGGGCTACGTACACCCATTAACCCTCGTGTCTGCTCACCTATCAACAAAATTGGTCTAGGTTATCACCCAACCATCATCTATACATTAGAATATGAGATCCAAGATCTATCCTTACATCCTCCTCCATGCCCAACACACACCTTGGAAGAGTACATTGACATGGACATGCTAGAAGACACGCCTTCACCCACATCAACCATCACCATCCCCTATGATTTCTTCCAAGAATATTCTATGCTCGATACCTCCTTGTTCTGTGATGTTCAGATATTGGTAGAACACTTTGCTACCTTATCTCTGGCTACACCACCAATAGAGTCGGATGCACTCCCGTATGATCCACCACCTATAGAGCTGGACCCGATGCCGCCTGACCCACCACCGATATGCCTACCTATATTCCCGCCTATACATAGATAGTTACAGAGAGTAGCCTCTCATCCTCGTTCACCACCAGTCATCCTATGACCTCCCTTGAGCCTCTTAGGATGCGCACAACCTATCCAACCTCCATCACCAGATTCTACCCCACCTACTTCACCTACAACATCGATTAACATGGTTGAGGTAGATTTACGTTCTCCCCTCTGTTACAACCACCAATGGATTCGAGATGATACCCCAAACCCAAAATTTATCGATCTCACACACATCTCACACATACCAACACCTAGAGACTTTCTTCTCTCTCCTCACATCTTGCGGGTAGCAAATACCCCCTCCTCATCCACGTCTTCCCAAATCCCTCAAGTCCATCACATGGGCATTTACGTAGATGATGAATTCGAGTTTAGTGAGGCCATCGATGACTTCAATCTCATTCCTATCCTTGAATAGTTGCATGATGGATCTCGTATGCTCATCGAGGACACGATCGATGTAGACATCGGTGATGATCCAAAAAATCCACACATCCTCAAATTAGTCGCTAGCCTCTCACCCGAGGAGCGCATCACCTTCATGAACTTCCTATGCAAGTATATAAAAGTGTTTGCATGGTCTTACAAAGACATGTCGGGACTTGACCCTACCATAGTAGTGCATAATATTATACTAGATCCCAATGCCAAACCAGTAAGACAAAATAAGTAAGACAAAAGTTATGATGCATGCATCCAACTATCACATTGATAGTAAAATCTGAGCTTCAAAAGCTCCTAGACGTTGATTTCATAATACCCATCGACTATCCCAAGTGGGTATCCAACATGGTCCCTATCCCTAAACCATCTGGTGATGTTCACATTTGCACAGACTTTCATGACCTAAACAAAGCTTGTCCCAAGGACAACTTCCCTTTACCCAACATTGATTCCCTCATTGACTCCATCGTAGGTCATGAGATGATTTCCCTCATGGATGGATTTTTTGGATATAATCAAATTAGGATCAACCCAGCTGATCAACACAAAACTTCCTTCACAACACCCTAGGGGACTTTTTGCTACAAGGTCATGCCCTTTGGCCTTAAAAATGTTGGGGCAACCTATCAACGAGCCATGACCTACATATTTCATGACCTAATGCACAAAAATGTGGAAGACTATGTAGATGACCTCATAGCCAAATCAAAGAAATGTGTCGATCATCTCGAAGATCTCCGTCGATTTTTGATCGACTACTAGAACACAATGTGCGCCTCAATCCAAAAAAGTGTGTGTTCGGTGTTACATCTAGAAAGATACTAGGATTCATTGTCTCCCAATGAGGCATTGAAGTAGATCCTAGTAAGGTGAAAGCCATCATCGAGATGCCTCCTCCTACCACCTTAAAGCAATTACGTAGCCTACAGGGCAAGATTACCTCTATTCATAGATTTATAGCACAATTATCAGATAAATGCCAACCATTCAATCATCTCCTACAAAAAGGAGTACACTTTAAATGGGATGAAAACTATCAAGCCACATTCGATGCTATCAAAACTTACCTCACATCATTGTCGATCATGTCATCACCACATCCATAATTACCACTGACTCTATACATCTCAGCCATAGAGCTTGCGCTAGGTACACTCCTAGCTCAAAAGAATGCTCTCGACAAAGAGCAAGCTATCTACTACATCAGTCGCACACTAGTTAGTTATGAAATGAGATACGGGTACATGGAGAAGCTATGCCTAGTAGTAGTATTCGCCACCCAGAAGCTAAGACACTATATGTTAAACCACACAACTTTTGTCATAGCCCGAGACAATCCCCTACGGTATATGATGAACAAAAGTTATCACAACTCCCACACAACTAAATGGATTATGCTCCTAACCGAGTTCGACCTAGAATTCGTATCTCAAAAGTCTATCAAAGGGTAAGTCATTGCTGACCAACTAGCTGAAGCCCCTATAACTGACAATCAACCCCTACTCATCCAACTCCTCGATGACTCTATCTTTCACATAACCAAATATGAGGAGTACGTCAAACCAAAATTCATGGCTGACCTCACCATGTTCTTTGATGGGTCCAGGTGTCTCCATGTTGGGGGTGCAGGCATTGTTTTCTTTACACCTGAAGGAGAACCACTCCCATTTTCATTCAAACTTGATTTTCCTTGTACCAATAACAATGTAGAGTATGAAGCCCTAATCCTAGGACTAAAACAAGCACACTCTATGCACATCAAATGCCTCCACATCATAGGTGATTCACTTTTGATTGTCAATCAAGTGCAAGAACTTTGGCTATGCAATTGCCCAGTTCTCCAGCAATACAAGAAGATCACCCAACAACTCCTATCCCAATTTGAATGGTATTACCTCAAAGTCGCGTCATGCTCATCAAATCATTTTGCAGACACCATGGCCTCCTTAGGGTCCCTTATCCCACAAAATCCAATGTCTAGCACAACATCTGTATCCATTCATACACTTACACAATCTGCTATATCACCCACACCTCCCATAGATGATGGTGGTGTATATGTGGTAAACACCGAACCTCATGACCCATGGTTCTCACAGATCAAGGAATACATCAAACTAGGTTTCCTACCATGTGATTTGCCCCATGCCCAATGCCAAACCTTTAAACAAAGAGCGATCCACTACACCTTGCTGGGGGACATCCTTTACCACCATAGCTATGATGGTATACTCTTGCGTTGCCTAGAACCACAAGAATCACAACGGGTTGTACAAGAAACCCATGATGGCACTTGTGGTGGCCATTTTAGTGGCATGGCGATTACTAAATGCATTCTCCGTATGGGCTACTACTGGCCTAAAATGGAGCAATATTATTGCGAGTATGTCAAACATTGCATCAAATACCAACAACATGCCAACTTAACACATTTACCATCCCAAGCACTTCAACCAATCCAGTCCATGTGGCCCTTCTCCCAATGGGGCCTAGATCTAATTGGAAAAATTACACCTGCATCCTCTAGCAATCATAAATTTATCATTACAACAATATAATATTTTACAAAGTGGGTCGAAGCCATCCCACTGGTCCAAACTACAGGAGCCAAAATTGCAACATTCATCATGGAGCATATCATATGCCGCTTTGGAATTCCCTCCCAAATTATTTTAGATAATGGGAAATATTTCAAAAATAAAATTGTCCGAGCCCTGTGCAATAGATTTCACATACATCATAGCTTTTCGACCCCATATTACCCTCAAGGAAATGGCTAGGCTAAAGCCACTAACAAAACCATCTATTCTATTCTCCATAAAACTGTAGCGTAATCTCACCGGGATTGGCATAATCAAATGCCCCTAGCCTTGTGGGCCTATCGTATGAGCATTCGTACTCCCACTAGGGCAACACCTTTTTCACTTGTCTATGAGGTAGAAGCTATCATGCCCCTTGAGCTGGAGATACCCTCTTTACGGATATCCATGAAATATTTCATTGATGATGACACTGCTCACCAAGCTCGTCTAGATCAACTAACACTCCTCGATGAACATCGCATCCATGCCATCGAGCACACATGAGTATATCAAGATCACCTTCACCATGCCTACAATAGTAAGGTACATCAATATGAATATCATATTGGTGACTTGGTTCTCAAGGAGAACCAACAAATCACAAGTCAACCTCACCAATAGTGTGATAAATTCACCCCAAACTAGTTGGGTCCATTTATTATCACACACAAATATGGTTCAGGAGCATATCATTTGGCAAATCTTGAAGGCCTTAATGATCCTGAACCCATCAACATCTTGCATCTTCATGCTTTCAATGCATGATTCATAAACACAGTCACCATCACGAGTGTCACATAGTATTAGAAATAAATCACCAAGCACATCACCGTGTGAATCTATTATTTCTACTTTATTATTTCTCTATACATGTACATTTCACCTTTCTACCATTTTTATGCTTAGGGTATTTGTTTTTCCTTTTGTAGGACTCACATCATCAGTAGGAGAGCACTACAGTGGCCTCACCTACCACCATGCAGGACCATCTACAACCACAGCAAAAACCCATTACATCGGCCGATCTCGCCCGACCACCAACCACCCTTCATACCAGGTGCTCCTCGCACTCATCCCATTCAGGTCACCACACTTCACCTCGACACCATTCCCCTCACCAATGAGGCTCATCCTATTCACCACACTCTGGTGATAGCCAGATCACCATGTCCTCTTTCGATGATAAAGAGGAATCCACCCAACCACAAGCACAAGGATCATCCTCCCATCCGTCTGATGATCTCAGATGTCACTATTCACCTCCAAGTCATCCACAACATCCCATAGGATCTTACCACCCACCTAATAGGGAATACACACCTCATCAACCTCGCCCTACATTTCTACCCGCTCCCCTTCCCAATGGTGAGTCTACCTATGCCCAGGCTCTGCAAGCCCATGCAGCCCAAGCTACTCAAGCTGGTCATGCAAACATCCCTCTTTCTCATTCATGTCACCACCTAGGGCCATCACCTATGCCACCGGTCCTCAAGACACCACCTTCACCACTACGAGGCTTACCACCCCAACCAATATTATGATCACCATAGTCATTTCACTCTACTGCTTCCTCATCGTAGCCCTATCCTTTTTCTACCATGCATCGAGCTATTCCATTCACCTTGGAATCTCGATCACCCCCTTCCCCAATACCATCACCACCACACCATGAGATACAACATCTCATCTCCCGTATCGAAGCTCTGGAGTTGCAGATGAGCCACTACCATTGCCACGTTCACCCATGATAGTCTTCCATGACCCATCCATCCTCACCACCACGCAGATCCCTTCCCCGACCCTAGGACTCGACCCATGCCAGAACCCAGACCCATGCCTCCATTACCAGATCATCTTTCACCCAGACCTCACTCACCTCCAGTAGAGCCATATGTCTATCCTATGCCTATTCCACATATGCCCCTTTTCAAAATGTTCCATCATCTCATGCACCAGGGTCTTATTGACCTACCTGAGATTTGACCTACTGACCCCTCACATCCTAAACCATGCAATTATAATGAGAATCAATTTTACATCTACCATCGCCAACCAGGTCATGATATCAAAGAGTGTAGATCATTCAAAACCCTAGTGCACAACATGTTGCACAATGAGCGTACCCCATCACTAGAGCATTCTTTTCCATTTAGCCGACTTGTCAGTCCTCCATGTCGCATCACTCCCAGGACTTTACCACCCTGTAGTACCCTAATAGTGCCCACCCGCTATATTCATAATATTTCCAACTATGGCTCTAGCCACAACTCTAGCCATGTCATCACTTCACCATCCCACTCCCACCTGGATCTACGCCATTTTTCCCGATAGTAGTGTTAGTTACTCATCTTCTTCTATCTCATTCTTCTACTTCTTACATACATTGATTCATTTCTTCTCTTCTATCATTGTCAGCTGTTGGTGATCCCCTTATCTTGATTGGTCACCAAAGCCTATTTCTTCTCACTTCTTCCACTTGTACATTCCACTTTTACATCTTGCTTCTTCTTGGTGACTATTACATACACTTATACAACTCACAACTTATACATCTACTACACACACACACCCCACATGCTGGGGCAACCATGATCATAGCATCACACTTTTTGTCATCATTACATACTTTACTCATCTGTAAATAGGTTCTTCTAAAATTCTCCTTCTACACAACATAACTTTCTTCTTGTAAATATCGCATTCATCCACTTGCATCACTTACAGTTACATTCATTGCACATATTCATATGCTTTATAGTTAAAATTTTAATTCATGTTTGTACATTCTCCCCCAAAATGCGCCTCAGTAGGAATAATACATGCACTTGTTAGCATCACCACCTGGATGTCCATTCCCCCTTTTTAGGATCAGGGTATACATAGGTGTCATGTTTAATTTTGACTACTCTGTAGTTTAGGCAATCAAGTGTCACCCATAGCTACTGAGTCTTGTACATTCTTCTTATGGTCTTTTAGGCTGGTTCAACTTCTCTCATGAATCGCTCACAACAGGTTACACATTAACAATTTTGAGCCTAGGAAAGAGGACATCTTGAGTAGATATCACCATCTAGTGAATGGTATCCCCTGCTCGTCCTATCGCCTGCATGGTCAACATACGACCTGGGGATAAACAAAGGGATCAAGCATAAGCAAAATTAAATAACTGGGTAGAAAACAAACTTCATCGCCCATACAAAAAGAGCAAAAAAAGAAAAAAAATAAATGAAAAGAGCACTACCACAATCAGATAGGTCAACACTAGAACAAGGGCAGAAAACAAAAGGAAACACCTCTTGATATCACACATGTTATGCTTATCGCCTTTGGTCCTTAGGTTCAACATAACACTATGGGATAATTCCAAAAACCTGCCTACCAGTGGAATAATCTTACAGGTGACAACACATCTCTTACATTAGCATCTCGCTTTTGTAGAAATCACTAGTTGTGGATGGATGAGCTAGCTAGTATGGTAGCATCTACAATGGGTTAATCCTACCTCCCTCAAAATGGATAAATGAACATTACACATTCACACACATAGGTCCAAGACAGACTTTGAACCAGCCCGATCATGTTATAAGTTGCCACAAAACTTGCATAGCTAAGGGTTTGAGATTTGATTGTCATAACTATGTTAGTCAAAACCATTACACATGCCTTACATTATCCATCGACCCTAAAATCATGGAATGGATAGCATCCATACAGGTAAATGCAATGATACAAGTGCTTCCTTGGCGCATTTCAGTAAGTCCATACATGCATACATGCATCTATGTCAGATACATTTGATACACATTATAGTATTGCATTCATCCTACATGCATTTCATATCAAATTACATTTATTGCATTCATCCCATATGCATTTCAAAATCGCATCATAGTATCACAATTACTATACATACATTCATTACAAAATCATATTTGATATCACATCATATCACATTGGAAATACAATCATAACACTATTCTACAATCCATTTATACCACAACACGATAATAGATCTAAACCATGTCATACATGTATATCTATTCATCAGACATATCTACAAATTATGTTATGCTAATCCATGCAAACATAAACAAGAACACATTTCAAACCATCAAAATAACACATGTATATAATAGCCAAAATCAACAAAGTATATATATATATAAACATCCATACAAAATGCCCAAAGGCTACAACTTAGGATCATGCCCATCATCATCTATCATCAATACAAAATACTCGTAGGCTACAATCAGTAATAGCTATCCTAACTCCCACTAGGAGTCTCCCCATGGCCCTCATGGCTCACTCGCATCCCTACATCTTGGCTCGACTCTCCCTAAACTTGAACTCGGATCCATAGTAGGCTGATCCTGAACCTCAGCCCTAGCACCTCTCTATCCCATAGTAGCAACACTATGTTGACTCTAATGTGATGGCACCCACACCTATGACTGTGATCCATATTACACCACAATCCTACCATAATCGGGTAGAGGAATCCCATGCACCAACAAGGTAGTCTCGCACATCATCTTCTTAGTGGCCTCGACCACCAACTGACTAGTCAGAGTATCGATCACCTGATCCTGCCTAGACATAGCAGCCCTCATCTCCACCATGTCTACCTCCAACTACTGAATCTGATCATGCAATCCCTGTACATCCTCTATAGCTGGCCTCTCCAAAATATTATTAGGAATCTATTGTGCTATATCAACAAATACCCCAATATCAATGGTATCATCGATACCACCCATACCGACCACCCCACCTCCCTCAACCTGAGCTCCAATAGTCTGCTCTATCCCAACATCTACACCCACATCCACCTCCTCTACCCTCATATCCTGGGTGCTCATCGAAGCACCTATGTGATATCATGACCATCATAGAGGAACATCCTCCTCAATAGTAGTCATACTCACTACCCTAGCTCGAGTCCTCCTGCTCGTCCTCCTCTCTGAGGAGATGCCCCAATAGCATGTGCCACCCATCGATCCACCACACCTCTCCCAGGCTCCCAAGACTATAGCACCCACCAGGCATCAAACTCTGATGTCATCCCTACATCCCCTACATCTAGGATATCCATAGGAGGGTCTCTCTCCCCAACCCAAGGTGGTACAATAGGGTGCTCTCCTCTGTCTCCCTATCACCTAAAGTAAATAATAGGAGTCCCTAGAACATCCTATCATAATCCAAACTAGCGTTGTACTCGATCAAACTAAAAATACTCAGTCTATCGAGTATATCTCCCAACCAACCATCTACCCCATCGTATAGCCTGTAACTACTCATCATCCTCTCTCCAACTCACTCCACCCATCCATGGTCTCCATGTAATATCATCTGTCATCAACTCGCTAAACTTAATCCTCCACAAAATTGGATCACCCTCATGAGGCCTCTTCATACCCTGCTCCACCTCTGTACTCCACCTCAAGGTGTAAGGAAGCTCCTTATCCTCCACATGTATAGGCTGAGGTAACAAAGAGGGCCTCTCAATGGCTATGTGTTCCCATGCCCATACCTATAGCAAGGGAATCACACTCAATCCCATCCATCTACCCCGAACCACCTCATATAACTCACGATACATTTGGGCCAAAAGCACAGGTACCTAAGCAAACACAACCTTGTGCTCCACCATGTCACTAACTATGTCCAACATGTTCCAGGTAAACAAGAACCCAGAACTATCAGGAAGGGCATATGTAGAGATCATCATCATCGCCACACACTGCCTATCGGATATCTTCTTCTAACACCATAACCACTCATAGTCCATCTTGGCAGTATCGATCTCTCTCCACCCAACCCCAAAGAATCTCTCCAAAATCGCATCCTTCCTCCCATATTCGGCTGCCCTCATAGGAACACCCTCAATCGATAGTCGATAGATGCGATACACATCCTCCAATGTCATGGTCATTTCCCCCATAGGAAAATGAAAAGTGTTCCAGTCTGCATCCCACCACTCACATAAGGCAGACACAAATGCCCTATTAGTGAAGATGCTCTTACACTCCCACACACCACGGAAGTGTATGTCATCTAACCACTACAATTCCTCCTCAGTCTTCATCAACTTTTCAAAACCTTGCTTAAACTTTCTCACCCGATGACGGGGTTCAAGCACCTTCACCTATTCAACACATAACACAACATACATCAGTAACCCACATAACAAATCAATCAAAATTCAACTTCATCACTCAAAATTTACAAATTGAAAATATTTAATTTGACACACATCTCGAGATAAAATAATATACAAATAAAATGATAAAACACATCAACAACACAATCACATATTTGGATACCCATTTTGTCATTTTATGGCAAAAATCCAAACACATACGACATACAGTACACATTGGTCACCCAAACAACCAATAACAAACTCAACTGTACAACTACTATGGCATGTAATCCAAAACATGATCAATTAATATGACATACAAAAACAAATCACATTTCTGGATACCCATTTGCCCACTTAATGGTAAATGTGTCGACAAAATTCAGAAACAAAGCACCAATCAACACAGATCTAACAATCAAATCTGTCCTAAAAACACCAAAACCGAACACATATCCAGGCACGCAATCTAAAAATAATAGTCACATTTTTAGATACCCATTTGCCCATTTAGTGGTGGAAGTTCAAACTGACATCAAGTACAGTCTACATCGGGCTCCCTATAGCTCATTTTTAGTTTACTACTATCTACACCATGGCACGCAAATCAAAGGCATGTCAAATGAAGTCAACTACCAAAACAACCAATATTTTTGGACACCCATTTTGCCCTTCTATGGTGAAAGTGTTATTATTTTTTAGATATTCTACCTCTAACATGGCAGATCTAACGCCCTAGAGTTCACACATTACACCTCAAACCGATACATTTCAGAAATCACATCAAACGAAGTCATAAAAATAAAATAGTCACATAACGGGATACCCATTTCCTACTTTAGCGGACAAAGTGCAAAAACATATCGATGTCAGTACACCGTTACCTCAAAAACTGACAGTCAAACTTCACACCTACTCTACCCATTACCCGATCAAATTGGTGACAAAACAAATCCAATTGAAAAACCGACCACACTTTTGGGTACCCATTTGGCCCGTTTATCACTACGTATTCAAATTTTACTTAAAAGTTACAATTTTTTTTAAATCGGGATGAAAACCTCCCCCCTCATTCACATTTTCTCAAAAAAATAAAATACAAATAAAACAAAGTCAAAGATCACTTACCGGTGGGATCCCATGCTTGATGCCAGCTGGTCTACGTCCCTTCATCATCTTGGCTCTCACAATCACTAATCGCGCTCCTTGCATACTATCAACTGCTCTCCCAAGTCACTTTCCACACATGTGCATCATCCAAATGAGCCCCACCATGCATATTTGGGCTTAAAAACCACTTAGCTACCATTTTGCATGACCCAGGTCACGAGTTAGGTCAAAATCATGACCCAGGTCACGAATGGGGTCAAAATCATGACCCGGGTCATGAATTCAATTAGAACACACCAAAACATCCCCAAAACCCTAGGAAAGTAAGGAAAATGCCCTCTAAAACCCTAGGAGCCTCAAAAACTTACCTTTTAACACCACTTGCAAACACACATTGCATTTTACCGATAAACTTGTCACATTCATACTTTTGGACCACGTTGATCTGGTCGCAAAAGCACAACAGACAAACGTTGTCATTCTCAAGCAACTAGTATGGCATCGTAAATGTCATACAGACTCAACAAAAACATAGCATTGCATTCACAATCATCCATTTCATTTTACCAACATTGCTTTTTATTTCTTTCCTCTTCTTCTTCTTTCCTTCTTCTCTTCTCCCTCTTGGCTATCCAGTCAATGTTGTATGGTCACGCTTCGAGCGACTACATACCTTTGATTAGATCCCATTATTTTCCCTTCTCCTTCTTGGCTATCTAGTCAATGTTGTATGGTCATGCTTCAGTGGCTACATACCTTTGATTAGATCCCATTATTTTCCTTCTCCTTCTTGGCTATCTAGTCAATGTTGTATGGTCACGCTTCGAGTGGCTACATACCTTTGATTAGATCCCATTATTTTCCCTTCTCCTTCTTGGCTATCCAGTCAATGTTGTATGGTCATGCTTCGAGTGGCTACATACCTTTGATTAGATCCCATTATTTTCTCTTCTTACTAGCAATCATATTCATCATGCATTGGTATCTTTATCAATCGTTGCATCATCAATTCACCACATTCCATTCACCTCATTGTTGATTCCTCGTTTGAGGGGGTATTCATATCCAAAGTCAGCTTTGCATGCAACCACAACATCAAAAATCCAAAAGCGCGGTTAGCGCATTTGTCTACGAAATTTTTTGCTGAAGATTATCATACGATTATAATCTCAATCCCAAACAGACATGGGTTACATCAGGAGAGTTACGCGTTACTATGGAGAAGTCAATCTAGCATTCATGTACGTCGAGTACACAATGGATGATACGTTTGATCAATCCTAGCGCAACATTTGGAAATGGACTTCACGACCACGCTGATATGGTCACGAGTTGACGATCCAAATGTTAAACTAGCTCAAATGGTTTGACACTTGTCACCATGTTCTCATCAATCAATCAACAACAAATATTTAGTTAGGCTTTTGTCCTAATCATACTTTTGGACCATGCTGATCTGGTCGTAAAAGCAAAGCAGTCAAAAGTTGCCATTCTCAAGCAACTAGTATGGCATCGTAAATGTCATACGGACTCAGCAAAATCACATCATTGCATTCATAATCATTCATTTTCCCTTACTAGCATTGTTTTTATCTCTTTCCTCTTTTCCTTCTTTCCTTCCTCTCTTCTTCCCCTGTGGACATCCAATTGATGTTGTATGGTCACGCTTCGAGCGGCTACATACCTTCGATTAGATTCCATTCTTTCTCTTCTTTTCCCTGGATACCCGATTGATTTGTATGGTCACGCTTCGAGCGGCTACATACCCTTTGATTGGATTCCATTCCCCTTCTATCCCTTTTCCTTCTGCACAAACCCTTCATATTTTTGTATTAAACTATGTTCTACACAATATAGTACAAAAAGGGGTAAAATGTAGACACCCAAAAGTCACACATTGCTATTTCTACATATCTATAGGTGATTCCAGACATCCCTAGGCTATTGTAGACTATTGTAGTCATGCATAGACATGCGTAGACATGCGTAGACTTCCATAAGTTCACCATAGTAACGTGTAGACTTCCACAAATGGCTTTCAGGTCCAAAACCCTAATAAGCCCTCAAAACCACATCTTATGCATCGAGATACCTTCAGACGACAACCCGAGGTGATGCATAGCCCATTTACACTCAATTGACACCCCCATGGGGTATTAATTGGCAAAATCAATTAAAATTCAATTATCAAATTCTAATTTAATGTTGACTTCACTTAAGCCCCTTTTTAGGGCAAAATTGGATTAATTAACTCTTAATTCATAATTAGTGTTAATCAAATCCTCCCACATGTGCCAATTTAGGGTTTCCTAGGGTTTTCTTTTAATCCTCCCCTAAACATGCTTAAGGCCTAATTAGGATTAGCACTAATCCTTCCTCACACATGTGTGAGGATAGGATATTTCCTACTTAGAATGTGATGTTGCCACATAGCATTTCTTAACCTAACCCTAGTCAGAATCAAACCTAGGTTTAGTCTATCTAACCCCCCCTGCACCTTGCATTTGCCTATAAATAATGGGTCCCAAACCCCTAATTAAGTCTGATTCCCATATTCAACAAAGTACAGTTACTCTACAGAAATGGAAAGCCAATAGCACACAGTCCATTCCCGATGCATACAGATGGATTCTGACAGCATACAGAGGCACCCCAGCTGCCTTAGGATCGATCTACCAAAGAGATTTTACCAGAAGAGCATCACAGCTCAATTCGTAGCCTGCCCTACGAATCCGGCCCCAATTAGCGACCCGGGTCGCGAATTGCATCTGCAAGCCCCAAATCACCCCAAATTTGGGAGGTAAGCTCTGTTTCAGCATATTATTACCTTCTGCATATTTTATTGTGATTTATGTTACAGTTTTACAGTCATTTCATCTTCCTAAATATGGGGCCTGACTAAGGCAAGCCCCCCACATGTATTGACCCTTTCTTGCAAGTTTCTTTCAGGTTATTCAGTAGATTTGAAGGAAAGGAACACCAACAAACAGCAACCCAGTGGTGGCCCGCATACAACGAAGCCCACCTACACTGAGGGACATCGAAGGAGGCATCAGGCCTATATTGCTTATTCATGAAAAGAAAGAAAAGGGGAAACTCTCCCTATTTGTAACCTATACAAAATTGATAATGAATAAAGCATATGTTTCTGAATGACTTGTGTTATTACTTATTGTTAGATCAAATGTCAACTTCTGGTCGTTTCACATCCAACCACACTTATCTATGCTCTACTTATTTTGGAAATCTTCTAGCTTGCTTCATCTACTTAAGTAGCCTTTTTTGTTGCTCTTCTAGATTGTTGCTTGCTCATTTCTACACTACTTTTAGCAAAAGAACTATATGGTCTACACTATACTCATAGTGGATGTAGGTAAGAAAATTCAGCTACAATATTGAAGGAGGAAAACATCTTAGGCACCCCCAACAAAGCAAAATTATTGGTCATCATTGAAACTCTTATCAAGATGCAAGGAAGGGCCTCATAGGAGTTTGTTAGACAAATTAAAATATGTGTCATTGGATTCCATTAGGATATTAGACTAGCCTAGGGTAATTAAATGCAAGAGAAGGAGTGATAGTCCAATTTTGGTGTTGTCATTATTAGCAACTAGACATGGTTTCCAAAGTGGTAGATGGGGCATTTAAGATAGAAACACATGATAAAACAAGGATTAACATTAGGACTACGGACATTGATGGTATAAATATCAAGGATATAATTATAATGGATTATGAATATGGGTGACTAGTAGATCTACAATAGAAGTCTACATCTCATTAGACCAACCCACCTACAACATTTATGGCTTCAAATCCAAAGACCTTGAGATCATCCAAAATATTAGGAAATTTTTTAATTGAATATTTTGAATTTCCTACACAAGTTTTGGGATAAATATTCCTTGCCTTCTCTTAATATATCATCGTCTTCTCCATTATAAACCATAAAAAATTGTTGCATTCATGCCTAGTATCTGGCCTTGTATACAATATTCTTTCACCTCTCTTATCTATATTAGTATATTTTGAGCCTTGAATCACACTATTGATGAGCTTCAAGCCTCTTTCTTAGGCATAAGATGTAATCCAGTTATGTAATGTACAAAAATCTATGCCTATTTCTATTTTTTCCTAGTTCTCATAGATTCTTATCCATGGTGTTTTGTGTATGATGAAACCATATTCCTTGTGTGTTGTAAATATTTGATGCATGTGTTCATCACTCTAATTCTACATGGAAGAGTTTTATATCTTGGTGCATTGCCTCCCTTAGAATAGTTTTTTTCTTTATACTTTCTTTAGTTTGGATCATTGCTTTTCCTCTATCTCTTTTTCTCATATTGAATCCTACTAGACTAGTATAGTTTAGGAATCAAGAATCAAATATCGCATCTAAAAAAGGATTAATCCTTGATAAAAACCCCTATAGATCATCTTTGGAGTCATGACTATGCACTCTCGATGAGGCAAGATCATTGAGTGCATTCGACAACCACATTAGATGGCCATTGTACACTAAGCATCAAACAACAAGTCAATTTACCAAATCATTATTTATTGGATAGAAGTGGTAATAGCCAATTATTTTAATCTATACATTTACAAAATATTTCACCTAGTGTATGTACTTTATTGAATGAATCTCCTTCTAAGGTTTGGCATTTGCTTTTTTTATATTTGATTAATAATCTGTCCAATATTCTAGAGCCCATAACTTTTGCATACAAAACCATTTGGAGCCCATTATTCTTTTATTTCACATGATTTTTGAGCTCTATATAGTTATGATATTAGTTTATGGAGTTGTTACAATTATATATGGATTTTTTGTGAGATGGAATATTTAGAATATGTTACTTGCCTCAATGAATATAAATATAACACTTGGTTAGTTCAAATGGTAAGGTTACACAAAAGTAAGAATATTTGGTTCATCTTTAATGATAAAATAGAAGGTCTTAGTGATCATGAAATTGGAAAGAAGGAGTAAGCCCTTGGTACCTTCTTCATGTTAGTTGATCCAATGTACTTTTCCACATCAAAGAGAAGAAGGATCCTATTTAGGTATGGATAATATTGAAGGATCTATATGGAAAAGCAAGTGCTAGTGAATTTAATAGGATAGATATTGAGATTTACAATCTTAAAATATCAATATTTGATAATGTCAAAGATTACATTTCTCACTTAAAATACCTAAAAATGACTTAGCTACAATAATAGGTAAGATAAAGGATGAGGAAGATTATGTCAAATCTACTAATTTTAATATTATGCTCTTGATATAGTTGGATTGGTTCATTATGTGAATACTATTACTATCAAGGAGCCATAAACTATTTCTCTTGAAGGACTTTTCAATATTCTTATCCATTTTGAAGTGGGAAAGAAGAATTGTGAATCTCTCTATAATATATAGAATCATTAAAAGGAATTCAAATTAGTGTTATCTAAGGAAAATTATCCAAGGTAATTTCTAATATTTCCAAAAATTTCATCACATGTGAGCATTGTAAAAGCGAAGGACACTCCATAAAAAATTGCATAACAGGATTGAAGAAGATTGTGAAAAAACTCTTGAGATTTTGACTCAACCTTTTTTATGATGAAAAAGAAGAGTAAGATGGAAAAGTGGAGGTCTACTAGAGAATACATTATGGGGTTTGGGATATTACTTCTAATGTCATCTTTTCTTGGATTATAAACTCATATTATAGAGGTTTTTGAAGTAAGTATAATATAATCTTATTATGCCAAGGCCAAAAGTGTGAAAAGTGCCTATGAGCACTATTGATGTAGCCTACAAGAAAGTGTATATGTATACCTATTGGAATTTGTGATATAAGCCTATGGGCATCACTTATGTAATTTTTAAGGAATCATTTGTGCAAGCCTACAACCATCCTCATGTAAGCCTAAGGACACGCTTCATTTATTCACTCGTAGTGATTGGTTAATCCATCTTTGTAGGTAACATTGATTAAAGGGTGTAACATATTTATTATATTATAATTTAACCAGTAACGTTGATTAAAGGGTGTAAGTTATTTTGGCTTGAGGTTAATGTCTAATTGAGGATTTGGTATCACTATAATTACCCCTAATAATTGATTCATTATAATTTTATGATATATGAGATATTAGCATGCCTATGGGCACCCACCCTTTATTCCATCTATCATTTTGTGTTGTTTATTCCATTCTTTATTTTTATCTATATGCTTCTCTATTTTCATTCTTTTCCATTTTCTACATATGATTGTGGTGAATGTATTTTTTAGGATGTTTTTGAAAAATTTATGAATTTGATAAAACATGACTAAATAAATTTAATGAATCACTAAACAAGTAAATACTATGATAGACCTTGAAGTAGAAGTTATCCATTTTTGGTGGACTTTTTGTAAAAGTAAAATTAAAATCTTGGTTTAAAAATTAAAAGAGTTCTCTATTTCGATCATCCATCTTGCTAGATAGGATGGATTATGGTCAATTAGTTTGTTCTTCTAGTCAAGTTTAGGTCTATCAAAATAAAAATGATTATGAAATTTTAATAGATTAGACTATATAAATATTGTAATATATTGGTGTTTTTTTTAATAGGATGAAAAGTTGGGGGCATATCAGGGCCACCCTTCCCATGAATTGAACTTGGATCTTCATTAGGAAAGCCCAATATCTTTTACCATTGTGGTATCCCTTTCGAAACTTAATAATATATGGTGTTATGATTCACTTGAGGCCACAATTAAATTTTATATTATATTTATTATATAGCCCTTTGGGATAATTTACACCTTTTACATGTGGATTTATTGTAATAATTTATTAATAAACCTTAATATTAGTTATTTAAACATAACCTAAAGGTAATATGTAATCAAGTAGTTATAACCCTTGAGACCAACCATTTTATTATCGGTTGGAGTGTCATTCTTTCATTTAGTGAGACTATTTGGTGTTTATGGATACCCTTCATATTACTTTGTATTATCTCTATGAATTATTGTTATTTATTGGGTAATATATTAGTTTCATTAATTTTTATGAAGTAAAATGAAATTCAACATGATATTAATGTGGGTGTAAATCACCATTACTTGATTATAAGAATTATCTAGCAACTTTTCCTATGACCATTTTAGGAAATATTCTTTATGGAAGCCTTGTGTTATTGGAATCTTATTATTAGGGTTGTACTTTAAAACCCTAAGTGGACTTAGACTACAAGGATATATTTGAATTATAATAGGTTTATTCATCAAGTAGAAACATTCATCAACAAATTCCTTTTTCTTCTCTTGAAATCCAATTTACTTTGCTTTTATTTACTAGATGAATGACAACTTATTTTTCTTTTCTTTACTAGATGGATACCCTAAGTACTTGACTGATTTTTTTGACGTTGTTTATAATCCTCATTTTTATTTTATGGATTTTTTAATAAAACCTTTTATTTTTGTATCTTTTGGTATCAATGTAACACAAATAAGAGGATAGTCTATATGATTATTGAATAATAAAATAAAAGGTTAATTTTTTTTTACATCCCCCATATAATAAATAATTAATGGAAAATATTTTATGCATGACAAACACCTCTAATACACTTGAAAAAGTTGTTAAAATGGCCCAAATTTTTTGTTGCATTAGTGAGAGAGGATGGCTTAATTTGTTTCATTCTATAATAACATTTTTGGGTGTCGAACACTGGTTAATTTTGTCCTAGATTTGTCACAACACTCGCATTTAATTTGTCAACCTGGGAGCTCATAGACTTTAGAAGTGCCATGATTGAAACTACTCACATTACCATTTCGGAGATGAATCTAGTTATCTATAATTGGGGGGTGTTTGTGAAACAACAGTTGATTTGTCTACACTAAGAAAACTTAAATATAAATGACATGCATGAAAGTAAACACACCACTCTGAAAGCAATACGCCTACTATAAAAATAACACAACTTATAAAATAATTAACTTTGATCTAGGAAAAAAATGTACTACTATGCGTAATTAAATATATGGAAAACAACTAAGAAAACAAGGAGAAATACTGGCTTGGAGTGGGCCCAAGCTCTAGCAGATCCCGCCCAAAAATTCATAAAAACCACACGCAAATGAGAGAATGCTCAAGCTTTATTAACAGTGTAGAAAATATTACATGCAATAATGTTCTAAAATAATACTTCCCCTACTATAGAGAATTTTGTGTATTTATATACCATACATAGGACTTCCTGTTATATTTTTGGTACAATAGGCATCCCGATTATAGTCTAAAATAGGATAGTTCAGTTACTGTAGCTAGCACGTGATGATCAACATCTTCATCGTTTACTTGCAATCGAGAGATTTTTGTTTCATATGGTTCTGCTTCATGAATGGTTACATGTTCACCCACACTGGATGGGATAACTTGTGCATCGACAGTTTCTCACATATGACATGGAACGATGGTCAACGGGATCCTTCTCCAATCATTTGGTCAACACATGTAATCCTGGTGCTTGCGTGAGTAAGGTGCCTAACTTAGTAAGGTGCCTACTTGAGTAAGGCACCTACTTGAGTAAGGCACCTACTTCAGTAAGGTGCCTACTTCGGTAAGGTGCCTACTTCGGTAAGGTGCCTACTTCAGTAAGGTTCCTACTTTAGTAAGGCACCTACCTTCGTATGCCTTCATCTGATTGAACAAAACCATGCCATGTCCATGTAGGACCTCGAATGAGAAAAAGACAAAAAAATCTGGGAAATAACTACATAAAACACACTTTACACATGGATTAGATAATACACATGATTTCATTAAATACATACATAATATTTAATAAAAATATACAACTCCTTATATATTGTCGCGTGAAAACCATTAGTACATATACAAAAATATGAGCATTTATGGTGCTCATCATCCCCCATGCCTAATATGTACCACGCCCTTGTGGCACTTGAAACTGGTAAAGACTTCCTCTGTGTAGGCCACTTCCCATAATTTCCTTTTCTTCTTGGTGGCCTTGGATTTCTCTCTATCTTGAGGCTTTTGTTTTTTTTGAGGGGACCTAGTTTGTTGTGGGACATCCTTGGGCTATGTTGCCCTTTGACTAAATTGGATTTTAGTTACGTTGGGTTGGCCTTCATTCTATGCTGGCTTCTTGTTACACTGACTACACCTTCCAATCATGCTTGGTCTAGAACCTGTGATGGGTGCTATTATAGTCATTGCTTCCTTCTAGAAGGTTGTCTTTGCTTCCTGCCACAAGCCAGCATGTTGAGGTTGTAGCTCTCTAAATGGTATGTTGGAGTCATCCCTCTTTCGTACAACCACGCTAGACTTGTAAAAATAAAGTTATTTAGGGGTGAGACTGGTGTTTTCTTCTGCTATCATAATTGCCTCTGCATTATACTCATATACTCCCCATATTGCCAGCCATTTCTTCATATTAGAGGGCCAACCCCATGACAAACCATATATGTCCTAAAATTGATCATCATTAGTAGGGTTCACACAGATGCTTGGCCCTCTTTCTTCCTTTTTAGTATCTTTCCTAGCTACCTTTGCCTCCTCAAACTCCTTATGGAGCTATTCAAATTTTTCTTTTTGTGCAGCGAAGGCCTGTAGGCCTTCTTCGCATTCCTCATCTGAATGGGGGTTCGATTCTACAAACATCACCCTAGCCTTTCTTTATGCCATATTCTGTGTCATTTGAGGCACCTTCCCTTTCCTCCTCTCTGGTACTATGGTGGCCTCCATGGGGAGGTCTTCCTTTACCATATATTTTACCTCTCTATTAGAGGGTTTAGGGATTTGTCCTTCTGGTATTAGGCCCCCTGGTCACCCGGTGCCTGCTCTTCTAGTTTTTTGGGTAGCGATCCCTAAATTTCATGTGCTTGGAACTTTGGAGAATCCTTCTTGGCCTTGATTTTAGGATTTTTCCCTTCGCTCTACCCTGAAGGCTCATCATCATCAATATTGATAACAGGGGTTTGTGTTTGAAAAACAAAATTCCCTTATTCCTCTGGAATTCATCTATTAGAGGTGCACGATCCTTCTCCCACCTCTAATTCTTCATTTTGGGAATCTAACCTAATGACCTTAGATGATAATATTCTCTTCTATGAGGTTGGGGAGTTCATGGGCACCTCAATTGCCCAATCAGTTTGGGTAGAGGTGTCTCACCTTTTGATCGCCCTGCCCTGCAACTCCTGGTTCTCTACCCTCAGATGCTGGATTAGTTGTTGAAATTGGGTTATGGTGGCCTCCTACCTTTGGATTTTTCTTATAGACATTTCATTATACTCTTTTAACAGTACCTGCATCATGGATTTCTTGCTCTAATCAGCATGGTCCTCTTCCATCGATACTTTAGACTGCTATGGTAGGCTTGTTGAGGGCTTCGGTTCTTGCAGGCTATGAGTGGCCAAATTATGTAGGGTTTGGGCCATGAAGCCAAGTTCTACATCATCCTTCTATTTCTCACTTGAGAGGATTAGGCGTCGCAGTCATCTCCAACTATGTATACGCTCTATCCATCGTATAAAGGTTTCAAGGTTGGAATATTTTGGCCTTTCCTCCATGTAATTAGGCAGAGTGCCCTGCCACTCCTTCGTAATATCTAGTGAGAATTAGGGGTGTTCCTTTTTTATCATTCCCCCTAATTTGACATCATCCTTAGATTTTGTTGCTACTTTCTATGATGCATCAGAAGGCTCGACCCTAACTTTGGTCATCCCTCTTAATTAGACCTCTTGCTCTGGTTTGACTACCACCTACTCTCGTGCACCAGAGTGTTCAGCCCCAGCCATCGATGAACTCACCCTATGCTCCTCTACATGACATATTAGGGTTGTAATTAGCCCATGGTGGGCTAGGAAAAAGAGTGTCCCTCTCTGATATCACAATGCCTCATTGTGCAAGGCATTTTCCAGGTAGAATGGGACGTTATTTTTTTGCCCATGCACCAAATGGATCAAAAATAACATATGGTTCACGTTTAGGTGTAAATACTTCTTGGTGCATGTGAAGTATCTTGCCACCTTCTCAAAGAGCTTCCTCAGGTGCATAGGGAGTCTCTACTTTGGGATCTCATGTGGGTTGTAGGAGATGTTTGTTTTCCCCAGCAACACCTCTGCACACTTCTTGGCCATGCCATATTTATATGTACATTCCCTAGTAAGGGGGAGGCTGGTGACATGAGCAATATGCTCTAGAGTGACTAGAATTTCTAGTCCATGCAATCGGGAAACTCCCTTGTTCACAAAGATAGTGAACTCCTTTGTTGCCTCTATGTCCTAGTCTTGGTTGACCAGGCAACAGTAATTCATACACTTGACTGCTTTGAACTAGTGCGCAACATCTCACCTGATCCACTCAATGTCATTGGGCTCATTATTTTTGAGTGCATGATTCTTCGATCGTCCACCCATGGCGAATTCCCTACTGGTTTCGATTGGTTTGATGTCTTACCCTCAGTAAGGCACATTTTTATAAACTCAGGTGCCTAACTCTGGAAATTATTTTTGTATTGGGTTGGCAGGGTATGCCACCCAAATTAATCGTTTGGTATGACGTATTAGGCATGAGGGGTGAATTCAATTCTTGCATTGACATTATTTTCAAAGAAGCATATTATATGAAAAATTACATATATATCTAAAGACAATCATGCGCATACCTGATTGGTCATTTCATGTTGCGTGGAGTATGTTGAATTGGTACTCGATGATATTTTTCCCATGTGTTGATTACGTCACCTTGGGTACTTCATTCCTGGTTCGCCCGAGGTCTTGCACTAAAAATACGGTGGCTCCTATTACTTTAGGTTGGGACACATATCTTCATGATGGTTGGCCTTGGGACGTGTAGAGATCCTATCCAATGATTTCAAAATATTTTTGGGTGCTTTTGGATTTCCATCACGTGAGATGATGGCATTGGCTTCAGCTGCTCCATGTACTACCAAGTTTATGCATGTGTTTTTGAGTCAATCGAGGCACCTATTTGATTAAGGCACCAGAGAAAGGTGCATTCCTCAGTAAGGAACCTACTTTAGTAATGCGCCTACTTGAGTAAGGAGCCTACTTCAGTAAGGCACCTACCTAAGTAAGGTGCCTAATTCAATAAGGCACCTACTTGAGTAAGGCACCTACTTCAGTAAGGCACCTACTTGAGTAAGGCACCTACTTAAGTAAGGCACAACATAACTATGAAGAATGCTCTGGGGTGGCACCTCCTTGGAAAAGTAAGGTGCCGCTCCTCCGGAGTAAGGCACCAAAGTAAGGCACCTCCCTTGGAAATAGAAACATATATATATATATATATATATATATATATATATATATATATATATATATATATATATATATATATATATATATATATATATATAAGAGATAAAGATAAAGCGCTCCAGGGGGTGGCACCCAGGGTTATGCGTAAGGGGTTGGACTCAAAATGTACTTGTAAAAAAATGGCGAATCCAAATCAAAATCAAGGTGAATCATGGAGAATTCTAAGAAAATCAAATCGAGCATCTTCACACAAAAATTTGGGGCATTTGAAGTCCTAAAATATAAGGTCATATTTGGGGCCACTTTTGACCTATTAAATCATCTTATAACTTTATAAAAACACCACCATTAGATCAGGATTGAAAGGAGCTTTCCAACGAGTACAAATATGCCTATGTTTGGATATATTATGGTGAATTGACCCTAAGAAAAAATTGATCCTAAAAATTTTAGGCAAATGGGCCAACATCGAGGGTCCTCATATTTGCTAATTTTCAATTTTGGAAATCCTAATATTAGCCCAATTGGTGAATATTCGCCACTATGCATAACCCTGGTTGCACCTCCTCGACAGAGTAAGATGCCACTCATCCAGAGTAAGGCACCTACTTGAGTAAGGTGCCTAATCTAGTAAGGAACCTACTTGAGTAAGACGCTTACCTTAGTAAGACACCTACCTTAGTAAGATGCCACTTGACCATGATGAACACTCTAATGTGGTGCCTCCTTAGCTGAGCAAGGCATAACTTCTCTGGAGTAAGGTGCCAGAGTAAGGCACCTCCCTTGAGTACTAAATAATGCAAAAGCACTCCAGGTGGCACATCCTTGGTGGAGCAAGGTACTGCTCCTCCAGAGTAAGGCACCTCTTCTTCGGAGTAAGACATCAGAGTAAGGCACCTCCCTTTCGAGGTTATTCATTCCTCCATCATTGAAAAATCAATGGTTTACGTGTTTTCTAATGTGATGTTGATCAAGCCTCCTAAAATTCTCTTTTTACAATGTTGGCATCCACTTAGTCTAGGCATGGGGGTGCATAATTTTTCCTTTGTGGGTAATTAGCGCCCACCCTGTGCCTGGATCTGCACTATCCTCCTATTGCATAGGTTTATGGATGATGAGCCTATCTAGGCCCTGTTCCCAAAGATGCTTATTTATTCAAGCAATTAGGCCATTCCCCTACAAAAAAAAAAAAAAATACAATTAAATTCAATTTGTGCCTATTAGGCCCTAGCTCTCAGGATGTCTACAGCTTTCATGCGGGTGTTGTCCCTACAAAACACACCGTAAGCTAAAAAGCAAGAAACTATACTAATTTTTCTTGATAGACACCTCTACATCCACCATGTTGTTGAGAATTCTAGTGAAATTTTACTTGCATGGGGTCTCCCCCATACCTATTTTGGACTCCACTAGCAAGTTTTTAGACCTGTGATATGGGCGCAACTGGTGGCCATTTGCTGTCAAAATGGTGTTTTCATCAATTGTATTAACCCAAAAAACATCATTTCTAATCATCTCGACCACCTCATATGGTCCCATCCATATTTGAACCAGTTTCCCCTTTTGTTCTTGGAATTTGGAATCATACAATAGTACAGAGTTTCCCTCTTTGAACTGCTTCGTTTTAATGTGACGGTCATGCCACTACTTTCTTTGCTTCTACACAATTTTGGTTCTCTGTAGGGCATCCATTAAAAATTCATCCAGTTGGTTTAGCTACTGAATTTATTCCTTATGTTCTTCATCCAGGCTCAAGTCTAGTTCTACCACTATTCTAAGCATCTTCATCTCAAATTCGATGGGCATCATTGCATCCTTCCCGTATACTAGCTAGAAGGGTGTGAAGCCGATGGTTGATTTCCATGTTGTATTATATGCCCATATTGCATCTGGTAATTTGGTAGCCCAATCCTTCTTGTGTTGTATGATTTTCATCAAAATGTTTTCTATTTCCTTATTGGTTACCTCTACCTGCCCATTCACTTGTAGATGGTAGGGGGTAGTTATATTGTGTTGTACCCTGTATTGTTCCATCAGTTCCTTGATCAACTTGGAGGTGAATTGGGGTTCTTGGTCCTTTGTAATTTCCCTGGGCACTCCAAACCTTGTGAAAATATGGGTGAATAGGAATTCAACTACTGTCCCCTCCTTGAAATATCTCAATGCTTGAAATTCCACCCATTTGGTAATGTAGTATGTGCATAATAGAATAAAACTCCTTCCAGTTTAAGGTGGGTTTATGGGTCCCATGAAATCCATACCCCATTTGTCGAAGGGCTCAATGTGTACATGATATTTAAGGGGTATTTTGTCCTTATGGGTTGGCCTACCCATTCTTTGGCATTTGTCACACTTACTGGCGTATGTAGCTGTGTCTTTAAATAGAGTGGGCCAAAAATAACTAGTTTGCAATAACTTATATGTTTTCGTTCTTCTTAAGAAATATCCTCCACATGGCTCATTATGATATGCTTTGAGTATCTCCAGAGACTCATGCTTTGCTATGCATCTTCTTACGATCTAGTTGGGCCCTATATTGAATAGGAGGCTATCAATCCATTGAAAAGAAGCACTATTTTCAATCACCCCTTGCTTCTATCTATATGAAAGAGTAGGGGATGTTCTACCGGTGGCTAGATAATTGGTGATGTCCACACACCACAATGTCTATTCATTGATGGCGAACAAATGCTCGTCCAAGAACTGGTCTTCTACCACTACATGATCTGCTAGGATTAGTCTGGACAAAAAGTTTACAACTACATTATCCTTCCCGGGCTTGTCAACTATGGTGATGTTGAATTATTTTAATATCAATAGCCACCTTATTATCCTACCACTAATCGCTAGTTTACTCATTAGGTATTTGATGGCCACATGGTTCATGTGAACGAACACCTTGTATCCAGTGATGTAGTGATGGAATTTGTTGATGGTGTGTACCACTACGAGAAATTATTTCTCTGTTACTGTGTAATTGAGCTCAGCCCCTGCTAAATTCTTACTGATATAATAAATGTAGAATTCTTCACCATATTTATACTTGAGGACCACTCCAATTGCATTATTGGATACATCACAATATATGTGAAACAGAACAACCCAATTTGGGTCCTGCAACATTAGGATAGAAATCAACTTTTCATTTAGCATATGAAATGCTCGTTCATAGTCCTCCATCCATATGAATTATATGTCCTTCACCAGTAGGTTGTGCAGTGGTTTGGTAATATTTATGAAATCAACAATGAATCATCTGTAGTACCCAGTAGAGCTGAGGAAACTCCTCATTTCCCTTTGCATTTTTTGTTGGAATATGTAATGCAACATTGTGTAAATTATTCTTAGACTAAAATATAAAGTCTAAAGAATAATATTTGAATTAGAATATAATTCTATCTTATGTAAAATATTCCCACCCAATTAATAAATAAATTAAGGGTGCTAGGAATATTTAATTTCTTGGGAAAAATTTATTTCCCTTTTCTAGAAAATATTAGAAAGTAACTAATAACTTTCTAATATTTTATAGATGCCACTTATCACATATCTCAAAGACTAGATTGTGATAAAATTAGAAAGTAACTAAAACACTTTCTAATATTTGATAGATTGTGATAAGATTAGATTGTGATAAGATTAGATTGTTATAAGATTTAGGGTTGAAGTAGAAAAGATTCTCTTTAAATAGGGGTGTTATATACTACATATTATCATATCTTGTCATATTGACTTGTGTTGTTGTTTATGTTGATGCATATTGTTGTATAAAATTGAAGCATTCTTGTACTGTTGAATCATTGAGTAATATAGTGAGCTTCATAGTGGATGTTTTCCTTCTTCATTTGAAGTAGGGTTTTACCACTCAATATTTGTGTTGTGGGTTTACCTTTTTTATGTGTGACTGATCTTGTGGAGAATTATTCGATCTTGGGGAGACTTTGCTTATCTCACATTTGGTATCAGAGTGATTGGGATCTCTATCAAGTGTCTTCAATCCTTTGAGGTGAAAAACCCATTAAGGAAATTTACTTTATTGTCCAAAATTATTAGCACTATGCAAGGTGAAGAAGAAAGTGCCTTGATCTTCCTCTCAAAGATGAAAGACATGAGAACTCAACTATTGGATTGTAATTGTGATTGGATAAGTGAGAAGCTCTTAAGATTTATCATTTTGAGGAACTTGTCAAGCAAGTTCAAGAATTTTGTCACCATTATTGAGACTAGGCTAGAGCAAGAAGAGGATGGCATTCCTCTCAACACTCTTTCACAATTATTGATTCACCATGAAGAGTCTCTTAATCGAGACAAAGTGAATGGTCAAGTTGTCAAGGAGAAGAATGTTGCCTTGAGTGCCACTAAAGCTTCCTTCAAGAAGAAATACAAGGGAAGGAAAAATAAAAATTTCCAACCCAACAAGCCTAGGGTTGATTTCACTTGCAATTCGTACCCTCATGAAGGAAATTGGATTTGAGAAATTTGGTCCTTCACGCTTGCTCTCCGATAATCAATCATCTATTGCATTGGCTAAAAATCATGTAATGTATCAAAGGACAAAGCATATTGAAATACAAGCCCATTTTATCAAAGAGAAGGTATTGGATGGGACTATTCAGTTGGAGTATTGCCCATCATCTTCTAATTCTGCTGATTTATTCACCAAACCTCTTCCCAAGGAGCAGTTTTGTAAGTTGAGGGACTCACTTGGTTTGGTGAAGTTGTCCTCAAGGGGAAATGAAGTGTAGTTACACTTGTGTGAGACAACTTCATCCTTATGAGGTGTTTTGTGCTATATATGAGTTTATCTTTGGTGGTATAATTGATTTTTGCATCTCTTTTGAACATAGTACTTTTTTGTTTGCCTTGTGCAACTTTTGTACATGTTACTTTGTATATGGCATTGTGCAATTATGGTATATGATGTAATTGCTTTATGTGACTCTTTTACATGGTACTTTCTTGTTGCCTTGTGCAACTTTGTACATGTTTTTTTATGTCGTTGGCATTATGCAATTGGTTTATCATGGTACTTTCTTGTTAGCATTTATGCTACTTTTGTACATGATATTTTATGGTTGGCTTTATGCAACCGGTGTGCACACTTTATTATTTTCATATACCTTATGCAAATTTTGTACATGGTACTTTAGAGTTTGCATTATCATGGTACTCCTTGTTTGCTTTATGCAACTTTGTACATGATATTTTTTGATCAACTATATAGCACGTGACTATAAGTATGGCTTGGAATATTTTTGTGATGACTTATAGTTCACTAATTGTTATATAAGTTTTGTTATCATCTTTGAATATTCATGTATGCTGTGGTGAATATATTTATGATGATGTATCTAACTGATCTTATGTTGAGCTGCTTGTAGCTTGCAAGTACTTCTATTTGGGGTTTTTTAGGCTTACTGAAGACACCCTTGTGATGTTTTCTTCTTTTCATTTGCAACCACTTGTGGTTTATGGATGGCTTTGTAAGCTACTTGTATATGAAGCTACTCCGTTGGGGGCTTGCAGTCTCATTTTGGCCCATTTTGTATTGGTGCCTTATTGTAGACCATTCTTGGTCATAGAAGCTCATTGTAACTATATTACTCATTTGATTCTCATCCATGTTTGTATATTTAGGGGGAGAATGTTTCTTTACCTCATAATTATTTTCCCCAATATTGCATTAAGGGGGAGTGTTGGAATATGTAATGCAACATTGTCTAAATTATTCTTAGACTAAAATATAAAGTCTAAAAATAATATTTGAATTAGAATATATTTCTATCTTATGTAAAATATTCCCACCCAATTAATAAATAAATTAAGGGTTCTAGGAATATTTAATTTCTTGGGAAAAAATTATTTACCTTTTTCTAGCAAATATTAGAAAGTAACTAATCACTTTCTAATATTTGATAGATGCCACTTATCACATATCTCAAAGATTATATTGTGATAAAATTAGAAAGTAACTAAAGCACTTTCTAATATTTGATAGATTGTGATAATATTAGATTATGATAAGATTTAGGGTTGTAGTAGAAAATCTTCTCTTTAAATATGGGTGTTTTCTACTGCATATTATCATATCTTATCATATCTTGTCATATTGACTTGTGTTGTAGTTTATGTTGATGCATATTGTTGAATAACATTGAAGCATTATTGTACTATTGAATCATTGAGTAATATAGTGAGCTTCATAGTGGATGTTTCCCTTCTTCATTTGAAGTAGGGTTTTACCACTCAATATTTGTGTTGTGGATTTACCTCTTTTATATGTGATTAATCTTGTGGAGCATTCTTCGATCTTGGGGAGACTTTTCTTGTCTCACATTTTTGGGTTGGGTAGATATTTAATCACTTCTATTTTATTTTGATATACTTTAATTCCTTCTACTGAGAGATGATGTCCCAGTACTATGCCCTCATGCATAATCATAAAACACTTCTCATTGTTGAGGTATAAGTTGTTTTCCTCACATCTTTGGAGCACACATTCCAGGTTTGTTATTGCTTATTTGAATGTCTCTCCATAAACGGTGAAGTCATCCATATATATCTCTATTGCATCCCCCATAATATCTAAAAATATGCTCAACACCGCCCTTTGGAATGTGGTTGGTGTGTTGCAAAACCCGAAGGGTGGCACTCTATAGGAAAATGTTCCCCATGGGCAGGTGAACATTGTCTTATCTTGGTCCTCCTCCTTGATTTGGATTTGGTTGTACCCACTGAACCCATCCAAGAAGGAGAAGTATTTTCTCTTGGATAATGTGTCCAACACCTGATCAATGAAGGGAAGTGAGAAGTGATATTTCTTCATCGCTTTATTCAGTGATCTGTAATCAAAATAGGTTTTCCATTTCTCGTTCTTCTTGGGGACCACCACAAGTGGTGACATAGATCAAGTAGATGAACATTACAGACAAGACCTTCTGTAGCTCAACCTTGACAATTTCTTTCATGGTTAGGTTAATTATTCTCTATGTCTTCCTGACTGGGATCACCTGCTCTTCGAGGTGTATCCGATGTGTGTAGATTTCAGGGCTAATTACCTTCATATCTAAGTAATCCCAAGAAAACACTTGTTGGTGCTTGGTTAGGAGATATTTTAATTCTACCAAGAGTGTGGTGGTCAACTCACTACTAATATTCAACATTCTGCTAGGCCCAATATCAATTTACTAGGTATGGTTGTCCTAAGCATCGACCAGTGGCAACTCAAGAACTATGAGGGAGGATTATCCTTGCAGGAATCCCATTATAACAACATCCTCATTAACATCCTCCTCCAACTCTATTAATGCCATCATCGACTAGAGCATGGACAATAAATTATCATCCTACTCGGTCATTGTGAGTTCACCTAACGTGTCCATAGGATGAGCAGGAGGAGAGATTGTCAATATCTTGATGTTCTTCCCATTCAAAATAGTCATAAGTCCATCGTAGTAGCTGATGTAGGTGTCTACCATAGATAACCATGGTCTCCAAAATATGAGTGGGTAACCACTTAGTACCATTTTTTATTATAGCACCAATAGATCATTATGAGGATGTCATCGAGCATCCCTTCTGGCACAACAGTTGATCAATTGACCAATTGTAACACCATCTTGATGGGTTTCAATTTTGTAAGCTTTAGCTTCTGCATGGTATCCTGTAGTATTACATTAATAGCTACACCCAGGTCAACCAAGGTGTTTTCCAATGAATGCCCTCCTATTTTCACCATTAGTATCAAGATACCTGGGTCTACATATTTGGGATGATATGCATTCCCCATCATAAAATAAACCAATTTCCTTATGACATTGATGGTTTGTGCTATCTTACGTCCCGATTTTCTCAGATATAATTCTTTTATCACCTTGGTGTATATGGGCATTGTAACACAGCGGTGGAGTATTCCTAATGGGGAGGTGTTTTCCATAGGAGAGAATGATTCTTAGGCCAAGCCTATCTCAATTACCAAATCGGATAGTATTCTGATCAACCAAACTAACCTCGTACGAACTGTCAATTCCTTGTACGGACCTTAATTACCTACACTATATGATCTCAAATCATATGGTGTCCAATATGGTACGATATTGCATCTATTAAAATTGATAGATGTTGTTTTGGAGGCTTCCATACACAATTTTGTAATCATTCCAGTCGAGTCCCCAAAACTACCAAATCGGGTAAGTTCCTGTCAATCACCTGTTTTACCAAATTGGGTAATAGTTCTTTGTACTATTTGTATGATGTATGATCTGTACGACCTAAGGATACAACATGGTGTTATTTGATATGCTCTTCTACTCCAATCTCTCTCTTGGAAGCTTTGTAAAGTTTTAACAGCCTAAATAGTACAATCTCTTTCATAAGCAAAACATCCTAACCGGGCTGGTGAGAGATTCCATACAGGTAACTACATCCAAAAATCATATAGTATGTTTCAACACATCCTTACCAATGTCCTTATGATTATAAATAATTCTCCATGATTCACCAGTGACAATCCTCTTAACCAATCTACAATAATTCCTAAAACTAACATATAACAATAAGATAGAAAAATAAATTACACACGACCAATCTACAATACATTATCCATTCATAACAAGATCATACACAGTCATCCACAACATATTTATTCTCATTAATGGCTGTAAATTCAAGTACAATATGGAAAACTCTCTCATTGTAATTGCAATAACTCAAAAATGTATCTATCTCTCTATTCTAGCAACTAATAACCAGTAAACTAGTAGCCAAGCCTACAAATTTGAAAATGGGGCTTTATATAACATTTCCCAAGCCATTCCAAAGTGGTTCCTAAGAAAATCTATTATTCACAACTGCCCATATACAATTGAATATATTATTTTGGTATTTTCCTAAGTTTAACACCTTAGTTTAGCAAATCCATGCGACATTTCATCCTAAAATTATATTTCCTTTGCATATGAATGAATTTTGATGTGCCTTGTATGATTTACTAATGCTCTATACTATTTGATAGTCCATTTGTATGATTTTACCTTCCAGTATATGATTTTCTCCCACTATATGATTTTATAAAACTTGAGCAAATTATTCCAAAACTATCAAAATCTAGAAAATCACTTCTTCTTCTGGGAGGTGGATTTGCTACCTACATCTGCCCTCCCCTTTACTTTAGTCGACATCCTCGATTACTCATTCTACTTCTTCTATTGGGCTTCATATCTAGCTAATTCATCCTCCAAGTCCTTGACTTGCATCTTATACATTTCTTGTTCATTTCTTAGTTTGGCTGCATAGCTCCCCATTTCAACGGCTTTGGCTCCGTGAAGGTTAGACTTCTCCTCGGTGGCTTTCACGAACTCCATAATTTATTTTTCCCGTTCAAAGGTACTCTTCTTTAATTTCTCCTTCCAGTGAGCTTCTACTCAAGTAGCTACCTGGAGTTCCTCATTCTTCTCTACAATGGTCTCAAAGTGGTGTTTGATATCAACTTCTAGAGCTTGAACCTAGTCTTCTTTGATCCTCATATGAGCTTGCTTCTCCATGACCATCTCATTCAGATTCTTACTATCCTTTTTTAGCTTCTTATCACTTCTAAATCTGACTGTTCCTTCCTCGGTACTTCCAAAACTAATTTATGTGTCATTTTTTCTTATTTCCTTCTCATCCTTATTTGTACTAAGCTACTCTCCCTTTCCTAAATGAGAGGTTGCTCCTGCTGCATTTATGCAGGTACTTGTTGTTCTAGTTTTGGGTCCAACTATCTAGAATGATTCCTCTGATGATGTACATCAGCATCCTCCTCCAGAGATTTATCTCCTTGAGCTTCACTCATGTGCTGCTCACTCCTTGTGCATGGTTTCTCGAGAGTAATCTTTTCTATGGGTACAACTTTTACCCATTTCAATATCGTTGGTTGTCCCGACCTGATTTATCTAGGTGGTGTCAACTCTGGGAATTGTATTCTCACTTTCATGATTGCATTCAGTAGCAATCCAATTGCTTGAAAGCCCATCCTAAAATTATTCGGTCATTTGGTCAATGCCTCATGCATTCTTCTTTCTAGAAAGGTACCCCAATCATACATAATTCCTTGGTTAATACCTTCTATGTACTGTGACATCCACATTGGCATCTCTGTCGCCCTTATGTCCCTTGACAATCAAGCCATTATTGTATTCATCGCACATGCCCAATTGTCTCCTCATAACTGGCTTTGCTTAATTCCACGTATTCCTACACCTAAAATCTTTGCGTATGTCATTGATTTGATAGTGGTCATAGTGGTAACCAAGTGGTGTGCTTCTATTGGGTCTACCAGTTTTTTAACTATCTCCATGCCTTCTACCGACAACCCAAATATTTTTTGAAATGCCTCCACCAAAACTTCCACCCTTATTGACATCTTACCTACATTGACGTAGGATGTCCGAGTTGCTCCATTATATGCCTAAACTATCTGTAAAATATAGTTCTGGAAGAATATCCAATGGAATGGTGGGATCTACATAATGAATGCCACTTGCACATTTTTGAATGTCTTCCTCCAGGTATGTACCCTATTCTTCTCCTCATTCCACCATTTCTTGCATGCTTTTACTCCATGCTGCACAAATGCAATATTCAACACTTCCACCTTGCCTTCCACCTATCCACTGCTCATGTGTTCTTCTTGTTCTTGCACATGTACTTTGATCCTCAACTCCCTCTGTGAGGTAGCTTCTTGGGCCATTTTTCCCTCTCTGTGCCTCGATGGTGTTCTATCCAGGTGTTCCCGCCAATGGATTTGTCTCCTTCATGGCCTATACCCTCCTCTCCTCCATGGAAAATTACCATACCTTCCATGAGACTAAAACAGATGCCCATGGTGTTGTCGTGAGTATGCCTCTCTCTCGTATAGTGGACCTGGTGATCTCTCCACCTGATTCATTACAATCCACCTTAACTGGTGTCCAAACTCTTCCTTTGAGATCATTACTCCAACATCTCACCGATTAACTCAACATCTTCCTCTGTAATTAGAAATATATCAAAAATTGTGCAACCTCTTATAAAATCATACAATGTATGGTTCTGTGTCCCTTGTATGATTTTACCTTCCTCCATTGCTTCTATATCATACAATATTCTGCAGTTCTTTCCTCCACCCCGTTAATCTTTAAATGATCAAATTTTCTTCAAATCATACAACTGCAACCTAAAATTGTACAGGGTGCCAATACTCCATACTATGTTACTTTATAGCTGCCCCCCCTTTAAAATTTGTATGATTCCATACAGTTCTGTGCAATCCCTTGAAAAACTACCAAAAATGGAAAAAATAACACTCAAACTGCACTCTTATTTTTGAAAATCATACAAGCTACCCCAAAATCATATAGTACAACTTCCCTAACCCTCACTGATGCAAAATTCTAGGATTTTTGTCTCCTTTACCAATTATGCCACCGACCCAGTTGCCGGATTGTCCCGATCTAAGCTTCGGTGCTTTATTTCGACCAATCTTGCATTCCTTCACTCTTGGCACAATTTTCTTCAACTTGACAAAATTTTAGCTGTGTTGTATGGCTGTACGGACTGTAATTTTCTTCCCCCACATTTCTCAGCTTGATTTTTGCGAAATATCTCAGTTTTTAGGCTTCTAATATTCCTTGCTTCTGCAATTTCCACAATCCAACCACCAATATCAGCTTCCTCTGGCTCCAATAGTAATTTCTTAGTCCAAATCCATACAATGACATATTCTGACGTCTTTTGCTATAATACAATTCAAATTTTCCCCCTTTTTGTGGAGACAACCCTAATTCCTCTTTCTCGGGTTGATTCTTTGAAGCTGAAAAGAAATCTCTGGTACAAAATTAAAAATAGGTCTATAAATTCAGAGTGCTGGTGAATATTTATCATCCATATGGTCCTATTTTTTCAAATCTATGCTTTTCCCCTTCAATCTCCTAAAACAAATTCGAATTCTGCTTGGTGATTGTGCAATTGTCAATTTTCTTTCCCTTTAAATTTTTTTTTTTTTTTAAAACCTAACTGAAAAACCCTAACTATTAAGAAAATATAAAAAGGTGCCATGTGGCATGTTTTTCCATCTCCATTGCTAGATGACTACCAACTCAGTAGTTGGTTTAAAATTTTGTCTTTTTCCCCCTTCTTTTCCTCCAACCGCTACTTTTTTCTGCATGTCGCATTAATTGGTTAGTTAGAAAATCATACACTGTACAATCTAAATCGTACAGTACACAATTATGTACAATTTGCACATCATTATTGTATTGTACGATTCTATTTTGTATGATTTCATCTTGTACTTTTTATCTGTACAATCTCATTACATAGAAAAATTTTGCTTTATGTTTCTCTGGAGAGGCCGCCGTTTCCGATTTTCAACCTCGGCCTTCCTAATTGCGTCTCGAAGGATTTTCACAACTAAGGCACAATTTTTTTTCATCCTAATCTAATTATACTTACCTTCTTGGTAATCATACAGTGACATTCACTTGTACGACCCCATCCCAATCTTGACCTCGAGGTTCGACCATAACATTCTGATTAGTGGTATCCTCTTGTACCGCTACTTGGATGGTCTTTGCTTGTGATGTTGTTACCTATTTATTTCCCCTTCGACAATGTGTAAAGTTTGGAATTGTACATTGGCAAGTTGGAGTCTCGTCCCCTGGTAGGCCTTCTTATCGCAATGCAGGTGATTGATCCCATGGTGGTGGTATCCTTACCACTCTACTATTATTTGAGCGACTTCTTTTCCTATATCTGCGGATCATTTTTGGTTCCAAACTTGGTGATCGGGTCTGTAGTTGGCCTAGGTTTCTATCATATACAAAGTGTACCCTTCCTCTACCAGTAAGGTTTTGACCATGTGGGTATCTCCCCCTTCCATTTCTTCTGTACATGGAACTTCCCCATACTATTGATGAATCTTCTCTTATTCAAGTTAATTGCCAATTACCCCCTTATCATTGGGGTCCCTATTGGTTTAGGGGTGGTCGCCCCCTCTGTGTCTTTGTAGCACATTTCATAGCATGCGTCTTAGTCGGGGTATATCTGTCTGATTCCTTACCCAATTCATACATGCTAACGGGTTATCTCCTGGCCATATATGAGTAGGGGGTTAGAATCTTCCTTGTCCTCTACCTCTAATTGCAACATCACCAAGGTCTCCATAATTTTTTGGTCGTATTTCTCTTTCTCTTCCTCGTTGAAGTCTTAGAGGTCCTTGTCTAATCATTCTTTGATCATCAGGAGTAATATCTACAAACTAGATATTAGCCATTGGACTCTGGTTTGGTGACAATTATCGCAAGGTTCTGACTCTTCTATCAGCCTGTACCAAGATATGCCTCCATATTCTTTCCTCAAAGGCTTTCTAGGGGATGAAGATTCCAATACTTCCCTAAAATTGTCAAAAAAGTCTTTCTCAGATCTAGAGTTGGTCTGACCCTATTACCTCTATTTTGCCCAGTCACTTGGTAAATTCTTTGTCTTCTCAGCTACTAGTAAGCTATTGTATATGCCCGTGTATCATTCTTGGGTTTGTCCTCTTGAAATATCCTACCTTACCTTGGTCTCAATGCTCTAATTGGAATATTCTGATCCCTCTAAGGATTATGAGGGTTCTCTGGTTCATCATCATCTGTAATAGGCTCTCTCACCAACCATGACATTCCTTCCTCACTATAATATGTCATGCCTACTACATTGTGGTGCAATTCATGTGATATGGTGGTCTCCTCTATATCTCGCCAAAGTACTTCTACACCCTCATTTATCATAGGCTACTGGCTTGGTGGGGCTGATGAACTTGTACTTGCACCTTTGTTTCCCCTACCATTTCTTAGAGTTAAGCCTTCAACCTCCTTAGGTTCACTTCCAATCACTTGGAATCTAACTGCCCTTTGTTCATCCAATCTTTGTATGGTACCATCCAATTCTTGGATGACTTGTTCTCTCAATCTCGCATTGTGACCCCGCAGTGTTTGATACTCTTCCTGTAATTTTTGACTTTGCATTATCATCCTTTATTGTAATAGCCCAATTTTAGCCAATGGTTAAAGTTCTATTAGTTCTTCTTCTATCCTTTCCTCCCTAGTATCCTATAGAATTTCCATCTCAAATGTGTCCACTCTATCCTCATTGCACACTGTCAGCCTTATCCTTCTTCGTTATTTCAACTATTGAGGTAGTTCCCTATGTTCTATCTATGGGTACCTCTTGTTTGAAGATATTGGTAACAACACCCTCTCTTGATAGTCCTTTGTTGCTGGAGAAATCCACTCTTCTCCTTCTCTTGTGGTCTCATCAACCAATTTGATATGTACTCACAACCTTCTTCTTTCACTGGGTCTCAATGCCAACTCTTGTTGTTCAATTATTGGTTGCATCTCCTCCCTTTCGGTAAATAATATTGTGAGTCCCAAATCTGGCTCTTCTTGTGGTGGACTTGGATCATGATGAGCCTCATTTTGAGCTTTCACTTTTCATCTTTGTTCAATCACTTCTAAAGCAATGAATAAATATTATACTTTGTAAGGCTTCAACCTTGATCCATTTACAGTGTTGGGTACCTTTGTCCCATTCAGGTTCTATATCCTGACTGCTCCATTACTCACTACTTCAATTACTTTGTAAGGGCCAAGCCATAACATATTTAGTTTACCTAGCTTGATTTCCCTCTTCCCATTAAAATTTAGAACCAAGTCTCCTAGACTAAGTTCCAACTTCCTCAAATGCTTGTCATGTGACACCTTTTGTCTTTCCTGAGCTACCTCAATCACCCAATGTGCCATAACTCTTATTTCATCTAATTTGATCAGCGTCATCAGTCGTTCCTCTAACATTTCTTGATCTCCCAAGCAATGCTCTACTACAATTCTCAAAATTGGTATCAAGAACTTGACTGGCACCATTGCTTCTTGACCATACATTAATTGGAAAGGGGTATGTTCCATTGTTGGTTTAAAAGTTGTTCTATATACCCACAAAATGGATGGTAACCTTTCCTCCCAATCTGATCCTTCTATCCCATAGGTTTTATACAGAGTTGATACTAAGAATTTATTTATCGCTTCTGCCTGCCCATTTTCTCTTGGGTAATATGGACTAGATAGTGAGTGTAAAATCTTAAACTCTGTCATTAACATTTTGATAATCTCATTAATGAAGTGTCCTCCACGGTCACTCATTATTTATAGTGGAATACTAAATCTTATGATTACTTGCTTGTACAAAAATTATGCTATACTTTTGGTAGAATTATCAGGTAATACTCTTGCTTCTACCCATTTTGTGAGGTATTCTATTGTCACTACGATATATATGCACTTCCATCTCTAAGATGTCTTTAATGGTACCATGAAGTCTAAGTCCCAACATTCAAACAAATCCTATGGTTGTGATGGGTGTAAGGGCATAAAGTCCCTCTTGACCAGTTTACCTGCTCTTTGGAAAGTATCACACGCTTTCACATGTTCTTTTGCATCATTATACAATATGGGCCACCATAGACCTGCTAACAATATTTTTCAAATGGTCGCATCTGGTCCCATGTGTCCCCATGCTAAGCCTGCATGGGCTTATTTTAATGCTATCTTGACTTCTTCCTCCATTACACATATCCACAAGATACCATCACTTCCTATCTTATATAGCAATCCTTCTATTATCTGGAAGGGTGCTGACTTCATGATTATTCTCTTCTTGTTGGTTGTCATTATATCTTGTGGAAACTCGCCTGTGGATAGGTATTGGCCAACCAAATTGTACCATGATGGCACAACATTGATGGAAAATAATTGTGCATCTAGAAATTCATCAGGAACTCTTATTCCTACTAGCTCTCCTGATCGTATTCAAGAAAACTGGTCTACAATCATGTGTTTCTTACCAGGTTTCACCACAAATCAGAATACGAACTCTTGGAGCCTAACGAGCCACCGACTAACTCATCCTTGTATTATTGGTTTATTTATTAAGTACAACAATGCCTGATGATCGACGTATAATGCAAAGGGGTTTGCTAGTAGGTAATGCCTAAAATTTTGGACTGCATATACCATCCCTAAGGCTTCCATTTATATTGTACTATAGTTTCTTTTTGGCCTTGACAAGAGGTGATTAGCAAAGAAAATTGGCTGATCCAACTTAATTTGTCCTTCTTTTGCCAATGCACATTCGATTAAAAAATTTGAGGCATTGACATGGACATGGAATTCCTTATCCCAAATAGGATACACCAAAATCGAACTTCTTACCAACTTTGCCTTTAGCTCCTCAAAGTCACCCTGGTGCTCCTCTGTCCATCTGAAAGGAATATTCTTTTTTGTCAAAGAATCTAATGGGTAGGATACATGTGCATAATTTTTGATAAATCTTCGGTAATATCTTATTGAACCAAGGAATGTTTTGAGTGAACTCACATCAAAGGGTTCTTCCATGTATAATATCATACAAATTTTATCTTCAATCCTTCATTGCACACAATGTGTCCTAGAAATTTTCCATATGGTACCATCAAAAAATACTTTGCTGGGTTTAATGATATATGTGCATTTTTGCACCTGCTCATACATTCACTAAGGGCTGGAAGATGCTCCTTGATCTTCCCATAGATGGACCAATCATCCAAAAATGCTTTGAAATTCCCTATCGCTAGTTGGTCAAATATATACAGTATGATGCACTAAAACGTAGCTGGGGCATTGTTGGAACCGATTCTTGCATCCGTAGGAAATCAATTGTCACGCTACAAGAATCCGTTTGAAACCAACGAGCTATTACAGGCTCTGGTCGACCTGCCTCATGTTTTGCTAAACCCGAATATTGCTAAAGAAGATGGCAGAATGGGTAAGGAAACCCCAGCGGCAATTCTTTAATTAAACTTCTAATTTGCACGCTCTAGATTTATATTAAACTATAAGTATTCTTATTAAAATGACCAAGCATGAAAACAACCAACTGTTATGCCTTATGTAGACCGGTGCCTAGATTCATTGGGTTGTTATAGCAATTTAACAACAATTTTAATTATGAATAGAGAGAAGGGGAAAAGGAAATTAGCGTTCTTGATTTCATTCGAATGTCGTAACAAAACCAAAAGTTAACTAACGAAAGAAACGTGTATAATGCATTCAAATAATGTAACCCATTATACAGATACACACAATACTGAGACAAAGAAATGACAGGAATAAGATTCAGAATTGTATTGATTCATGGAAAAAATTACATGCAGAGTGGGCAGAATGCCTTTTAACTCTATTTTTCTCAAAAGAATACAACAATACAATGGAGAAGACTCTGTTCAAATGATGTAACAGGTCTCTCCTACTCTCCTTATTCCAATATGGTAACAGAAGAATCTCTGAATCCTAGGCTCAATAAGACTGGAAATATTCTCAACTTCTTGAACGCTTTCCTATCATACAATCCTGCACAGCAAGGGGAGGAAGAAAGAATGAATAAAAGAAAATAGACACAAAGAAATACAACACAACTAACAGGGCACTCAAGTATACCTCTTAGCAAAAATGCTATTCTCTAATTGCTTGATGCAGAATCCAGACCTTCATGCTTCCTTTTATAGCTTCTGGTTCTTGATTCTGTTATTTTTGGTTGAATTCTGGCTGTACACTTGGCATCATCTGATTGAACCCATTCTATATGTTGTCCAACTGGTGTGGCTCTGAACTGATTGTTAAGGTTCTTCTCTGGACTTAAGGGAGCTCTTTGTTATTTTAATTTGGCCTTTTTGCTCTCTTTGGTTGGCCCTAGAAACTAAGGATTCAACATTATATTTTTTCTTTTTGTTCTACTTGTCCTGGCCACTATGCTTGGTTGTTAGGGATCAGCCAGGCTGTCATCATGAATTCTAGATGAGGAACGGAGGGGGACCCGACGTGATGGTGAAGACAAGGGGTGGCATGCTAGTGGCAAACAGATGGAGTTGCACTGATCATGAGATAGAGTGAAGAAGTAAGGATGGTGAGGGTCTGATGGATGGAATGACGAGGGGTAAATGGTAAGAGGCGGTAGTGGGCGAGGGTGACATACTAGGAAAAATTTTAGGATGGTCAAGGAGGAATACCTAGGAGGAGGAGGGTAGTGGTAAGTAGGAAGAAGGTGGGAATGGACAACAAGATCTGGAAGCATCTATAATTTACTTCCATAACTATACTCCGTCGAAGTGCTCCCTTGGTAACTATATTCCGTCGAAGCATGGATTGAATGACTTTCTGAAAATTGAAACCATGCTTTTTTCTTCACGCGCTTCCTTCACCTTAAGTATTTGCAGAACAAAAAATGATAGTATTTGAATCCTTTATGCTCCATTGTTTTCTTTTTGTTGATGCTTTAAATCTTCCCTACTATCTCTTATTTATAAGCTTGTGACTATGCTTTGTAGTCTTATCTTGTGGTACGCCATTATTCCTAGTGAGATATACACGATCTGGTGGCATGCTTGAGCGTCAGGATTTATCTTTTATTTGGTTTGCTTTGTTCTTAACAAGGTACTATACATGAGATTTTCTCCGATTTCTTCGAATCTTTCCTCCCATGAGTATTCTTCCGGATTCATAGCTTCTGTGCGTACTATTTTGACTCCGTCTTGGCTATTGATTTTCATAATGTCTTTCAGTGTACCTTGCTGTGAATGAGTCACTTCTTTGATTTCTACCTTGATAATGTTGAAGGCATTTCTGTGAAGTAATCACCTTTCTTTGGAGGCTTGGTCCTTTGAATCTTTCTTACGGGTGATTTTACTAATTTTTTTGGTTCACGATCTTCATAGGTTCCGTCATGGCGATTTTTGGTACTTTTAAACCTGCAAGAGTGTTAGTTTCTAAAGCTTTGAAGATGTTAGTCAATGGTGATTTTATTTTTATTGATATCTTCGTATCTATTGGTTTAGAGTTTTGACCACGTTCGATCGCTCGACCAGCCTTTATTGTACCGCTTTATTAAATATTTAAAAACCTGTAAGTTAGATAGCCAAAAGATGCATGCTTTGAACCTTTTCATTTGTTTAATCAAGATGAAGATATTGATTAATAATGTGTTAATGCCCTTGTTAAGAATGTTTAAATATTTGATTAATCAGGCATCTATTTTAGACTTACATTTGGTTTTACCTTTGAATCGTGCGCTACCGTTGGATTGATCTGGGGTGAAGTGCATCCGTTGTTGTTCTGAAACCTGTATGATAGTTACTGTACCTGCTCTCATATAAGCACTTGAAATAATCCTAGTTTTTCAATCCTCATTTACTCATGATTATCCAATGTTAATCTTCATAATTTTAAACCTTAACAACTCATTATTTAATTGATGGCAATCATATGATACGTGCATTTTTCTTTTGCGATCATCGTTAGATCTTACTGTGGTGAGGCACGATCGTTGGATCATGCAGATGCACATAGTTTTTAATAAATGAGAAAAATCCCTACGTACCTTGGGTCAATTAATCAACCTTTTGAAATAATAATGCTTAGATTAACCTTCGGTTATCTTCTCGTATGTGCACTGTTGGATCTGGGGGAGAAATGAGCATCGTCGTCTAATTTGTGTACCATTAAAATGTCTTCATTTAGCTTTCAATCCTTTGTCGCCACTACAAGCCTTCACGACCATCGATTTTTGGATTAGTTTGGGCGCTATCGTTAGATTGCCAATAAGATGCCCACCATATAATCAATGTAAAAATTTTTGATTTTCTATTAATCATGATTAAGGTGAAAGGGGGGAATTAGTCAATGTATTAAACCCTCACTAAACACAATTAATATTTATCTTTACCTTAGTCTTCATCTTACCATTCATGATTTTGGTGCGACCGTCGGATCTGAGTGGAGACAAGCGCTGTCGTCGGATTAAGTCAACCTACAAGTTAGTTTAATCAAGGGTGTATAATACTAATCATGTTTAAGCTAAAAGGGGGAATTAGCTGATGTATTAAACCCTTGCTAATAACATGATTATCATTAATTAATATTTTTCTGAATCTTAACACTCCTTAATGCATTTTCAATTAGCGCACCACCGTTAGATTAAAAACCGATCGAGCGCAACCGTTTGATCTTGGTAACCTGCCCGACGATTAATCAAGGGGGTGCATTCTTTTAATATTGAATTTTAATAGGTGATTAATTTGGAACATGCATGACCGTTGATCTGGATATCGCATGGGCGCGATCGTCCGATCTGTCAGACCTGCTCTGATTTTAACTTGACCTTGACCCATGACGACTTTTCTTAAACCTTTGACCTCTTAGAGGATGCGCAACCATTGATTTTAAAGATGATTGAGCACTACCATCCGATTATTTAGACTTACTCACTATTTAATCGAAACCTTTGACCATTATGGCTCATGTTTAATGCTTCAACTTTTCGGACAATGCACAACCATTGATTTGATCTTGGGGTCGGTGCGTCTGTCGATCTTGTCGAAGGTGCAAGGACTTTAATCACATTCATTTATTGGTTCATGACTTAACCTTCAGGTTTTATTGTGAAAGTGCATCCTTCGGATTTTTAAGACGATGCGCTTTCATCCGATTTAATGAGAGATGCTCGATTTTTAAACCTTAGGTTAAACCTTATTGACCCTTTGACTTATCTTTCAGACTTCTTTTTGAATGCACTTTCATTAGATTTATTCATGATGACGCGCTACCGTCCGATTAAGCCTAAGGTGCGATATTTTTACTTTTTGACCATGGCTTGACTTTTGACTTGTCCTTTGGTTCGATTTTATTAAAGCGTTGTCGTCCGATTTCTTTCGGATCGAGCGCGACCCTTGGATTAAATCTAAGGTGCTCGATTGTTAGCTTGGCAGGGTGCATACCCTTAGGTTTTGATTAATTAATATTTGCTTTAACCTTAGACCTTAGATTTTGAGACCATGGTGAATGCTTAACCGACTTATGATTTAAGGACTTTATTAATCGGTTTTAGGCCCAAGGAAAGATTTATGAAGGTCGGACTTTGGCTTTAGGTTTTTAATTTGAAAATTTCTTCCCTAACCATTTGAGGTACTTTGATTTATACAATGAAGCCCACATTATTAAAAAGGCTAAGGTTAGACTTTATCAAACCAACCAATGAAAAATTGAATTACTCACAACAACTTAAGCAATGACCAGCAGTATTAGCAGTTTGATTGAAACCAAAAATTTAAATTTGGGGGTTTCAAAGTTGAGTCAAATTTGGCTCCAACATAGGCTCTGACTGGGACAATGTGTTGAAAACATGAAGCACTTGAGAACCACAAAATCTCCTGGTTTTATTTTGCAAAAATTTAAACAAAAAACAACAAAATTTTGATTGCTAAGCAAAACTTGAAATGCATAACAGAAAAACTTCCTTCCTCTTTTTCTTTCTTTTCTTCATCATTTTTTTATTTATAAAAAATGTATGAATAACATGATATCAAAGCAAGTAGAGTATGAAAAACTGTAGATCCCTTTTCATTCAATTTGGAAACAAAGGTTAGAAATTTTAGAAATCAATGAGTTTTATTTTGAAATATTGTAATGCTTGTTTTAGCTAAGTCATAAGATATGATTACACAGATTTTGTCACAGCCATTTGTCTCATCATATTTTTGCCCATGTGTGTGTTTGTGCATTCTTTTTGGATTTCTAAATCTTTCAGAACTTTACCATATCTGAGCAAAATAGCCAAGCCTAATATGTGATTTCACTCTTTAAAAATTTTCACCATTCTATAGGGCTCCACTGCCAGTCAAGCGTCTATAGCCTCGGTGGAGTTGCTTCTAATCCCATATTAGTTTTACCCTACTACCAGTCAAGCGTCTATAGCTCCGGTAGAGGTTTTCCAAGATATCTCATGCAGTGACTCAATTTTACTTTATTTTTTATTTTTCTTTCTCGTGAGAGAAGTGTTTGGATATATAAGCAAATTGTGCAATAAGTATGCCTGAGTTGAGGATTAGTTTCTGGCTATAAAATATGAGTGTAATAATTTTTGGCTCAACTACCCTCTCAAAGATAACTCAGTTCTTTGGACCTTTGAAGTCACTTTAAGTATCATTTGTAATGTGAGGCTTGACATGATGTTTCAATCAGCTTTGTTTTCTATCTGTTTTATCTCATATCAAACAACTATTGCATAAACACTCATTTTTGATAGAATTGTAAAGCTCATCAACATCTAAAATAAATCCCCCTTTTTTTATTGTCTTTGGTGGAATAAACAGTTAGATATACTCATCAAACTAAGATATCATGTGTATAGTAAACTCAAAATTATTCAAGAACAAAAGGGAAGCTTAACTAATAAACAAAATACACCACTCTATTTTTGGATTTTTGTTTTTCTATTTTTTTGTAATGCTTTTTTTGTAAGTACACCTTCAATAGGGATTGTACATTTTGAGGTGTTGGCCATTAATAGGGATAGCCATTATTTCTCCCTATAAATTCTGTAGCTTGTAAGTATTCTGACTGATAACATGGGCAATTTGGTATGGGCCAATCCATTTAGGTTCAAACTTACCCTTTTCACCATGCTTATCATTTTTAGGATCCCAATAGATGACTATATCTCCTTGAGAAAAAGGAGTACCCTTGGCTTTCTTATTAAACAATTTTACAGTTTTCTGGGTTTGTTCCATCATTCTATTGAGGGTCTCTCTTCTTTGTTCTTCTAACAAGACAATTTGGTCAAGCCTTCTCTGAATGGGATCAGGGTTTTCATGATCTTGCAATAAAAGGGAAAGTGCCATTTTTTCCATTTTTGGGGGTAGTAGGGCTTTTTCTCCATAAACCATCTCATAGGGGGTTCTTCCTGTATTTATTTTAATAAGACAACCTATCAGCCCATAAAGAAAATTTAAGTTCACTGTCCCATCCCCTTTTGTTTTTGCCTAATGACCTTTTTATTCTTGTTATTACATTTTTATTTGATGACTCAGCTAGACCATTTCCTTGGGGATAATAATTAGCATAATGAGATAATTCAATTCCATATTCAACACAAAATTCTACCATTTCATATGACACAAAATATTGAGCATTATCAGTTACAAGCTTTTTAGGAACTCCATACCTGGTCAAGATATTTTCCTCTATGAATCTGATGACTGTAGCAGATGTAGATGTTCTCAAAGGTGCAACTTCCACCCACTTTGTGAAGTAATCTGTTGCAGTTATGATCCACTTATGTTGGCTAGATGAATTAGGCTTGATCTCTCCAATCAGGTCAATGCCCCATTGAGCAAAAGGTGCTTCAATGATTACTGGCTTGAGGGGCATGGCTGGTAGATGCTTTTTCCCTATAAAAACTTGGTAGTTATGACAATTCCTAACATATTTATATACATCCTTAAAAGGGATGGCCAATAATATCCTGCTCTCATGATTTTATTGGTTGTAGCTCTTGGAGCAAAGTGTCCTCCACATAAACCATTATGAAATTCATTAATTATTTCTGGGACTTCTCTTTCATATAAGCAGACTAATAATACTCCATCAGGATGTTTCCAATATAATACTCCATTTTGTATATAATACTTTTGAGCTTGAAGTTTGACTGATCTCATTCTGTTTATTGTCATATCTTCGGGAAAAGACAGCGTTTGTAAGTATGACAAAATTTCTTCATACCATTTACATTCTTCATTTTTTATTCTTCTATCATCATATGTCTGATCTATGGTGAGAATATTTTCAGATCCTTCTTCTTTGTTAGCCAATAGTTTAGCTAAACCCTGCCCTTTGACTGTTTTAACTATTTTGAATTCAACATCATATTGCAAAAGTTTTACCATCCATCTTGCTGGTCTTCCCAATGGCTCTGATTGAGAAAAGATATCTTTTATTGCTATAAAGGGAATACAACAATAAACTTTGTTTGAGCCAAATATACCTTTGAAGTGTTCCAAAGATTGGATGACTACATAAGCATGTTTCTCTAGTAAGGTGTATTTAATATTTGCTCCTTTTAGACCTGAGCTCATAAAGGCTATTGGCCTTTCATTATTTTCTTCATCTTTCTGTGAAAGAACTACTGCAATAGAATGTTCAGATGCATAGGAGTAGATATTAAAATCCTTTGTATAATCAGGGCAACTTAGGGCTGGAGTGGTTGATATGGCTTCTTTGATCTTGTTAAATGCTTCCATATTTTCTAATGTCCATTTTATTTCTCTAGTTTTCTTCACCATATCATTTATGGGTTTGGTCATTTCTGCAAAATTTGGGACAAATATTCTGATAAAATTTATTTTTCCAAAGAATGACCTTACCCCTTTTAGATTCTTGGGTGGGGGAATTTTAGAAATGGCTTCTATCCTTTCTGGATCAATGCTTATCCCCTTTTCTAAAACTATATGACCTAGCAATTTTCCTTGTGTAGTTCCAAATATGCATTTTTTTGGATTTAGAGAGATTCCAAATTCCTTGCATCGGGCAAAAACTACAGTCAAATGTTCTAGATGATCTTCTGGATTTTTAGAAAAAATTGTGATATCATCTAAGTACACTACTACAATTTTGAACATTAGTCCTTTGAAAGCAAAGTCCATCGCTCTTTGGAAAGTAGCACCTGCATTCATCAATCCAAAAGGTATTCTTAAATATTCAAATGTGCCCCAGGGTGTGGTGAATGTTGCCTTGTGTCTATCTTCTGGATTTATCATAATTTGATTGTACCCTAAAAATCCATCTAACAGGGACAATCTAGTTGAACCTACTACTGCTTGCAGTAGTTGTTCCATGTTAGGCAATGGGTAATTGTCTTTTAGTGAGCTCTTGTTTAAATTTCTAAAATCCACGCATAGTCTAATGTCCCCATTCTTTTTCCTAACTGGTACTAAGTTGGATATCCAGGAGGAAAATCTGACTTTTCTTATTATCTTGGAGTCCAACAATTTTTGAACCTCTTTTTGCATTATTGGGTGCAGAGTTGGATTGTACTTTCTCTATTTTTGTCTAAATGGCTTGGCCTCTTCTTTCAAGGGTATTATATGTGTCATCACATCCGTTTTGAAAGTTTTGAGATCTTCATAGGTCCAAGCAAAATGTTCTTTGTTCTTTTTTAGGAAATTGATATATCCAGCTTTTTCTTTAGCAGGTAGTGCCATGTCTACTTTCACTATTCTGGGTTCTTTCATTGAGCCAATATTAATATCCTCAGATATCACTTCTCTGCGTATAGGTTTATAGGCTTTGTCAAAATCATCAAATAGGCTTTCAAGAGACACCAATCCTTTGGGTATTCTATTAGTTTTCAACTGGATTACTTCTATTGGTTCTCCTATTTGATCTTTTAGCTTTTCTTCATATTTTTCATCACATATGACATCTGCATACTGATTTTGCAAAGTCATAAAATCCTTAATATCTATATCATCTTGAAAGACCTGAAGATAGACTATGTTATCTGGCATAGAAGGTTTATAGACTGAGATAGTTGGAAATCTGTCCATATATTCTGTAGTTATCTCTGGGTGATCTAGACCTGAGGCATTCACAACTAAGAGATCTGCAACATGATTTTGTTCTCTAGGAATATATGAAATATTGAAAGCCAAAAATTTATCAATTTCTTCCAGTACTGCATTTCTATATTGCTTAAGTCTAGGATGCTTGGTCTGATATTTGCCTTTTATTTGTAGTATAATAAGTTCTGCATCTCCTGTTACAGTTAAGTAGTTAATACCTAACTCTTTTGCTTTCCTTAGCCCTAATAGTAAAGCTTCGTACTCAGCTACATTGTTTGTGCAAGGAAATTGCAATCTGTAAGGGATACCAAGGTAATTTCCTTTAATATCAGTCAAATTTACACCTGCACCTGCTCCAGATTGGGATTTAGCCCCATCAAATGACATGGTCCACATTTCTTGGGTTAATACTCGATTTGATTCATCATCAGTTATTCTCATATCTTCTGGATCCATGTTCTTTGCATCTGGTACTTCCATCAGGAATGGGTTGTGCCATATTGAATAGACTCCCATCCCTTTTTCTTCCATAGAGTTAACTAAGTTAATCATGGTTTCATCTATTTGAATTAACTCTACGGAGTGTTTTTTGAATGGTTCCCTTCTCAAAATTATATTCTCCTTATCTGATATGGGGATGGTAGCATAAGACCAATCTAGTTGTATTGATCCCCCTAGTTGTTCTTCCCAATGCCTACTGAGTAATAGTGAGAAGAATGGGTCAACATCAACTATTGCTACATCCATGACAATGCCCTTTTTGGGGTGTTGGTCTAGGAAAACTAATAATCCAGTTATCACCCCTACACAGGGAATTTGTCTGTTGTCCATTACAAAAATAGGTGCAGAATCTCTAGTACAGATTAATCCCATTTGGTCAGCTATTAACTTAGGCATGATATTATGTGAAGCTCCACTATCAAGCATGCAATTATGAATCACATATCTTTCCCCTTCATCTGAATTATATCTTAATGACATGTAGAAGGGTCTGATAGAAGATGGTGATCTTGTATCATGTTGATTTTGTCTAGCAGCATGACAAGTAGGGTCTTCTTTCTACTCTACTAATCCAAAAGCTCTACATACTTGTTCTCTGTATGTTTGAACTTTCATAAGTTCACCAAATGTGATATTAACTTTTTGCTTACTGAGTTCTAACCCAACATCAAATTCTATCTTCTTTATATCCAATGGTTTATTACTTTCTTCTTTGGGAACTTCTTCTGTTGATTCTATTACCTCAGGAGTAATTTTTTTAGGGTTCCTATCAATTTTCTCTTTACTGATATTTTTATTGGTGAAATTTTGTCTTCTTGTTTCATTTGTAGATAATTTCTCTGTTTTTTTAGGGACTGTTCTATTCCTCAAATTTAAAACATGGGTTGCCTCTAATTCTTCAACCTCTTGAGTAGTGGGAATCAATTTCCCTTGCTTCATCTTATCATATCTTGACTCATGTGATTTCTACAAGATTTTAGTTCCTTCGATTACTAAGATCTGAGGATGATGATTTGAAGCATATTTATCCATGTCTTCTTCAAACAACCTTTCTCTGGATTCATCTTCAATGGACCAACATGCATTGATTCTTATATCCTCTTCTGATTCTGCATGCATATCTACATTACGTTGATCACTCAGGTGTATTCCACATGCATCAGGGTTATGGGGTGCATCACAAGTAGAGCAAAAATAAGGAAAACCTTCAGCTACATTGGCAGATGGCATTGGGTTAGGGACATTGTTCTGATCCTTGTCAGAATCTCTATTTTTCCAGTTGTTATTCCCATTACCCCTATTCCTATTCCCTTCTTCAAAACCATTGTTGTTTCCCCAATTTTTGTTGTAATTTTTCTTAAATGGGGGATGGTTGTCAACATGTGGTCGCTCTGTCTGTGAAGATTCACCGTTATTTCCATTTCTTTCAATTCTCGCTAACCTGTTACTCATGTTGTTGAACATTTCTATCATTTGACTGGTCAACTTCTCCATAGGATCAATTTTAGTTCTTCTTTGTATATCAAAAGCCACTCTCTTAGGTTTTCTCTCAGGCATGTTAACTTCTAAAGAATAAGGCTTCATCTTACCACTGTCAAGCATATTTCTTTCTATATCCATTGCTTTTTCCATACAACCATCAATGGTAGTGGCTTGTTCTTGCCTTAATTCATAGTTAAACTCTCCTTGAAAAGCATTCTTATAAAAACAAATAGACTGAATATCACTAGGCTCTGAGGTTGGCAGGGATTTTGTTTCTTGTTTTTGAAAATCTTCTGTTAAAATCACTAACAACCTCATTTTCTTTCTTCTTCATAGTGGCTAGCTCGGTTAACAATGATTGTTCATTTTTCCTTTCACCATACTTCTTTAGGAACACCTCTTCCATTTTGGTGAAGTCTGGGATATCATTGTTAGGAAGGGAATTAAACCATTCTCTAGCATCTTTTTCTAAAGTCTGTAAAAATAGTCTTAATACTACATCTTCATGTTCAACTTCCAGATTGTCCATTGCATATAAGAAACTTTTGATATGATCCTCTCCAGTTACTACACTGTTTTCTAAAAATTTAAGGAGATATTTGTGAGCTTTATTGGATAAGGCATTTAAATTTATTGGTAATACAAAAGGCCTATATCTGTTAGTTCTCCATAAATGAACATTACCCTGAGCCATAGCTATTGTTGAATTTAATTTCATAGATGTAGTACCTACGGTGGTATGGTTCTGGGTAGTTTGAACATAGATTGATGAATTATCTACCTTTGTAGATGAGAATAATCACATATATCTTCTACTACTAATTTTAAACGTTCATCTACAGTAATATCAATAGTAATAGTATTCTAGATTTTCTTCACGTACCTTTTACCACTAGAATTTAATCTACTATTATAAATAGTATTCTTAAAAAGTGGAGTTTTTGGGTATGTATAAATACCTCTAGATTCTCGAGTTCTAGAAATAACTCCTTACCACTTCTCCTGGTGTTCGCCAGCACATTCTGTTCTCTCCTTTTTTTATATTTTTCTTCTAGGTTCGTCCAACAGAGTCGCCAACACTGGGGTGCAGAAAGAACAATGTATACTCTTATCAAGAATGCTTGATATTATCTCTCATCCTCACAGGAGTGGGTTCTTGGGAAAATTCAAGAAAATCAAGAAAGAGAATTTTCAAGAAAATCAAGAAACGAGAATTGAAGAAAATAAAAATAAAAAAAAAATGAAAAATAAAGAACTTTAAAAATAGTGAAAATTAAAATGTATGGTTCTTTATTTGAACTGTCACCCGTTGTATTAAAAATAATTCATTCGAAAAAAACTTTAAGATGATAATGAATCTTAATATAGAAGTCCATCCCCAAACAACGACACCAAAAAACTTGTTGGAACCGATTCTTGCATCCGTAGGAAATCAATTGTCACGCTACAAGAATCCGTTTGAAACCAACGAGCTATTACAGGCTCTGGTCGACCTGCCTCATGTTCTACTAAACCCGAATATTGCTAAAGAAGATGGCATAATGGGTAAGGAAACCCCAACGACAATTCTTTAATTAAACTTCTAATTTGCATGCTCCAGATTTATATTAAACTATAAGTATTCTTATTAAAATGACCAAGCATGAAAACAACCAATTGTTATGCCTTATGTAGACCGGTGCCTAGATTCATTGGGTTGTTATAGCAATTTAACAACAATTTTAATTATGAACAGAGAGAAGGGGAAAAGGAAATTAGCATTCTTGATTTCATTCGAATATCGTAACAAAACCAAAAGTTAACTAACGAAAGAAATGTGTATAATGCATTCAAATAATGTAACCCATTATATAGATACACACAATACTGAGACAAAGAAATGATAGGAATAAGATTCAGAATTGTATTGATTCATGGAAAAATTACATGCGAGTGGGCGAGAATGCCTTTTAACTCTATTTTTCTCAAAAGAATACAACAATACAATGGAGAAGACTCTGTTCAAATGATGTAACAGGTCTCTCCTACTCTCCTTATTCCAATCTGGTAACAGAAGAATCTCTGAATCCTAGGCTCAATAAGACTGGAAATATTCTCAGCTTCTTGAACACTTTCCTATCATACAATCCTACACAACAAGGGGAGGAAGAAAGAATGAATAAAAGAAAATAGACACAAATAAATACAACAACACAACTAACAAGGCACTCAAGTATACCTCTTAGCAAAAATGCTATTCTCTAATTGCTTGATGCAGAATCTAGACCTGCCTGCTTCCTTTTATAGCTTCTGGTTCTTGATTCTATTATTTTTGGTTGAATTCTGGTTGTACACTTGTCATCATCTAATTGAACCCATTCTATATGTTGTCCATCTGGTGCGGCTCTAACTGACTGTTAAGGTTCTTCTCTGGACTGAAGGGAGCTCTTTGTTATTTTAATTTGGCCTTTTTTCTCTCTTTGGTTGGCCCTAGAAACTAAGGATTCAACATTATATTTTTCCTTTTTGTTCTGCTTGTCCTGGCCACTATGCTTGGTTGTTAGGGATCAGCCAGGCTATCATCATGAATTCTAGATGAGGAATGGAGGGGGACCCGATGTGATGGTGAAGACAAGGGGTGGCATGCTAGTGGAAAATATATGGAGTTGCACTGATCACGAGATAGAGTGAAGAAGTAAGGATGGTGAGGGTCTGATGGATGGAATGATGGGGGGTAAATGGTAAGAGGCGGTAGTGGGCGAGGGTGACATACTAGGAAAAATGTCAAGGAGGAATGCCTAGGAGGAGGAGGGTAGTGGTAAGTAGGAAGAAGGTGGGAATGGACAACAAGATCTAGAAGCATCTATAATTTACTTCCATAACTATACTCCATCGAAGTGCTCCCTTGGTAACTATATTCCATCGAAGCGTGGATTGAATGACTTTCTAAAAATTGAAACCATGTTTTTTTCTTCACGTGCTTCCTTCACCTTAAGTATTTGTAGAACTAAAAATGATAGTATTTGAATCCTTTATGCTCCATTGTTTCCTTTTGCTGATGCTTCAACCCTTCCCTACTGTCTCTTATTTATAAGCTTGTGACTATGCTTTGTAGTCTTATCTTGTGGTACACCATTATTCCTATGAGATATACACGATCTAGTGGCATGCTTGAGCATCAGGATTTATCTTTTATTTGGTTTACTTTGTTCTTAACAAGGTACTGTACATGGGATTTTCTCCGATTTCTTTGAATCTTTCCTCCCATGAGTATTCTTCTGGATTCATAGCTTCTGTGCGTACTATTTTGACTCCATCTTGGCTATTGATTTTCATAATGTCTTTCAGTGTACCTTGTTGTGAATGAGTCACTTCTTTGATTTCTACCTTGATAATGTTGAAGGTATTTCTGTGAAGTAATCACCTTTCTTTGGAGGCTTGGTCCTTTGAATCTTTCTTACGGGTGATTTTATCAATTTTTTTGGTTCGCGATCTTCACAGGTTCCATCATGGCGGTTTCTGGTACTTTTAAACCTGCAAGAGTGTTAGTTTCTAAAGCTTTGAAGATGTTAGTCAATGGTGATTTTATTTTTATTGATATCTTCGTATCTATTGGTTTAGAGTTTTGACCACGTTTGGTCGCTCGACCAACCTTTATTGTACCGCTTTATTAAATATTTAAAAACCTGTAAGTTAGATAGCCAAAAGATGCATGCTTTGAACCTTTTCATTTGTTTAATCAAGATGAAGATATTGATTAATAATGTGTTAATGCCCTTGTTAAGAATGTTTAAATCTTTGATTAATCAGACATCTATTTTAGACTTACATTTGGTTTTACCTTTGAATCGTGCGCTACCATTGGATTGATCTGGGGTGAAGCGCATCCGTTGTTGTTCTAAAACCTGTATGATAGTTACTGTACCTACTCTCATATAAGCACTTGAAATAATCCTGGTTTGTCAATCCTCGTTTACTCATGATTATCCAATGTTAATCTTCATAATTTTAAACCTTAACAACTCGTTATTTAATTGATGGTAATCATATGATACGTGCATTTTTCTTTTGTGATCACCGTTAGATCTTACTGTGGTGAGGCACGACCATTGGATCATGTAGATGTACATAGTTTTTAATAAATGAGAGGAGTCCCTACGTACCTTGGGTCAATTAATCAACCTTTTGAAATAATAATGCTTAGATTAACCTTCGGTTATCTTCTCGTATGTGCACCATTGGATCTAGGGAGAAATGAGTGTCGCCATCCAATTTGTGTATCATTAAAACATCTTCATTTAGCTTTCAATCCTTTGTCACCACTACAAGCCTTCGCGATCATCGATTTTTGGATTAGTTTGGGCGCTATCGTTAGATTGCCAATAAGATGCCCACCATATAATCAATGTAAAAACTTTTGATTTTCTATTAATCATGATTAAGGTGAATGGGGGGATTAGTCAATGTATTAAACCCTCGCTAAACATAATTAATATTTATCTTTACCTTAGTCTTCATCTTACCATTCACGATCTTGATGCGATCGTCGGATCTGAGTGGAGACAAGCGTTATCGTCGGATTAAGTCAACCTGCAAGTTAGTTTAATCAAGGGTGTATAATACTAATCATGTTTAAGCTGAAATGGGGGAATTAGCTGATGTATTAAACCCTTGCTAATAACATGATTATCATTAATTAATATTTTCTAAATCTTAACACTCCTTAATGTATTTTCAATTAGTGTGCCACCGTTAGATTAAAAACTGATCGAGTGCAACCATTTGATCTTGGTAACCTTCCCGACGATTAATCAAGGGGGTGCATTCTTTTAATATTGAATTTTAATAGGTGATTAATTTGGAACATGCATGGTCGTTGATCTAGATATCGCATGGGCACGATCGTCCGATCTGTCGAACCTACTCTGATTTTAACTTGACCTTGACCCATGATGATTTTTCTTAAACCTTTGACCTCTTAGAGGATGTGCAACCATTGATTTTAAAGATGATTGAGCATTGTCATCTGATTCTTTAGACTTACTCACTGTTTAATCAGAACCTTTGACCATTATGGCTCATGTTTAATGCTTTGACTTTTTGGACAGTGCACAGCCATTGATTTGATCTTGGGGTCGATGCGTCTGTCGATCTTGTCGAAGGTGCAAGGACTTTAATCACATTCATTTATTGGTTCATGACTTAACCTTCGGGTTTTATTGTGAAAGTGCATCCATTATATTTTTAAGACGATGCACTTTCATTCGATTTAATGAGAGATGCTCGATTTTTAAACCTTAGGTTAAACCTTATTGACCCTTTGACTTATCTTTCGGACTTCTTTTTGAATGCGCTTCCATTAGATTTATTCATGATGACGTGCTACCATCCGATTAAGCCTAAGGTGTGATATTTTTACTTTTTGACCATGGCTTGACTTTTGACTTGTCCTTTGGTTCGATTTTATTAAAGCATTGTCGTCCGATTTCTTTCGGATCGAGCGCGGCCCTTGGATTAAATCTAAGGTGCTTGATTGTTAGCTTGGCGGGGTGCATACCCTTAGGTTTTGATTAATTAATATTTGCTTTAA